>CM076596.1:11116798-11789298 GCA_038430175.1 Ficus hirta
TCGTTATCAATTATACAGGAGAGGACACAAAATCGTGGCAAGTTGGTCAAATTGACAATTATTTAAGTTTGTAATTTTGCTAGCTAGCTTTTGTAAACTCCCAAGGTTCAAAGACTCTGATTATTAATAGTCCCCACAGAATTGCATGTGAAGTTGACTAAGTTGCAGCTAGAGTCCCAGTTTCAAACTCCCCATAAACACGTATTGGACCCATGTTTTTGGGGGACAATATTTATTTTATTTATTTACTTTTTTTTTTTTTTTTCAAAACTAATATATGTCTTACATGATGAGAAAAAGGAAAAAGATATTTGATCTAGAGGAGCTCAGTACTCCTCTCCAATCTATACTACTTTGAACTGAATTTCTCTGCAATTTGATTAGTCAGTTCAAGTAGTTCTTAGCTTTGGTTAGTTACTTAGTTAATTATTATTTTTTAGTTCACAGTTTTAGTTAACTGAAAATTTCCATAGGACCTTACATTCTTGCATCACCGATTAAAATTGAAGCAATCTATTAAACTTTTTTAATGGTATGATTCTTGATTGTGAGTAATTTTATGTAGCGTACAGTGAAGTTTTAAACATATATATTTATAAATCAGGTTGTTAAAATTTTAATCTAATAATTAATAATTAATTTTTATCTACAGTAAAAAAAAATAAGAGTTTTTATTATAGAAGGACATGTAGTTAATTACAAGAAACCACAGGTCCGCAGGGATATTTGATATATTTCGCCATTTTTGTTTATTTTATTAATCTATATACAAAAGAGTTGCTGCATTGGAAGGTTGTCTTTTCATGAAGATATGAAGTTAAGAACGAGACACGTGTTGAGGAGTGTACAGAGTTTTGGTTTGGACTAACTTATTTGGAAACTCTTTTCAAAAATATATATTTTTCTGAATTTAGAGTGGATGATCCAAACTCTTTAGGCTTATTTGGTAATCAAGTTTATTTTAAATTAAAATATATTTTTTTATCTCAATTTTTATTTTTTTTTGAAAATTTTTTTATCTTTTTTAAAAATTCAATAAAAATTTTTAACTCAAATTTAAAATTTTCAAACTTAATTTATTCACTAAATGAACTATTTATCTTTTAATAAAACAAATATAAAATTGTCACTATATTTGGTTATATAACCATCTTGTGTGTGTAGATATATATATATATATATATATATATATATATATATAAAGAGTCTTACCTCCGGCATATTAAAAAATGATGGATGTATCCGGCATAAAATACGGATCATTGGATTGAAAACGGATGTGTGAGATTTGATTAAGGGTAAGCTAAAAGTTAATAGATTCTTTAGATGTACAAATAAGAGTCTATGAAGGAAACTACAAAAAAAAAAAAAAAAAAAAAAAAAAAAAGGAAACGTCCTTATTTGTCTCAAGAATAGGAAGGTGAAAAGGACAAAAAATAAAAACAATTAATTTTTAATTTTCTTAATTTTTTTAATTTTTAAAAATTAATTTTTATTTAAAATTATCATATAGCGGGTTTAGGATTGCATGGAATAGACAAACAAAATAAAGTAAAGCAAAACAAAAAGTTAAAAAACTAATTAAAAAAATAATTTTTTAAATTTTAAAAATTTTAAAAATAAATTTTTTATTTAAAAATACCACGTGGTGAGCTTAGGACTTGCCACGTGGTGGGATGAGAGGCTAGGACGAAAGGCCTTTCGTCCTTTTAAATAAGGATATTATATTTAAAATTATCACGTAACAGATTTAGGATCACACGAAATAGACAAATAAAACAAAATAAAACAAAATTAAAAAATTAAAAAACTTATTAAAAAAATCATTTTTAATAAAAAATTTTTAAAATTAATTTTTTATTTAAAAATATCACTTGGTGAACTTAGAACCTCTCACGTGATAGGATGAGAGGCTAGGATAAAAGGCCTTTCGTGACAAAAGGCCTTTTGTCCTTTTAAACATGGGTATTAGATCAACTCCCCCTTCTCATTCTTTGTAACACAAAGATATGGAAAGTCGATTCTCCTTCATCTCCATTGTTTCAAAAGCAACTCTGCACCTAAAACTATGTGCACGGTTGTATATGGATATACTTTTATGTTTTTGGATTAATAAGAAAAAAAATTATTAAAAAGGTAAAAAAAAAAAAAAAAAAAAAGTCTTTACATCTTTTACGTTCAATATAAGTAGATAATTGCTTAATCGGTACCACCAAGAAATATAATAGTGAAGTCACTAGGTTAGACAGTTTCTTGTTTCCTTAAACTCCAACTCCAAAACATGCATATATGATTTAAGTTTGTTACAATTTATCTCTCTAGATCTTTCTTTTCTTCTCTCTCTCTCTCTCTCTCTCTCTCTCTCTCTCTCTCTTTCCCCCCTATTTCTCGAAATGTTTTCTTTCATACAGATTTTCCTTGGTTATTTTTTTAGAGTAATATGTATTCTTTTTCTACTCTAATATTTTTTTCTCATCAAGTTTTGCTTAAAAGGTTTTTTAACGAAGCATTTATGTTGTTTACTCTCAAGGTGTAATTTTCGACATAGTCCTTTGAGATAAGTTACCGGCTCTAAGTTCTTTTTCTTCCTTCACAAGATTTCTTTTTTTTTTTTTTTTTTTCTGGAACCTTATTTGTAAGTTCATTTTCTTATTTAATTATATCATTGGCGGTGGGAGCCTTGGTATAAGAGAGGTAGGAGGAAGTATGCTAACGCAATTGGGATATTTCTTCCTAATCTTAATATAAATTGAAAAAAAAAATTTGCCTAGAAGTTGTTATTTTTTTTAATTAGAAAAAAAAAAAGACATGAAATAGCATCAAAGAAAACTAGCACATCCCAATTATGACGGTAATTACTTAAAAACCTTATCGCATGCTAAGTTCTCCGGTCAAATTTTAATACTCAAAGAAAAAGAAAAGTAATATAATCTCCCAAAGAAAAAGAAGACCAAAAAAAAAAAAAAAAAAAAACCAAAAATACCTGAGGCATTTCAGTTCAAAGAATAAAGTCAGAAACTTATTACAACTTGCAAGAAACACATCTCATTAAAACCTTTCTTGACAAAACCTAATTGGGAGAAAAACTATAGAAAGAAAAAGGAGTAACCATCCACTAAAATATTGAGCTCGTTGGCTTTTTGTTTAAATTACCATTCCTCAATTTGACTTATCGTGTCTTGTACCAAATCAACCACATAAGATGAATCGTATTCAAACTATAGATGATCAATTCTCAATTGTAGTGAGCTTCAAAATAAGCCCTAATCACTCCTATCGACTTTGGTCTGATCAAAAGCAAAAGCAAAAGCAAAAGTAAAAACAGTACCCAAAGACAAAAAGTGTGAAGATACAGCTACAACCAAAAAACGGTCAGGAGATCCAATAGTCACTCTATTATTATTATTTTTATTCCGTAATAATAAAATAAGGATACCGATGAACTCGATAATGTTGAAGACGCTAACCGGCTTATATTCTTGATATTCTATTTACTCAAAATCAAAAAATCATTTTAAGGTATTGTAATTTATTAGCCTTGACTAGAAGGTTGTTTCTTATGGTAAATTGTGAATTTTCTTCACTTAGATAAAAGGGGACGAATAAAGAACTTTCGAGAAATAAAAAAAAAAAAAATAATAATAAAGAACAAAAAACAAAATTTCTTTTAGTACATTGCAAGGAAAAAAAAAGTTTTTTTTTTGTATTTTGTTTTTGTTTTTTTTGGTAATTGCAAGAAAAAACAAGTTGGCATGTGCCTGCAAATACTATCATGTTTTGTCCTAACCAAATCCACTTGCCGATTAATTAGTTAATTAATTTATTATTATTTTTCAGTAATTTTTTTTCCCAAGACAGCTTCCAGATTATATAGTCAAGTTGGAGGATGAGATCCAGCTTAAGTGAGTTAACATTCATGTGTTATGTTCTACCACTTTTATTTTACATATATATGCACAGGCATATACATATAGTGATTATACATACACACATATACAAGATATAATTAATTTTCTCTCTGCTAAACTTTCGTGGTCAACTTGTTTCTCCACATTTAACTATTAGATTGTCTCCTTATATTCTTATAGCTAATCTCATTGTTATCATCAACATCATATGTAATGCTTCTCTCTCTCTCTCTCTCTCTCTCTCTCTCTCTCTCTCTCTCTCTCTCTCTCTCAATATTCATTGTGAATCGTGATTGCCAAATAGATGATGGATAAAATATATATATTTTTTAATGCATGGATAGAATTTTAACTAGCTATAAATGATTTTTCCTTCCATTCCTTTTTTATTTGTGTCTAAAATCATAACTTAAAATTGCTTATATTAACTACCTGCTTTATTAGATCAAATACGATGTAAATGCTTTTTCAAAAAAAAAAAAAAAACGATGTAAATGCAGACAATAATTAGATATATATATATATATATATATTATACAACCAGCAGGCCCTAGGAAATGAGAAAATGAGAAAGTGAGTCGGCCGGGGTTTTGGGACTATCTCCAAGTGCGTCGTTGGACCCCCGACCTTAAAAATTGATCATTAAATTTGTATTGTTGTGAGTTTTTTTTATGGTGATGGCTGTGTTTGATGGGTTGATTTCATTGGAGCGGATCTGATGTCATTTAGAGGATGGTTTTTAGACGGCTTGGAGGTTTTTTGTGACGCTTTTCTCATATAATGGTTATACTCTTTCAGGGTTTTGTTTCAAACGGTGGTGAGCTTCTTGTGGAGATGGTGGTTCTGGCTCCGAATACTGATAGTGGTAGCACATGTATTTAACGTTATGCTATTTGAAGGTATCTCGTTGGCTTCAATGCTTGTCCCCCAAAGTGTTCCTCTTACTCTGATGGTCCTCTTATCGGCTGTACTTTCATTGAAGGCTTACGACGGTGGTGCTTTAGTCTTTAGTATTTTTATGTTTTAGTCTAATAAAGGTATTGATATTTCCGCAATATAATTTTAGTATTTTCATTATAATAATGGAAGTGATTCTCCCACTGTTTGAGTTTGTTTTTAGTCCACTAGATTTAGGCCTTGATGAATTAGAAGTTCCGTTAGCTATGAGTCTTAGTGGAGATATTTGTGACTTTGGTGTTACATGTTACATGCTCTCGATAGATCGAAAGCTTCCGTCGATCGTAGTGGTTTTAAAAAAAGCCTTATGCGTGCTCAAATTGATGTGTCGGGGAATTTTCTTGATATCAGATCTCGTTATGCATCGTTTTCCTTATGCATCATCAGATTTTACTGATGAAACTTGTTTTTATCGAGTGTTTTATATCGTATATCAAAAGGTCATCCGCATTATGTTTGGTGTCTATAAAACCTTTTAGTTGAATGAATTTTATCTTAAATATATATATATATATATATATATATATTAACTTGTTTCATGTGAACTTCCTGGACTCCTGGATACGCAAAAAAGAGCATACATATATAATTATTACAAGATACTCTTTACATAGATTTTGAGAAAATGAAACACACGTATATATATATATATTAGGTTATATATATATCATTTACAAGTCTATGGAGGAACAGTTTTGAGACGATTATTTGTGAATATGGAGAGAGAGAGAGAGAGGACAATATGTTGATATTGTGTGGATGTAACATCGTCTGCTTTTACGTGTTGTTTTTTCCTAATTAAGAAATTAAAGTGACCGACATAGAAAAATTAGGGAAAAAAAAAGTTTTAAATTATTTATCTAATGCCTGGAATCTGAGTGGCCAGACAAAATACAAAAGATATGTTGAAAATAGATATTTGCTTCAGTACAGGGTTATTAAATAGTGTTCTGCCCGCTTAATTTGCATTTTGTATACACTGTTTCATATCTTCAGCATTAATCCAAAAAGGCACTTTATTATATTACCCTCACTCCTATAGATACAAAGTTGCATTAATTTAGAATTTTATTTTTTGCTGTACTTTATGTTTTTTTTTTTCTCTCTTTTAGCTTTAATTATTGGCGCTTCACGGGAGATGTATTTTGGATTTCTTGTTAAAATTTTATTTATTTTTTCTTTTTTAGTAAAAGTTAAGGAATTTAAGGAAGGGTTAGAAAGTTAGTGGACACCAATCTAATTTGACTATGCTAATTTTCTTTCACATCACATTTCCTTTCTCCATTGATTAAAAAGCGTGTGTGTGTGTATATATATAAGTCCCATTATGGGTTTTTTTTTTCTTTTACACCATAAATTTATCATGATTGACAACTCAGACTATGAATTAATGAGTAGACCCTAAAACTTTAAATTCGTTGCAATTATAGTCAATGACGAAGCTAGAAAACTTTTTTAGGAGGGGCTTAAATTAAGCTAAATCTTATTTAAAGGACTTTCCTTCAAAAAAAAAAAATTTTTTAGGGGGGCTAAAAGAAGAAAAATGGTGAGAACTTGAAATTTTTAATTAAAATATATATATAATGGCCCACCATGGGATGTGGGAGGAGCTGCAGCCCCCGGGCCATAGTGGCTACGTCTTTGATTATAGTCTAATAACAAAATGACGTCAAGTAAAGGACGGAATGGCGTCCCATAATTTTTGGGCAAAATGCACTCTAAACTTTTTGTTGGTTGGCAATTTGAATTGTAATTTTTTTTTTAATTTCGACATCTAGAGATCCTAATTTTAGTTTATTAATTGAGTCGATTATCGATAGTTAAATTTTGAGTTGTAAATGTTAAAATTAGAAGTTTTAGGATCAATTTATAACTGATGAAAAGTTCATGAAACACCTGTACAAATTATCCTAAATAAATTATCTGAATTTTTTCATGTCATAAATTTTCTTGTTCATATATATATATATATTTATTGTAGCAACTATATAGATGGTACTATGTGTATGTAGTATTGTTAAGAATCGAACCCTAATATCTCTAATATTAGAGTAGATAGTACAACAAATAAACAAGATTACAACATAAGAATTTTTTTATAGCGATTTATGTTTTTTTTTTAACTGACAAAACACCCACCACTCTAATTTTTTACACTTGTCAAGGCTTGAACCTTAAACTTACCAGACTTAAACCCTTAATCCCCTTCTCTCATCAACTGAGCTAGACCTAGTAGCTTTATAGCAATTTAACTTCCATATAAAACCAACATCCATTTTATCACTGCAGATTTTCACTAGGTGTTAAAAAAAAAAATACTCTTCTCAATCTTTCCTATTGCCAAAAAATAAGGCTTGCCCTAAAAAACTTTTTATAAAATGCAAGAATTAGAGCATACTATTGCATGAGTAAAATGCCCTCTTGAAAAAAAAATTGATTGTATAATATAATTAGATCCACACAACTCTCAACATGTATGTATATATGTAAAATAATATTATAATTGTTCTGGTGAACAGGACAATTTGCTTATGATATATTTAATAAATATTCTCCATTTACTCGTTTCTTTAACAGTAGCTTTTTAAATAAATGATGTTGACAATAATCATTTTAAAAAGTAACATTATATTGCTCTCTCAAGCATACACAAAGTAAGATGTATATTATTTATTCTTAATTAATAGTTCATATAGGTTTGTCATGTGCTTGAGCTGGCTAACGTTAATTTTAGATCTCTACGTTGAATAATACTTTAATAAGTAGCTCTTCGTGATCGTTTTCAGTTTGATGTTTTCCCTTATATTATATTGTTATTCTTGCCTTCTCAAAATAAAGCAAGTCGGTCCCATTCAACTTATCAGCATCTTCCTTTGAAATTTATCCTCCTCTTGAAAAAAAAAAAAAAAAAAAACTATATTTGACAATTAAAAAAAAAAAAAAAACACTCGAAGTCAATGAATTATCTGCGGTAGTTAGCTAGCTAGGAATAAAGATCTGTCGAAAGATTCTCCGTGAGGGAAAAAAAAAAAAAAAAGAATTTCTAAAGTACATCTTACAATTTGACACTATGATAAAATTATTGTTTTGATTTTTGATTTTTCAGTGGTTTTGATTTATGACTATCGGATATTATAAGTTTTTTACATGAACAATTATATATCATACCATTAAAAACTAATCTAACAATTATAAAGCAGTTTCCATCTATACAAATGAATAGAATTTTCATGAAGATGAGGACTTGGTATACTAATATTATTTGAATTATTATAGTTCTTTATATTAAATATCAAAGATGCGCGTTATAAAAACACCATCGAATCTTTCTCTCTATCTATATATATATATATATATATTGATTACGGGCTGGAGGGTCAATTGTTTGCTCAAATAAGTCAAACAATCCAGCTAGCCAGCCATCGGCCGTTTTCCTAAGGACATAGAATAATAAGCATGGTTGAATTTTCTTGCTGGAATGACGTTATAAGAAATATCTTCACTCAACACCAACAGTCCCACGTATCCACTCCCAGTCCAAATAATTCAGAATCCTATTTTGTTTTTATCTGATTTTTTTTTTCCCCTTTTATTCTAACGATAGGGAAAAAGGAAACAAACTAATATTTAAGAAGAAGGAAGAAATGAAGAAAGAACAACACAAATATCGTTTTCCAAGAAAATATAACTATGTTATCTTTTGTATTGGTCATATAATTATATTTATTTTAATCATATATGTTCAATTGAGTCAATATATACAATACGTGTAGCGATTAATTAATAATACATTAATACACCTATATACATAGGTGTTTTGCTACCGTTGGTTTTTTTTTTTTTTTTCTATTAATAAAGGGTCTTAACTAGTGTCATAGACATTTAACTTACATAATATAGGTCAATATAAAAAGTTTCGTATAACAAGGGAAAAATGTTAATTAAATACCGTTTACTACAAAATTTTGTCGACAGTTCAGGTGCTACATAATTTAGTATATATATAACAAGATTTTTTTTTTCGAGTAATTGAAAATTTTAGAGGTATTATAAACTTTATTAGGTCGTTAGACAGTACTTTGTTGTTATTATTATTTTTCTATTAATGATGAGCGATGATAACGGATATCAAAGATAAAATTATAGCATATTACAACAAGATTGATCACACTAACTAGTCAGACACACCAAAATCTAATTAAATAATTACTAATTAAGTTTTTTTGGGGGTAAAATTGCTAATTAAGATTAAACTTTGGATCTCTCAAAAAAAAAAAAAAAGATTAAACTTTTGAAGTTCACTGATTTTTATACACTAATGAGAGGAATGAAATTCCAATCAACACATTTATACATAATAATGAGATGCGGAATGCAATTAAACATGACAATCAATAACTTCCATCCTTATCCGCAAATTTATCAGAAAAATTAGCCTACGAGGTGCATGTGTGCTAAAAAAATGTTAATATTGCGTTGTCTTATTTTATGATACGAAATCTTATAATTTGTATTACCCATGGAAATTGTATTTAATCATTTAAATATACTTTTTAACGGTCCGATTTATTAGTGTTCATGTTATATAAATTTATATATTCTATTACAAATTAATTATCAACCATTATCAAAGAATTAATTAAATGGTTATAACAATAATTATAATCAATAATAAAAAAATAAGAAGTACTATAATAGAAAATCCTTATAATAAATGATTGCCCGATTTTATCTTTAAAAAAAAAAAAAAAAAAAGGCATAACCACAAGTATAAGTATTTGCATTTCTCTTGTTCAATGTGTATTGTCATCTCGTTAGATTATTATTCAAAGACAGTCATCGCTATCATCACTCTTCAAAGTAGCCTTTAGAAATTTTTAAGCTCAATCTCTTCCATCCGTGACATTATTTTATATCGGCAGTATATATCTTTAAATGTTAAATCAATAGGGTACTTATTATACAAAACTCTTTGAATGTCATGCGAATTTTACGATTTAAAATAGAACCTTATTGATAGTATTTTCTTTTTCATACTTGATCATAAAAATCTAATACTTATTACGAGAAACTTTTTTGAATTTTTGTTTCTCTGAATCAGATGTTTAAGATTTTGTTTACATGTTTGTTAGAATTTTTGTTGATCAAGTTGTAGTACTAGAAAAGCAAAATTCCCTTGAACCCTACTCTCCCTAATTGATTACAACTTATCAGTGTCAATAATAAATAATCTCTTATCAAGATAAAAACCAAAAAAAAAAAAAAAAACTGTAAAAATACATTTCAATGGAGAAAAAACGTCAAAGTTAGCTTCCCAAAAAAAGCAAGCAAAAAGAGAGACGAAATTGATCTGAATATCTTTTTGACTATTAAAAATTAACAATATTTGAAGAAGTATCTAGCTACATACAATTGAAACGCAATTAGAAAAAAGAGGCAAAAGCAACGCAATGTGTCCCTCCACAAGTTTGAAAAAGCTCAAGTGGGGCCTAACGTATGTATATCATTGATCAGCCCATCTTTGTTGACTCAAGCAAGTGTGTAGCCAGTCAGTTAGCAAAAAATAAAATAAAAGTAATAAAATAAAAGAAATAATAAATAAAACAAAACAAAATAAAGCAAGTATAGCCACTTTCACAACCACATTTCGACAAATCAAAAGAAAATCTTTTGAATCAAATCTTCCTATCCGCTTTTGTATTTATCTTATCTTGTTGACTTGCACGAGGATTTACACCCAAAAGAAAGAAAAGAAAAGAAAAACAAAACTTCTCTTTTTCGTTGTCTTTCATGAAATATGTTTACTGTACTGCGGTTGCATGTGTAACAAAGTAATAATTTTCTATATAATTTTATTATAAAAATAGAGTTTAAATTCTTCCTATTAAAGCATAATAAAACATAATTATGTGTATATATATAATAACATGTTAAAATCAACAGTTATTTTTTAAAATTTAATTTAGTTGAATGTTTACATCTTTGAATAAAATATCAATTATTTCAATTTTTTAATAGAATAGAATCATATCACGGATAAAATTATCCTCTAAGTTGTACATTTGGATAACACTACTATTGAATGTTCAATGTTCAACTGTTCACAAAGTTATGATTGGTTTACCTTGCCAAAGGTTTTGTAACTAGCTCACTTCGGAAGTAAATATGTACTTTTTTTTTCTCCCCTGACTTTTTTCTCATTGAGTTTTTACAATAAAGTTTTTAACGATACATATTTGAAGCTTGCTTCCAAGATCCGCGTGTGTTAAGGATCAATCTTTTGAGAACGGCTTCTGGATTTAACTTTTGGCTTTTTAGTTTTAGCCTTCGGGTTTTGTATTGTCCTTGGGGATTGCTCTGGGCTGTTTTACTTTTCCCTTTTTTTTTTTTTTTTTTTTTTTCAAATTGTTTTGTATTTTTTTTATCAATAATTTGAGTTAGAAATTTGATGAATAGGATGAGATTGTTAATTGATGCTACTTAATTAGAATTTGTTAGTAGACTTTAATATTAGTTACTCTCTCTCAGTTTATTTAAAAAAAATATATAAAAAAGAGAAAAAATATCACTACACTCTCGGTGCAAAATCAAGAAAGAAAAATGGATACGCTACGCAACTAGTTATCTGTAGGCCTTTTCCTATGTTGTAGCATTTCCCCACTTACTTTCTACACTAGGTCGTAATAAATATCATCAATTTGCACTTCGGGATAAAATAATTATGCAACTTTTCTTCTCTCTATACAAATTCATCCTTTATTAACCTAGATTTTCAAATTTATTCATGATCACAATGTTTTATATATGTGCTGTCGCGAAAATTTTCTAAAATTATAATTTGTATCGAGAAAGCACTTTAGATATAATATAGTGATAATTCTCACCTAATTACGCTCTTCTTATATTTATAGAGGAGTCTCGTAAGGTTTTCGGTGAATATTCTTATCTATATCTAGGTAACCATTTTGATAACGTCAAGAGGAGATATGCTAACGCTAAAGTTGTCCCTTTCCTCGACTTTTTCTTTCTGAAAATGAGAAAAGTGAAGTCTACCTACCAAAAGCTTTCCATATGTTCATCCCAAAAAGCAAATTTGTTTAAAATATGTAAACGTAAATTATACTTTTCCCCTCTTTTTACTTTTTCTTTTTTTTATTTGAGGTGGGGCTAAAAGATTTGTCTCACTTTTACCATAGATAAAATTAGAGCACATGCCTAAAAGAAAGCATTAATTTATTAAGCATAATAGTCTCTTTTTTATGGCTGCCTTTTTTTTTTTTTTTTTTTTTTTTTTCAATCCGACGGAAAACGAAAGGAAACGAATATGGGAGTACTAGAAATAAGTAAAGCAAAAATGATTGTTAATCTAATTTAACACAAAATCCACAACGTTAATTGATTCTACTACGTGTGCAAAAGCTGGCACTAAGTTGAAATTATTGTTCATTTAATTATTAAAAACACTAGCAGGTCAGTCAATTTTCTAGTTTGGGAATTATTGATCATGTACTTCATGAGTAAAAGTTGAGATAATTAATTTTTTTTAAAAAAAAAGTTGAGATAATTATTTGAGCTTTATAAAATGTTGCGTTTTTATGAGCAAAAAATGAGGCAATTATTTATAAAGCTCAAATAATTCTCTTAACTTTTACTTTTGACACGTATGCTTTCTCAATAAAAATTAAAGCTTATTAAAAAAATTATTATATATACAGTGGAAAATCCATATTATTATGCACTTGATTTATTAGTTTTGACTTTTTATCCCTATAATTTCTTAAAAATTTTAATTAACTCCTAAGCTATAAGAAAATTTGTCATTGTGCCCCTATTTGTTAGTTGAAATATATCATTGTGTCCTCAATTTATAATAAAGATAACAACTTTATCCCTACTCAATGTTTAAATTTTATAATTGTTTGTGTACTTAACAAAATACTACTCTTTCTCTTAGGGCTAATTTCATTTTTGTCCTTGAATTTTAAGTCCAATCACATTTTAGTCTTCGAATTTTAAAACATCTTAGAATAAGTCCTCGAACTACTAATTTATTAGCGATCTAAAATACAGTTAAAAAATGGACTGTAATTACCACATGAGGATCATGTGTTTTAATTGGAATTAATTTGGTCATTTTCGCGTTTTAGAACTTTTTCTTGAATTTGGATTTTAACTTTGAAAGCTATGAATTCTCAAACCACAAGTGATCGCACTAGATCATGACATCATAACGACTATCCATTTTGTACTTGATTATTATGTGATAAATTTATAATTCCAAACTATAATTAAAGAATGTTTAAAAATTCAAGAACAAAAATAAGTTTGAACCTTAAAAAAAATAATGTTAATCCTTTTTCTAATAATGCCCTTTAACGGTTTTTCTTCTTCTTATTATTCTTTTCACTCCACCACATGTATGTGAGTGTGTATGTGCAGTTTATATATAGATATACCTAATACATAACGGATTATATTTTATAATTAGTGAAGGGCACAAATTTTAGAATAATTAGATAAGGTCGACCGTGAATCTCCCTTGGCAACCGTGTGGGAAAAACCAAGCAAAAGACAAAGCAAGCTCTTTGTCTTCGTCGACCCACAAGGCCAACTTGCATCAACCTTCTCTCTTTTTTCTGGCTGGACATCATTGTCTGTACATATACATATACATATACATATATATATATATCATGTATAAACGTACATACATAATCATTTGCTTATAAACCAACATATGACAACTTTTATGTGAATCTTTTTTTTTCCCCTATAAAGGAAATATATCTTCTTCACTGTTATACAACACTCATACGTATATAATAATGTTTAATTTGTTTGGTAATTCAGTGAATTAATTATAAGATTTTTGAATAATTAATGCAATGATTTAAGTAGTTGTGTCAGTATTATAAATAAGAGTCCTCTCTCTCTCTCTCTCTCTCTCTCTCTCTCTATAAAACCATACTATACTAGGTCATTTTAAAAACTGTAAAATGCTTTTGAGCTCAACTTTTTCTGCTAAGGGACAACAATGGGATGGGCGGGATGGAATGGATATGCTTTCCTTACCCCATACTCATCTCTTTTTTTGACCCCCCACACCCGTCTAATTTAATACAAATGCAAGAGAGGGTAATCCTCACTATGAATGTTGGATACATATATACCCAACCCATTAATTCATTAATTAAGAATTTAAAAAAAAGATACACGAGTTCTATTAAAGTTTTCATAAAATTTAACAACATGAACAGAAATATAACTGAAAATGATACTGAAGTCTTCAAAACAAATAAAAAAAAATACATGTAAACATATATATGTATATAACGGTGAATATAAACAGGATGGACGAGGGTATGAGGGAGCTTCCTCCATTCACATCACATGTGGAGGATTAATCTTAATCCCTATCCTTGTTTATTAACCTTCATATCCGTCCCTAATGAGACTGGTATCCGTGGGTACTTGTATCTATTGGAAAAAATATCATCCCTAACTCTTAATATCGAAGTTCGTTACATAATGTGACATCCACAAATTAATTAGATATCAATTAGGATATTAAAAAATTAGACAGATAATATGAAATCCTTCATTCCTCGAATGTAAATTTGTTCCATTCCACCTTTTTCAATATACATGAATAAAAATTTTAAAAATTGAAAAATAACCCACATATAATGGACACAATTTAATTTATATTCATAGTGGACCTTTCAATTAGATGACCTGTATTATTATGGGGGTGTTTGGTGTATAAGTTGAGTTTGAGTTGAGTTGAGATTTTTAAATTTGAATAGTAATTTTTGTTGACTTTTTCAGAAAAGACAAAAAACTTTTTAAAAAAAGATAAAAAACATGATACAAAAAATACAGTTTAGTTTAAGATGAGTGTGAGAACCAAACGGACCCATATATGTTTTTAATTTTACTTTAAAAACAAATAAAAATATAGTACAAACACTACTCGATGCTTCCAAACAAGGAGGAAAAAAAAAAAACACCATTTTTATTCGGTTCTTTATATGTATGTATACATATATTTATTTTCTTTTCTTCGTTTATGTAAATTATAAAGGGAGTGAAAATGAACCACCCAAATTACGTAAAGCTAAGAAGAGCTGCTTTATAGGAGTCCAATGGTCCAACGATGACGTAAGCCAGGCTCTTGTCTCTATATAAACACTCTAACCTCAACCATTTTGCTCTGCACAACCCCCAGTTCCAAATTTAGATGGCCAACTAATAACTTTCTCTCTCTAAAATTATATTTTCTCTCTCCTTATTAGCTATTTTACTCTCTCTCTCTCTCTCTCTCTCTCTCTCTTTCTCTCTCTAGAAAGAGATCAATATGGCTCACCAGAAGGCTGACGTCAATGGCATTTCCGACCAAACTGGCCAGAAAACTATTGCAGACTTTGACCCTCCCAAAAGACCCAGAAAGAACGTCTTCGCTATTGCTTGCGCTGTTTTAGCTTCCATGACTTCCATCTTACTCGGTTATGGTCAGTATATCTATATATAACCCGTTTTTCTCTTGATATATATATATATATATGTACATATGTACTTGTTTTTTGGACTATATGTTGTTTGATATGGTATATCTACTTTTAGCTAGTGCTCAAATCTTGTTTCCACAAGTTCTTTTTGTGTTTTTTTTTACTCAAAAAAAAAAAACAAAACAAAAAATAATACTAAATCTTTTTTTTTAACTTTTTTTTTTTTTTTATGCAGATATTGGTGTGATGAGTGGAGCGGCGATTTTCATAAAAGACGACCTCCATATCAGCGACGTGCAGGTAGAAGTCCTCCTCGGAATCCTCAACCTCTACTCCCTCCTTGGCTCGGCCGCCGCCGGCAGAACCTCCGACTGGATCGGCCGCCGCTACACCATCGTCCTCGCTGGGGCCATTTTCTTCGCCGGTGCCCTCCTCATGGGCTTCGCCACCAACTACTCCTTCCTCATGTTCGGCCGCTTCGTCGCCGGCGTCGGCGTCGGTTACGCCCTCATGATCGCCCCCGTCTACACCGCCGAGGTCTCCCCGGCCTCCTCCCGCGGCTTCCTCACCTCATTCCCCGAGGTCCGTTGTCATATCCTGACTCCTGATCTATACGCTTTTTTTTTTTTTTTTTAATAGACACAACTAAAAACTGTCGAATTTTTAATTTTTTTATTATTATTTTTAAATGATAAGATTTTATATGATTTTATGGTTCATAAACTATATTTTACTGACATGATTTTCTTTGATAACGTGTAAGCTTATACTTATTATAATAGAATTTTAGTGCGTGTATTTAAAGCTATAATAAATATAATTCATGACCACCAAAGTGCACCATTTTCTTACCACACAAAGGTAACTTTCGACTGAACAGGTCTTCATCAATGGCGGAATACTCCTCGGCTACGTATCGAACTACGCCTTCTCCAAGCTCCCCACCCACTTGGGGTGGCGGCTGATGTTGGGCGTTGGCTCCATCCCGTCCGTCATGCTTGCCGTGGGGGTCCTAGCCATGCCGGAGTCCCCACGGTGGCTCGTCATGCAGGGCCGCCTCGGCGAGGCTAGGCGAGTCCTCGAGAAGATCTCCGACACCCACGAGGAGGCCCACCTCCGCCTCGCCGACATCAAGCAGGCCGCGGGAATCCCAGAACACTGCAACGACGACATCGTTCAGGTCAGCAACCTAACCGACATCTTAATCCCTGTTCGATTCACCAATTCAAATTAAAAAAAAAAAAGAAAAAGAAAATTTAACTCATTTTTGTTTTTTTTTTAAAATCAACAAGTTTTTTCAAATATTTCAACTCAATAATTATAATTGCACTGTCAACTTTTGTTAACGAAATTTTCTGACTCCTGTCACTGTCTACCAGGTTAGCAAGCAGAGTCACGGCGAAGGAGTCTGGAAGGAGCTATTAGTCCACCCGACACCCGCCGTCCGACACATCCTGATCGCGGCCGTCGGAATCCACTTCTTCCAGCAGATTACCGGAATAGACGCCGTCGTCCTATACAGCCCCCGGATCTTCGAAAAGGCAGGGATCACCTCGAAGGACAAAAAGCTACTCGCGACGGTGGCCGTCGGATTCGTGAAGACGATATTCATCCTAGTGGCGACGTTCTTCCTCGACAGGATAGGACGACGGCCGTTGCTTCTGAGCAGCGTGGCGGGCATGATCCTGTCCCTGGGGACATTGGGAGTGGCGCTGACGGTCATCGACAACTCTCACGAGAAGATCACGTGGGCGGTCGTGCTGGCGATAGCAATGGTGCTGTCGTACGTGGCATGGTTCTCGATCGGGATGGGGCCGATCACGTGGGTGTACAGCTCGGAGATATTCCCGTTGAGGCTGCGGGCGCAGGGGGCGAGTATGGGGGTGGCGGTCAACAGGGTGACGAGCGGGGTCATATCCATGACTTTCATATCGTTGTACAAGGGAATCACGATCGGTGGGGCTTTCTTTCTGTTCTCCGGGCTCGCCACTGTTGCTTGGCTGTTTTTCTATACGATGCTACCGGAGACGCGGGGTAGGACCTTGGAAGATATGGAGGTCCTTTTTGGCAAATTCTACAAGTGGAGGTCCGCTAGTGAAATGTTGAAGAGTAAGAGTAACGACAACTATGATTTGGGCAAGCAAGTCAACGGTCAGGATAATACTAATGGTCAGATTCAGTTGGGGCCTACCAAGAACCAACCAAATTAGATGAATCGTCGCTACAACTCCAATATCAGACATTAATAAAAAGAAACGACTCTCACTTGTTTCTTTTTATTAGTTATGGTATTTAACGTTATTGAATGATATGTGAAATTAATAGTACTCATCTTGTGATAAATATAGTGAAAAAAAAAAAAGGAAAATTAGGATCTTTATCAAGTTTTTTTTTTTAAATCCTTTTATCTTTGTAAGAGGAGAAGTAGAAGAAAAAAAATATAAAAAATATAAAAAAGAAAGGGCTTCTGAATTTTAAGAGTGGCTTTTTCAAGGGCAATGATGTGAGGGGGCCAAAACTTGTGGGGGAGACCAAAAATAAATAAATAAAAAAAAAGGAAAAGAAAAGTGGAAGTTTAATGTTCAATGAAGAAGTGATGGATTTTCTAGTAAGTAATGTATAGTTTATTTTATAGCTTTCCTTCTTTAAATCCTTGCAATGCCATTAAAATGTAAAATTAAGGATAAAGTTCTTTGAGAAAGATGGAAAGAGATGGAAATTAAGGGAGAGAGATTGTGTTCATATTTATATAGTTTCTTTTTAAATATGTCAATTAGTTGGTAAAATTTCAAAATACAGTAAAATAAATATTGGGTGACAGTATAATAAAAATAAATGAAAGAAAAAAATGGGTGGCACTTATATTGACACGAAGATTTGATCTAATTGACGCGGTGCTCACCACGATAGTTGTTCTTCATGCCTCGATCGCAACTTCCATTAGTTATTTTATTTTATTTTTATTTTTTTAAACAAAATGTTCATGACACATGATATGTTAATTAGGTGCACCTTTTTCCACCTTGTTTCGTTACTTTCATGTGGAAAGACAAGGAACATAATGTAGATCGACTTGAAGCTGGGCCAATTTGTGGGTTGAATGGCTTAGATTTGATGGTTAATAAAAACAAAGCACAACAAAAGGAAGGCCTCACATTTCCTACCGTTTTTCTTTTTCCCTTTTCATTTTTCCTTTTCGTTTATCTTCGTCTTCTAATGAGGTTTACATGTTTGTGTTTTTATATATGTATATATTATCAATAAATGGTCCAGCTATTTTTTGTCTTATAATGAGACTAAGAGTACAAATAATTAATAACAAGTGTGGTCCAATTTCCTCTCTCTTACCTAAGGTTGCGTTTTTTTTTTAATATAAATTTTAATTTTTGATAAAGAAATGTAGGTGTCTGAGAATCTGATTATTGTAGAAATCTTACCTTATGTTTGGATAACATATCCAATTTTCAAAATTGAAAAATTTTTATAAAAAATGTTTGTCTCAACTTTTTTCATCATTCTCTCATTTTTTTTCAAACTTATTTTGTACAATACCCATTTAGAAAAAGAAAGGAAATATTTTCAAAATCTTCTCACAATACATTATTCCTAATGTTATTTCTTCTCGTTTCAAAAATTTTTTATTTTCAAAAAGAAATTTTTTTACACATCCAAACGTACATTATCTTATTCTTAAAATGAAAAGACTTTTCATTTAAAATAAGAAAATTTTTATTTTTGAAAATAGACACTCCATCTAAACGGAGCCTTGATAATTTGCCCCAGTAGGTTAGTAAGTTAATCTCTTTCACCGACACTACTTTTGATGTTGACTAATAAGTTTCATCAGGAATCAATATACAGAGAAATATTTAGGCTTCTCTGCAAAAGAGTACTTATTCGGTGGTGATGAAGTTAGAATTTTTTATGAAATGATATGTAATAGATAATTTAAAAAGTTGTTACAGTTAAATTTTGAATTTTAGAGAGGATTATTGTGAAATTTTACAATCATAAGCTATTTTTTGTAAAAATAAAAATTGAAATTGAGGGTCCTTCGTTGACTCCGTGCATGCTACACTTTATCACCTATCTATAGTATTAATGGATGTTCTTGAGTTGGGATAATATTAGAGATCGATTTACCAAGACCTTGAAATGCAGGATGTTTTTTTGCGATGTTCTTGGGCACAGTGGGAATATTATTTCAATAACAAATGTATTTGTTGATAGTGCAAAATCACCTTACTTATTTTATATATTGATCTGTTTGATAGAGCTTTCTAGAAGTTTTTTTTAGCTTCTAGAGTTTAAATATCACTTCTGAATATGTTTGGATATTCTGTTAGAAGATCTTCCAGTCTTAAAAAGAGCTTTCTCTCAAAGCCAGAGAAATATAACTTCCGAAAAAAGCTCTTTGAGGTTGAATTTAAAACTTATTTTAGAGTTTAAGTTAGATCTTATATACTTCATTTATATATATATATATATATATATATTTAACTTATTAGAAAGCTTTAAAATCATTTTCCTTATTTGAATGGCATGCCCATTTTTGAAAACGAAAATTTACTTGTTTGAAATGAGAAAATCATTTTTATTTTGAGTATAAGGTGGTGGATGGATATGTAAAATGTTTTCCTTCTTGAAAACGAAAGTTGTTTGAAATGAGAAAAAATTATGCTAGGAATAATGCATTGGGTGAAGATTTTAAAAAGATTTCAAAAGTATACTGTATAAAGTAAGTTTGAAAATGATATAGTTTTTCTTTTTCATTTTTGAAAAAAAAAAATGATGGAAAAGTTAGGAAAAACACTCTTCTGCTATTTTTTTTTTTTTCGAAAAATGAACATGTAAAACAATCAGAGGGCTTGACTTCAAAAGTTCTTTTAAAAACATGAATCCCAAATTGCTAAATAATTATTGAAAAATCATATTTCTTATCTCTCTTTCTTCACTTACTAAAAACAAAAATAAAAGCTCTTTCAAACGGATCTATAGTAGTCTCCCCTTCAAAGACAAATAATTATTGTCATAGAGCTTTTAATGTACGTGTTTGTAGGTAAAAATCGCAAATCTTACGGCAGTGGGTTTAATGTATAACTTACTGGATTTAGAATAATAGACACAGTTGACACCAAACATGGATGCTGACCCTTCTTATTAATTCAATTCATTTAAAGCAGAATAACTCTTCAATATCATGCTGACCCCTGGGGTTTTGTTATGGTCCTTCTAAAGGACCATACTCATAATGAAAAACATATAACAACGATAGTTTAAAAACACAATATGAGTGTTAAAGATCAGATACGTAACAATAATTTATGATACAGCTAAATATCTTGGTATGGAGCAAACAGTGACAAAGTCAAGAACTTTAATTGAGGGGACTAACTGTAATAAATATTTAATTAGTGAAAGGTAGAAAAGAAAAAAGTTAAGGAGGATATTATATGTAATTTTCACAAAAAATTATAGGATAGGAAAAAAAAAAAAAAAAGTTGAGGGGGCTTAAGCCCCACGGGACCTTTACAGTCTTCATGCATATGCATAAAATTTATATTATTTTAAATAATTGTCATGTTACTCTTTTCACTTTTATAAAGTCACGTGAAAATATGATCCTCCCTAGAAAATAATAACAATGATATATATATATATATATATATATATATACACGAAGTCTTAAATGCGATACTTGATAGTATCCAGCAATGCGGACTTCAGTTCCTGTGAATATAAATTTCAATTATTAAAAATGTGAATTAATACAGAATAAAATGTAATTAAAGTGAATGTGAATTCCCTCTTATTTTATATTTTCTTCTGCATGAATTCACATTCTTAGGGTCCGTTTAGTGCATGAGTTTGAGTTGAAATTTTTAAGTTTCAATAGTAAATTTTTTTGAATTTTCAGAAAAGACAAAAAACTTTTTGGGAAAAAGACAAAAACTTTTTGAGAAAAAGACAAAAAAAAAAAATTGAAATGGTAAGTTTGAACTTACCAACCAAACAAAGTCTTAATAACTGAAGTTTACATCTACAATAATTGAAGTTCACATATCAGATATTATATATATATATGTGTATGTATATATATACACACTCGTTGGATTGTTAGAGATAAACACA
This sequence comes from Ficus hirta, assembly GCA_038430175.1. Lineage (NCBI taxonomy): Eukaryota > Viridiplantae > Streptophyta > Magnoliopsida > Rosales > Moraceae > Ficus > Ficus hirta. The sequence continues at coordinate 11,138,304 of CM076596.1, forward strand.
TTCATTAAACCGAAGGAGCAAATAAATTAGTTCTCTGTCAACCAAAAAAATAAAGGACAGGCAGGTTATGAACAGCAAGAAAGAAAGCATGTGAGCTTTGTCCTCTCCTCCCGTGCAGGCGGATCAGGTTTCACATCAAATAAAAAATAAAATCTGTTGCTGACATCTCTCCTAAGCCCAAATTGGTTTTCTGATCAGATATCTCACGCTACTGCAGTTCATGGGACCCGTGATTAACAAATACAGCTACATGTTGGCTTTTTTTTTTTTTTTTTTTTTTTTTCTGGTATAAACAGCAAGCACACACAATTATCCACAGAGCAAATTGACCACAAAAGCTCTTAAGAGGAGGAATCATGTGGATTCTTAAGTGAATCTCATTAAATTACAACTTTTAGATAATTACTGATTGAAAGAGAACTTATGAGTACTTATTATATACCACACAAGGTCCCCACTCCCTGTCAATGGAGAATTTGTCAAGTAGCCAGTGTATGTAGTAAGCACACATACACAATTTCTCACAGGACATGTCAACCGTTAGGTTCCATCTTAAACAATTAATTAAAAAATAGAAAACATTATCTAAATAAGCTACAACTCATGAGTTACAATTAAGTTATAATTTTCAGGCAATTACTGATTGAAAGAAAACTCATGAGCACTTATTACATACCACATAAGGTCCTCACTTCCTGTCAATATATGTGGGACTTGTCAAGTGGCTACTTTTTTTTTTAGTGTATGCAGCAAGTACACACATAATTTCTCATAGGACAGATCAAGTGCTGGGTTCCATCTTAAATAATTAACCTATTAAAAAAATAGTGAAACTTACCTAAATAACCACCTTTTTTATCTATTGACTAACATGACACAAATTTTTCATTCTTGACCAATATGACATAAATTTTAGTTAACTTTAGTTTAATTTTATATCATATTAGTCTAATGTAATTTTTTGTATTATATTGATGTAATGGTCTCTAAATTTATGTCATTTAGGTGATTTTCCTTAAAAAATAATAGTTTAAGCCTTTTTGAATCCAATTTAATTTTAATTCCGTATGCAGTCAATACTTTAATTCGCACACTCTCAAGACTTTTTTTCGCATACTCTCAATAATACACATATCGTTATAATAAATATATAAAAGACATTTTCTTTCTTTTTTTTTTTTTGTTGCATGCATAACTTAACAATAATTTTATATATAACTAACTACATTATAAAATATGAGAATTTGGATCTTTCAACCTTTAAATAAATAAATTAAAAAAAGACTGTATTCTGGTTCATACATCATAAGAATATGCTAGGAAAACGTTTTCGGTATTTATATTAAATTAGGTATTAGCCATAAAAGATTAAACCAACAGTCAATTCCTAAAGCCAAACCTGGAACATTGGTTTCCTTTTCTTTCTTCCTTTCTTTTCAAACATAAATGATCAATAAAAACAGTCATTCTAAAGCTTGAAAATGTTCTAAAATTAGTTATTTAGATGGAAGATTTTTATTGTATTCCGTACAATTTTGAAATATGATATCTTAACATACATATATAATTTATCCCATTGACAGGGGAGGGATTTTGCAAACAATATATCAAATTATATGTTATTGAATTTGAATTTTGAGAAAAAGAAGATTATTTGTTAAAATGGTTAAAATAAATTAATGGATATTTTGAGAGTTCAAACTAACAATTATTACGGGCTTCCGCAAACTTTGTATTGAATTCTGCTTCGGTCTCTGATATTTAAAATATTTCAAAACTGATCTTAGTCTAGTGTGACAAAATTAGTCTTTTCGTTGGCTGACCAAAAAAAAAAAAGTAACAAATAACACCCAACTCGTTGCGTGATGATTAGTTGGATTATTAAAGTGTATTATTGTAGAACCAGACGTCATATATTAGGAACAAAATATGAAAACCATATTAATTAATTTCTCCCTACCATTGAAATGTTTACTGTACCATTTACACATGATCTATTCTGTCCAGATTTTAAAATAAATGCAATGAAAGGTTCAAGTTTGCCACAACATGAAAGATCAGGGTCAGTTTTGAAATATTTTAAACACTGTTACAAAAATATGATCTGTGAACAATATTTCTTAGATTGATATCCTATCATCACCGACAGAGTTTGGTTTTTTTGGTACGTACCCTACTGCCTAAGTGACCTTACAAGATATAATTAACAATTTTAATTATTTAGGTCTACGTTCAATGGTCAAAAGAGACTATTACCAATAAATTATTGCTACACATATGCCTATCTGTCCAAATATGTTACATGGAACATGGAAGGTCCATGCAAATTAAAGATGGAAATGAATGTACTTTGTTAGAGCTAATTCAGCAGGTGAAAAGGATATATAAAGTTTTACGCTTTCGGTTTGAAATCTAAGAAACTTTCTTTCTGATAAATGAAGTGGATACTCGTTCGGCTTCATGTCAAAAAGAAAAAGAAAAGAAAAGAAAAGAAAACGAATGTGAGACACTAACGTGGCAAGCAACATTACTTTTTGGGAAATGCTGAAATTGGGCAAAGTTTGCCGTCCTTGTCCCTAAACCAGAAGATGGAGGGAAGCAAATTATTAGCATATAGCGAAACTTCAGTAGTCTGATCCCTTTATAATGCCGTTACATGTACCGATATCATTGTAAAAGTTTATCATAATTTTTACAACTTTAGTATTTAAAGTTCATCACTTTATTATTCAAACGCACAAATCATCATATTCCCTTAAAAATTTTAAAGTCCATCATAACTATACAACTCCAACGTTCAAAATTTACAAATTTTAATACAAAATATGTGAGATATCATATTTTGGGTGCCAAAAAACATATCCTAATGTTTGTTTAGACATGAATAGGATATTGAAAAATATGATCATGAGGTGGGATGGATATGTTAATGTCATTTTTTTTTTTTGAATTTGAGGATGGGAGGATTCGAACTCGATAGTGGTAGAATTATGTATGAAATTTCCGTTAAACTATGCTTATAATTCAACAAACCTGATTTTTTATTTTAATATTTTCCAATTCATGAAGACCAATTTCAATATAGGGTTATAGATTGATCAAAGTGCACAAACTTGGTATTTTAGCTAAAATAGTCGCAATGTTCCTTATTTAGATCGTCTTGATGACATGTGAATAACTTTATTCTCGGTGGCCATCATTGTTTAAAGGTTTTCAGAATCTGAAATCTTATTTTGAGGTCCATGTCTCGTTAATAAACTTTGCGATGTTGATCTTGTTATTGTGAAAGTGAAACATATAAAAGCACATTCTTTAAGTAGTATTAGGCAGATCCTTTTTTGTTCTAGTAGAGGATTTTTGGATTTCAGTTGTAAACAAAAGGGTTGGAAAATGAGATAACACTACTTACAATTTTCATTTTTCAATAAGAACAAAGAAAATGTTATTCTATTTGTATGTACTTTCATGTACAAATTAGATGTTTTTACCTCATTTGTTTCCAATTGTGAATTAAAAAAAAAAAAAAAAAACTGGAGTCTACAAAGCATTCTCACTAGGCAGCATTATTAGTATTTCTATGAGAAGGAACGAGCATACTTTTTTTTTTCTCTCTCTTCTCCTTTCCTACGTATGCCACCTTTTATACAGAAGGCCTCTCAGGCATTCACCTACTTAGATGACACGAGCGATATGAAAATAAACATACAAAACTCAAGTCACCTCGTAGATGACCTTTGGTTACCCTGTGAGTGACCAGAGGCAAATTAGACTTCATAACACGAAAAAGTTACAGCTAAAAAACAACATACAAAGTCTGTTATTTTTTTATGATAAAATTATCTAAATAACTACATTTTTTTTATCTATTAACCAGTATGATACAAATTTCTCATCGTAATCAACATGACATGAATAATAGCCTTTAAATTTGTATCATCCAGGTGCTTTCCCCTTTTTTTCATCTCAAGCATGAAGAGAATTACATCCATCCTAATTTTCTCAAGCAGGTTGAGAAGAGAGGGAGACGTAATAACTTATTCTTCTTCTTTCTTTCCTTCTTTTACCTTTTTTTTTTTTTTGAAACTTATAAAAAGTAAATATTCAGTTTTAAAACATTTGGAATGCAATATAATATAATTAATAGTAAACAAATCAATCACCTAATAAATTATTTGTTTATAAATATTATATTCTTTGAAATATTTTTAAAAAGTTATTTATTTACTTTTAAAAAATGACCTATATGCTATGATTTCTGGGTTGAAAACTCTCGGGATTTTTGAGTAATGTATTGAAAAAAGCACATCTTTAAAATATTGTCCTATAGTTTGGAATTTTATTCTTTTATAATGTCAAGTAAAAAATAATTTCAGAATAAAAATCTGAATCATAGGGTAAAAAATTCTAAATATGCACACTAAAAAGACTAATTTAACAATTTCCTCAAAACTCCCTCTCAAAGCCCAAGACACATTTGCTAGCTTGGCCCACAATTGCAGAGTATCACTAATGGGGCTCTCTTGGAGACCTTGTAGTAAATGACACCTATCAACCTACTGGATTGATTTTTGTGAAAGGAGTAACCCTGAAGAACTTATTGCCACCAAAATAAAATAAAAAAAAAAGGGTGTTTTTTAGTCTTTTTTTTTTTAATGAAACAAACACCTAAATAGTAATTTTTATTTTATCTATTAATTAACATGATACAAATTCTCTCATCTTAATTAACGTGACATAAATTTTAATTTTTTTTTTATATCATAATGACTTAGTGTCAAATTTTTATGTCATATTAACAAAATGAACTTTTAACTTTATGTCGTTCGCGTGTTTAACCTTATTGTGCACGATCAAAGAGGGCTTGGGTGTTTTTGAATGTGTTTCTCTCATGTTTTAGATTGGAGGAACTTGTCGTAATAGCGAGCGAGGAGATATCTTATGGATCTCTGCCACTGGAAAGAGATCCACGGCTGTCGTGGTGATAGGAGCTTGTGCAAGACAAGATCCTCACGGTGCCACAAGGAGATCTTACCATGATGGCGAAATCCGCTTCTTTCTATACTTTTTTAAAAAGTTATTTTTTACTAAACCTTTTAGTATCCCAATTAGAAAAACCCTGTTAGCACGATCCAAAATTTTTACTATCATGGCGGACTATCCAAAATTTTTACTATTTTTAATAATAATTTTCCCACGATTTTTGAAATTAGCCCATACATATATTTATTTTATTTTCTTTGTTTATGTATTTATAAAGGGAGTGCAAATGTACCACCCAAATTACGTGAAGCCTAGAAGAGCTGCCTCATGGGCGTCCAATGGTCCAACGATGACGTAAGCCAGGGTCTTGTCTCTATATAAACACTCTAACCTCAGCCATTTTGCTCTGCACAACCCCAGTTCCAAATTTAGATGGCCCACTAATGACTCTCTCACTCTGAAATTATATTTTCTCTCTCCTTATTCACTATTTACTCTCTCTCTCTCTCTTTCTCTTTCTTTCTCTCTCTAGAAAGAGATCCATATGGCTCACCAGAAAGCTGACATTTATGGCATTACCGACCAAACTGGCCAGAAAATTATTGCAGACTTTGACCCTCCCGAAAAACCCAGAAAGAACGTCTTCGTTATTGCTTGCGCTGTTTTAGCTTCCATGGCTTCCATCTTACTCGGTTATGGTCAGTATATCTATATATTACCCGTTTTTCTCTTGATATATATATATATATATATGTACATATGTACTCGTATTTTGGACTATATGTTGTTTGATATGGTATATATATCTACTTTTAGCTAGTGCTCAAATCTTGTTTCCACAAGTTCTTTTTGTGTTTTTTTCCCTCAAAAATAAATAATAATAATAATAATACTAAATCTTTACTTTTTTTTATGCAGATTTTGGTGTGATGAGTGGAGCGGCGATTTTCATAAAAGACGACCTCCATATCAGCGACGTGCAGGTAGAAGTCCTCGTCGGAATCCTCAACCTCTACTCCATCCTCGGCTCGGCCGCCGCCGGCAGAACCTCCGACTGGATCGGCCGCCGCTACACCATCGTCATCGCGGGGGCCATTTCCTTCGCGGGCGCCATCCTCATGGGCTTCTCCACCAACTACTCCTTCCTCATGTTCGGCCGCTTCGTCGCCGGCATCGGCGTCGGTTACGCCGCCATGATCGCCCCCGTCTACATCGCCGAGGTCTCCCCGGCCTCCTCCCGCGGCTTCCTCACCTCATTCCACGATGTCCGTCGTCATATCCTGACTCCTGATTTATACGCTTTTTTTTTTTAACAGACACAACTAAAAACTGTCGGATTTTTAATTTTTTTATTATTTTTTTAAATGATAAGATTTTATATGATTTTATGATTCATACACTATATTTTACTGATCTTTGATAACGTGTAAGCCTATACTTATTATGATAGAATTTTAATGCGTGTATTTAAAGCTATAATATATATAGTTCATGGCCACCAAAGTGCACCATTTTCTTACCACACAAAGGTAACTTTCGACTGAACAGATCTTCATCAACGGCGGAATACTCCTCGGCTACGTATCGAACTACGCCTTCTCCAAGTTCCCCACCCACTTGGGGTGGAGGCTGATGTTGGGCGTTGGCGCCATCCCGTCCGTCATGCTTGCCGTGGGGGTCCTAGCCATCCCGGAGTCCCCACGGTGGCTCGTCATGCAGGGCCGCCTCGGCGAGGCTAGGCGAGTCCTCGAGAAGATCTCCGACACCCACGACGAGGCCCACCTCCGCCTCGCCGACATCAAGCAGGCCGCGGGAATCCCAGAACACTGCAACGACGACATCGTTCAGGTCAGCAACCTAAACCACATCTTAGAGTCCGTTTGGTGAATAAGTTTTAGTTAAAAAAGTACCGTTTGAGTTAAAAATTTTTATTGATTTTTCAGAAAAAACAAAAACTTTTTCAGAAAAATAAAAACTTTTTCAGAAAAAAATAAATTTTTTTTAAAAAAAAGATAAAAATTGAGATAAAAAAATACAGTTTGAGTTAAATTGTCAAACAAGACCTTAATCCCCGTTGGATTCACCAATTCAAATTAAAAAAAAAAAATCATCTCATTTTTGTTTTTTCAAAAAAATCAAGAAGTTTTTTCTAATATTTCAACTCAAGAATTATAATTGTACTGTCAACTTTTGTTAAGGAAATTTTCTGACTCCTATCACTGTCTACCAGGTTAGCAAGCAGAGTCACGGCGAAGGAGTCTGGAAGGAGCTATTAGTCCACCCGACACCGGCCGTCCGACACATCCTGATCGCGGGCGTCGGAATCCACTTCTTCCAGCAGATTACCGGAATAGACGCCGTCGTCCTATACAGCCCCCGGATCTTCGAAAAGGCTGGGATCACCTCGAAGGACAAAAAGCTACTCGCGACGGTGGCAGTCGGATTCGTGAAGACGATCTTCATCCTAGTGGCTACGTTCTTGCTCGACCGGATCGGACGACGGCCGTTGCTTCTGAGCAGCATGGCGGGCATGATCCTGTCCCTGGGGACATTGGGAGTGGCGCTGACGGTCATCGACCACTCTCACGAGAAGATGATGTGGGCGGTCGTGCTGGCGGTAGCAATGGTGCTGTCGTACGTGGCGTTTTTCTCGATCGGGATGGGGCCGATCACGTGTGTGTACAGCACGGAGATATTCCCGTTGAGGATGCGGGCCCAGGGGTGGAGTATGGGGGTGGGGCTCAACAGGGTGACGAGCGGCGTCATATCGATGACTTTCATATCGTTGTACAAGGGAATCACGATCGGTGGGGTTTTCCTTCTGTTTGCCGGGTTCGCCACTGTTGCTTGGGTGTTTTTCTATACGATGCTACCGGAGACGCGGGGTACGACCTTGGAAGATATGGAGGTCCTTTTTGGCAAATTCTGTAAGTGGAGGTCCGCTAGTGAAATGTTGAAGAGTAAGAGTTACGACAACAAGGATTTGCGCAAGCAAGTCAACGGTCAGGATAATACTAACGGTCAGATTCAGTTGGGACCTACCAAGAACCAAGCTAATGAGATGGACGGTCGCTAAAACTACACCAATCATGTTGAACAGCAGATATTAATAAAAAGAATCGACTTCTTTTTATTAGTTACGGTATTTAACGTTATTGAATGATATGTGAAATTGATAGTACTCCTCCTGTGATTAATATAGTGAAAAAAAAGGAAAATTAGGATTTTTTTTCAAGTTTTTTTTTTTTTAAAATCCTTTTATCTTTGTAAGAGGAGAAGTAGAAGAAGAAAATATAAAAAATAAATAAAAGAAAGGGCTTCTGAATTTTAAGAGTGGCTTTTTCAAGGGCAATGATGTAAGGGGGCCAAAACTTGTGGGAGAGACCAAAAATAAAAAAATATAAAAAAAATAAATAAGGAAAAGAAAAGTGGAAGTTTAATGTTCACTGAAGAAGTGATGGATTTTCTAGTAAGAACTGTATAGTTTATTTTATAGCTTTCCTTCTTTAAATCCTTGCAATGCCATTAAAATGTAAAATTAAGGATAAAGTTCCTTGAGAAAGATGGAAAGAGATAGAAATTAAGGGAGAGAGATTGCGTTCATATTTATATAATTTCTTCTTAAATATGTCAATTAGTTGGTGAAATTTCAAAATACAGTAGAACGATTATTGGGTGACACTACAATAAAAATAAATGAAAGAAAAAATCGATGGTACTTATATTGACATGAAGATTTGACCTAATTAGACTCGGTGCTCACCACGATCGTTGTTCTTCATGTCTCGATCGCAACTTCCATTAGTTTTTTTTATTTTATTTTTATTTTTTTAAACAAAATGTTCATGACACATGACATGTTAATTAGGTGCACCTTTTTCCACCTTGTTTCGTTCCTTTCATGTGGAAAGACAAGGAACATAAAGTAGATCGACAAGAAGCTGGGCCAATTTGTGGGTGGGTTGAATGGCTTAGATTTGATGGTTAATACAAACAAAGCACAACAAAAGGAAGGCCTTACATTTCCTACCGCTTTACTTTTTCCCGTCTCATTTTTCCTTTTCGTTTATCTTCGTCTTCTAATGAGGTTTACATGTTTGTGTTTTTATATATGTATATATTATCAATAGATGGTCCAGCTATTTATCGTCTGATAATGAGACTAAGAGTACCAATAATTAATGACAAGTGTGGTCCAATTTCCTCTATCTTACCTAAGGTTGTGTTTGTTTTTTTTGTTTTATACATATATATATATATATATATTAATTTTTGATAAATAAATGTAGGTGTCTGAGAATCTGGTTATTTTAGAAATTTTATCTTATGTTTAGATGACATATCTAATTTCTAAAATTGAAAAATTTTTACAAAAAAATATTTGTCTCAACTTTTTTCATCACTCTCATTTTGAAAAGAAAAACTATCTCATTTTTTAAACTTATTTTATACAATACCCATTTAGAAAAAGAAAGGGAATCTTTTCAAAATCTTTCTCATAATACATTATTCCTAATGCTATTTTTTCTCATTTTAAAAAAAATTTTGTTTTCAAAAAGAAAATTTTTTACACATCCAAACGTACATTATCTTATTCTTAAATGAAAAAGGCTTTTCATTTAAAATAAGAAAATTTTCTTTTTCGAAAATAAACACTCCATCCAAACGGAGTCTTGATAATTTGTCCTATTAGGTTTAGTAAGCTAATCTCTTTCACTGACACTACTTTTGATGTTGACTAATAAGTTTAATCAGGAATCAATATACAGAGTAATATTTAGGCTTTTTTTTTTAAAAGAGTACTTATCCAGTGGTGACGAAGTTAGAATTTTTTATAAAACGATATGTAATGGATAATTTAAAAAGTTGTTACAATTAAAATTTGAATTTTAAGGATTATTATGAAATTTTACAATCATAAGTTATTTTTTGTAAAAATATAAATTGAAATTGAGGGTCCTTCATTGACTCCGTGCATGCTACACTTTATCACCTACCTATAGTATTAATGGATGGTCTTGAGTTGGGATAATATTAGAGATCGATTTACCAAGACCTTGAAATGAAGGATGTTTTTCTGCGATGTTCTTGGGCACAGTGGGAATATTATTTCAAGAACAAATGTATTTGTTGATAGTGCAAAATCACCTTACTTATTTTATATATTGGTCTGTTTGATAGAGCTTTCTAAAAGCTTTTTTTAGCTTCTCAAGTTCAAACATCACTTATGAAAATGTTTGGATATTCTGTTAGAAGATCTTCCAGTCTTAAAAAGAGCTTTCTCTCAAACTCAGAGAAATATAACTTCCGAAAAAAGCTCTTTGAGATTGAATTTAAAACTTATTTCAGAGTTTAAGTTATATATTATAGGAAGAGTCTGTGGTTGAGGGTCTCTACCGGTACATCCCTTTTTCGATCGTTTAAATTTAATCGAATGGTTGAAACGTTGTTGGTGTACCATACTTATCATATACATTACCTCACACTCTATACGTAAAGTTATGATTATAGAGTTTTAATAAAGTGGAGTCATAATTTTTTTTTTTAAAAAAGGCTAATCCAATTTTAATCTTTGTCAAAATGTGTTTTGGTGATTTGAGAATTACGAAAGAGAGATTATATCAATTACTAAGTATTACTTACTTCATAATCCAAACAAACAAAGCGAATTGTGGCTTCGATCACATAAGCAAACTAAGCAAACCGTACAAACTATTACACGATTCATTTATGTAGACCATGCAAACCGTTCTATTTCAAGACGGTTTTATTGATCTATAACTTATTAAATATTAACTCTACCACAAGTTCTTTTATTTTGATTAGAAAAGTCTAAATTAAGTATATTATTTTGATTTCAATTACATTTAAAAATTTCAAATTGTAAATTTATGTTACCATTGTAATAGTACGACAATAGTAAAATGTCCATAATTTTTATACATTTAATTATGAACAGAGAGTTTTAATAGTAGGGTCAAATATTCTAAAGAAAACCTTGAAATTCCTATTAAGCAGACCGAGATGACCGTTATGACTATTTCAACCATACTGACCAATACAAACGGTCTGCTCGGTTTGCACGATCTTCCCAATACTGTTCATCTCTTTTTCTTCTTCGGAATTTCAGATTTTTTAGGCCGAAAACAGTGTAAAAGGGTCTAATCTTGTTGTTTTTTTCAGTTTAAACGCATAAATATGAATGCCCATACTTTGAATGACAATTTAAAACTTGATTCCTCAAATTTTTTTAGATTTTACAATGGTTTTGAATCTTTACTTCTCCCATGCAACACCCAAAGTATGAACTCCTAAGAGTGCCAGTCAGAATGTATGGACGACGGTGGTTGGGGGCGGCGATGGTGGTGGGCGAGAGGGTGAAGTGTTGGAGAGAAAGTGAAGATTTTTGAATGAATAATATGAGGTTTTCGTTCATATTTTCTTTTATTTTCAAATTTATATTTTTTTATTTTATAAAAGGGCATTTTAGAGAATTCAAAAGTTTCATTAAAAGTGGAGATCATCCTTGTAAAACTTTTTTATTAAAGGTTAGTGATGCAATTGGATGACCGTTTTAAGGTCAAATTTGCAAAGCACCCTCCTCACTTCCCGTCAATATATGTAAGATTTATCAAGTGGCTACTTTTTTTTAGTGTATGCAGCAAGCACACAGACAATTTCTCAAAGGACAGATCAAGCACTAGGTTCCATCTTAAACAATTAACCTATTTAAAAAATTGTGAAACTTACCTAAATAACCACCTTTTTATTTATTGACTAATATGACAGAAATTTTTCACTCTTGATCGATATGTATAAATTTTAGTTAACTTTAGTTTAATTTTATATCATATTGGTCTAATGTAATTTTTTGTATCGTGTTGATGTAATGATCTCTAAATTTATGTCATTTAGGTACTTTTCCCTAAAAAATAGCAATTTAAACCTTTTTGAATCCAATTTAATTTTAACTCCATATGCAGTCAATACTTTTTTTCGCACACTCTCAATAATACACATATCGTTGTAATAAATATATAAAAGATGTTTTTTTTTTCTCTTTTTTTCTTTTTTGTTGCATGCATAACCTAACAATAATTTTATATATAACTAACTATATTATAAAATATGAGAATTTGGATCTTTCAACCTTTAAATAAATAAATTAAAAAAAGACTGTATTCTGGTTCATACACCGTAAGAATATATGTTTTTTTTTTTTTTTTTTTCTCCCCATAACAAAGAGGGTCAATTACCAACATTTCAACTTTACTTAAATTTTCCGTGACAACTTTTTATTTTTGAAAACTATAATTTGAAACATGTATGATTTGATATTCTTTACCAATCCTTTCCCTGCCAATGCTCGTGGTCAAACTTAAGTTGTGAAATATTGATTTTTCCCCAAAATAAGGCAACCAGTATATATGTGTTAGCTAGGAAAAGGGTTTCGGTATTTATATTAAATTAGGTATTAGCCATAAAAGATTGAATCAACAGTCAATTCCTAAAGCCAAACCTGTAACATTGGTTTCCTTTTCTTTCTTCCTTTCTTTTCAAACATAAATGATCAATTAAACAGTCATTTCTAAAGCTTGAAAATGATCTAAAATTAGTTATTTAGATGGAAGATTTTTATTGTATTCCGTACAATTTTGAAATATGATATCTTAACATACATATATAATTTATCCCATTGACAGGGGAGGGATTTTGCAAACAATATATCAAATTATATGTCATTGAATTTGAATTTTGAGAAAAAGAAGATTATTTGTTAAAATGGTTAAAATAAATTAATGGATATTTTGAGAGTTTAAATTAACAATTATTACGGGCTTCCGTAAACTTTATATTGAATTCTGCTTCGGTCTCTGATATTTAAAATATTTCAAAACTGATCTTAGTCTAGTGTGACAAAATTAGTCTTTTCGTTGGCTGACCAAAAAAAAAAAAAAAAAGTAACAAATAACACCCAAGTCGTTACGTGATGAGTAGTTAGATTATTAAAGTGTATTATTGTAGAACCAGACATCATATATCAGGAACAAAATATGAAAACCATATTAATTAATTTTTCCGGAAATGTTTACTTTACAGTTTATACATGATCTATTATGTCCAGATTTTAAAATAAATGCAATGAAAGGGTCAAGTTTGCCACAACAAGAAAGATCAGGGTCAGTTTTGAAATATTTTAAACACTGGTACAAAAATATGATCTGTGAACACTATTTCTTAGATTGATATCCTATCATCACCCACAGAGTTCGGTTTTTTTTGGTACGTACCCTACAGCCTAAGTGACCTTACAAGATATAATTAACAATTTTAATTATTTAGGTCTACGCAATTCAACGGTCAAAAGAGACTATTACCAATAAATTATTGCTACACACATGCCTATCTGTCCAAATATGTTACATGGAACATGTAAGGTCCATTCAAATTAAAGATGGAAATGAATTTACTTTGCTGGAGCTAATTCAGCAGGTGATAAGGATAAATAAAGTTTTACACTTTCGGTTTGAAATCTAAGAAACTTTCTTTCATATAAATAAAGTGGATACTCGTTTGGCTTCATGTCAAAAAGAAAAAGAAAAGAAAAGAAAAGAAAAGAAAACGAATGTGAGACACTAACGTGGTAAGCAACATTACTTTTTGGGAAATGCTGAAGTTGGGCAAAGTTTGCCGTCCTTGTCCCTAAACCAGAAGATGGAGGGAGGCAAATTATTAGCATATAGCGAAATCTTAGTGGTCCGATCCCTTCATAATGCCATTACATATACCGATATCATTGTAACAGTTTATCATAATTTTTACAACTTTAGTGTTTAAAGTTCATCACTTTATTATTTAAACGTACAAATCATCATATTCCCTTAAAAATTTTAAAGTCCATCATAACTATACAACTCAAACGTTCAAAATTTACAAATTTTAATACAAAATACGTGAGATATCATAATTTGGGTGCCAAAAAAATATCCTAATGTTTGTTTAGATATGAATAGGATATTGAAAAATATGATCATGAGGTGGGATGGATATGTTAATGTCGTTTTTTTTTTTTTGAATTTGAGAATGGGAGGATTCGAACACGAGAGTAGTGGAATCATGCATGAAATTACCGTTAGACTATGCTTACACTTCAACAAACCTGATTTTTTATTTCGATATTTACCAATTCATGAAGACCAATTTCAATATAGGGTTATAGATTGATCAAAGTGCACAAACTTGGTATTTTAGCTAAAACAGTCGCAATGTTCCTTAGTTAGATAGTCTTGATGATATGTGAATAACTTTATTCTCGGTGGCCATCATTAATTAAAGGTTTTCAGAATCCGAAATCTTATTTTGAGGTCCATGTCTCATTAATAAACTTTGCGATGTTGGTCTTATTATTGTCAAAGTGAAACATATAAAAGCACATTCTTTAAGTAGTATTAGGCAGATCCTTTTTCGTTCTATTAGAGGATTTTTGAATTTCAGTTGTAAACAAAAGGGTTGGAAAATGAGATAACACTATTTACAATTTTCATTTTTCAATAAGAACAAAGAAAATGTTATTCTATTTGTATGTGCTTTCATGTACAAATTAGATGTTTTCACCTCATTTGTTTCCAATTGTGAATTGAAAAAAAAAAAAAAAAAAACTGGAGTCTACAAAGCATTCTCACTAGGCAGCATTATTAGTATTTCTATAAGAAGGAACGACCATACTTTTTTTTTTTTTTCCTCTCTCCTCCTTTCCTACGTATGCCACCTTTTATGCAGAAGGCCTCTCAGGCATTCACCTACTTAGATGACACGAGCGATATGAAAATAAACTTACAAAACTCAAGTCACCTCGTAGATGACCTTTGGTTACCCTGTGAGTGACCTGAGGCAAATTAGACTTCATGATACGAAAAAGTTACAGCTAAAAAACAACATACAAAGTCTTTTATTTTATTTTTATGATAAAATTATCTAAATAACCACATTTTTTTTATCTATTAACCAACATGATATAAATTTCTCATTGTAACCAACATGACATGAATTTTAGATAACTTTAATTTAATTTTATGTCATATTAATCTAGTGTTAATTTTTGCATCATGTTGATGCAATAGTCTTTAAATTCATATCATCCAGGTGCTTTCCCCTTTTTTTCATCTCAAGCATGAAGACAATTACATCCGTCCTAATTTTCTCAAGCAGGTTGAAAAGAGAGGGAGACGTGATGACTTCTTCTTCTTCTTTCTTTCCTTCTTTTCCTTTTTTTTTTTTTTTGAAACTTATAAGTAAATATTCAGTTTTAAAACATTTGGAATGCAATATGATATAATTAATAGTAAACAAATCAATCACCTAATAAATTATTTGTTTATAAATATTATATTCTTTGAAATATTTTAAAAATGTTATCTATTTACTTTTAAAAAATGACCTATACGCTATGATTTCTGGGTTGAAAACTCTCGGGGTTTTTGAGTAATGTCTTGAAAAAAGCATATCTTTAAAATATTGTCATATAGTTCGGAATTTTATTCTTTTATAATGTCAAATAAAAAATAATTTCAGAATAAAAATCTGAATCATAGGGTAAAAATTCTAAATATGCACACTAAAAAGTCTAATTTCACAATTTTCTCAAAACTTCCTCTGGAAGCCCAAGACACATTTGCTAGCTTGGCCCACAATTGCAGAGTATCACTAATTGGGCTCTCTTGGAGACCTTGTAGTAAATGACACCTATCAAATCAACCTACTCGATTGATTTTTCTGAAAGGAGTAACCCTGAAGAACTTATTGCCACCTGACGGTGCCACAAGGAGATCTTACTACGATGGCGAGATCCGCTTCTTTCTATACTTTTTTAAAAAATCATTTTTTACTAAACCTTTTAGTATCCCAATGAGAAAAACTCTGGTGGCACGATCCAAAATTTTTACTATCCTGACAGACTACCTTTGGTATCACGATAGGATACCCTTCAATCACTGATGGCTGTTTTTTAGTAGATGGTTTATTTGGTAGATTTCTTCTCTTTCTTTTTCATAAATTTTAGTGGGTGGCTGGACAAGATTTGTTAGCACTAAAAAGGTTTGCATAAAAAATGATTTAAATTAATGAATCAAGTAATTTAGATGCCAATAAAAATCATTTAAAGGCCATGTACTGTGTGATCAAGTGGAACCTCCTGCTTTGTACCCCTTATTTAAAATTTTTTTTTTGCAAATAAATGATTTTTTTAGGTGATTTGTAGGATTGCCTCTCAAAAAATGTATCTTTAGAGATTATTACCTCAGTTATAATAATATAGAGAGTCAAAAGTCTAAGTAATATGACAAAAAAACAAAAACATGTTTCCACAATTTTTCCATTCTTTCTTACACTTCAACTTGGGTTTTTACCCTTCTCTTAAAAAAAAAAAAAAAAAACCTTGCTTTTTTTTACCCTTTTTACTTCTACCTTTTCGTATCAGTGGATGTCTTATTATACCTTAAATTTTATATTTACTACTATTTTGTTTTTTCCAAACCATTCTTTAGTTGATATAACAATACTTTTATCCTCTCTGTCTCTCAATTTCCCATTGTTATTTCTTCAAAATCCGTCAAGCCGCAATGCGGGAAAAAATGAAAATGAAAATAGAATAAGCTAAAATAAGTAAATAGAATATTTACTAAATTGTTGAAAGTAGATAAACTATTTACCTAGTAAACAAGTTTACTTAGTAGTTAAATAATTTATTTCCTTATAGTAAAAAACATAGTTATTCGTAAATATATCATTTATACCTTACTTGTTTCTTAAATATGTGATTTACCTCTTTTAGCTTTCTTAAAAATGCTATTTACCCTGACATGCATTGATACCTTTTGCAAGCAGATCCTAAAAAATGATCACGAGCATACTTCAATGGAGGGGGGTATGCAATCATGACAGCCAATATTACAAAGTCGTTGAATAGTGTGGATCGAAAAGCCAGATTAATACCAGTGGGATTTTTGGTAGAATGGTTATGGGAACTTCTACAAAGATGGTTTGTAGAGAGACGTGAAGAGGCTCTGAAACTTACATCAAAATTGGCCCCCAAGGCAGAGAAACTTCTTTACACACAGTTTTCATTAGGACTAATAGTAACGGTACGTGATAACTACAAAAAATGACTTACGGTATATGCTAAATTTTATAATGATCGGTAATTTTATAAATGACATTGCACTAATATTGATAATGACTTAGAAGAAACTAATGTGTTTAATTTCTCTTTGTTTACAACCTCGGTCAGCTGATCTGTTTGAGTACGCCGTTACTAATAAGGCTGCTCAGACCTGGATTGTGGATATGAGAGAAAGGACCTGTACCTGCAGACGCTTTCAGGTAGATCAAATTCCTTACCCTCATGCTATGGCCGTCTGTAACCACCGACGAATTGATCTGTATAGTTATTGCTCTTAATACTACATGAAAGAGGCTCTTTATGCAACCTATGAACCTGTGGTTCATCCGATTGGTATCGCGGAGGGCTGGGATGTTTATGAAGAAGTCAGATCCCAAGTTGTCAATCCTCCCAAGACAAAGCGTGGTCCCAGAAGGTCAAGAGTTACTAGGATTTTGTCCCAAGGTGAGGAACCGAAGACTATTCGGTGCAGCAGATGTCATGGTTATGAACACAACCGGCAAACTTGTACTAACCCAGTATCGTTACGCACAAGTCCAACAACAAGGTCGCAGAGATCTTTGACATCTCAGAGCATTGTTATGTGATGATTTTATCATTAATTTGTATCCGAAGTTACGCACAGTTTGCTCTAATTTTATGTCATTGATTTTAAATACTACGTTTGTAGGTTTCTTATTTAGGTGTTATGACTGATTGTGATTTGTCTAACTCTTATTTTGCCCAACGTTTGAGAGTTTTAACAGAAATGGTCATTTTCATAATGACCACCTGGTCAATTTCATCGTGACCTCTGTGCCAACGGTTTGACAAAAATATACTGAAGAGCAAAGATAACATATTAACCACTATATGTTACAAGAAACGGATATCTAAAACTTTAAATATGGTCTATAATAAATAAAATAATGGGCCTATTTATATCATGGAAATATAAAAAGATTAAAACAAAGGTTATTTATAAGTCTATGATATCCACTTCCTCATCAGTTTTGTAATTGTCTTCAATCTTTCTCTTTGCATAACGCCACAGATAACATGTTAGCCACTCCTAAACATATTCATACGTCCTTGAATAACCCAATAACCGACGTCCATCCCTTCTATCAAGCATTCAATATATTTAATAATAAAAATGTCACAGTCACTCCTGTTTCACGGTTCACGAATGAGAATGAATCACAAACTACATCATTATCACTGTTAAGAAGGTCGTAGGAAAACAGTATCAATACATTAACTCATCCATTTTCTTGTCGAGGGATATATTGCATGATGGTAACAGGTATTGGGTAAGTTCCTAGAGGGTCCCTTGATTTGAATTCGAACAAACTAATCCTATCAGCCAACATTGGAAAAAACTTAGATATACATTTCAATGCTTCTCAGACCATGTAATTGTGAGAGCCTTCATGATAAAGAGAGTCATACACTTTAATGGTCCAATTCAGAAAGTCGAGCTTTGCTAATACCTAATGTTTGAAATCTTGCAAGTACATTGGGATTAACAAAGTGTTCACCTCAACCCATGACAAACCACATCGGACACAGACGCCAAGTATGATCTTTATTAAAGAATCACATGATCCCCAATCAAATTTATCTGGTGCTTTCTTGTAGATAGGCCATAATACACCAATCTTGACACTAAAAAACGTGTCTACTGTTGTGACATTTTGTTGTACCAGTTCGAGGAAATGCATGATCTCCTTCCTTAGATAGTAGAATGCAATATTAATGTGCTAAATACACAAACCAGAAGCAAATGGCAAAACAGTACGAGTCAGCACAAAAAGTACTTACTTCACATTTTGTTAACAAAAATTGAGTATATTGAAAAAAAAAAAAAGACCACTTACTTCATCCCAGAGCCACACAAGAGAGGCTGTTAACTTATAAAACTAACTTTTCTTCTCAACTGCCATGAATCCGAGGTCATGGGATTTGTCCAATATCTCATACTTTGCGATGTATCGGGCATGCCGTTTCCTAAAAAGAAAAATAATTAAATTAGTAAGGACAATATTAAATATTATTTTCAAAGCATAAGGACATTTTTTCATCACAACCAAATTCCCTTGAGGATGCTTTTTCAATAATTCTTTCTTTATCCACTCCCTGAACTACTCTAGCTTCTCTCTAGGTGGTTCATTTGAGAGATCTCATAGGAGGGCATAAAATTTAACCTTTGTCGAAGCATGGGCTGGTGAGCCAATCTCAACCACAGGTCCGGATCGCTCTTGTCCAAGCCTTGAAAGTTTGGACCTCTTCTGCTTAGAGATCTATAAATGACAAATATCAAACAGGTAAAAAAAATTTTGACTGGTAGGTAACAATCAATATGACTATATTTGTTTATTACAGAAATTAATAACAACCACATCATTTATGCTCTCCTATTGTTTGATGGCTACTTCTTCATTCTTTCTTTCCTCCTCTTCTCCCTAGGTTTTTTCATCCTCTTTTTCCTCTTCTTTTTCCTTCACTATGTTAGGCTTTTTCTCCTCCTCCTTTCCCTTGCCGTTTTCAAACTTTTCCTCCTCATTTTCCTTGGCTTCTCCCTCCTCTCCTTCTTGGTACTCTTTATATTTTTCCTGTGTAATTTCACAGTTAGGTCATAATAAAAATTATCCGTTGGTCATTACAGAAATGACCATATTCATATAAGGTATACTCAACACACATTTTCAGGATTACGTCATTGTTTTCTCTCTTGTCATCTTCATCTTCTACAATTTCTTTCTCTTCATCTCCCTTTTCTTGCAAAAGGGAAACACAGAAGCTGTCGTTAACATGGGTCATTATATAAATGACCATTTGGTTATTCATATCATTTACCATGAGTAATTACAGAAATAACTAGTTGGTCATTAATATATCAATAAATTACCATGGGGTCATCATAGAAATCACCGGCAACTATAAACAATCACCTTATCAGCATTTAAGAACTCTACGGCTGCTTTCACACCTTTATCCGTAATGACATCGATGTCTGAGTCGAAGAAGACATCATCTTAAGAGCCAAATCGGAGGTCATCAGAATCAGTCTTCGGGGTATCCGAGTCATTTTTCTGAATATTTCTCTTGTGCCTGCAGCTCACATGGTACGCAGTAGTTGGGTTGCCCTTAACATTGTTATTGAGGTTGTATAACAATTTTAGAACCCTACTCAGGTGCTTCCTGGACTTCTTCTGTCCCCTTTTTAGCTCCTCTAATTTTTTGTTTATCGAATTGACCTGTCATCGAATCTCTTTTTAAAACTCCCGCCACTCGGAGTTTGTCTCGGTGCTCAGTTACATGACAGGTGTCTTACGAGGTGCCTCAGGCACAACTGTAGGGTTCTTCAAATATAGTTGCGCAACACATGGCTCTTCAACTCTTCATCAGTTAGCATCATCATAAAACACTTCAGCTGCACACATTTGATTGAATAAAAAATTACTACTGAATATTATATAAATGACCAACACTGGTATTGACACTAACAAAAGTGTGGTCATTAACAAAAATTACCATCCGGTCATTATGTAAATAACCAACACTGGTAGTGACGCTAACAAATGTATGGTCATTAAAAAAATTATCACCCGGTCATTATGTAAATGACCAATACTTATAAATGACACTAACAGTAATAATAATATATAGTATAGAAATTACCTGTTTTTAGCTAACAGTGGTTAAAGTCGACATCACAGCATCAAATTTCACATTATCGAGATCCATGACAATATATTCGGAATGGCCTCAACATACTTGGTCGTGAATTTGCTTGCTATTGCTGGGATGCTCTCATATGCCCAAATGAGTAAGGCATGAGAAAAGCCCGCGATACTATAATGCATTTTATCAGCCTACTTTAATGGTCTTCTATTTAAAGACAGCCTGTTTTTAACTGCATTACATATTACAACTCGGGTTGTCTCCCATGAGAGCACGCCCCACGGAAAAGCATTGAACTCCTCTAAGTTATCGGCTATGACAAAATATTTCGGGTCTATCTTCACATAATTTGTATTTGTAAGAGGAATGCAAAATATCATGTATAGTAAGCCAAACTTGACAGCGTCGTTGTCGTTGTCAAATTTTGCATTCGACAGCTGCAGCTCCAAATGTTCTCTCGACACAACTCGTAGTGTCAAAAAATATATTCTCATTAATCGGTTATCAACCGCCGGTACGAGATGGGTAGACCCTACACATTTCATGCCGGTTATCAGGCAGAACTCGTTGATGGAAAATCTGCCTAGGTCTTCACCAACCTTAGACCATAGAGCAACACCCATTCCTAAGTGATCCGTCAAACGCATTACAATGTTGTGCAAGACCTGCCCAGCCCAGCCAAGTGTCTTCAACTCTAGAAATTTCTTAATGCATGGCTGATGGATCACTCCCTCATACTGTCGGGGTGACAACCACTTTTTCAAGTTATTATAAGTCTTTGCAATGTTAATGAAATTATTTATTTTGACCCGGGTAATTTTACTATTCGGTACGCGTCGAACATACTAAACCTGTGGTAATGATATCATAAGAGAGTAATTATATTTATGACCAACAAGTAATTATAAAAAAGACCGGCTGGAAATAACATAAATTTGAGTAATTAAATTGACGACCAGCAAGTCATCTAAAAAATGACCAGCCGGAAATAACAGAAATCTGAGTAATTAAATTGATGACCAGCAAGTCATCTAAAAAATGACCAGCCGGAAATAACAAAAATCTGAGTAATTAAATTGATGACCAGCAAGTCATCTAAAAAATGACCAGCTGTAAATAACAAAATCTGAGTAATTAAATTGATGATCAACAAGTCATTATAAAAATGGCCTATAGATAAAATTACAAGATGATCTCAAATAAACTAGATAACCGCAACTTTCGATATCACCTGTAATTAACCAAACATCAACAAAACCCAAACATCTTCAGCAATCAAATATTTATATAAACTTATACACTCAATTTTCCTCTCAATATCCAAATACCATACCAACAAACTTTTAGTTTATGTTATAAAATCAAATAAAAATACAAACTTTATGTTTTTTTTGCAAAATTTTTTCAACAAATCAATTAGAAATGTAGAATCTCATAAAAAACACATATAAAAATACAATTTTTTTTTTTACATAATCAATAAAAAATGCAAGCGTCCTCATTAAAAATGCACATTCTTACCGAATGTATATAAAAAATACAAACTTTTTAAACAATTAATTGAAAATACAACATTTTTACCTCTTCAGCATCCAAAATCTTCTTCTCTTCTGCGGCTCTTTTTGCCTACTTCGATTTCCCCCTGCTTTCTTTTCAACCCTTCCTCGGGTACCCTTCTCTTTTCCTTTTGTGCCAGGTTTTTAGGAATTTTCTCGGCCAGTGGCCTTTTCTCTGCCGAAGCATTACTCAGAGAGACCTCTTTTCGGGAGTAATGGTTTTCGTCATTAACTTAGTGGGTTTGGACATGGGTGGTTTTAGAAGATTGTCCGACGTTCACAAACTTCCAAAAGCTTTATAGAGGGCGATGGTGGTGGTTTCTAAGCAATTATGGAGTGGTTTCCGACAATTTCTGTGGGTGGGGGAAACTTTCTCTCTCTAAATGGGACTTTCTCTCTCTAAAACACTGTAAATAGTTTGAAATCAAGTTAGGGTAGACGACGGAGATTTGGGCGGGTAGGACATGTGGGTAAACTTGGAATTTGACATCCCTTAAATGCTACTAGGACCCACAAATCAGAAGAAAAAATAAAGTGACAATGCTAGTAATGAAGGAAAAAAATGATGCTATTTTTAATAATATTTTTCCTACATATGCTACTTTTGAAATTAACCCATATATATTTATTTTCTTTTCTTTGTTTATGTCTTAACTATATTAAAAGAGTGCATAAAATTGCACTGTTCATCTTTGGTAGTCAAAAACGCACCGTTTAGTGCTTTCTCTTTTTTTTTCTTCCTCACACAAAGTTTAGTTTAGTTTTTTTTTTTTTCCCCTTCTTTCCTCACAGCAACGTTTAGTTGCTTTTTTTTTTCCCCCTCTTTCCTCACAGCAATGTTTAGGTGCTTTTTTTTTCCCCTCTTTCCTTCCTCACAGCAACGTTTACGTGTTTTTTTTTTTTTTTTTTTTTTTTTTTTTGCTTGCTGTTCTTCCTCACAGCAACGCACCGTTTAGGTGTTTTTTTTTATTTTTAGTTTTTTGTCCTTCCTCACAGCCACTGCAGTTGACATTTGCTTTTTACTTCTTACGTGTTGTGCTCTTGCAAGAGTTCTGAAACTTGAACTTAAAAGAAAACTATTTAATTCAAATTACAGTTTTACCATATTGTAATTACACATTTATTATTTTTTTAATTTATTATTTTTTAAGTGCAAAACGTCTAAAAAGAAAAAAAAAAGTAGAGTTTTTTCATAAATATATAATAGGCAAGCAATAACTTTTTTAGCAGGTATGTTGATAGGAAAACAATTTGCAAGTTTTATTTTTTTTTAACTTCAATCTGCATATTGATATTCACTTTTTTATTTTTATTTTTATTGTGAATGTATATTTATATTCAAGTTAAATGAAACCCATTTATATTAAAATTACATCAATCTTAAATATAAAAAATCCCAACTAATATTATTTAACTAAAAAATATCTCAATTTCTCATGTTAGTTTATTTTTCGTTTAGGTGTGTTTTTTTATTTATTTTTTTGTTTTTAGTTTTTTGTCCTTCCTCACAGCCACTGCAGCTGACATTTGCTTTTTGCCTCTTACGTGTTGTGCTCTTGCAAGAGTTCTGAAACTTAAACTTAAAAGAAGACAATTTAATTCAAATTACAGTTTTGCCATATTGTAACTACACATTTATTATTTTTAAATTTATTATTTTTTAAGTGCAAAATGTCTAAAAAGAAAAAAAAAAGAGTAAAGTTTTTTCATAAATATATAATAGGCAAGCAATAACTTTTTTTACAGGCATGTTGATAGAAAAGCAATTTGTAATTTTTTTTTTAACTTCAACCTGCATATTGATATTCACTTTTTTTTTTTTTTTTTTTGTGAATGTATATTTATATTCAAGTTAAATGAAGCCCTTTTATATTAAAATTATATCAATCTTAATTATGAAAAATCCAAACTAATATTATTTAACTAAAAAATATCTCAATTTCTCATGTTAGTTGATTTTTCTTCTTTTTTTTTTTTTAAAGTTTTTTTAATACATCACAATCTTAAATACATAGTAAATTGTAGATTTTTTTTCTTAAGGTTTACCATGTTTTTATGAACTTTGTGTTTAAGATTTCTTTTCTTTTGGGCTATATGCACGTCAGTTCCTAACTTTATTTTCAGATAATGATCATTTGATCCATTATTAATTTTTCAAATCAATCCTTAAATTATTGATTTAGTTACAATTCTTGGTAAAATTAAAAACGTTCTGTAATCCTACATATATAAAAGAGTAGATAAAAAGTTAATGTTTATTTTTGGTAGTAAAAAACACACCGTTTTTTGGTGTTGTTTTTGTTTTTGTTTTTGATTTTGTTTTTGGCTGCCATGTAGCTAACATGGGAGGAGAGGGAAGGGGAGAGAGGGAGAGAGAGAGACTTGGGTTTTGAAACTTTTTGAGGTTTTTTTTGACTGCTGTGCAGCTAACACACGAGGAAGGGAGAGAAAGAGAGAGAGAGTGTGTGTGTGTGGGAGAGGGGGGGGGGGGGGGAGTTGTTGGGTTTTGGGTTCTTTTTCCGGCTGACACAGTCGGAAGAGAGGGGGAGAGAGAGAGAGAGAGAGATAAAGAGAAAGGTTAGTGGGATAGGGATTTTTTTTGAATAGTTTTTTTTCTTTTGCTCGAGGGGAGAGAGAGAGAGAGAGAGAAAAGAGTACAAAGTATGAGAGAGGAGAAGGAAAAAAAGATTTTTTTGTATAAATATTTATTTTATATAAATTTTAAAAAATATATATATAGTAATTAATTTAAATAATATCCGAAATTTTTTGAAAGTGATAGTTTAATCTTATTTTAAAAGTAACTCTTTTAAAAAATTAGTTATAATTTTTATTGATTTTTTAAAAAAGATAAAAATTGAGATTAAAAAATATGGATTAGTTAAATTTTAATTGAAAAGCGAAACGAAGCATATATCTATAAATATAAAAAAACGTCAATATGTAGTACTGTTCATAAGCTTCAACAAAAATGAGCGTTTTGGTTGAAACGCTTGTTTCATTCTTTTTTTTAAAATTTATTTCTTTTTTCGGCTTTTTAACTATTATTTTTAAGAATTATTGTTGCTGTTCGTTCCATGTGTTGGCTAAAAGCCTTCTTGAAGAAATGTGTCGTTCCTTACTTTAGATGCTTTGGTAGATCCCACATGAACATTGAGAATAGGTTTTCTCTCTCTTTCTTTCCTTTATTTTTCCTACTTTTTTTTTTTTTTTTTTCCTTTTCTTAGGCGTGGAACCTGTCATTAGTGAAAGACTTTTCATTTTCATTTTTCATTTTGTTTTCTTACCTTCTGAAAACAAAATATATTCCTACATTTATAAAATAGTAGATAAAGTAGGAGATTGGAGATTGTAATTGCTTTATCATCAAGAGAGAAAGAGAGAATATTTTCTTTGTATTCCATACACACACGGATATATATATATATATATACATATATATATATATTGCTTTAGAATATTGAATTTCCTTTTTTGCTTTAGAAAGTTTCGTTTAAACAACAGGAAAAAGAGTTATTGCCTTCAGGTTTCAAAACAAAGTTAATAGAATTCTTTCATTTTGGAATTTCATTTTTGCTTTTATGTCATTTTGCTATCATTTTCAGGCATATTCATGTTAAATTTGTGTTTGGATCAAGTTTTCTTGTTTAGACATTTCCTACTTTTGTCTACTTTTAGAATAATCATCCGTCCTACTGTAGTTATAGGAGCTCATTATGTAGGAAATAAGCATATATCCAATATTGCTTAGGATAACGCCTACTACAACTTGCCATGTGAGAACTCAGGTTTAGATATGTATTAGCATTTCATCTATACTTATTTTTACTGCAAAACTTTGAATAAGTAGGTATAAATGTTGCTGCTAGCATATTGTTCTACAGCTAAAAATATTTATAAAAATAAACTGTTTTGCTTTTTAAACTTTGTTTGCAGATGCATGTGTGTATGTAACTCTATATATAAATTAAAATATGTGTAAAATATTCATCTTGACTCTTTTTTTATTTACCTTTTACTTTATTATCATATTTTCAAAACGTTTTTAGTTTTCTTTTTCCAATCATTTTTTTTCTAATTGCAATGTTTTATTCTTTATATAGCCAACAATGGAATTAAAACCTTTTTTGAGATAATAAAATACAACTCTATATATTTTGAAAAACAAAAAACAAAAAACAAATGAGTTGTGTGTTTTTATTTTATTTATTAGAATGTTTGATTTTGTTATTATTATATATTTTATGATTGTATCATAAAATTTAACTCTTCAACTTTATTTATTAATCTGTATTTTTTTATAATCCTTAAGAAAATATTTTTTCATATTAAACGTTATAAAAATTTTCATGACGATTTAACGCGTGCACGTGCCAAAACTAGTATTTACAAGGGGAGTGAAAATGAACCACCCAAATTACGTAAAGCTAAGAAGAGTTGCCTTATGGGCGTCCAATGGTCCAACGATGACATAAGCCAGGCTCTTGTCTCTATATAAACACTCTGACCTCAACCATTTTGCTCTGCACAAACCCAGTTCCAAATTTAGATGGCCAACTAATGACTCTCTCTCTCTGAAATTATATTTTCTCTCTCCTTATTAGCTGTTTACTCTCTCTCTCTTTCTCTTTCTTTCTCTCTCTAGAAAGAGATCAATATGGCTCACCAGAAAGCTGACATTAATGGCATTTCCAACCAGACTGGCCAGAAAACTATTGCAGACTTTGACCCTCCCGAAAAACCCAGAAAGAACGTCTTCGCTATTGCTTGCGCTGTTTTGGCTTCCACGGCTTCCATCTTACTCGGTTATGGTCAGTATATCTATATATTACCCGTTTTTCTCTTGATATATACTCGTTTTTTGGACTATATGTTGTTTGATATGGTATATCTACTTTTAGCTAGTGCTCAAATCTTGTTTCCACAAGTTCTTTCTGTGTTTTTTTCCCAAAAATAAAAATAAACAAAAAATAATACTAAATCTTTATTTTTAACTTTTTTTTATGCAGATATTGGTGTGATGAGTGGAGCGGTGATTTTCATAAAAGACGACCTCCATATCAGCGACGTGAAGGTAGAAGTCCTCGTCGGAATCCTTAACCTCTACTCCATCATCGGCTCGGCCGCCGCCGGCAGAACCTCCGACTGGATCGGCCGCCGCTACACCATCGTCATCGCGGGGGCCATTTTCTTCGCCGGCGCCCTCCTCATGGGCTTCGCCACCAACTACTCCTTCCTCATGTTCGGCCGCTTCGTCGCCGGCATTGGCGTCGGTTACGCCGCCATGATCGCTCCCGTCTACATCGCCGAGGTCTCCCCGGCCTCCTCCCGCGGCTTCCTCACCTCATTCCCCGAGGTCCGCCGTCATATCCTGACTCCTGATCTATACGCTTTTTTTTTTTTTTTTTTTTAACAGACAACTAAAAACTGTCGGATTTTTAATTTTTTTATTATTTTTTTAAATGATAAGATTTTATATGATTTTGTGGTTCATAAACTATATTTTACTGACATGATTTTCTTTGATAACGTGTAAGCATATACTTATTATGATAGAATTTTAATGCGTGTATTTAAAGCAATAATAAATATAGTTCATGACCACCAAAGTGCACCATTTTCTTACCACACAAAGGTAACTTTCGACTGAACAGGTCTTCATCAATGGCGGAATACTCCTCGGCTACGTATCGAACTACGCCTTCTCCAAGCTCCCCACCCACTTGGGGTGGCGGCTGATGTTGGGCGTTGGCGCCATCCCGTCCGCCATGCTTGCCGTGGGGGTCCTAGCCATCCCGGAGTCCCCACGGTGGCTCATCATGCAGGGCCGCCTCGGCGAGGCTAGGCGAGTCCTCGAGAAGATCTCCGACACCCACGAGGAGGCCCACCTCCGCCTCGCCGACATCAAGCAGGCCGCGGGAATCCCAGAACACTGCAACGACGACATCGTTCAGGTCAGCAACCTAAACGACATCTTAATCCCTGTTCGATTCACCAATTCAAATTAAAAAAAAAAAAAGAAAAAGAAAATTTAACTCATTTTTGCTTTTTCAAAAAAATCAACAAGTTTTTTCAAATATTTCAACACAATAATTATAATTGTACTCTCAACTTTTGTTCTCGAAAATTTCTGACTCCGTACCAGGTTAGCAAGCAGAGTCACGGCGAAGGAGTCTGGAAGGAGCTATTAGTCCACCCGACACCGGCCGTCCGACACATCCTGATCTCGGCCGTCGGAATCCACTTCTTCCAGCAGATTACTGGAATAGACTCCGTCGTCCTATACAGCCCCCGGATCTTCGCAAAGGCGGGGATCACCTCGAAGGACAAAAAGCTACTCGCGACGGTGGCGGTAGGATTCGTGAAGACGATCTTCATCCTAGTGGCGACGTTCTTGCTCGACCGGATCGGACGACGGCCGTTGCTTCTGAGCAGCGTGGCGGGCATGATCCTGTCCCTGGGGACATTGGGAGTGGCGCTGACGGTCATCGACCACTCTCACGAGAAGATGATGTGGGCGGTCGTGCTGGCGGTAGCAATGGTGCTGTCGTTCGTGGCGTTTTTCTCGATCGGGATGGGGCCGATCACGTGTGTGTACAGCACGGAAATATTCCCGTTGAGGATGCGGGCCCAGGGGGTGAGTATGGGCGTGGCGGTCAACAGGGTGACGAGCGGCGTCATATCGATGACTTTCTTATCGTTGTACAAGGGAATCACGATCGGTGGGGCTTTCCTTCTGTTCGCCGGGCTCGCCACTGTTGCTTGGGTGTTTTTCTATACGATGCTACCGGAGACGCGGGGTAGGACCTTGGAAGATATGGAGGTCCTTTTTGGCAAATTCTATAAGTGGAGGTCCGCTAGTGAAATGTTGAAGAGTAAGAGTTACGACAACAATGATTTGGGCAAGCAAGTCAATGGTCAGGATAATACTAACGGCCAGATTCAGTTGGGACCTACCAAGAACCAAGCTAATTAGATGACCGGTCGCTAAAACTACACATCATTGATGTTCAATAGCATATACTAATAAAAAGAAACTATTTCTTTTTATTATTAGATTCGGTATTTAACATTATTGAATGATATGTGAAATTAATAGTACTCATCTTGTGATAAATATAGTGAAAAAAAAAGGAAAATTAGAATTTTT
The DNA here is from genome assembly GCA_038430175.1 of Ficus hirta. Classification (NCBI taxonomy): domain Eukaryota; kingdom Viridiplantae; phylum Streptophyta; class Magnoliopsida; order Rosales; family Moraceae; genus Ficus; species Ficus hirta. The sequence goes on from CM076596.1 coordinate 11,167,834, forward strand.
TTCAAGTTTTTTTTTTTAATTTTAAATCCTTTTATCTTTGTAAGAGGAGAAGTAGAAGAAAAAAATATTAAAAAAAAAAAAGAAAGGGCTTCTGAATTTTAAGTGTGGTTTTTTCAAGGGCAATGATGTTCGGGGGCCAAAACTTGTGGGGGAGACCAAAAATAAAAAAATAAAAAAGGAAAAGAAAAGTGGAAGTTTAATGTTCAATGAAGAAGTGATGGATTTTCTAGTAAGTACTGTATAGTTTATTTTATAGCTTTCCTTCTTTAAATCCTTGCAATGCCATTAAAATGTAAAATTAAGGATAACGTTCCTTGAGAAAGATGGAAAGAGATAGAAATTAAGGGAGAGAGATTTTGTTCATAATTATATAATTTCTTCTTAAATATGTCGATTAGAAATTAAGTAAGAGTAAAGACAACTATGATTTGGGCAAGCAAGTCAACGGCCAGGATAATACTAACGGTCAGATTCAGTTGGGTTCTATCAAGAACCAATCAAATTAGATGAACCGTCGTTACAACTCTATCAATGATGTTCAACACCAGACATTAATAAAAAGAAACGACTCTCACTTGTTTCTTTTTATTAATTATAGTATTTAACGTTATTGAATGATATGTGAAATTAATAGTATTAATCTTGTGATAAATATAGTGAAAAAAGGAAAATTAGGATTTTTTCAAGTTTTTTTTTTTTTTAAATCCTTTTATCTTTGTAAGAGAAGAAGAAGAAAAAAGGAATTAAAAAAAAAGAAAAAGAAAGGGCTTCTGAATTTTAAGAGTGGTTTTTTCAAGGGCAATGATGTGCGGGGGCCAAAACTTGTGGGGGAGACCCAAAAAAAAAAAAAAAATTGGAAAAGAAAAGTGGAAGTTTAATGTTCAATGAAGAAGTAATGGATTTTCTAGTAAGTACTGTATAGTTTCTTTTATAGCTTTCCTTCTTTAAATCCTTGCAATGTCATTAAAATGTAAAATTAAGGATATAGTTCCTTGAGAAAGATGGAAAGAGATAGAAATTAAGGGAGAGAGGGATTGTGTTCATATTTAAATAATTTCTTCTAAATATGTCGATTAGTTGGTGAAATTTCAAAATACAGTAGAAAAAATATTAGGTGACACTATAATAAAAACAAATGAAAGAAAAATGGGTGGCACTCATATTGACACGAAAATTTGACCTAATCAGAAGCGGTGCTCACCACAATCGTTGTTCTTATGCCTCGATAGCAACTTCCATTAGTTTTTTTTTTTTTTTTTTTTGAAATTTTTTTTAAACAAAATGTTCATGACACATGACATGTTAATTAGGTGCACCTTTTTCCACCATGTTTCGTTCCTTTCATGTGGAAAGACAAGGAACATAATGTAGATTGACGAGAAGCTGCGCCAATTGGTGGGTTGAATGGCTTAGATTTGATGGTTCATACAATCAAAGCATAACAAAAGGAAGGCCTTACATTTCCTACCGTTTTCCTTTTTCCTTTTCGTTTATCTTCATCTTCTAATGAGGTTTACATGTTTGTGTTTTTATATATGTATATAGTATCAATAGATGGTCCAGCTATTTTTGGTCTTATAATGAGACTAAGAGTACCAATAATTAATAACAAGTGTGGTCCAATTTCCTTAAGGTTATGTTTTTTTTTTTAATTTTAATTTTTGATAAAGAAATGTAGGTGTCTGAGAATCTGGTTATTTTAGAAATTTTACCCTATGTTTGGATGACATATCCAATTTCCAAAATTGAAAAATTTTTACAAAAAAATATTTGTCTCAACTTTTTTCATCATTTTCTCATTTTGAAAAAAAAAACTATCTCATTTTCAAATTTACTTCGTACAATACCCATTTAGAAAAAGAAAGGGAACCTTTTCAAAATCATTTCACAATACACTATTCCTAATGCTATTTTTTCTCATTTCAAACAATTTTTCAAGAAAATTTTTTTTTACACTTCTAAACGTACATCATCTTATTCTCAAAATGAAAAGGCTTTTCATTTAAAACAAGAAAATTTTCTTTTTTAAAAATAGACACTCCATCCAAACGGAGTGTTAATAATTTGTCCCAGTAGGTTAGTAAGTTAATCTCTTCCACCGTCACTACTTTTGATGTTGACTAATAAGTTTCATCTGGAATCAATATGCAAAGTAATATTTAGGCTTTTCTCCAAAAGAGTACTTACCCTTTGGTGATAAAGTTAGAATTTTTTATGAAACGATATGTAATAGATAATTAAAAAAGTTGTTATAATTAAATTTTGAATTTTAGTTTTGAAATTTTACAATCATAAGCTATTTTTTGTAAAAATAAAAATTGAAATTGAGGGTCCTTCATTGACTCCGTACATGCTACACTTTATCACCTATCTATAGTATTAATGGACGGTTTTGAGTTGGGATAATATTAGAGATCGATTTACCAAGACCTTGAAATGAAGGATGTTTTTTTTTTGCGATGTTTTTGGGCATAGTGGGAATATTATTTCAATAACAAATGTATTTGTTGATAGTGCAAAATCACCTTACTTATTTTATATATTGGTCTGTTTGATAGAGCTTTCTAGAAGCTTCTTTTAACTTCTCGAGTCCAAATACCGCTTATGAAAATGTTTGAATATTTTGTTAGAAGATCTTCCAGTCTTAAGAAGAGCTTTCTCTCAAAGCCAGAGAAATATGACTTCCAAAAAAAACTCTTTGAGGTTAAATTTAAAACTTATTTCAGAGTTTAAGTTAGATATTATAAACTTTATTTATTTATTTTACTTACTAGAAAGCTTTAAAATCATTTTCCTTGTTTGGGTCGCATGCCCATTTTTTAAAATCAAAATTTGCTTATTTGAAATGAGAAAATCATTTTATTTTGAGTATGAGGTGGTGTATGGATGTGTAAAATGTTTTCCTTCTTGAAAATGAAAGTTGTTTGAAATGAGAAAAAATTATGCTGGGAATAGTACATTAGGCGAAGATTTTAAAAAGATTTGAAAAGGGTACTGTACAAAGTAAGTTTGAAAATGAGATAGCTTTTATTTTTCATTTCTGAAAAAAAAAAATGATGGAAAAAGTTGAGAAAAACACTCTTCTACTCTTTTTTTCTGTTTCCGAAAATGAACATGTGAAACAATCAAAGGGTTTGACTTCAAAAGTTCTTTTAAAAACATGAATCCCAAACTGTCAAATACTTATTGAAAAATCATATTTCTTATATATTTTTTTTTACTGACTAAAAGCAAATATAAAAACTCTTCCAAACGGACCTATAGTAGTCTCCCCTTCAAAGCCAAATAATTATTGTCGTAGAGCTTTTAATGTACGTGTTTGTGGGTAAAAATCGCAAATCTTTCGGCAGTGGCTTTAATGTATAACTTACTGGATTCAGAATAATAGACACAGGAAATGGAGAATCTTTTCGGCCATTTTTTCGTCTGGAGATCGAAAAGTTCTGATTTGATGATCATGATCAAGAAGGAGCCAAAGGAAGTTTTTCGTACTGATCAAGAGGCTTAGAAAGCATTAATATATATATATATATATATATATATAAATTAGAATAATTTCGGGCCACGTTTTGAGGGGTTCCGGTGAGCTGATGAATATTAAATAAGGGGAGCGGAATTTGGTCGAAGAAAACCAACGTCGGGGTCAGTGATATATACGTACCGGCTTGCTCAAGATATGTTTTTTATTATTTATTTATTTATTATTATTATTATTATTATTTTTGGGGATAAAGCGCATGTGATTGTTCATGCTAGATTTTTTTATTTTTTATTTTTATTTTTTTGATAAACTATTGTTCATGTTAGTTATCAGAGCCGAGGTGTGTACTTTATCAATGCAATATCAGTTCGAGAGCTATATATATATACATACACACACACATATATATATATATATTTAATTATGTATTTATGTAGACCAAGAGCTTTACTGTACTAGCTGTTTGGCTACTTGGAAACTTTGAGATTTGTGATGAAGAGTTTTCTTGCCAATCGGCACATATATATCATGGTGGCTTTTTTCTTTTGCATGGGTTAATTTCACAATATTGTATTAAATTGTGTCCTTTTTTTTTTTTTTTTTTTTTTTTTTTTTTTTTTTTCTCCATTTAGCTTTTCCTTGTGTTGCTTTGTTTTGTTATACCACAAAATAACTAAATAATTTAAAATATGAGGTTATAATATCAATCAATTTTGTTTAGTACTGAGAAGCAATTCCAAGCTACCACTCAACTTTTGAACAGCGGATAAAACCGCTTTTTTTTTTTTCTTTTTCTTTTTTTTTTAATTAAAAAAAAGGGGAAAGGAGACAGCCTTGTGAAACTCCGAGACACGGTTCACAGCCTCGACGACATTAGCAGCGTCTAATTCAACCAAGCACAAGGATCCAAAACACCACTCGCTGCTGCCAAACGCTCCGCCACATTTGGTGTGTAAGTCCCCTCCAGTTCTGACTAAACATCCAACCAAAACACCATCAGAATCTCTAATAACAACGCCCACACCAACAAAACCTGCCCTTGGATGAACCGCTGCATCGACACAAAACCTGTCCCTGGATGAGCCGCTGCATCGACGTTCGTTTTAAATTGGCCTCGATGAGGAGGCACCCGGCTAGCATGCAAACACGGGTTTGAAGAAACATTAGGTGGAAATGTTTCAGCACGATTCTGATAATCTCCCAAAACCTGTCCCGCATTTTCCACTACCTGAGTATACTTACCAGGCCTCTGATCATGCACTGGGAGATTGCTTGAAGATTTAAAAAAAAAAAAAAAAAAATTTAACTCACGAATTCCTTTTATAATAAATAGCTACAACCTGTAATTTTACAAACCTCACCAGGAATCCCACCTCTAGAATACAAAGGAACTCAAATTTTGAATCCTCTGCCGTTTTTACAATCCTCTCCTACTACCATGGAAACCACCCCCACCACAACCCCCCGGGGGAAAAAAAAATCGAAGCCGTATGTATATGATTAAGTGTAGTATAATTATGACACTAACAAATAATTATCATGTACAAACGCAGTTGATGAGCTCTGAAAATTTTCTTCTACTTCTCAATGCCCTGCTGCAGATACTGTATCAAGTCGTACCCAGCAGTGGTCCACTTGTTGTAAGCATCAGTGCAGACGCGGATCATGAAATTGGCTGCCTCGCGATCAGTCATTTCGGGATGAAATCTCTTGCGAAGGTTCCCGATTGGATCGCCCCTGCTGAAGCAAGGCAATCCACTGTCCAGCATTAACTGAACTGTGCTGAGAATCCCATCCATGTAACGGCGGGCGGCAAGGTATCCCTTCACACACAATCTGTGGCAAGTATGACGCCGGAAAAGGAACGGTTCAGAAATGAAATCTTCCATTGAGTTGACACATATAAAAGCAGTTCAATAACAACAACAAAGTTCTCAACTACCTCACAAATTGGTGCCAGGTCTCACTCTTCATAACCCCCGACGGGTCTAGGAGTTGAGTCATTTCATGGCTCAGCTTAAAATGTGCACTTTCAAAACGCATATTCCCGCCAGGTGAAGTTTCCAAGATAAAACCAAAATCAATGTGAACAAGTCTCCCCGCGCTGCAGTAAAAAGCATAGACAGCGTCAGTTCAGAAGAATGGTTATTTCTAGTAAATGAGAAAATATATTATCAACCTTGAGAATTTGCGTAACATGACAACAAGTGACACAAAGACAACTTAAAATTTAAATTGATTTTTTCATGTCTGGCAAATAAATTTGCTTTTCATCAAAGTTACAAAATTGCATCCGAGGATGGGGGATAAAAAGTATAGTAGATCGTACTTGTCGAATAAAAGATTGCCATTGTGCCTGTCCTTCGGTTGAAGTAAAAGGCTGGCAACTGCATAACCAGCGCTGCTTATGATGAAGTTATCTCGTGCAGCTTCGAAATTGGGAGACCCCACAGGGCCATAGTCTTGCTGAAAAATCTCATACAAGCCACCATCAGTTGTTTCACCCATCTGACTTCTACTCCGCGTGTTAGGCACCACCTGCAGGGTGTGAAAAATGCTATTTAGAGAGAACCATGCGCAAAAATACCAAGTGAATGCTACAAGATACGATGAACTTACCTCAATTATACCTCTTCCTGGGCCAGTTGGGAGTACACCATAAGGAAATAAATAAAGATTAAGTCCAACCGCTTCAAATATGTCTCTGAGAAGTGCAATCACTTGAAGAGCAAGAACATCTTGGCGACAATCATCTCCAACCTTCAAAGCAAAGAGCTCGGTCAAATCTAAATCAAAGAGCAATCATGATATTGGGGTTGGTGGTTTAATTGGTGATCAAGTTTGACCAACTTGCGTTGGGTGATCTCAATTTGCAATATGTAGTAAAAATGAGAAAATTTTACTTGTGTATTTCAAAACCGTAATACTGGGATCTGAGCCACAAGAAAAATAAAATAACATTCAAAATGTATAAGAATAGGCGTACCTTGAAAATGCAAGCTTGTGGTTTTATGTCATTTTGATTGCCTTCCCGATCAACTACATTAAACGTAATCATGATGGGAACTTTGGCTGCTGACTGCAAGGGAATTCCACTATCTACCTGAATGCCCCTAACAAGCTTGTTTGGAGCTGTTGGTAGATAGAGGTCTTCTCCTTCCATTTCAATTTTCTCCAACTCTCTGTTGAAGCAAGTTTACATATAAATTTTAATATAATATAAGAAACTGATATACACACATGAACTGAAACAATGGCTAATTTGAAGTGCACCTCCGAATGCCAGCTCGTCGTTCTACTTTGGGAACTGGAAAGAGTAAACCAGAAATAGTTGTAACCTTGTCAAAGAAATCGAATTCTCTTTTGAACAAGTCATGTGCCTTTGGGGAGAAACCAGCAATAATCCGTTCCCTAACTAGTGGCAACAGTGCTTGAAAGGAACTGTTCTGAAATGACTACAATAGATACAAGTTATCGAGCTTGATAAAAATAAAATACGGCAGGAGAAACACAGACCAAATTTTTTCTCGCTTCTCATATACAAGGCTAGAACCTTACATATTTTCACTCCTTAGAGGTGAGCATCTTACAAATTTATCTTATCTTTACACATCTCAAGAAAATTATATACATGGACATAATTAAATAAAAAAAGAACTACTCAAATGAATCATTTTCACTTTTTTTTGTTTGAACCCATTTCTGAACTAATGCAGTTCAGAAGCACGTATCACGTGGAATAAAAAGAAACAAGAGTACGTGGTTGGCAGCCACTTGACATGATCCATAACAGATGGAAATTTACCTTTCCAGATCCAACTTCTTTCCCTGATTCTGGTCCCGATTCCTCACCCTGGTACAAATAGATACAAAGATAAGTTGATATAAAGAAACAAAGACAAATCGAAAATGAAAGCATGACATACAGAACCCTTAGATAATGATAGGGATCTCAGTTAATCTACCAAATATTTTGGACCAAGTGATGTGGCAAGGGAAAGTTTCCTTTAACCAATTGAAAATTAACAACTCACATGTAAAGTTAACAAAAAATGGAAGACGATTGAAAATTAACCAACTCACATGTCACATCATTTAGCATATAAAAAAATGGAAGACAACTTGGGATCCTAGCATTACCCAAAACCATAAAGTTGTAATAACCTGGCCCGCAGGAAGAAAATGAAATGGTGAAAGTAAAGTCTATTTTAGTCACATAACATTATTGAATTAAAATTACCTGTAAATGCCAAATTAAAATATGGGCAAATACATCACTTCTTTGAGCTGCTCTAAGCAAATATCCTTCTACTAACCTCTGGAAAACAATTAAAGAAAAAATAAGATTAACTACGAACAGTTAAAAATGGAGGACATTACATAGAATAAAATTAATTAGGTCTGTAACTCAAAAAAGAACGACTAAAATTAGCAATTTGATATGTAATTACATCGCTGCTTTATCATTGTCTTCTTGACAGAAGATACTCTAGATGATTGTTGGAATGAAAAAGAATCCTCCTTGATAATTTGGTATGGCTTAAGGCTTATAGAACTGGATATTGTACCCGGGGATTTAGATTTTCGTGAATCACGGATTCCAATTATAAGTCAAATACTGCTAAGCTCCATCTTCTATAAGAAAAGTCTGAAAAGAGACTAAATAGTCAGAATAATAGTAACTCACCCCTTCATCATATCGCAAAGCCTGAACTAGCTGTGGCATGAAGAATGTTACTCGTTCTGGAGGGTAGGACTCCAAAACTCTAAGAACATATGCCATGACACGTGGATGTCCTTTATATGCAGGGGTTAGGAATTCAAGAGCTTGCGTGATGGAACAAGCTGCCCAGTGTGGCAACTGTTGTAAAAGCAGAGAGTTTTCATCTACTGCCTTTGGGTTAACAAAATATGGCAGTGCTTCTGGAATACTACGGATATCCAGTATATGCAACTACAAAAATAAAATAAAATAAAATCCAAGTGTAAGCACAATGCCAATGAAGTAAAAAATGAATTCATGTTTAAGTATGTTTCTCATGGAAATGGAAATACTATAATTATTCCCCATTTAACTACAGAGAAAATATAAGAAAACATGCAACAATCAAGGTGCTTCAGAAGCTTTTGGTTACACCGAGACGCCTCTCAACTAGTTTTGGGAGACTAAATAAAAAAGTAGCATGCAATCGACTCAACCACAGAAAATGCACTACACAAGTGCAAACGAATCAAACCTAAGACATCTGTTTTTGTATTATTGCCCACCAAACTAATTCTGCAGGTTATTAAATTTATACTTATTTTTAAAGTCAGTCTACTAGCTTATGGCCTTCACTGTCCGTGCATAGCAGCACAGAAAATGCTTATTAATACTCATGGCAACAATGCCGAAGTCCAAGTTTTATTTTCTATCATTACCATTGTAATTTCCAGATTGGATGAGGATTGGACACGGCAAGAAAATATAGATTACATGAACTAATATAGAAGTTTTTTTTTTAATTGATTGTTCATCCGATTAATTTCAAATAAGTCATATCTTGTTCAAATCGATAGATAGAGCTGAGATTGTAGTCAAAGCTGCTATTAGAAAACCCATCGAACGACCCATATATGGAGTAGTTTCTCTATTTTATAATATGACAGGTTACATTTCTGTGCACTTTATAACACAACAAAAAAATAGATATTAATTTTCATATTATGAATTACTCACATATTGTTAAAAATGAACGTCACACAACTTACTCCACACGTGGGGAAAAAGATTATCTAGTTTCTTATTGTAAGTCATGCTTTCCATTTTGATAAGCCTATTGTAAGTCAACACGCAACAGTTCAAGATTAAAAATTGATTTAAAATTTTCAGTTAAAAACTCCAGTAAAGGAGAGAGGAAGAAAAAAAAAGCCATTAAGATAAAAAATGCTGCCCATGCAGAGAGTGAATATAGAACTCAGAAAAAAGAAAGTAAACCTAAGACTCAAAGTATACAAGAATTTTAGGTTGGTCCCTCTCCTCACGTGAATGCCCTACTCTATTGCCAACAAAATCTAACATGCTGATAAATTTCAACATTTTGCTGTTAAAATCTTCCTAGACACTGTTTTATTGTGGAATAGAAGTTAATTGAAGCCAGTTTTGAATTCAAAAACAATTCCAAAAACTATCTCCCAGCTGTTCGATGCTTAATCAATTATGCATGAATATACACACCACCAGTTTTAAAATAAATTTCAACATCACATCTATCCTGTGTGATTCCGACGAGCTATTCTCACAATTACTTAATTTAAACAGTTGTCATTTCTAAGTCATTCTAGCATGAAACAAACCTGAACTAAATTTGTTACTTCAGTCTTCAATAATGTGTTTGTTGGAAACCTTGAGGCCAAGGATAGAGCTATACGAGGATCCACAGAGAAGGCAGTCCTAGCATATTCAATCCATCTATCCGAGCTAATTTTAGGCCGAGAGGAAGTACTGTCCCTGAAAATAAAACTAAAACATGAAAGCAATCAATTAGCACGGACTCGGACTTACAAGTAACGAAAAAAGGGTTAAGAAAAAAGTCAAATAAACAACAGATTCCAGCGTAGAGGTTACTTTGAATTAGTGGGTTGAGCCCAAACTTCAAGCCTATCAGCCTCATGCTGACATAGCATTAGAAGCAACAACTTCCTCTTTTCTCTTCCGATGGCATAGTTTTCCATCTGGCCCCATACAGGGTGATATTGATCGTTCTGCAAATACTTAAGCACTTTTATCATACATAATTTTCACAGGTCATGCACAATCCAAACGACAGAAAAAACAAAACAGAAGTATATAAATGATTTTAGTGGGTGGGGTCCTATCATCGTACCACATCAACCACACTGCTCCCATTTTCACGACCCCGTCCCTTTGTATCGGATTGGGTTGTATCTACCCGTTCACTCGAAAGGTGGTCTACAAACACAGAGACAGATTGAGCCTCGCTCTGGGTAAAACTCATGTTGTTGACATCATACCATTCCGGCCAATGGGCAAACCAACCTAATGAGGCACTGTATTACAACCAAGGAGAATTCAGTTTCAAATTGAAGATAGTGCACGGTAGAAATACATCTAGACAAACATACTCAGAAATCTACTTGCCGTGGTGCCAGACTTTATCAAGACCTGTATAGTAACATGGGTCATTAAGATGCTTAGGTTAAATTCAACCAATGCAAGTCCTCAATCTTCAAGTTTGACAATGGGAAAGGAAGACCAACTTATCTTAATTGTCTGATTAGTTTTCCAGAACTTGTCATGTGGACAAGAATTTCTAAGCATCCTAGGCAAACGAAAGCTATATCCATATGTAAACTTAAATTGAAACATGCAGTTGAAGTTATGCATAACTACCCAAAACCACTCTCCCCCTAAAGAGACCAAAGAAGGGACAGGAGACAGACTATTCACATGAACATATATCATGTTTTAGAAGCCATAAAATGGATCACCGCATACATTCAGGCTACGCTGAGATCCATAACAAAGAAAGACCTTTAACCAGTTGGGGAAACAATAAAACAATGAACTCAAATTTTGTTTCCATGAGTGAGAAAAAGGGTCATTGCTAACCGATAAATCCGGTCTTCCAGCAGCTGTAGCCCTGTTTTAAAATTCAACAGATTTCCCTGGGATTGGCATGAACAGAACTTAAGACCAAGAAGCATAACAGTGAAAAAGGTTCCAGTGGCAGCAGGATGCCGTGAAAAATTCCATGGGAGATTAGTTGTCCCTTGTAACATTCGACCAAGAAGCAAGAGTTGCTCAACACTATTATGCCGAATTACCTAAACGAACAAACAAACAAAGAATAAGAAAGTCATCATTACAAAAAATAAAACTCGTACAAACTGTAATTCATATTTCACTATATTCATATAAAGATGGCACCCTTAAAAAGTGGACTATACGTCTAACATACAGAGCCAACTTGCTCAATCAGACAGCACAAATTTAATGTTATAAATGTCGGATGTTATCACAGTATAAGCTAGAATCAAACACCGATGGAAAGGAAGCAAGGAGGGGTCACATCATTTTCAACATACAACAGGAGAAGGAACATTATCAACAGCTATGTATGACATATAGAAACAATAACACCAATAACAACAATAATAAACGTATAATTGGTGCAATTACTAAGAACTGAATAACATGGCAGGGGAAAAAAAAAAAGATGCGATGTGCCGAACCATGATTTCTACTTTCAACAACACCACCAACAACAATAAACATAAGATCGGTGCAAACACTTTCACTGAGCACTGAATAACGTGGCAGAAAATTTTTTAAAAAGAGAGAGAGAGAGAGGTGCAAAGTGCCGAATCATGATTTCACTTGATAATAACAGTAGTTTTCCCCCACCGTAAGAAATGCTATTGGTATAACCTTTTTTTTTTTTTGGCTGAAAGGAGAGGGGGGGACCGTAATTCGAATTGTGTTCAACTCCAAGCCAAGCAAGAAAGGACAAAAGTAATATAATTTCTAACCTCAAAACGGTCGATGAAAAATCCAAGCCATAACCTATGAGCCATTATTTGCTCAACAGGATCAATTTCAGGTGGCACCTTTGGCTCTCCAGGGGCAAGGTGAGGCCTTAATTTAGCAGCAGGTCCAGAATACCTCACATCAGATGCAAAGAGACCTCGTTTTGTATCAATTGTCCACAACCATGCATCAACAAGCTCCGCAAGGACAAGAGAACCCAATTCAGGAGCAGCAGAAACCAACCAAGTCCAAATGAAAACACCGGTTTCCATCGCGTCTTGCGTACAAATATAAGCCGGACACCAACAGAGAAGACGAAGAAGTTGGGAAAATCCCTCTACATTTGATCTTGAATCAGAGCCCTGGAAAGGATAAATAGAAATTCAGATACAAGAATACTTGCCAAAAAAAACTAGAAACACATAGATAAGGGTAGCACCATGATTTCTTTTACCAGATTTGATAGAAGTAACGCAGTCGCCTGGGAACAAGTTTCCTGAAATTGTGACTTGTCTACTTCCCCACCTTTCTCCGCAATATTAACGCATTTTTGAAGTAAACGCACAAACTTGGTCAGCAACATCCCATTAAATGAACTATCCTCAGCTTGTGGCTGTTTAGGAAATGCTCCAGATATCAACCTCTGGAGACCAACACCAAGCCCAAAACCACTTTGTGAATTACTAGATTCAAATCCACCAATACTGTTATACAACCTTCTCATACCAGCAATTTCTCCAGCATGGTTGCACTTCACTGTTGCACTGACTATTCCAGTACTTAGCACCTCCAGATTGAAGGCTTCGGTCAATTTTAAGTTAGCTCCAGATGCCGCTGCGGCAGCAGCCATGACAGCTGGGATATTTGCAGTTCGTATGCCTGTCCAGCACTCGTTTTTTGCTGTACCAATACGTATTTCAGATAGAAGAGAAACCACATCTGTTGTATGCTGTGCTCTTTGCCATGTGTTTGCCTTACAAAGTTTGTCCTGCAGTATGAATATGCAAGTTGAAACCATTAAAATCAAAGATGCCAAATGAGCAAATTAAAAGATGAACAGCTAAATATGAACACCAACTGAACAACATGTAACTTGTCAAGTGAAAGACGTAACATCTTAATCTAAGAAACTTCTGAAGATATTATAATTAAATAAACCATAAAGGTTAAGATGGTCGTTAAAAGTTAACTGGGCGTGCGTTACAGCTTCTACAACATAATATATGCAGCGTACAGAAAAAAAAAATATAGAGGGAGGTAATAAAAGTGGGGAAAAAGATAAACATAAACCATCAACTGCCCAAATATGACCTAGAAAAATTTTTGTAAATCGACAATCACCAATTTGCCATTCAGAAGAGGTGGGTTACAAATAAAACATATGAGACTAATTCTTAGCAGTGGAGGAAAATTGATGGGTTACCAAGGGATTTGAATTCAATTGTTCACATATTTAAACAATTGTACAGAAATACTAACCTGTAAAAGACCCTGGCTGGTGCAAGGAGCGTAGGAAAGTGATTTAATGATCCATTCTCGAACAACTTTTTGGTATAAAGAACGAACCGTCACCACCCAAGCAGGATCATTGACAACAGTAGAAGGGGAATCATTATGCATTGAGAACAGCAGGGAATCGAAACAAGATGAATTCCATAAAACCTGCACGCACGTTGTTCCATTCTTTGAAAATTAACCAGGAAAGTTAAACAGCCAAAGATAATGACTAAGAATTTTTTTTTGCCAGCATAAATTACCTGTGGAAATCTATCTCTAATTTGATTCAACAGGTTCACAGCAACGTCACGAATATGTTCCTCCCTCAGGGACATACTTTTGATAAGAAAACAGGCATGCGCAGAGAGAGTTAACTCTCTGACCTCAGCTTCATTGCCTGTTTCGGATATCCTATCTTCCTGAAACCAAATCAAAGCATTAGTGATGTTGGCATGACGTAGACACGTAAACATGAAAGAGGACCACCACCCAAAGCACTAGCAGGGAAAATGAACAAACAGAAAGGATAGGCTCACAAGTATTTTGCACAAAAAAGACATACCAGCCACGACACTGCTGTTTCAAAAGCTCGATGGACAATTGCCATTAAACATTGGAATACAGCTGGCATAAGGTTTGGTGTTTTTAAGTACTCAAACGCACAACTGAATGCACTTCTAGATGAAGTTAAATCACTGCTGCCATTAAGGATGCCACCATTGCTGCTGAAGCGAATAATCTCCAAAAATGCTACAGCAAGAAGATACGTAGCCTTCACACCTGCAAATATTCAATAGGAACTTCCATCAGATGAAAACAAGGAAGATTGAAAAAGAAATCATATCATAACGTATTTGGAGAGAATGAATTCTAAAAAGCCAAGTATTAGGACAATCTCCGATTTCTTTCATGAAACAAGGGGAAAAAGTATCCAAAAAAACTTTTTTTTTTTCTGCCAAAGATAAGAAGAATCATTTGAAACCAAAGAAGAAATTTCGATTAACTATACTAGGGATTTAAAAGACCTGAAATTGTGGTCATTGATCCAACATCAACGCGTCCTCCAAGAGCAGCAGAGAGAGCAGTTCTTTGGGCTACAGCAGCTTTCTCATTGCCACTGCCCCGACGACTACCAGGGTTGTGAAGGGCATTGAGTTCTAACTCATCTTCAAGCCATTTCACCGAACTGACAACCTAGAAAGAAAGAACATACAAAATTGAAAATTTTAAAATTTTTAATGACACCATTACAAGATTGTTTCTTTTTGGATTCTCCATTTTGAACTCAGACTCCTTGCATGTTATTTATGAGCTCAAAACTGATCTCTCTGGCTGTAATGGTATCTTTTTTTTTTTTTAACTGAAAAAAAAAAAAAAAAAAAAAAAAAAAGATACCATGCACAAAATTCATAACGGTTCACAACTTACAAGAGGAGGAGTTCCTTGTGCAATTCGCTGGACAGCAGAAGACCACTGTGTATTCCACATGTATGGTCCCCCAACAGCTTGAAGAGCAATCGTACCCATGCTACCCACGCTGTTTAATGTAGTGGAGACCGACTTTGTTGGTTGTTGTATTTTTTGTATGGGAGGTGCTAAACCAAAGAGAGCAACATAGAACCACAAGTTGCGAAATAATTTCAAAAGTGAAGGTTCCACATCTACAGTTGGATCAAAATCAGAACATATTTCAGCAACAGCAGGAAGTAGAGGTCCAAGGAAATCTGCTCCACTCCTGTAACAGTTAAATATAGCAGAAGCGTAATTTATATGTGAAAGAGATAAAAGCTAAGAGTTCTACTTTGTCAAATCAAAATTACAAAGACAAGTATCGGCATATGTGTTTTCTAAGAGTTCTACCTTCCACTTTTGGATTCAGCAGCCAGCCCTACATCCGAGCACAAAGATAGCAGACGATGACGGTAATCTGAACGAAGCTTAGCATTCTTAAGACCACTGGCAATTAGAAGGAACCCTGCAGGCAGAGTCTACAATGTGATTGAAACAGTGAGCATCAATCCGATGGATATTTCACCAAGCAACCTATATGCATATCAAGAATGGTTCATATTTCTAAGTCAAAACTGACCTCAACGCGCTCTGTTGTAGCTTCTGGTGCCACTGTTTTGCTTTCTGCAGATCCTACACTCGAAAGTTTGTTCAAGTAACTTCTTGTCATTAAAACAACCGTCTCGCGGTAGGACTTTTCAAAACCTAAACTTGCCATGCGAGATACAGCATCAAGAAGCTGTGGAAAATTATCAAAGTAGGAATGAGAAACTTCGCCATTGAATCTAATAAGACTGAAGAGACAAGAAATTTGCTGTATTAATTTGTTTAATCTGTGTAGATAAGAATTTTTTGATTAAATAACCCAAAATACACCAGCAAATACATGCTCTAAAGAAAGAGGTTCCATACTCGGAGTCGCAATAAACTCGGAGTTGAAGCATCACCCTCTTCTAAGCTCTCAATAAATAGAGGTAGTATCATCTCCACCACATCAGACTTGTTAACAGCAACATTCAGATCTGCCAGCAAGCGTATAACGTTAAGCTGCACAACTGGTACCGCTGATTTGTCTTTTTCGACCTGAAATTGGAATATAGAATGAAATTAAACTTTGACTGGGAGTTTCACAAAGGAAGAGACAGGTAACTTCATATCAGTTAGAGCTAAAAGAAACTGCAATTTAAGCAGTTGCTTTGCTACTGACAAAATGCACATGCTAAGATAAGGCTTGCCACACGAAAATGAAATTTTCAATCAACGACAAAATAATCGAAGAAATGATATGTGCATGCATATAACTCCCTAGTATTATTTATATTAAATCAACCGCAAGTCCACGTCCATTTATATTACACAGGAAAACCAGACAGACCTGTTCATCATAATCATTTCGTTCACGGATGCTTGTAGCTAATCCCATAATGAATGTGTCCACAGGAGCTCGCTCCTTGCTCCAGCAAGATTCGATTATTTCACAACTCGTCTTCATGACACTCTCAAACATTGCTCCCTGGCTGGTGGCCCAAGTATCAGCCTGTGCCCATTACATTGTATGAAGGTAAAAGGTTAACAGACGCATTTTTTTCCACATTAGAATATAATTAGATATTTCAAATCTAAAACCATGCAAACTATTTACCTGAGCACATACTGTCAGCACGACAGGCTTGAGCCGGATGAGCAAAATCCGCAGCATCTGGCCTCCTCGAGTCACAGCAATTTGTGATAGCCCAGCAAGCAAGGAGCCAAAGAGCTCTTCACATAG
Organism: Ficus hirta; assembly: GCA_038430175.1. Lineage (NCBI taxonomy): Eukaryota > Viridiplantae > Streptophyta > Magnoliopsida > Rosales > Moraceae > Ficus > Ficus hirta. The sequence continues at coordinate 11,184,619 of CM076596.1, forward strand.
TCTAAACTTGCGCCACACGGAGAGCAAGCATGCTTCCGCAGCATCCATGAACAATGCTAGAGTCTCTTGTGCCAACTTCTTAGCCAGTTTAGCATCGGAATCAAAGCAAGCTAGGCTCTTAAGAGTCAATGTAGCAGCAGCTTTATATACTAACAGTTTTGTATTGATTCTAGCTTTCAGAAGTACCCCATGTTCATTCCAGTCCCGCTTCCTTATCTGCCATCACATTACCACTTATATCAACTATCTAATTCAACATTTCCGCTCCTTTGATAACTTCAATTAGAATATGTACCCTGACCCTATAAACAACAAGTTTTTATTGCAATTACAAAATGTTCAAACCAGAATCAGAAAAGAACTTACCTTTAGAAAAACTGTCATGGATTGCAGCTGCCTCTTTGCAATGAACCTAACCTGCTCTAAAAGACCGGCATCAATGCAGACTTTATCGACAATGTGAGCAATCAACTTAAGCGCAACCTCCTGCTTCTCCAAGCTCTCCACGGACTCTTCCTCAAAGGAAGAAACTTGCTGCCTAAGCAATGCAGCTCCACCACCTCCATCATTGAATGGCTCAAGGCCACTCTTATACAAAATGCTGCCCCCATTTACAATCACCGAGCTCCTAGACGAGGTGGCGCTGCTGGCGTCGTCCGCCACCCTTGACGCCGCGCTGCCGGACGAACCTGAAACCTGACTCGCCTCGTTTCCGGGGCTTGAACTGTCGTTCGGCTGGTAATGGTTCACACTCAAGGGCGAGCTCTGAGCTGACGCCGTCTCAGAGTTGGCCCGAACTTGCTCCCTCGGCGTGGCCGGCGACTGAACCACAGGACCAGACACCGCAAGCTGATCGAGAAGAAGGTTAATCAATCTCTCCGAGTCGGAAGGCAAAATTGGAGGAAAACTCTGCGACAGAGCCGTGAGAAAAGCCCTAGAAATCCCCAAATCGCCACCTCCATTACCAATCGCAGATATTACAATCTCGCCTGTGAAGCCCGCAATCTCATCGGCGAAATCCGGCGACAATTCGGCCGCTTTCGACACGTATCCCAAGAAATCGGAGAAAAACAAAGCGATCGCCTCGGTACCGAACGCCTGCGGCCAAAAGGACTGACCGAACGACGCCGGAATAGAGCGAAGGAACTCGACGACCACCGCTTTGGGGCGCAGATCGGCGGAATCGGGGCATTTGGAGAGGAATCTCGCCACGGCGAGCACAGCATTGAGCTGAGACCGCGAAACCCTAGGAGATCCGGCGCCGAGAGACTCAGGCGGAGGACATCGGCCACAAATCCACGCGAGCTTCTCCGAAAATTGGGAAGGATTCTGCGCAATCAGGTCGCAGAGCTCGATCAAAGCCTCCATGGCGACCAAAATCGAAAAATCGACCACCAAAAAATTAATTTAAAAAATAGAGTTATCAGAACAAATTGATCTCGAAAACTCTCAAAACTCCTCGAGAATCAGCCCGTCAAAGACCGCCATAGCCGTACGACGACGACGAAAGAAGACAGAATAAGAGAATGCAGATAACGGGATTTGCAGAGAGAAACATTGTTGGTTTTCTCGTTTCCCGTTTTACGTTGTCGTTGTCGTCGTCGTTTGTTGTTTTTTGATTTCGTGTTAAAGCAGAGAGACGCAGAGGGCATCTGGTAACGTCGCTTTTTATTTCTGTTTTTCGGCCATTGAGTTCTTTTTCCTCTAATGCTTTTGCTTTTTTTTTTTTTTCCTTGGCATTCTCGGATCCTCTTTCTGTCTTTTCTCTCTCTAGAGATTTATTTTTGGTAATATAATTTAATTTTTCTATATATTATCCGTAGTCACCGTACGAAAATGTAACGTTTTTTTGTTAAGGTTGCTACAACAGTTAACACGAGCGAGTTCACTCGGCACTTGAAACGAGACACGAGACTTTTGACTAAATACTAATGTCTCCGGGTCCACACTTTTAACTACACGGATGTGGAATCCAATAAGGGCAGTTTTGGGATTTTGCATTTTAGGTACATATTTTTAGTTGGGCCAGTACAGCCATTGGGGTCCATCAACTCCCGCTACGAACTGGGCTCTCGGCCCAAAGAGGTTCAGCCCTATTTGAGCTGTTGACAATAAAGGACTGGTATGGGAGTTAAAGATTAAGGGCTCGTTTGACATATACACTCAATTCAAATTAAACTATACTTTTTTTATCATGTTTTTTGTCTTTTTTGAAAAAGTTTTTTATCTTTTCTGAAAAAGTTAACAAAAATTACTATTTAAACTTAAAAATCTCAACTCAACTCAAACTCAACTTATACACCAAACACCCCCTAACTCCTTAATTGAGTGCGAGAGATGGGGGACAGGGGAAGCTCCCCCACCTCCCAGATAGGCGGATATAAATATTTGAGGGATAAATATGGTGATAGATTTGAGATAGAGAAGCATACACATCCGTCAAGCGTTTTCTTCATTTATTGTTAACAAATAATGAAAAAAAAAAAAATGGTTAGTTATTAGGGCATGTATTTTGCCGTCCAAATAGGACCCAAATGAATGTCATTAAACTTTTTCAATAGTTTCTTCAAAACAGCTAAACAAACAGCAAAAGAATCAAACGAAAAAAAGATTAAAAATAAATAAAAAACACAGAATTTTTTTCTTCAAAGGAAACATGTTTATCTGATAAAGAAAACTCTCTATCAAACACAAAAACGGGAATGTTATCAAAAGAGCCCATTTAACAGTACTACTAAAGAGAACTAAAACACATTTTAACCGAAAAAAAAAAAAAAAAAAAAAAAGAAAAAAAGAGCAAAACCTAATAATCTTTATCAGATATCATGAACACTAAAGAGGATGATTCAAAAGGGGACATCGAGATCTAACTGCCAACACAAACAAGCATAAGTGTGAAAAAGAAGCCGATGTTTCGCACCGTTCCGATGTTCCCCGGTGTGCTTGCAAAAATACTTCAACTGCTCATGAGTGCAACAACCCAACAACCGACCCAAGAGCAAGAACAGCCAGTTGATTTCCTTCTTCTTGTCCGCAATGACCGGCCTCGCCGAGTTCGCTTCCCCGCAGAACAGGCACGGCGGGAGCACCACGTCCAGCGGCGCGCGCCTACCGTAGCTCATTGTCTCGACGTCCTTCCGAATCTTGGGGAACTCGGCCCTCACGTCGTACTGCATCTCGTAGCACCGCTGGCACCTCTTGCACTGGACAGTTCCGCTGATTTTGAAGATTCCCTGGCTGAGGAGGTAGCTGAGGCTGTGAACCGTGGCGCGGCGATTGGTAGCCCACGGGTATACCGCTGGTACTAGCTCCGGTTTCGGCGGCCGTAACACAAATTGACGCTGCTGCGGCGCGGCAGCGGCTGAGTAGGAGGTGCTACCGCCAGCTAGTGATGTCAAATTGGTTGCGCCGGCGGTGGCAGGCAGTTGCGGTGGCGGATTGTCGCCGAGAGAGAGCGCCTGCACTGAGAGCGACAACTGTGTCGGTAGCGATGGCGATGGCGATGGCGATGGCAGTGGCGGATTGTCGCCGAGATAGAGCGCCTGCACTGAGAGCGACAATTGTGTCGGTAGCGATGGCGATGGCGGTGGCAGTGACGGTGACGGTGGCTGCGGGGCCCTAAGGGTGAGATGGGTCGTGTCGAATTCATCGTTGTCGTCGGAGAGTCTCGCCGATGGGGTTTGGATCATCTTTCCCTTTCCCTTGAGGTCTCGGCGACTAATGCTGTTGTTGTTCGTCAGTACTGGTTCGTCGGACGATCAGGGAAAATAGCAGTGAGGCGTTGAATGAAAGAAAAAGAAAGGGAGAGAGAAAGCAAGAATGCCAAGAAAGAAAGGAGTTATGATCTTGAGAGAGAGATTATTTATATATATATATATATATATATATATATATTATTGAAAGAATGAAAGAGAAAGAGAGAGGACTGAGAAAATGTAAAAACTAACTTAATGTTGTCTATACGAAAATCATGGGATTGGGATTGGGTCAAATAATTCTCTTAAAAAAAATAAAATAAAAAAAAAACCACCAAACAACCGACTTTCAGATTCTTTTGTGTGTGTTTTGGGGTTACTACTCTTTTTCTCTATTAAAAAAAAAACTTAAGCTTTTGTTATTTGAGCAATCCTATTATAGGACACAATTTAATTTTCCTTAGTTATATCTTCTGATATATATATATATATATATATTCGACGACTACGAGTCATATATAACATGAGTAAGTCTCTCTAAAAATGAATTTCATTTGCTTATTTGGGAAAAAAAAAAAAAAAAAAAAAGAATATCGGAAGATATACAATAGAAAATCTAATAATCTGCTAGTCCACTTCTGGAGGAGATATAAGTCCACTTCTGGAGGAGATATATAGAAAATTAAATCCAACACTTGTAACAAACCAAGAATATCGGAGAACAAACTCACTATATGTATTTATTGTCCTTATTTTTCTCCAAAGAAGATCGGAGGTCTGTTAACAAATATTACCCAAAAGTCCCTTGAAACTTTAATTGTACGACTAAAGTAAGTATGCAATTAAATATTTGGTAGTCATAAAAATTGTATGTATATTGTTCAAACTTCAGACCATATATCCTATTTCCAATCTGATAAAATTAATGTGTATTGATTTTTGGGAAATAATATTGAAAATGGCCTTTCCCCAAAACAAAACAAAAAAAAAAAATCAAGTGAAACAAAATCGATGTGAATTTAATTACTCTTTTTTAAGAGCTAAATGCTAATATATATTTACTTTGTCAGTCTTAATTAAGTTTTTTCTTGTCTATTAACTAGCCTTGTGAGAAAAATTAATTAATGTTAAATTGTTTTTCCTTTTTCATGTCTAGATTTCAACTGTAGTCTTGGACTTCGTCAAATTTGATATCTGATACATGCATATATGTAATATAAAACTAAATTTTCCAATGTAAACAGTTCATTTATTTGTAATATTGTTAAGCACAATGAGATTAAACCCCAATTCATGGAGTTAATTGACAAATAATTATGGTGGCATATATGGTTTGATTGCAATGTAAAGTATATATAGAGTTTCTCTAGACGAAAATATTCGAAGCAAAAAAAAAAAAAAAAAAACAAATATATAGGTCCCATATAATGTGTCTAGTACGTAGTTTATATATGTATATATACACACACATCCCTAGGACTAACCTTCTATTAATATTGATCCCTGTAAATAAACTTAAGATTGAAAGAGATACACCGGATAAACAGTAATAAAGGAAATTTTGAACATTCATATTTACTAAATTATGGAGATGATTAAACAAATCTAAATGATATTCAACATGAAATCATAGCCATTTTCTTCTACATTTCTGCATAATTAACAAACGAAGCCCAGTAATAAAGCTACAAACAACCAAGGCTATATTCAGTTTCAAATTGAAGAATCAAAGAAAAGAAGTAACCAAAAAAAAAATATATATATATATATATATATTTTGGGCTGATAAAGGCAAAAAAACACACTCTAATTTATTTGTACTGATAATAAAACAACTGCTACTTAATAGCAACCAATTAGCAATATATACTAATTAGTACTAATCACGAAAACAAGGACAACAATCTTGATTATCACATAATCAGTACCATACTGATTATCACATACTGATTAGAGAATAATCAGTACCATAATCACATAATTAGCAAAATAATATGCCAAACATTTTTCTAGTACTGAACAGTGATCTCAGCGCTGACCAAGAGAATCAAAACAATTGGGAACCAACTGCAAGCACAATCCGAGATAAGCGAGATAAAGAACTCGATTTTTCGCTCCGGTTGGACGACGATTCCCAGAGTGCTTGCGGAAGTACCTCAACTGATCAAGCGTGCAACACCCCAGCCACTGACCTAACAGCAAGAACAGCCAGTTGATCTCCCTCTTCTTCTCCGCTATGACTGGCCTCACCGAGTTCTCGTGCCCACAAAACCGACACGTCGGCAGCACCGGATTCATTCACGCCTCGGGCGCCCTGTCTTCCATCCCGCTCTTGATCTCCGTGACATATTTCAAAATCTTGGGAACTCCACCCTCACATCGTACCCCATCTCGATCTCGTACCGCTTTTCGCACAGCTTGCATTGCACGGTCCGGCTGATTTAGATGATCTCCCCAGCGAGGAGGTAGTCGATTCTTTGCACGGTGGCGCGGCTATTGGTAGCCCACGGGTATACTACTGGTATACGTTCCGGTTTCTTAGGCCGTGGCGACACCCTCGGGTTTGCCCTTCCACGAATTCGCCGACCGAGTATCGGCGGCTCCTCCTGAGGATTTTGGACCGAGGAGGAGGAGGAGCCGCCGGTAGAGGCCTGTTGTTCAAGTCCCGGCATGAAAGTTCGCGGGCCGGTCAACGACAATGGCGGCCATTGCTACATGGGAGGCAGCGGTGGAGCACTATTACTGGGACTGAAACTGAGAATGAGACTGGTGACTATCTCGTCTTCGTCGTCGTCGAAGAACTTATTCGGTGCCGTTTCGATCGAATTTCCGTTGCCGTTGAGGTCTCCGCCATTATCGTTTTTCGTCGTGGATTCGCCGTTCCCCGTAGCCGATGATCGGGGAGAAGGAAGACAAATTAAATAATTAAAGCAAGAAAGAAAGGAAATTTGATCTTCAAAGAGATGAGGGTTTTCTTGAAAGAAAGAAAGAAAGAAACAAAAGAGGACTAAGAAAGTGGAAAAAATGAACAGAATTATTTTATATATGAAGATCATGGAACTGAGCTTCGGTCAAAGGATTCTCTAAACAAGAGGGGGAAAAAAATGTTAATTCAGATTCTGTTATTAGGGCAAACTGGGCTTTTCAATGTTCCTAATTGGTACGTGTCCATTAAGTTGAACAGCATTTTTTGGTCTGGTTTACTATTTATTTGCCTTTGTCAAAATTTTAACTAAATGTGACTAAATTCAATTGTGTCTAATTAAGTATAATACCACATCGTTAAATGAATCTAAACTTTTATATATATATATATATATATAAATACACTAGACATTAAATTGGGAAAATTCAGGTAAAAAGAATTTTAATTCTTTTTAAATAACATTATATAGATTTAATTAAACATCATTTGAAACATACAAGACGACTCAATCTACATATAGATTTTGGTTTTTTCATTTTGGTAGTTGTTTTTTATTATTTTTGTGGTTGTTTAATTTCTTTATTTGATAAAATTTTTAAATAAATAATTAGAGCAAGAGATTCAATATTTGTCATGCTCAATAGATGCAAATATAATTTGGATATACTTTAAAAAAAAAAAACTTTAATATGGACATCGTATTTGTTGAATCACATGCGTTAACAATTATCAGTAGAGGACACGATTTTAATGTGTCTGATTAGATCTTCTAATCCATTCAAAGAGTCATAACACCATTCCCGTTAATGATCGAATTTCGACCAACTTCGAAATTTGAAAATGTTTTATTAGAAAAATATATAAGAAAAAAAGTTTTGGATAATCTTTTCCATTTAGAGATAGACTGCGAAATTAACTCTCACACTCTAACAAACCAAGAGAATCGGTAATTAAAAGAACTTGATATATCATTACTTCTTATTTTTCTACAAAGTTTCTTTAAAACTTATTGCAGAACCTAGGAAATGAATTTTAATAAACTAATTACAAAAGTGCAAAAAACAAATTCTACATAGTCCACGTGAAATCCGAGCCATTTTCTCATATATTCCACATTTCTACATAATATTTTATAACAAACGAAGCCTAATCATAAGGATGTACAACTAACCAAAGACGGTTTTCAATTTTGAGAATCAAAAAAAGACAAGTAACCATAATTTTTTTTTTCTTAATAGTTAACAATGGAACCATGTCCATTTGATTAAGCCTCCTTGAGATGAAATTTTTAAGTTGAAGTTTTTTTTTTTTTTTTTTTTCAAAAACTAGTTATAGCTTTTGTTGATTTTTCAAAACATAAAAAATAAAAATAAAAACTGATACGAAAACCTTACGTTCACATCTGCAATCCAAACAAATGTTAAGAAACAAAAATTAATACATTCTAATTAATTAGTACAAATGACAATAACCAAAAACTGCTACTTAATAGTAACCAATATACTAATTAGTACTAGCCACAAAAACAAGAAAAACAATCTTCTTATCTTACAAACCCTACCACTAATTAATAATTAATTAGTACTTAATTAACTAAAATTAAGAAGCCAAACACTAGTACCGAACACTGTTCTCAACGCTCAAGAGGATAAAAAGGGCCATTGGGATCCAACTGAAGGCATAATCCGAGATAAGTGAGATAAAGAACTCGATTTTTTGCTCCGGTCCGATGATTCCTCGAGTGCTTGCAGAAGTACTTCAACTGATTAAGCGTGCAACACCCCAGCAACTGACCCAACAGCAAGAACAGCCAGTTGATCTTCCTCTTCTTCTCCCCTATGACCGGCCTCGCCGAGTTCTCGTTGTCGCAGAGACGGCACGTCGGCAGCACCGGATTCGTCCAGACCTTGGGGGCTCGGTCGCCCATCCGGCTCTTGTTCTCCGCCACATATTTCCATATCTTGGGGAACTCCACCCTCGCGTCGAACCCCATCTCGTACTGCTTCTCGCACCGCTTGCACTGCACGGTCCCGCGGATGTCGACGATCCCCTCGGAGAGGAGGTAGTCGAATCTGTGTACGGTGGCGCGGCGTGTGGTAGCCCACGGGTATACCGCTGGTATGAACTCCTGTTTCCCTGACCGCAGCATCACCCTAGGGTTTGCCCCTACGCCTACTCGCCGACCGCGTGTTGGCGGCGCCTCCCGATGATTCTGGACCGAGGAATTGGACAATGAGGAGCTTCCATTGCCTCCGACTGCGGCGGAGGTTGGGAGTTGGGCTTGGTAATTGAGTTGGTTTGCGTAGGTCCACGGCGGCAACTCCGGAATTTCGGGGAAATTTAAAGAAAGTCCCGCCGTTAAGTACTGCGACGTGAAAGACAATGGCGGCGGCAGCGATAGCGGAAGCATTGGCGGAGCACTGATGGCATTGTTCGGTCTAAAGCCGAGCCCAAGAGTGAGACGAGTCATGTCGTTTTCTTCGTCGTCGAAGACCTTCGTCGGTGTCGTTTCGATCATCTTTCCCTTGCCCTTGATCATAATTGGTTCGTCTTCGACTAACTTTCCCTTTCCCTTGAGGTCTCGGCTACTCACCTTCACCATGATCAGCCAATAATTGAAAGAAAAAGAAAGGAAGAAGAAGAAGAAAATGAAATAAAGAGGAAAAGAAAATGTCTAGGGTTGCTTTTGAAAGAAGTGGACTGAGAGAGCGTATAAAATGAAACAGTTTGTTTGTATGTATATTTGTTTTTATTTGTTTTTTTTTTTTTTTGTGAGAGAAAAAAAAAATGATTTGGGAATTTAACAACAAAGGACGGTTGATGTCTGTCTTTTGAGGTTAATTTTAATTAAATTACAGTATTAAATATTATTTTAGTGAATTAAAATACTATTATCTGAACCCTACCTATAAAGAAGGAAGTAGTTTTTTTATCAAAGGGAACTTATTTTCACGTGAGATTCGAAATAAAATTTCCTCTTCATAAAAAAAAGTGACAAATTTCCTTTAAAAAAAAAAGGACAAATTATACTTTTCCCCTAAATTTTAGATCTTATAATAAAATACCACTTGAACTTCAATTTTTAATATTTATTTCTCTAAATTTTGAAAAATTTACGAATTTCCTCCTCAATTAAAAGTTTGATGAAAAAATACATATAACACTCGTTAGAAACATGAGTTACGGATATTTGAAATTACAGACTTACCCTTTTTTTTTTCCTTAAGATTGTTGGAGACAGAAATCGGTAGATGCACTTGGACATCCCAACTAGATTAGCACCTTCTTAACACCCCCATCATTTATCTATCTCCAACTTTTTATTAAAAATAAAGAAAAATAATAATAATTCTAATTCGACATGGTACAAACTATCAACAAAAGGAAAAGCAACTAAAAAGTAAATGCATAAAGAAAACAGAGCAAGACAGATTCTGACCCCACAAGATATAGCAGAAACTACATGTTTGAAAATCAGAATTTATGATAGACCTCATTAAAAACCTTGCTAGTAAAACCTAATGGGAAAAACCTTGTAAGAAAAAAAGAACGTATAAGCTTGCTATGTAATAACCCCACATGGAAAAAAAATAACCTCAAGAGAATCTATACTGTAGTCTACTACTAATATCACTTGCAATATTACCCTTATAATAGGTTAAAAGAGCAAAAATTTAGTGTTGATTATCATTTTCTTTTCCATACCTCTCGCTTATAAGTAACATCGTAATTTCATATTTAGTAAGTGTAACGGGTGCTAGGAATGCTATCAATATGTGACTTTATAATTTTATATTTAACATTCTAATTTATACTTCCAACGAGTGTTATGTGTATATATATATTTTTTTGTCAAAAGTTTAATTGAGGGGAAAAATTTACAAACCTTTTCAAAGTAAAAAAAAAAAAAAGAATGTTATAAATTGAAATTCGAGAGATATTTTGTGACAATACCTAAAATTCGAAAAAAAAAAAAAGAAGAAATGTGATTTGTTAAAAAAAAAAAAAGAAAAAAAAAAAGAGGAGTTATACAATGAAACCTCCCCATTTTAAAAATTTCTAACCATTTGATGAAAATCTATGGGTAAAAAAGACTAAAGACCATCTAACAAATATAAACCCTCCCACACACAATAGCAAAACTCGCAATCCTGTTGTCTGCTACTCTAACGATGCTGGCCATTGTATGGTCGTCGTCCCTCGTTGTTCTCCAGCCACCACCGATAACCAAAATGACGTCGGCGCCGACGAGGATCTGAAAGAACTCAGGTTCCGGCGAGAAGCATCGTCATAACTGCCGGCGAGAATCTTAACGACCACCACTGAAGATGGATTCGAAGCAGATGGGTCTCTTCTGAGACCTAGGTCACAACCCGAGTCATGGGTTTGCAGATTAACTCGTATCTTCTCGAAGACGCCATGGGTCGCAACCTTCAATCAAGCACCTGGGTGTTCCATAGAATATTTTTTTGGGGTCCTTTTTCCTGGGTTTTTGTCCGTCTGCCATCTTTTTAGACGCTTGGATATGCACTTTGCTTGCTGAGGTGGAGCAAATTTATTCGTAATAGTCATTCAATTTACATCCAAAAGTTTAATTAGATCAAACGTCTTCCATGCTTTTTTGGTCTTAAAAAAAAAATTATTCGAATTCAAAGGAGGATAGAACAACGGAATTTAAACTTTTTTTTTTTTTTTTTAATTTGTTCAACTGAAAAAGACATGAGTTTGCAGAACGATGAGTTCCTCCCCTGAAAAAAAGATGAGTTTGCAAAAGACAGGTTGATTGCTAAAAAATTTATAAAAAAAATTTTTTTTTTTTTTTTGATGGTGGAGATGAAGTTAATGTTCGTGGAGTTATATTCCATGAAATGGTTTCAACCAAATCAAAAACAAAAAATAAATGAAGCGCAAGTCGGAGGCTACGCAACGCCGTCGCCAAAAGCTCTAAAGTTTTACAGGTACATTTATGAAGAAATTTGAATAGTTTAGAATTATATGGGTTATAATAATCTACTAATTCGCTTCCTATGTTTTTGTTCTCATTTGTTGGGTCCCACTTTTAAACTACCCATAAATAAACCTTTGAATCTTACCTTATCAATAAGATAAAAAAGCTTACCCCATTGTAGAATTAGCCAAAAAATTATAATAATAATAACCACTCTCTCTTTTTCTCTAGTCTCTCTTCAATCATAACACAACGCCCCGCATCAATTGCACAATGAAGTGTACTTACAATAATAGGACACTGGAGGCACCAAGTTAATTTATTGAGCCAAAATAAAAGGAAAATAAAATATCTATATGTGAAATAGAAAATGCAATATATGTATGTATTCACCCAAAAAAAAGATAGACATTTTAAATCTTCTACCATTAAGATTTTTCTAATATTATATTTTAAATAAATAGTCACGAATCTTAAGTATTGTAGTAATACATTCTGACTACTACCAAAGAAAATACTATGATGTTTCACTTATTAAAAAAAAAATGAAAGAAACGACATTAACAACCACTATACTACCATCTTAAAGAACCTACACGAACAGGTTCCGTGTTATGTAGATTTTTTTTTTTAATTTTAGAAAGCACCTAAAAGACACAAAATTAAAAATTGTTACACCAATATGATATAAAAATTTGATACTAAATTAATGTGATACAAAAATAAATCTTAAATTTGTATCATGTTAATCGAGAATGTAAAATTTATGTCATGTTGGTTAATGGATGAAAAAAAATGTGACTATTTTGGATAATTTTCTTATGTTTTCTTTCTTTTATATATATATATATATATATATATATATATATATCCTCACGGTCTTCATAACAAAACTAAACATATTTAATCGAAGTATTTTGGTTAACTTTTTTTTTTTTTTTTCAACAACAAAAAAGACTTGAGAAAGTGTAAAAGAAACAGATTATCAAGAATTGAAAACCAAAGGACTCTTAAAATTCTTTCGTCCTTTCAAAAAAAAAAAAAAAAAACCAGAGAAAGAAAAATGCTTTCGTGCTTGAGATTTGGGGTTAGTTTTAAATTTTAGTATTAATCTTATTTTAGGGAATTAATAAATAATGTGAACCCTCCTAGAAATAGGGGATTTAGTTCTTAACTAGTCAAGGGAACTCATCTCTTACTTCAGACATTCATAATTAAATTTATCTTTAACCAAAATAAAGCTAACCGCCTTCTTTGTTTTGACCAAAATAATTAATCTTTTTTGATATGACCATTTTTTTTAAATTATATATTATCTATTTTTTTGATCAATTTATTTGTTTGAATCAAGATACAATAGTTATTTTTCGATATAACCATAGTTTCTTTGGATTTCTACACACTACCGTGGCATTCACAAGCCTTGTTTGTAGTTTTCTCGAGTCCAACGCTGTATACAAGTGTCTACTGATTTTTTTACTTCTGTGAAGTCAGATGAAACGAGAAACTGAATCTTTTGACCAATCCAAAACTTGTCTTTGCATTTTAAATATAAAGGAAGTAAGCATGTCATTGGGGCTATTATAAGATTTTGATTAAGCTCAGGTCCGTACGGATGAAAGCTACAACAATGCAAGTTTGTGATCGAATGATGAAAATTACTGAGAGGTGAGTCTTTGAAGACTATAGCTTTTCATGCCTTACGTTCTAAATTTTCTCCGTAGTCTTCTAATTAATTGCGTGTGGATTTGGGGCTGTTGTTGTGCAAATGCGCAAAAACTTCATTGAGATTGCCTTTCAGAAATTCTTTTATGTAAATTTGAGTATGCGATTATGCTTTTACATTTTTTTCCCCCTTTTCCAATGTTGTTATGTAGTGATTGCAAAAATTTCTAGTTAAGGAAACAAACGTTTATTTTTAGTTTTTTTTTTTTTTATATGAATTTTGTTTTGTGTATCGATTGAGATCCGATGGTGAAGGCCTACGAGATTGTAATAATTGGTTGTGATGTGGAATCTGGGTATGTTGCTTCAATTTGTTGTCGGTTCATATGTACTTGATATATGGTTGTAGTTTACAATTTTATATAACTTCAAAAAGAGAGGAAGATAGCTTAATTTTATTAGGGAGAGTTGGGAAAGATATATACTACCTCGAATGAGGATGTTAGTGTGATTTGGTAAATGGAGAACAAATGTTTGAGGATTATAAGCAACACTTGCCAACTCCAATAAATAATCTCAATCGAGCTCTGATTTCTTGAATCTCAATTATGTTTGGTTTCTGATTTTTTTTGCTTGTTGGTTGAGTTGCAATGGTGAAGGCTAACAGTGCATATTGTTTTTGATGTCGAATCCGGTTATGTTGCTTAAGGTTGTAGCTTGGTGCTTAAGGTTGTAGCTTGGTGCTTAATATTTTCCTCTTTTATTTTTAAAGTTTTCCTTTCTTCGTTTTTGATTTTCTAGCTTGTGGTAGTAACTGTCTTTTATAATTGACTACTCCATTTGATTGCAACACTTTCCCTTCGCTAAGTTCGTTGCTAAAAGAAAAACATTACTTTCTAATTTTGTATGTCAAATTTAGTGAAACAGTTTTTCAAATGTAACACGAAAAATACGACATGGTTTTTAATCATTGATTTCAAATTTACAACTCAAACATCAATTTATAAATTTTGAATCAAATTATTTGGATTAACTTGTCCATTCTAAATGTACGTACGAATTTAAGTAATTAAGAGGCTCTTTCTTGCTTGCGCGGGGGATCGCAACCATGAACCATAGAACTCGTGTGTAAACGTGTGTTCATGTCACATTGAATTACCTACCCCGCACTTCTTTTGCTACACGTCTCTTCATTTTTCCAACATTCTCATTAGTGAAGGGAAAGCATTAATTGTTTCTTATTGCCTATTAGAGGTAGTCCTTTCTTGTATTCTCTCTAGAATGATAGCCTATAGTGAGAGGATGAATTTATTTTAAAAAAAATCGGGTGATACACGGATCTCGTTGTTTATCGATGTTCAAAAATTCTGTTTTTTAGATTCTAATATTTTTCCAATTTAGTTTTTGTTGCTTACTGTTTACAGTTTTGCTATTTTATTTACGAATTTTCATTTTCAATATTTATTATTTATTACAGATTTATTTTCAGTTTCTATTAGTTGTACTGTATCATCTTTCTAACACAACCCACCCAATTATAGTTGGGTTAAAAATAAAACTAATAATGCAATTTTAGATTAGAAAATTCAAGAAAAGAAATTAATAATCATAGGAAGTATACGTATCATTTTGTTAATTTCAACGATCTAGTATAATTTCGTTGGAGTTACATTAAGTAAATACAAATGTTTAACAGCAAATATGCAAATTTGAATATTTATTTTAATAATTACAAAAACTAATCAATATATTTGATACATTCTGAAAACAAATAAAACTAGGGTGAGTTGGATTTATGGTAAGGGTACGAATTCTAATATCAATTTTTGAGTACTAATTTATTGATAAATATAATCAATTGATGTAGAAATACTTTAAATATCTATAAATAAAAGAATAAACACTCACATTCACATAATTTAGCATTCATTTGGTGCTAAGGTTTGGATAGTAGTACTTGGGATTGAATTGAATGATACGTTTGGTGAGGCGTTTGAATTGCTGAAGTTAAAAAGTAAAAAAACTTGAAATGTGTTCTGAAAAAAAAAATCAATATAGAGCTTGTTTCGTTCGTTTCAAAATTATATGCAATTTAAGGGAAACAAAATCATCTCATTTAGACTTGTATATATAAAGTATGGACTTTTAAAATTTGAGTTACTAAACTGTGTAAATAGTTAAACTGAGGTTGATTTTTTTAAAAAAGATAAAAATTAAATTGTAATTCATGATTCAAATGTTTGCACCAAATAAAGTCCATATGTATGTGTTTATTTATGTTTTGTTTTTTAAAATGTTATTACTTATATTTCTTACAATTTTAATTAAAAAAACTTAAAAATGTGCATTAGAATAGAGGATAAAATAGTAATAATATAATTAGTATTCCAACAACCATACTTAATGTTTGATGTATGTAATTTCTATCTATCAAAATAATGCACGGACTAAACTTATTAAGGGATCAAAGATCAATATTACATATTGATGTTCGAGGTAAAGTGTTAGAAGGCCTATGATTTCACAAGATTTTTATAATTAATCACCTATAAAATTAGCCTTTATTTGGTTCTCCATCTCTAACTCAAATTTTTTATCTTTAAAAAAAAAAAAAAAAAACTCAATAAAAATTATAACTAGTTTTTGAAAAGTCAACAACTCTAATATGAAAATTTAATCTCCCACCGGTGAACTAAACGCACTCATAATCTCTCTCTATTGCTCCATCTCACAGCACCGCCACCGCCACTGCCAGAGTTGACACAGCAGCCGCCGTAGTCAGATGCCTCCCCATCTCCGGTCCGGTGATCATTCTGCAGTTCACTATCAAACAGCTTCATTCCAACCTTTCTTTTCAGTTTTCGTTATTTGCATGAAACATTTTCTGTTCATTATTATTCACAAAATGTCTGTAAAAAGAATTCTGGTGTTTTTTGTTTTTTCCTTCTAAATCAACATTTTGGAGTTCAAACGTCAATATTAAGTGTGAAATTGTAGTGTCAAGATTATTTGCTATTTGATAAGAAAGAGCCTTTATAAAAACTGAAAAAACAGAACAAAATGCAGAAGACAAAAATT
Source organism: Ficus hirta (assembly GCA_038430175.1). Taxonomy (NCBI): domain Eukaryota; kingdom Viridiplantae; phylum Streptophyta; class Magnoliopsida; order Rosales; family Moraceae; genus Ficus; species Ficus hirta. Next base: position 11,200,931 of record CM076596.1, read on the forward strand.
TATTTGTAGTTTTAAAGGATCTTATTGTTGGCAAACTTCTTGGCATTGACATTTTTCTTCTTATTTGCTTCTAGTTGTAATCCTCAAATTTATTAATTGTAAATTAGTCAATCATCTCAAAAGCTAATTATGTTTATGCAGAAAAGGTTTTTTCTTCCATTAAGATGTTTCTGGAAAAATACGAGTACATGCATTTTTTATCCATGTCAGTTTCTTCTATGAGATTAAGTTTGTGATTCATTGATTTTTGAGAGCTATCTAATCTCTAGTGGGCTGTAGCAGAAGTGCAAAGCCTTCAAATCAGGCAAAGTTCAGTACCTTGCCGTTGTCGTAGAAAGTGAAGAAACATACCAAACTTGAAGAGTTATCAAGCTTTTATTATGGCTAGAAGCTATCGGTGTGAAGCATGTTTTCGTTTACGATGCAGAAGGTGACAATTTAAGCCGTATAAGCATTGCCATTCTTCTACAATTGGCAAATAGGATTTGATTATGTGCATTGAAATCTCATTGCTTTGGTGTGTGCTTGTGCGCGCGCGCGTGCGCGTGTATAGGAGTAATGAAGAAATTGAAGGAAGCAATCTTGGAGAAACCGAACAACTGTTGTTCATGACTCAAAATTGGTCAGAGGATGTTGATTCTTCAAAGACAATCTGTCATGATGAATCTTTAATGACTATGTTTGTGTTGGATTGTCTGAGATTTGGTGTAGGAAGAAATTTCTAGCGGATTTAAATCTAGTTTGAAAATCTCTGGGTTATCAGTACGAATTTAAGTTAGGAGAAACTTTATGAAACTTCATTTGTAAATCTCCATTTATTTACAACTTTTCTTATTTTGGCCGCTATCCGATTCATCGACTTGTACATGGTTCCGGCTTTTGCAAAGTACACACAGCTGTTTTGCAATGTTTTACTTTGATTAAAACGTGTGATTCTTTGCCTGTTATCGGTTTCAATGCACATTCATTTCAATAGAATGACAGCAACAATCTTTACCAAGTACAGTAAGCTTCCGAAAAGGATAAGTTAATCGGCCAGAACCGCATGACTCTGGAATTTGCTTCGTTTTCTGATGGGCAAGCAAGCTGTAGTCAAAGAAGCCAACTATATCTTTTTCGAAAGTACATGAAATTGGCCGATTTGAATGGAGATCAGGAAGAGAAAATTATTATACAGAAGCTCACATGACCGAGGCGTCGAAAGCTGTTGGTTTGACCCAATATTAATGTGCTTGATGGTTCGTTTGATTGCGCTCACAACATTTGACATTTCTCGGTATTTTGTTCTTATATGCCACCGGGATGTGGTGGACCGGTACCTGTCCTCCTATTTGTATGGACCTGCAAGATTCCATCTAGGTTTCCCTTCTTGGAGAATCCGATGTACCGAGATTTTTTGAGTGTTCCTAGTGGATGAGTTGTGAAATTAATTATAGTAACGGCCTCGTAAGTCAGGTAACGCAAACTTGGCCATCAAGTTTTGAAACAGATAAAAATATATATATATATATATATATACACTGCTCAACTTTTTTTTTTTCTCCATATTTTCCAGCTTATTTTTTCATCTTCCCCTGGTTTAGAGTAAATGGTCTACCACGACATGTGTGTATGATCTCGAATCTAGTCAACGCATTTATACATACAAGAGAGTTGGGAGTGAGTGAGAAATTTTGTTAAATGAAATGGGCTGTTACTCATGGGATTAGTATAAGGATTTAGTTAGATTAAGGTAACATAAATAGGAGATTAGCAACTAATTTAGGGGGATTGTTTTGGTGGTCGAATTGGGCTTGGGAAACCGAGAACAGGGAGAGTAATGGTCTCTCGACCACCCCGGTGTTAGGGCTTATGATTGTACTGTAATTCAACAATTTTCTTCAAATTTAAGATTTATGTTAGTTCAATTTCTCCGTTTTGGATTGGGGTTCTATCACAAGCATTGTCGAAACACCGATAAGAGAATGTTTAGTGTCATTACATACTCCTACCTGATCTTTTTGACATAAAACGCCACCTCCATATATATTGGAGTGATCTTTGCTTATGATATTTGCTAGACATAAAACAAGGAAAACAGTACAACAAGCAGAAGCACAGACTTTAGTTACATTATTAGAACTCCACTGATGGACCTTTATTTATAGAAACAAAGCCATACTAGCGAACTATCAATGCCTACGCAGTTGCGGTGGCGGGCGATGGAATCCAAACAAGATGATTTTTGGGGAGGAAATGGCACACCGGGGAGGAGGCACCGGGCTTGACTCCGAGCAGGCTAAACAAAACGTGGTTAGGGTCCCAGTCAGAAGTGTCCATGTGGCAAACAGCCATGGCTTCCACATCATCCCCACTTTCACCCCGCAGTGCAACCTGGAAAACCTTGGTCTCTGTCCCAAAGAAGTGGCAGAAGAAAACGGCGTAAGGATACGGCTCAGGATGGCAAAACACCATCTTGGGAGCGATAACTTCTTTGGGGGCTTCTGAGACGGTGTAACTCTGTGTGAGTTCAGTTGCCATAGTGGGATGAGTAGTTGATAGGAGATTGAAGTTGACCTGTGAACCAATCATGCTGCGAACGAATTCGACCATGGACTCCAAAGAGGTGGCACATAACTTGATCTCTCCGTCGATGGGGTTGAGTTCGCAGTCTCGAAGTGTTTGTTCCATCTCCTTGGCTTCAGGAGAACCTTGTGGGATTGAGAAGAGTTGGAGAAGGTTGGGGAGTTGTGACGTTGAGAAAGGAATGGACTCGGCTACTTCTCTAGGCAAGAAGCGAGAAGACTGCTCTTTGATAGGAAAGTACAAGGGCATGATCTTCCCTGCATACAAATCTTTTGGCGTGAAAAAGCCGATTTTAAATGCTTCAGTATGATCCAAGCCGGTTGAAGGCTGTGTTGGTATATGATTTTCATGCCCCATCATGTGATTGTGTCCTGCGTGCAAATGCTTTTTGCGCTTTGTCAACTCCTTGGAATCTCCATACGCGCTGATGTAGGGCTGATTTTTCTCTTTATCGCTATAACCAGTTATGTATGGATGTTCCTTCTCTCCTTTCGCTTTGTTAGCACCTTGATCTGCTTTGGCGTTCGCATACCCAGTTATGTAAGGATGTTGGTTATTTTCTTTGGCACCCCCATAACTAGTCACGTAGGGTTGGTTTGTCTTTTTGGCGTCCCCATAAGCAGTTACGTAACGTTGGCTCGTCTCTCTAGCGTTCCTATAACCAGTTATGTAGGGTTGATTTGTTTTTCTTTCAGGCCTATTGCCAGTTATGTAGGCATGGTTTGTTTCTTTGGTGCCCCCATAACTAGTCACGTAGGGTTGGTTTGTCTCTTTGGTGTCCCCATAAGCAGTTACGTAGGGTTGGCTCGTCTCTTTGGCGTTCCTATAACCAGTTATGTAGGGTTGGCTCGTTTCTTTGGTGCCCCCATAACTAGTCACGTAAGGTTGGTTTGTCTCTTTGTTGTCCCCATAAGCAGTTACGTAGGATTGGCTCGTCTCTTTAGGGTTCCTATAACCAGTTATGTAGGGTTGGCTCGTCTCTTTAGGGTTCCTATAACCAGTTATGTAGGGTTGGCTCGTTTCTTTGGTGCCCCCATAACTAGTCACGTAAGGTTGGTTTGTCTCTTTGTTGTCCCCATAAGCAGTTACGTAGGATTGGCTCGTCTCTTTAGGGTTCCTATAACCAGTTATGTAGGGTTGGCTCGTTTCTTTGGTGCCCCCATAACTAGTAACGTAAGGTTGGTTTGTCTCTTTGTTGTCCCCATAAGCAGTTACGTAGGATTGGCTCGTCTCTTTAGGGTTCCTATAACCAGTTATGTAGGGTTGATTTGTTTTTCTGTCGGCCCTATAGCCAGTTATGTAGAGCTCGTTTGTTTCTTTGGTGCCCCCATAACTAGTTTCATAGGGTCGGCTTGTATCTTTGACGTCCCCGTAACTAGTCATGTAAGGTTGGTTAATTTCTTGCTGGTTTGTTTCCTTCTTTGAGTCTTGCTTGACTGCATTTCTCACTCCACTTGAACAACCCTACAATTGAAATGTAAATTCAACTTCATTCTAAATCTATGTGCAAGTACGTTTTAACATTCTCTAAATGCGTGCGTGTGGAAAAACGATGAATTGGATCTGTTCACTAAGTAGTATATATTATGTGATATTGCTTTTTTTTTTTTTTTTTTCATTTTTGTTGAAAAACTTAAGAGGTGTTTGCTTAATTTTGCTTGATATACTCTGATGCTATTATGCATGCAACAAGAGTAGACAGAAGCAAATATTGGTGAAAAAAAAAAAGAAAGAAAAGAAGCAAAATCCCTTGACAATTTTGGAGGAAACAACGGATAATCAAAAAGTAGTAAATTATTTCTTGTGATTATAGTTGTTCTTCTAATGAAATCTAAATAAGAAGAATGTCTACTTCTTATAATTTTTCTATGTAACCTCAAAAAAAAAAAAAAAAAAAAAAAAAAAAGAATTGAAGATGATTTGATTTCAAGGGTGGGTAATGATAAAAGAAATAGAGAGAATAAACTAAAGGGTACTTCTACGTCATGTGCACCTTATCAGTAGGGGACGTTTCTAAATGTTAAATTTAGTAAAAATTAAATCAGAATGGAAAAAATTGCAAAAGTCTGATACATTTGTTTGTAATTTGAAAACAAAGTTAAGAGGATTTTTTTTTTTTAATTGCCCCCTTAGAATTCTCCTAAATTCAAATTCCTGTATCCTGAAAACCACTAAAAGTAGCTTCAAGATTCTCATTATTAAACTCTTCTAAATATCTCACCTTTGTAGAGAGTAAGAACAGATGAAAATCAGGAGAAAAAACATATTTGAATTCTATATATTATAAAAGAGAAGAAAATAAAGCCGTAGACAACATTATAATAATACGAATATTCCAAATTAAGGAACAATGGAATAAAATGGTATCTGTCCGGCCGGCTCCATCACAAGTGTGTGTTTTGTCCGACACATGTAATAATTAGCATAATCAAACACATTATCATAATTAGGTTACAATACTAACATCATCTAATATTTTCTTCTCATAAAAAATTGTTACATCCCCTACATATAACACTAACACATAAAGTTACATGTTCATTTAGTTAAAGTTATCTTGATATCAATTAGTAATTACACAACCCTGTTAAAAAGTTGCAAGTACCATTCCAAATGGATGCTAGATAGGAAAATAAATATGTATGCAAATATGTATGTACAGATGTTTTTATATAGTAATAGTCTCCAATACAGCAGCTGTAACTATTCAGCAAGTATAATTTCCTATTTTGATGCATATACGTACTAGTTATTATAATTTTTTTTGCTAGAAAAGTACTAGTTAATTTACATATGATTAAATACAACTCTATACATAATATGGTATTATTTGGAGTTGTAAGTGCAAATTAAAGGTATCAACGAAAAGTTTATACATTATTTATGTTACACATCAATATGTCACATTACAGAATGAATATGATTGACGGATGTAAAACTAATAAACCGTGCATTAGTGATGATGATGATAACAATGATAATAATGATGATGATAATAAGAAGTTGTGCATGTTTAGTATTATACTTAATAGTAGATTTTGGCAAAAGAATAGCATTAATTAAAAAGGATAAAAAAAAAAAAGCGCAAAAATTTACCACAAGGATGAGCACAAGACAGAAGAAGAAGATCCGGCATTTGAATGGTAGAACCATCTTTTTGCCTTAAAGTTAAATCTTTTTATCTGTCTCCTAACTTTGATTGATAAACTGAGGAGCGTAGGGCTTTTATAGCCGCTAGCAATCCTCCAACTTGGTAATAATTTAACAGATAAACCTAGCTAAACCAATTAATTAAATTGACTAATTAAAGTCACAATGCTGGAGCTTATCAGCTTTTTGCCTGCTCAGCTAAGCAACAAACCTTGATTAGTTCATTTTTTTAAAAAAAATATTATCTATCTTGTCTAGTATATATAGTTTCAATAATTAAGTTGGAATTTGTTGATCGTATCGAGGATTAGGTCTTAAACAATATATAATATCATCACATAGTTATCATACAATTAAGTTATCAACTTTACTATATTATTTGTTGCATTATTAACTTCTCAATTTGTGTGGACCTGATCCGCATGTTACGGTAATTATATTTTTAAAATTAATGATTTCATTACGATTTGTGATTGTAATGTAGTCCAATATATCATTTAGAATCAAATCTATTATAAAATTTAAATCCACAAGTCAAGTTAATAAATACACATATATATTTATATATTAAATGTAGTCTTTCTCTATTATTATTAATATTTTTTTTGCACTTATTTAATGTAGTTTGAGAATCGGGAAATGCTAGTCTTTAATTAATGGTAAAGAGCTTGACCAACAATATATATACAAGAATTAGTTCAATTTTTTTTTATAAATATTATCCATATTATCTAGTATATATAGTTTCAATAATTAAGTTGGAATTTGTTGATCTAGGTCTTAAACAATAATATCATCGCATAGTTATCATACACTAAAGTCATCAACTTTACTATATCATCATTTATTGCATTATTAACTTCTCAATTTGTGTGGACCAGATCCACATGTTATGATAATTATATTTTTTAAATTAATGATTTCATTATGATCTGTGATTGTAAGTGTAGTTTAATGATCATTTAGAATCAAATCCATTATATAATATGAAATTTAAATCCACAAGTCAGGTTAATAAATATACATTTATATATATATAAATATATTTATGTATTCAATGTAGCCTTTCTCTATTATTATTATTATTATTTTGTACTTATTCAATGTAGCGTATCGGGAAATGCTAGTCTTTAATTAATGGCAAAGAGCTTGACCAACAATATACACAAGAATTAGTAGAGTGTGATTTTCGAGAACTGAAAAGAAAGAGAAAACTGAACGATTGATATGAATATATCATAATTCGCAACTTTGTTTTCATTCATGATCTAAGTTACTGACGTAATTTGATGCATAGAAATATCAATACTTATAATTGAGTACATTTCATCTTTTATAAATTAAAGTTTTTCTTAAAATTAATAATTGATCAGTTCTTCTTATATAATTAGATAACAGAAAATTTTAATTGTGTCCGTATTCAAATATAATTAAAACTTATAGCTATGTCGTCCTATCTGTTTTTAATCTTTTTTTACTTTCTAGAAAAAATTTCAGGCCACCATTGACCATATACTTGTTTGTCACAATAAAAATTTTGGTGTTGGTATTCATCCGAAAATGGTCTGGAAAGAAATCTCACAGTTCTCAATATCTAAAAATGTTTTAAAAATGGTTCTGAAATAATTTTCTTTTACACAAAATTATAATATAGATATTAAAACAAAATATTGTTTTGAAATTTTATTATGGAAAGAAAAAATGAAATAAACTTATTTTCCCGTTTTTGTTTTCATTTTTAAGTGTTTATACACCCAATAAATATTTTCAGAAACACTCAAACACAATTTTAACTTTTTCTTACACTCAAATCAATCTCTTTAAAAATAAAATCAAATACAGTTTCACAAAATATCTCAATAACATTTTTATTTTATGTTTAAAGCAAAATTATTTATAAAATATTCCCAAACTGTTTTATATCTGTATGTGTGTGTTTTGTGTGCACTTCTTCTCGTTTGGGAAAAGAATTATTTTTGGGTGGTTCTGTTTGCACACCCTTTTGAACTCGTCATACCCCTAAACACACATCATTCTTAATTAAAAAATAATTAAATTTACTAATTACACACTACTGTACATTACAAAATTACCCTTACATAATATTTTATAATATTCTACCATTTCTTATATCTTTTCACACCCACCATTTTTTTTAACTTTAAAGCATCTATAGTTCTATACTCTTGAATCTACAAAGAGAGAAGTGAAAAGATTAAAAAAAAAAAAAAAAAAAAAAGATAATCCACTTCTTCAACAAAAAGTGCAAGTATGCAGAGCTTTTTGCGAGGATAATAAATCAATAAAGCACTCAAACTGACAAATTAAAACATTGCACATCTATTTCAAAATCAAACAAACAAGATATATTTTACCCAAAAAAAAAAAAAAAACACACACACACAAACAAACAAGATGTATCTTTATCAATAATAATAATAATAATAATAATAATAATAATAACGATATACAAGTTATATATAAATATATACATGAGTCACATTAACATTATCGACATTATCGATATACAAGTCACATTCAAAAAATGTATACATCGATTCAGAAATGAACAAAAAACAAAGGGAACTTTTTTCTTTTTTTTTTTTTTTTTTTTTTTTTTAAATTAACGTTATCTTCGTATAATGTTTTGGAATAGGCATATTGAAAAGTGAATAAATTTTGGAGTTTTTTTTCTTTTTTATAAGTTTCAAAATAGTGAGGGTTCATGTGTTGTTAATTTAGAGATATGATATATAGTTGTGTTTGTGGAGAGAAAAAAAGAGTATCATTAATTTTCTTTCTTTACCTAAAATATAATTATGTAATTAATAGTTATCCTTTAACGTCATTTGCTTTTTATAATAAAAATATTTGATTAATAGCGGTGTGTAAAAAGTCAAGTGGTGTGTGAATAGAACCATCCATTATTTTTTTAGATAGTATATGCATTTGACATTTGTTTAGCAAAGTCTAAAAATTACTTCTTGAAATATATATTTGGTGATTTGTCTGAAGGGCGTTGATCATCCAGAAAAGCTAACAATCAAATCATCTAACTATAAAATGTTACTCACAGGCTAAAATAAAATATTCTAGTTTTTTTTTTTTCCAAAACTTTTTTATTGTTTATTGAAAATTCTGAATATCTTTTTTTGACCTATTAAACTATTTAAAAAATATTTTCAATTTTTTTTTACAACATGTGCATAGTTCGATGACTGCTCTTAATTTTTTATTTTTTCCTATTTACTTAGGGAAAATTTGGTGATCCAACGCTAGTTAGAGTTTTTAATTTTTTTTTAAATCTTTTTCTCTAAAGTAACTCAATTTCAGATTTACTTCTTAATATTTCTCTCTTTTATTTTCAAATAAACTCAAATTCTAAAAATCCATAATCTTATTATTTTAAGTTAAAATAAGATTTCTTCCCTAAATTACATAAAATGGAGGAACGAAATAAGATTCATATTGTTAATTTTTTTTTCCGAATACATTTTAAAATTTTATATTATTTAACTGTCACAGTTCAATTTCAATCAAACATACATTTCCAACCATTCACTCATTTTCAATTTAAAAAAAAAATTTTCCAAGGCTCCAATTGCAGTTGGTGTTCCAAACGCCCCCTTAAACTCACATTTTTAGGGATGAAGCTTAAATGATTTAAAACTTGACGCAGATCAATGAAAAAGCCTAAACCTCATACCAAATCCCTAATTAAACAAATGAAAGAGTACTCCATAATTATCATTGTTAGTAATAATAATATTTAAGCGTTGCTTATGCCTTCTGCCACTGGAGTACTGCCTAGGCCTAGCTAATAAGAATTAAAGAAAGCATTGACCTTATCGTCTGGTTACTCGTGCAATAAATGTGACCAGCCCTAAAATATTGAACAACCTTAGATTAACTAATATAATATTATTTTATCAAGAAATTATCTAATAAATCAGATATATCACGTAATCATATTTACTTAGTATATTTATCCAATTAAAATCTTACATTTGGATATGATTTATTTATATCAGCAATGATACTTTTTAGTCGGATTCTTCAGATTCACGATCCTATGTGTTAGGCCAGATCACATTCTTTTGAAATACGGGCCCCACATGTCTTCCAATCCGACTGTTTTTTGGCTCTCTCTCTCTCTCTCTCTCTCTCTCTCTCTCTCTCTCAAAAAAGGAAGTTTGGTTTGGACCATCGTGCCTCCCGAACATTGCCGGCGTTTTTAGAGTCGAAATCACCGTTTACAAAGCTTTCCTTTGTTATTTGAGATTTTTTATTTTTTTTGCCGAGTATAAAGACGTGCATTTAAAAAAAAGGTGGTCAAAATAAAAAAAATAAAATTGAAGGACTAAAAAGCAAATAGGAAAAATTAGTTAAGGACAACATGCCATAGGAAAAATTGAAAAGCGATGGGATTTCAACTCATAATTTTATATACATAAGTAATATATCTATTCAATCAGATTTACAAAAAAAAAAAAAAAAAAAAAAAAAAAAAAAAAAAAACCCCTTCTAAAAGAATTAGAAACTTCATGTCATTTCTTAAAATTAAAAATTAGTTGTTATTAACCCCCTCATTAAAACTCCTGGCATCGTGACTGTGGATCACCCCCTCCTTATATAAGGTTCATTAAAAGTAATTGATTATTGTTGCCCATTCTTTTGAGGTCATTAAAGTGTTTATGTGAGATTCCTTACAAACATAACATCTTGATCGTTTCTGAAATCCACTGATTCTTGCATTCTTAATTAGGATTTTTTTTTTTTTGTTTTTTTGTTATTCTCACTATTTTTTACTATATCTTTCTTTCCTTATTCCTATTATGTGTTTTTACCTGACTTTTTGATTTCTGTACTTCTCCCAAGCCCAAGGGGGCCCTTTATATATATAGCCTGTTGATATGAGGAGTGGGCTTTAAATTAGTCTCAGCCCTTGCTTGGATATGATTGACATTCATTACCTTTTACTACTCACGATTATCCAATCCAAATCTAAGCATGTGTGTGATGCACACGTTTGAAATTGAATTTTTTATGTTAGAATCGAGTTAAATTGAGTTATGTGTTTAGTGAGATATTTGAATTGTTGGGGTTAAAAAATGTAAAAATTTAAATTATATTTAGAAAAAAAATCAATATGTAGTTTGTTTAATTCGTCTTGAAATACTATATAATTAAACAAAAAAATTCCATTTAGACTTATATATGTAAAGTTATAAATTTTTAAAATTTGAGTTATAAAGTTGTAATAGTAACTGTGAATAATAAAACTGATGTTCACTTAAAAAAAAAAATGGATTCTATTTGAATGCAACCCTTCTACCAAACATGCTATAAATTTACATTTTCATTTTACTAAAAATCTGTATGCCATCCCTTTTTTTCTTCTTCAAATATTATCTTTATCAAAATTATCCAAACACATTAAATTTGAATATACACAATTCAAATTTCACATTTGAATTTATATGCACCCAAATTTATAGTAATGTTATAAAAATCAAGTGTTATTTATGATTCAAACAAACCCCTATATCTTATAGAAAAGTTTTAAAAATGCCATAAAAATTGACCAGTTTATGTTTATTCCACAAAATTATTACAGATTATGTTTAAACCACCCAATAACAATGAATCAACATATTTACACCTTAAATATATCAACCTTAAAAGCTTTTAGAAAAACACTACCTGCGTGTGCCGGATCGACTTGGCCGTGGACCATAAATCTAAGGGCCAGCCTGCCTGCTATGTGTGGGTCAGGGATGGTTCGGGGTTGCGGGCCAAGGATATAAGTTATAGATTGGTCTTTTTGACACGATCCATATTTACACCTCTACTTACATCCACTTCGGGTCTTTCCTGAGGAGTTAAAAACTAGTTGGAGAATATAAGTTTTTATCTCTCTCTCGTTTCTTAGGCACCAAATAGAATTTAAAGTAAGAAAAAAAAAAAAAAAAAATCTCAAAACCACCCATTGAAGAAAGATAAATACAAGTTATATTGACCCTTAATTTCTAATTGTAACTGCTTTTAGGATTGGATTCTTTCTTTCAATTTCTTTTTCTTGCACATCATTAAAATGATTTGATTCTATTTGATTACCTGTCATAATAATTCATGCCACGTGCCCGCCCGTACATAAGCGAACCAAGCTTTAACTTTTCTTTCTTTCTTCTTCTTCTTCTTTTTTTTTTAAATATATATATATATATATATATATACATAAATGTATATATATATTTTTATAAATTTGTCAAGTGATCTTCTAATACTACTTGTTCTTTGTTTTATTGGAAACTCCCGAATGGACCGATTGCTTCCAAACCAATTTACGTTTTTGGCTGATAAATATAAAGGAAGTTAATTGTCTTAGCATATATATATATATATATTAATTGTTTACTACGTGTGGCGAAAAGTTGACCAAAAGAGCCTATATATAGTACTGGCTTCACCTTTAAATCTTTTTGAAGGAGTCCAACAAACTTCAAAACAAGCTAGCACATCATGGGATCTCATGAACTATTTACATATCAAGGGACTAAAACAACATGTGACACAACTTCAGAATTTTCTCCAACACATTCAATTTTATTCAAAACAAGCACTTAGTATACACACACACACACACACATATATATATATACACAAACACATAGCTAGGCACAAAATCCTCACACGAGAATCTAAGGTACTTTCACATAAAGCACTCCTTATAATTACATTGCATCTAAGACAGGAACCCAAACTAGACTATCCGAAGGGAAAAAGTGACAAACAGGAGAACTTCCGGGTTCGATCCCAAGCACGCGAAACGACACGTGATCGCGGTCCCAATGAGAGGTGTCCATGTGGCAAACCGCCGCGGATTCCACTCTCTCCCCATTCTCACCAGCCAGAGAAATCTCAAACACCTTGTTCTCACCACTCTGAAGTTGGCCGTGGCAATAAAAGACCAAATAGGGGTAAGGCATTGTGTGACACCCAATCATTCTTGGAGCCAAAACTTCTCTAGGTTTTTCCGAAATGGTATAATTCTGAAAAAGGGTATTTTTGTCCTTCAAGTGGGTAGTTGTCAAAACTTTGATCCGAGTGTTGGAGCCAAAAAAATCAAGCGCAAAATCAAGCATGGATTCAAGAGAAGCCGCACAGAATCTGGTCTCTACTTTAGCGGGCCCTAGCTCACACTGCCTTAAAGTGTATTCCATGGCTTGAGCTTGAGGAGAGTTTTTTGGGAAGGAAAAATAGTCAAGAAGATATTGGAGTTGTGAGAGTGAAAAAGGGATTGAATCAGCTTCTTCTTTGGTGAGTAGTTTGGGAGAAGAAGAGAGGTTCTTTTCGGGGAAGTATACGGGCATAGTTTTACCGATTTGGAAGTCGTTTGGTGTGAAGAAGACGTTTAGTTCGGGGCTTATCATATGATGATCATGACCCTGATCATGATCTTGATGATCATGGAACTTTTTTATGTTGTAAGCTTTCTCGAATCCAATAGTTGTCTTTCTTCCACTAGCAATCTGCCACAAATATATAAAAAGTTTCCAAGTTTGAAAATGGAAATTTAAGAAAAAAAAAAAAAAAGAAGAAGAAGAAGAAGAAGAAGAAGTAGAAGAAGAATATGAATTTCTGGTAATACTATCAACTATGAGCCAGAAGTTAATGAACTTTTTTAAGATTAGATTTTGGACATAAATTATTAACATGTTTGTATTATATTTACTAAAACTAATTAAGTTCATTGACAAACATGGCTGAAAAGATTCTTAAGAGAAGATTGAAGAGTGGAACAAAAAAGAAAGATAGAAAGAAAGAAAGAAATAATGAAAATTAAGAATTTTTACCAGTAGAAGAAGTGAAGCATGCAAGAAGAGGAGGTTCCAAAAGGGAGATGCAAGTCTCATTTTCTTTTCTTCTTCTTGAATACCCTTTTGATAATTGCCCTTTTCTGTTTCTGAAGTTAAGTAACAAGAATGTGGACAATATTAATGGTCAGGGACTTTAAATATTAATTAATAATCAAGTTGAGGTTGTTTAATATAATAATCAACAGTTTTTTTTTTTTTTGCCTTTTTTTAAATGAATGTCAAATGTTATATATATAATTTATCTAATAGTAAAATAAGAAAAAGAAAGAACATTTCGTTTGATCAATTTTATATTTAATTGCCCCTTGAAGTTTTTTGAATATTACATGTACATAATTTTTTAAAAACAGCTTTAGTTTTAATTTACACTTTTGGTTGAATTCACACTTTTCGCTGAAAAAAATTATGGCTCCGCCAATGTGAAGGACAAAATTAGTTGATTGGTGCCAGAGAAGACTGCTCAAACTTGTTTTAGTTGGCTCATCTCTTTTTCATTTTTTATGAAATACTTTGGTGTTGGAAATTAATTCATTGTTTTTCTTGGTAGAAACCATCTCGTATTTAATTTTAAATAATGCCTTTTCTTTTCTTATTCTTTTAAAATATTAGCTACAGAAAAGTTCTTTTTTTTTTTTTTTGGTAATATTGAGAAAGCAACAAGAAAATTAGAACATTAAAACTAGGTTGTGGCTCATTACAAACCACATCTTGCATCATACCCTCACTCAATATTATTATATATATACAAAGAAAAAAAAAATAATACGAAGAGTCGGATATAATTACAACCCCATGGGGCAATAAACACGAAAGAAAAGAAACAAAAAACAAAACCAATAGTGGGGGCTAAAACAAGCAACATAGAAGAATAGCGAAAATCACACCTTTAAAAGTCAGACCCTATGAAAAAACATATTGTTAGCTGATGCATTGTTATGTATAACCGTATTTCATATGCATCTTAACCTTAACCTTTTGTTTATGTTTTTTTAGGGTTATATATAAATTCTCTTGAGACGAAACAAAGTTGGTGAAATAAAAGGCAGAACTTATGCTGCCATATTTGGTTAAGGTTTAACTGTAATGTTCACTATTTTTATTGCACAAGAAACCACTCCCATAGATTAAACTATTATATAAAATAAAACTAATAGTAATTATAATACTTATTTTAGTTGACTTCCTTAATTTGTTTGTTTATTAATGGGTATATAGTGCTTGTTGTACTACCAATGTACTACCAATTTGCTCTCATAGAAAGAAAAGTTTGCCCAATATGGTTTCTTATCAAAGTTGTTCTCTCCATAGTTGGAAGACCACTACTATATTATGAACAATTTTGAGCTATGCATGGTAAATCAATATACTTTGAGAGATCCTGCGGGCATGAGAGACAAGCACATCTTTCTTTTTGACCATTATATTTGGTTATAATAATTAAAGCCAAGAAAATAACAAGTGGCTGCCCGCCTTACTATCAAATATGGACCTCTCTTCATACAAAACTTTTTCTTCACATATATATAATATGTCAATATATGGGTATATATATATATATATGTATATATTAATTATATAATAGTTTAACAAACCAACTTTAGCTGGATTCCGCCCACATAGTTTGTCAACGATATATCCAATTTAGACAACCCACTAAAATTAGAAGCAAAATTGGATTTTTGTTATCATAATGAAGAAAAATGGCTGACTTTCCTATGATCATTGATTCTGCTTACAAGTCAAAATTAGGTCGGCAGAAAAGCTGTATAGATATTCGGTGCAACACATAACTATTTATGAGAAAAAAGTGGGAACCCTCCCCAACCCACCCCCCACTATCTAGTTCTGATTAAGCCATCCACAATGCACAATACCACGGAAAGTGCACCTGCCTTTCTGGTGCTGCTCATCTTTTCTTTTTAATTTGGTCTACCTTCGACCACTTTTCACATGTACATATTGTTAAACGGATTTCTCCAAAAGCTAATTGAGTCAAAGATGGTGGAGTGAACACGTATATACGTCACAACAGTCTAATAGTTTAACGTGTTTTGTAAATAGATCAGAGTATAAATTCAATATTGTCTATAAATCTGACTTTGATACATTATTAAATGAGTTTGAGTAAAGACAATCCGTAAAAGTTAGCTCAAAAGATGAGAATACACCATCTATATATATGTAAATACTATATAATAGTTTAGCGATTTGATGATGTGAGACGAATTCAAAATTTTGTATATATAAAATGACTAGATTCATGCATTTATACAGCTTGAACTTTAATTTTACATGATATTAATTATCTGGATTAACATGACTTTTCATTAGTTCTGTCAATTTATATTCAATAACCCACTTGTGGTTTTTTGAATTCTAGCATGGAGTAAAAGTCAATGTTTCATACTTCATGGATTACGTTCCGTTCATTTCTTCTAGTAAAATCACGTGGTCTTAGTTCAAACTTGGGCTCTTTCATAACTTTATGTTGCTATACACAATAATATTTTAATTCGCATTATCTTAAATTAATGGAGAATATCTACGGTAAGAATCATATTTTATTATCAATAAAAACTGTTATTTTGCTATTTTAGCGATTTGATCTATGATCGAGATGTATCATGTGCTGCAAATTATTGTCGTGAATATTCACAAATCATAATATTAAAAAATTAATCAAACGATTAAAACACAATTTTTATAGAAAATAATAAAAAAAAAAGTTGAGAGTTTCTACTGCAGAAAATAATTCCCAAATTATTTTTCCTAACATCACCTAACCATTTACTTAGAAGTTCCTTGACTGAAAATGCGTACCGGGTAACTACGCAATTAAAGGAAAGTAGAAGAGAGAATCGCAGATCCAAGCCAAATTCTATCATTAGGCACTCTAAAAGGACATTTAAGATTTAATTAACATGGAGACATTTTATCTCATCATGAGATTTAATATAAGACTTACAATATTCAACAATTTGGTCGTGTACAATTAGACTAATTAATTATGGGACAAGAGCACCTGAGTAGACTATAATATTCTAATCAGACATAGTAATCATCATCATATGTCCACCTATATGTTTGTAATTAGGTTTTTTTTTTTTTTTTTTTTCCAATTTTTGTGAGCTTCAAAATCAAACTCCAACATTAATAGTGCTTGTCTTTTCCTAAGATCAACGCAGAATAGTGAGAGGTTCTTTATCTAGAAAGATGCTTTCCGTAAAGAAAAAGAGAACCACGCACCACTAATAGACATTACACAAAAAACATTAAGATTGACAACCAGAAGTTGACCTAGGGCAGACAGAGCCAAAGCCAACGTATCACAAGCCATAGCTACCTTACGTGATGAAAATTATTTCTTAAAATAAAATTTGAAAAAACAGAGAGGGAAAAAAAAAGACTTTTGCTTGAAAGAGGATTACTAGTATACCAAATGAACCCCACAACAAATAACTACTGAATGTAATAACCTAACGATAAAAGATTATAATATTGATCTCAGTGTTTTTCAAAGGATCTTAAATATGAAACTTATTTTCATTAAAAATGTATACATATAAGACTTATTTTCTGCCTCATGTATTGTTATTGTTAGAAAATTTGATACGACTAGGGTGAAACGCTCTTTACCGAGAGGTAAAATATGTCTTTAGTTTTGAATGAACGTTTCTATTAACTCCTTGAGTGTCCTTTGACATTGTTGGTCACCTCTTTTCTGAATTATTTTTTCTAAAAAATAATAATTAAAATAATAAAGAACCCCACAACATACAAAAGTGCAACCTGACATTTTCTGCACGAGTCCAAGTGCACATATTTTTATTGTGATGCAAAAATTTCCAAGTTGACTTCAGAAGAAAGTGACAAAACCCACCATTCTATACAGCCTCCTAAATTAGAATGGAATAATCAAATCACACCACATAAAATATAAATCTGTCCCTTTAAATATTCCAAAGTTTCAGCTCCTCCAATAAGCTTGTCTTACAGACACACACATATATATGAGTTGTTAGTTTTTATTTTTGGGTCAGCTGACAATATAATCAACATGGAATTTAATCCCTGCATGAAATACAAATCACTAGATCCAATCAGCGATGGCAATAATATAATGTTAGAGGAAAAGTTTTTTGAATACGACCATTCGAGTTTAGGATTATTTAATAATATCAAGTGGATGATATCAAAGTACGTGTTAGATAAAGTTTGACATCTATAAAGTGGGGAACATAAATAAAATTATAAGAAGTGCAATATTTTTCTCATGAGCAAATAGTAAAGGTCAACTTCTCCTCTCTTTTTTTTTAATTCTTTTTTATAGTTTGAATTTGGAGCATCTACTGTAGGCTTGTAAGCATGACTTCACCGTACATTAACATTAACTGTATTTCAAATAGTCCTAACAGCCATAATTTCTTTCTTAATATATAAATAGCATTTTTTTTTTCCTAATTTTCTTTTCGTTTATGTGTCTCGAAGCGGTTCATTTTGGGATTGCTTTTAGAACCCCTAAAATTTAGTATTTTGCACAAGAATGATGAAGTAATAGTGGTCGATTAAAGTTTAAAAAAGCACTACTTCAATATATACATAAATATATAGTGAGATAGAAACACCAGAGAAAATATTCTATAAAAAAAAGATGTCTTTTCTCTCTTCTCCTTTTTCTTTCAAATTTCTCATATACTAGGGTTTCTCTTTGTGTGGGACTTCTACCTCCATCGTCATCATGGCTGGTGAAGGTGATCGGTGATTCCGTGATTTCGGCGGAGATGAGGTCGGAGGGTCCTAGTTAGGAGTTTCTCAACTAAATCTAGCCCGGCGAGCTTGAGGCGGTTTGGGATCCGGTGAGACTTTGGTGATCCGATGGTTGGTGCGGCGATCTCTTACCTCCAATCGAGCCGATTAATTTCCTCTGAGTTGTGTTGTGCGGTAGAGTGATTTTTCCATGTAGGACGAGAATTTAACGATCAATATTATTTTATATCCATACTTTATTTTTGTGTTTTAGTTTTAATTTTGTAATAAAATAGGTAGTTTTCCCACCTCCGTTTTGTTTGTGTATGTGTGTTCCGCTTGAGTTGTTCTCTGATGGTATATGTCTATAGGTTCCATTAGTATTATGGCTATGCGGAGGTTATTGCAGTTTCTGTACTGCGAGTGACTGTCTTTCGATCGATTGGTATATTGCATTGATTGTAGATTTTTTTAAAAAAGCTTTGTACATTCTCGATTATAAGATTGTCGAGAAATTCAAGGAAGTTTCCCGTCACCGGGTCTCAGCTTATGTTCTCCTCACTGAACTTCATTAGATTTTATTGATGGAATTGGTTTTAATTGTGGGTTGTATCTCTTATATCGCAGGGTTGTTTCATTTTTAATATTGATATTTGTATTTAATTTTAATTTGAATGATAATTTTCCTTAAAACACCAGAGAATGAAATTATTATGAAATTATCTGCGTGTTCATTGCGTGTTTGTGTGCATATATGTATATAGATATAAATAAATATATATATATATATATATATCAGACAATGTAACTATTATGAAATTATTTGCGTGTTTATTGCGTGTTTTGGTCTCATGAGAATAGATTGAAACCTTTTCGAATATCTATAGTTCCTAAAATCGAAGTACTATTATGTAGCATAGAATTGTATTGGGCTACTACTCACTTTTATTTCAAATAGAGTGATTTTATTTACACCCTCACCTCCATATTTATAAATAGTTTCACCAAATTATAAAATATTCTTATTTATTCATTTACCCTGTAATAAAATTACGTTAAAATCTATTAAAAATGCTCATACACCATATAGTTCTAAATAAAAATAATATATTATTTTTAATAAAATAATTAAAAAATATACCCCACGTTAACCATAAATGGCAATAGTATTTTTTAAAGAAGTAAAAAAGATTCCCCCACAAATTTGATGAAATTTAATTTAATTTTTGTAAACCCTATATTGTTCTCATCAATTCTTTCTTAAGAAATCTTTACAAGTATATGAAAATTTCAATGGAGATTTTAAGAGGGAGAAAATATGTCTTTTGAATAGCCAATAACTATTAATTATGTGTTTTTAATTTTTTAATTTTTTTGAAGGTACTTTTTAATTTATTATATTATGTACTCTTTTTCTTTGATTTTAGCATTTCAAGAATTTTATGTCTTAAATTCTAAGTCGTTAAAAGATTTTTTTTTTTTTTGTTTTCTTTCATATAATGAAAAAGGTTTTTTATTATTTGGATTTGTTAATTTATTTTTTATTAAAAAAAATTATTTTGAAGTAAATTAAAAATAAATTAAAATGAATGTGGGTGTATGAGAGGGTTAAATTTGACATTAGATTAAAAGCTCTATAAAAGGATAGATTTTTTAAATTAAAATTAAAAACATTTATTCATTAGAGATATTTATTAATTTTATGGGTGTAAATCGAACCTCTCTAAAATAAGTACTTCTATTCAGGCCAAACTAATACCAAGTTGAGCTAGAAGCATGGTGGAGTTGTTTGCACATATGCCTTGATCAGAGAAATCCTTCACATCTGATAGAAGGAATGTCCTAGTCCAGCTTATACAGCTATATATGTATGTATAGCTACTTAATTTGTATTTCATCCAATTGTGCAAGAAGATCCATACTAGCTAAATGACAAACATGATTGGTCTTTAAATTAAATTTAAAAATTGTACACTTGTATATGCTATTTGTTTCCACCAGTTTATATTAAACCTATATATGTTGTCCCTAGTCATTACCCAACATATACTATTTAAAAAAAAAAAAATCAAGAGACAACAATAATTGAGGAAATAAAATACTAGGGACATAAACCACCTTTTATAAATCAATGCTAGATACACAACCTAGCTATGAAAAATAAAATAAAATACATTTCAAGTGTAGGCCCTTCAAATAAACGTGTGAAATATATATATATATATATATATATATTCCTAAAAGAAAAAAGTAAGTAAGTAAACTTAAATCAGTCGATTTTTTTTCTTAATATCTATATTAATTCTTAAATTTTTTTTCGTACATGTCTGTTTAATAGACAATAATAATGATAAAAAAGAATCAATAATTAAATATACACACTTAAGTATAGAATAATTGTCATGTGGTTTTTTCGAATGGATTGTCGAATAAGATGCTTTGAACGTTGTGTGAGTTGTTTGTGATTATTTGTATGGATTGAGCACTAAAAGCAAATGTCATCGAGGACTTTTGAGATTCAATTTCTTATAGTAAAATAGTGCCAATATGTTTATTATACCTCCTATAAAAGAATAGTGTAACCCACTTTTAATTTAGCAAACTATATACTATTTCTAATTCTGTGGATTTCATTTGGTTTAAATATTATTTGTTAAAACTCATTGGCCCTTTGTACGATCGAGCAGATTTATCTTGCTCAATAAATTCAAAGGTCAGCTTCTTTTAAAAATATAAATATATATTACACACACACACACACAAATATATATATATATATATATAATAGTTGACAAGCTATATCAATTAGAAACTTACATGCAAAGAAAACTATCTGACCCAAGTTTAGTTAACTAGAAACCAAACTTTTTAATCGCTATTATATTAATTACACCAAATGAGCCGGCACCAGCTTTCTAATTGTGTTCTTATTAATTGTTTCGTGTAATGATTGTCTGCGCGATTTTGTTTAGTCTTCGTACCCACACACATATAATATATATATAAACAAATATATACACACACATTCACATACAAAAATGACTATTGCATGTATTAATTTGCGTTTGGTTCGTCAGTTGGAGATAGAATTTTTAAATAAGAGTTAGTTAACTTTTTAAAAATTAATTATAAATTTTATTGACTTTTCATAAAAAGATAAAAATTGATATGAAAAAGTACAGTTTAGTTAGAGTTAAACTTAAATACCAAATAAAGTTTTAGATAATTCACCTAACTCATAAATAGTATGTTTGAAATATAATTTCCAATTTTTTATGATATTTGTCCAGTAGAGATTATTATGTTTGTGTGCAATTCAAGTTCAAGTTGCACGTAATGCTTTCACCGAAGTAAATAATGTTGTCTCTAATTGAGCGGTGATTGAAAAAACAGGAAGAGCTTTCACTCTGGTCAAATCGCGAAAACAGTGGAACAACAAGTATTAGAGTAACAACAAATATTAGAGTAATCTTCCATTTTTCTCTAGATATAGTACCAACAATATTCCATTTTTCTCTAGATGGAACCAACAATATGTCATATAAAGTGATGGTTATGCACTTGTTCAAAGAGAAATGGAGTTGGTGGTTTCAAAATTTTGGGATAAATCAGTGGAACTAAATAATATGCAAAGAGACATGATTTTTTATTCCGAAAAAAAAAAGAGTATATATAAATTTCGTGTTCGAAAGGGATGAATCCAATATTTAGTTGGTTTCATGTGTTTTCTCAATAAAATTGTCTCGTTTTATTTTTATTTTTTAGTTAGGTTTGTCTTTGAGTTAGGATTCTAAATTTTTTTTAAAAAAAAAATATTTTTCTTCTTTTCATTTTAATAAAAAAGGTTCAACTACTGATCTCCACACCGCAAGTTGTTGTTGTTGTTGTTGTTATTATTATTTTTTAAATTATTTAAAATTATTTTTATTTTTTTATTTTATAATTAAATCTGTTTAGTTGAACTTTCCTCTTTAAAATAAGTATAATTAGATTAGAAAAAGTGAAAGATACTTTAGCGACGAGCTGAACACTTATTTTTTATTTTATTTTATTTTATTTTTTTGGAAGTCTCTTTTATAGTGAGTGGTACAATATTGTCTTTCCCTTGTTTTACCGATTGGGATCTCCTCAGCCACTTTATTAGACTAACTTAGCCAATGAAAGAGAAAAAATTTAGATAGGAACTTTGTTTTAATTTATCACTTTCTTTTTATTTAATAAATAAAAATAATAAGTAACAGCAGACCTATATTGGATTCAGTAAACGGCACGTGTACCCTTTTAGAGAAACGAAAAACATAAATACGTTTATGAGGTTTTAGCTTGTGCGCCTTTGAATAGTGGCATGTATTTAAGTCACCTTGGAGCAAATGTGTCTCTCCCCTTTATTTTATTCTCTCTTTTTTTCAACTCCCTTTCTTTTTATTTGTTTCTCTTCCTTCCCTCTCTGTTCTCATATTCTTTCTTTATTGATTTTCTCTCCACTTTTCACATACGTACCAACCACCATCGTTGTTTTTTCCCCTTTTCTTTCTCTCTTCCATCCTCTTTATATTTTTCCTTGTCGGTTTCTTTCTTCTAACGTTATTTGTCATTACTTTCACACCGAAAGTTTAATTGCTCCTTAAGATTTACTATCACATATATTGAGATATAAGGATGAGCCTCATATCTGACAGTCATAAAAGTTTAACAGATATATGCCTTTTTTTTTTTTAAGTTTATATAATTTTTAGTTGATTAACATATATTTTTATAAGTAACATGTTACATTTTGAAAGTATCAATAAAAACATTGTTATAGTATCAATGAGTTAGTATTGTATGATCTTGATGTTATATGTACTGGACCGTATGATTGTCTGATAATAGATCTTGTCTACAAACTTTATGTTTATTTGTAAAATATATTTTAGAATTTATAAACTTTCGTTAATTTTATTTTAGGATATTAGTTTCAACTTTCAAGGTTTGTTTTTAAAATTTTTTTTTTCACTTACATAATATTGATTTAAAATATGCATATACTCAATAAAAAAATTATTGTTATTAAAAAATATTTGATTTTTTTTTAATTTTATAAGTTTAGATTTTCTTCGTATCGTAAATTCAAATCATGAATCCGTACTGATCATAAATCCCTTAAAATTAAAAAAAAAAATTATAATAAAAATTTGGACCTCCATAGCCAGCAAACGGTGAGCTATCGGTGGGCGACTCACAGTCAATACCACTCAATGGCCACGACAACAGGAGGTCACCCACTAAGGCAACGTTACTTTGGCGACTGCTGCTGGTGGGTGACTGGCAATCACCCAGCCAGCTCTGTGGGTGCCAAATGATTATAGTTAGTATTATTAGTCAAACAATAATTCCTTCAAATATGATATGATACTTTCGTCACGTTATACATGAAAGTGAATAAACGCGGGTTGGTAAAAATATAATAAAAAAAAGTACTTTATTAGGTTTCTTTTTCTTTTTGTTTTTTGTCCTTACCAAAATTTTATTTTTATTTTTTTTGTCGAAGAAAAATGGATTATAGGGATATAAGTTGAAATGTCTAGATAATCTTGACCAGCGTGGTGGTGACAACTCGAATCTAAATATTCAATAAGGAGGACGAGCACCCTACTAACCCACTTAAGGGATGTTGGCTTTGATCCTAACCAATTGAATATATTAAGCTTGTGTTTGTTTTTTTATAGATTCACTTGTGTCATTTTATTTGGGTTGATTATTCGAAAATATGTTTGAGATTAGAAAATTCGGATGACATTCAAATGGTACGTATTCATTTTGGCCATTTAAGAAGAAAAATGGAATGTTGTCTCCCTAAATTTGGTTCGATTTGAGTATATATGCAATGATATTATTTGGATTCTCTTTAATTAAAAAACTTTTTTCTCTTTCTTCAATCTATGTTTTAAAATGTCGTAAGTTTACGTTTCAAATCCAATTGAGACGATTCTTTTATTTATGTATATATATATATATATATATATATATATATAGATAGGTGTTCAGAGCAAAAAAAAGGAATAAAACCTCATTTAAATACGCCTGCTCCATCTTTTCCTAAGCATTAATCTTGTTGATTATTGATTATTGATTATTGATTATTATTATTATTTGCTTCTAAGGCTCCAAATTTCATAAAGATGTTATATTGTTACCCTCTCTACATCCATCATCAGTATCTTGTCACATGCATCTCATTTAGAGCATTTGGTTGATTATCTATTGTTATATGCATGTGATGTAGGGCAGTTCCAAAAATGATGTAAATCCATTAAAAAAAAAAAGGAAAAAAGAAAGGGAAGGAAAGGGTTCATGAATCCACATGACCAATAAAAAATCTTCAGATCATGGTAGAGTTTAGACACAATTTGTAATAGTAAACTTTGCACTATTAGATTTCAGCATAATAAGTGGACAAAATCTAAAGAAAATGTTGAGAATTAAGAATTCTTTTTATTATTATTATTATTATTATTATTATTTTAAAAAAAGGACAAACTAACCAATGCCTGTAGTTTGTAAGCCATGAACTTACCTAAAGAATGAAAAGCCTTTTATTCTGCTGGGCACACATGTTTAGTTAATTAATTAAATAATCCATAAAAATATGAAAAAATAAAAATAAAAATACAACGCATTGACCATGTATGTTCTTGGCCTATAAAAGCTGCTAACAGTCGGAGATATCAGAATACCACTCAGACCAGCAAATCTAACATTGTTTCATCAATTGAAAAAAAAAAAAAAATGAAGTCGATCTTCGCATTCTTCGCAGTTTTCTCTATCCTCATGGTAAGCATTTCCTCCATTTTTTCCCCCTAAAAATAACTTCTTATACATATTCTTTTCTGCAGAAAGTTTCTCATAAGTTTAAATTTTTTTCTAAAAACGATATTCAATTTTAGATCTACCAAAAGAGAACAAAAGGGTTCTTTTGGATCCTCCAAAATCACATAGTTGTACTCAAAATTCTCTCAATTATATATTCACAAATTAACGACTTAATATGTAAAACAGATGGGTAGCTTTAGCTATGCAAGAAAAGATGTGGGGGAGTACTGGAATAGCATAATGAAAGATCAACCAATGCCAGAAGCAATCAGAGACCTTTTTCATGATCAAGATCCGCCGTCTCTCACCGCATCGACGAAACAGGATCGCTTTGTTCGCAACTTCGATGTTCGGCCTAATGCCATCATCTACCACAGCCACTCCCCGCAGCCTGAAGGAGAGAATAGTCATAAGCCTTCAGTTCATAACCATCATGAAGAACTGCAAGAACCTGCCAAACAAATCAGCCGTGACTGAATCAGGCTCATAAATATATATATATATATATATATTTATATAGGTCCTATACATGGTGTCTCTGATATTAGAAAAGATTTGAAGCAGAGGGCTGATCATGATGTTTTGTACCATATTTTATATCTAGCTGTATTCTTGTGATTTTAGTATTTTTTTTTTTTTTAGGTTGTGCTTGGAATTTCCGGAGTTTTAATTTGTCTCCATCTCTCTCTCTCTCTCTTTTAATCTTCAATCTTACTTGATATATTTTATAAGGCAGTTGTAACGATTAATGATCTATTTATCCATAGGGAATTTAATGTGATATAATTTGCTAGAATGGTTGAGTTGTGTCTTGAAGATTCCTTTTTGTAATAGAAAAACAAAAGTTTTCTCTTTTTGAAGGAAAAATAAATTACCAAGAAGTGAATTTTACTGATAAAATCGGATACGAGACCATGCAGTGCAGGATATGAATGCACAATATGATTGCTTTTGCCGTACAATTTCGCCATGTTAACAGCTCTAGTAGCAGCAATGAATTGAATGAGTACCATAAATTTGTACAAAATTTGCTACGTATGGAAAAAAAAAAAAAAAAAAGGCGTATTTTTTGGAGATGATCACACTGAAAGCATGTCCCTATGCAATCTCAATCGCCTCCTCTCATGGACGTGCGTTAAAATCGCAGTTCAAGATGACAACTCCAGTCATTGACATGCGTTAAAATTGTAATTCAAAACGAGAATTATTCAGAGTGTAATCAAGTTTTGCTGAGGAACAAAATTGTTCATGGGATAGATTTTACTTTTGAACTCTCCTTACATGATTAAATCCTTGAGGGCATTCACCTCTTGCTTGTTTTTTTTTAGCTTTTTTTTTTTCCTCTTATATTTTCCTACCTTAACCATGTCAAATGCAGTTACTAGACTAAACCTTTTTTTTTTTTTTTGGTTCCTGTCAAGTTCAGCCATAGGGAAAGTTCAAATAAGACACAGTTTTGTTACGGGTTAAGCAATACAAAAGAAAAGATAAACAAACACACATAAGATTTATCAAGTTTCATCCAAATATGAGAACTAGACCACTATAATAAAAAAGACAATTAAAAAGAAATCACGGTCTCGCGCCTCCTGAACATTCTGTATTTTCTCTCTATACTAATTCCCACGACGTGGCGCCCCTTGACATAAACTCTGCATTGATCTGCTTGTTAACGTGTCAGGATAATAATTGGTTGAGCCTAAAAATGTTAAAAGAGTAAGGAATTAACCACAAGACAAATGCTAAAGAGAGGAGCCAAGAAAAGTGGATATGCACGTCACATGCAAAGACAAAGTGCATTTTATACTAGTCTTTGTTTAGTTGTTCCGCTGAGGTACTCTGAATGCTAAAGTCAACTCTTCGAGAAGGACATGATAAAGATAAACAATATGGATCAGTTTTGGTTCTGACCGACATCTTCTTCTTTCTTCAACTGTGTAACACAACATTTTTTGGGTGTTTGGTGAATGAGTTTGAGTTAAGATTTTTAAGTTTCAATATTATATTTATGTTGATTTTTTAAAAAAGTTAAAAAACTTTTTCAAAAAAGATAAAAAACTTTTTCAGAAAAAAATAAAAAAAAGTACGGTTTAACTTGAGTTAAACTTGTTCTTCCAATATATATATATATAAGTTAAATTAATTAGGTTGACATATAAATTTTTAAGTTCGTCCAATTTTGATTTTTGTTTTTTTTTATAATTTGAATGATTTTATACTATTAAGAATATTATTATAATAGTTTTTTCCATTAATTTATAAATAATATCCATTATTGAGCATTACTTTTTGATCAAAAAATATAGATGAATTCCATTCAAAAATTAATAAAAATAACTATTTTATAATATTTTAATAATTTATGATCATTTAAGATATAAAAAAAATAAAGAATAAAATTACACAAAATTAAAAATTTAAGAATTAAATGAATAATTTTAAAAATATTAAAGAAGAATAGTTTTTTTCCTCTATATTTTTAATTTTTTGGTTTTGTTCTGATTGTGGTGGTATCGTCATTTTTTTTTTTTTGGTGTGTCAGTGGGTGAAGGGCCATATATTTCTCTCCACTCTACAAAAGTCAACACCGCTTAATCATTCTCTGCTTGTTTTTGGCTCTAGTGACGTGCTGTGCTGTCCAATACCCCTTGTGCATTATTATCATTTTTCAACACAAATGCATATCCAAAGGGACAGGAATTTGACCAATTTCACATTACTATTTTACACTTAAAAAAGGCGAATTCTAAAATGAGGAACACCCTACCGAAGATAACTATTGACTTCAATCTTACGCTTTTAAAACAGACGACTTTAATAAAAATAAGTGGCACATGAACTGTACTATGAATCACTGTGCAGTTCATAAAATTCTCTTCTAATGTCCAGCCTCATATGTTACACACCGTCGTCATTAACAACGGTAATTATGGACCCTACTCGGAAATGTGGTCTTTGACAAAAAAACTGCAAGCATAAAATATTTGATATAAAAAATCGACAATTTATGAAAACTCTAGTTTTCCCGGAATATTACAGTGCTTTATTGTACCCAATCCTATGTCTTTAATGTCCCTTTAGAACAGAGAATATGCTTGGAAAAACAGAGAACTAGGCAGGATTCAAAAAAAAACAAAAAAAAAAAATCCCATACTTTTTAGGCAATATCAAAACTATAGATTATAATTTTTGCATTCATAACCCTTTTTTCACATAAAATAGCACTACATTAGTCATTAGGCAATACACACAAAGTACGAAGTGTGACTCAAAATGTCACACCTGCAGCCCGGAGACTACTAGGTCGAAGTAGGTGTCAGAACCCACACAAGATGATCAGCGGGGAAGAAATGGCACACGGGCAAAGTCCCCGGTTCGATCCTAAGCACGCGGAACGACGCGTGATCGCGGCTCCAGTGCGAGGTATCCATGTGACAAACCGCAACAGCGTCAACCCCGTCTCCATTTTCGCCGCCTAATGAGATCTTATACACCTTGTTCTCACTCTCCTGGTAATGGCAATAGAACACCGCATAGGGATAAGGCATGGTGTGACATGCCACCATTTTGGGCGCTAAAATCTCTTTAGGCATTTCCAAAATTGTGTAGTTTTGGAAAATGGCACTTGACTTGTTCAAGAAGGTAGTCGTTACGACCCCGAAACTCGACTCCAACCCGAAGGCGCTTCGTGCGAAATCAAGCATGGATTCCAAGGAAGTGGCGCAGAACTTGGTCTCTCCTTTGATGGGCTCAATCTCACACAAGCTGAGTGTGTTCTCCATGGCTTTAGCTTGTGGAGAGTCTTGAAATAAAGAGAAGAACTCGAGAAGGTTATCGAGTTTTTTCGATGAGAACGGAATCGAAGCGGCTTCATCTCTGCTCAACAAGTGAGGAGAGGTTGAAGTCTCTCTTTTGGGAAAGTAAATGGGAATTTTTTGCCCCACTTTCATGTCCTTCAAAGTGAAGAAAACCATTAGAGAAGGGTCTACTCTTTGACTCATCCCATCTTTGATCTCATCATCATTAGTTGGGAGCTCTAAATTGTTGCCATATTTTTCACTCATCTTCCTAGATTCACTACCATGAGCAAGCTGCAATATATATATATATATATATATGATTTAAATCTTAAAATACAAAAGTAATATTTGAACTAAACAAAAGGGGTAATTTGAAATTTTCTAATATTTTAAAAGAATCAAAGAGTTTTAGTTTACCAGGATAAGTAGTATAAGAAGTAAGAGATTCGAAGAAGCAACACCAAAAGCCATCGATTTTCTTCCCTTGCTAAAACCCCTCCCCATTCTGCTTATCTTCGACTTCTGAAAAAAGCGGGGAGAGAGAGGAAATAGGTCAGTTGACACTAAGTTGAACAGGAGCTTTATAAAAGTTAAAAAAAAGAAAAAAAAAAGACCTTCTACGAAGATACTTTACTTCAATGCCACATGGTCTATTTTGCAAACCAAAAGTCTTCTTGATTAAGATATTTTATTAGGACGACATATGTAATTGAAATTAAGAAATTCGCCCTCAACAATACCAAATCAGAAGATATACTTCAAATAATAATGATAGTATAATATAATAACCGTTCTAAGTACCTCGTGGCCTCTTTTGGAATTTAAAAATTGTCTTTTACGTCCTTTTAAAAATATTGTAAATCAATTTCTTTGGTACCATAAATTTCTTTCATTTTTTTTTGTTTTGTTTTAGAAATTGATGAGTTTAATACCCGTGCGTTGCACGGGAAAGAAAGAAAAAACGAAAATGAAAAAAATTAAGTATTATATAATAAAAGCAGTTAATTAAGATATAGATTATAATTACAGTAAGTATATTTTTTTTAGTATTTACTACTATAATATTAAAGTACATACACTCATGTTTATAAGCATAATTTTCTTTAAATAAAAAAGTATAACTAATAAATAAAATTAAAAAAATTTGAAAAATCAAAGAGATAACAAAGTTGCAGGGTAAATTTAAGAAAATAAAATCAATTAAATTAACAAATAAATGTAAAAATGAATAAAAATTTAAAAAAATTTATTTCTAAATATTATAAATATAAATATAAAAGAAACTTATTGAACATTTTATTTTAAAAAAAGAAGAAAAAAATAAAAGAAGTCAAAGAATAAAAAAATAATAATATCAAATATTAAAATAAAAATATTAAGTATAAGAATTGTTGTTAATAGAATAAAATATAATAATATATTGTTATTAAAAAATCTGGAAGAATAAATAAAATTAAAAACTTTTAAACTTAAATAGTCAAAAAAATTTAATAATTTAAGTAAATTTATTAAATTTAAACAAACTTAATTAAATCAATAAATAAACCTAGAAATGGATTAAATATTATCGCTAAAATTTAATTATAAATAATAATATTAATATATGACATAAATAATAATTTAATTATAATAATTATAAATATACATTTTTGATAATTACGTTTTATTATAGTAGAAAAATTATTTATTAATTTTTAAATTTATTGTAATTTTATAGACCTTTTTATATTTTGAAATTTGTGTAAATTATTATTTAATTTTAAATTTTTTATTTTGTTCGTTTATTTTGAATATTATAATTTAATTGTATTAATTTATTCTTTAAATCTATTATTCTGTTTTTTTGGTTAAATTTTTATTAATTCAATAATTTAAAATTTTCACATATTATTTAACGTATATAATTTTATTTTTTATAATTAGAAATAATTTAATAAAATATAATTTTTTATCTTATAATTTTTCTTTTTCTATCTTTATTTTTTTAAATTTATTTTAATGTAGATATAGATATATTTTACTTTCTCTCCCTCTATCTCTATCTGTCTTTCTCTTTCTCTGCCACACATCACACCTGTCTTTCTCTTTCTCTTTCTCTCTCTAATGACCGGACAATGCCAACAGGGCAAAACTGGTAACTCACTATGCATCCCAGGGAAAATGCAGGGGATTTGAAGGACAAAAGCGTCATTTTACTGTATAGTTTATTGTTAAAGGAACAGTAAAAATTTGCATCCTTTTAGTATATTTATAATATGTAAATTTCTTTCGGTTTTTTGTTGTGTTTATATTGGTGGATTTGAATTCTATATCTCATAAAAGAATTAGATACGAAATTACTGATAGATTATACCTTCTATCAGGTTCTATAAAATTAAAAAAACAACTAAAAGAGTAATACTTTCTATCACGCTATATAAAATTATAAAAACAACTAAAAGAGTAATTGTCTTTATGTTTTTGTTTAATGAAAAAAGACGTGATTTTTTTTTTCAATAAAAGCTTTACCCCCCAATATATTATAGTACAAGATACCTAGCTAATTTATACGATACAATCATTGAGGTACCAATCCATTAATTGAAAAAAAAAAAAAAAAAAACACATAACACCATAATGTAATTTTCACCTTTTTATTGTTGTATAGACGCGAATTTTCTTCCTTAGGTAAAGCTAGGCCTCTTGTACGTGTAACAGCCTGAGGGGACTCTAGAGAAATATGCTATAGATTCATGCCGTAGATTGACTTTTATCATATACCAAAAACTGTTATAAAAAATATCATAACATGTCATCACAAAATTTTTATCGATTTATTTATTTTAAAATATCAATTATACTTTTAAGTGATCAGTCGATATCTATGTTGATACCGATTAGTGTCCACAATGATATCAACCAGTACCCACCATCGCCGGTCGCTTACCAACCGGTAACTACCTGATAACCAATCGATAACTACCTGATTACCAACTCTGCCGACAGGATATTAGTTTTATATCAACCGGAAACCACCTCAGCTGACAGGATATCAGCTGGTTACCAACCAATAACCACCTCCACCGATAGGATACCGTCTAGTTATCTGTAATGACTAATGCCTCTCTTTGGTATGATATTGTCATCTTTGAGCCTCGTGCCCATACGGTTTTTGCTCTTGGGCTCACCCCAAAATGCCTCATACTATTAGGAGGTGGTTTATTTACTTATGAACCATCATATATATTCATTCCCAAGCGATGTATGACTGAACAGCTTACCATTTTCCTTGTAGGGATTGATAACTGTCACAATCACCCCTCCTTTTGGGGTCCAATATCCTCGTTGGCCACACTTACGGTTGGGTTTAAGCTTTGATACCATTTGTAACGACCCGTGCCTCCCTTTGGTATGATATTGTCCGCTTTGGGCCTCTTGCCCGTACGGTTTTGCTCTTGGCGATCCCAAAAGGAGGGATAATTATGACAGTCATCAGTCCCTATAAGGAAAATGGTAAGCTGGATGTGCAGTCCCATATCACTTGGGAATAGATATATGTGATGGTTCATAAGAAAAGAGACCACCTCTTAATGATATGAGGCTTTTTGAAATGAGCCCAAGAGCAAAATCGTGCGGGCACGAGACTCAAAGTGGACAGTATCATACCAAAGGGAGGTGTGAGTTGTTACACTATCGGCCGATTACAGTAAAATTTGTCAATTTTATCACCTGATTAATGAGAAAAAAAATCACGAAAAATCTTTAAAAATCACAAAAACCAACAAGCACCAAAAAAAAAAAAAAAAACACCACAATGAAAAAAAAAAAAAAATCAGAGTCGAAAAAAGATATTGGAAGGATCGGAGATCACATCCGCATTGCTACCATGGTCGCGAGGAGGAGACCTTGGATCTCCTCTACGCGCGAGAGATTTGCTCAGCCATGGCCTCGCACGGGGAGATTTGCCCCGCCATTATCATTGACAAAAAATGAATTTACTATTTGAAATATCTGTGTCCATTAGAGTACAAAATATGACAAGTTATAAGACAATCTTGATCAATGCATTAGTTTATATACATGGTTTATTTGTTATAAAAAATTGTAAAAAATAACATTATCCTACTTTATAGTTCAAGATATAATGTTATTTTTAATACTATATCTAATTCTTTCCATCATTATATTATGTTTTGGAACTCATAAATGTGAGTCTTTAATATTTACATAATTAAAAAATAAAAAATTGTAATGATCACATGAAATGTGAAGACACCAATCAATAAAAATATAAATATAAATATGACATTGATTTTATTGTGTCACAAATTTGCTACATACTTTGACATATGACAAAGTTGACTTCAAAGATAGCACTTTATTGAAGATCAACTTTTTCATCCAAAAACTAAAATTTTATTATTGGCAGATTAATTTAGCTCTTCATTAAAAATGGTCTAATTATGTCATATGTATAAAAATATTTTGTTCCAAATGACATTGACATTACTAGTGAAGGTTTACATCTAGGACTCAAATCTTATCTAATTTTTGGACATTACTTTTATTTCATAATTCATGTCTCATTAATGATCGCTTGGATACTATTTTGATATTTTCACAACTCATATAATTGTTTAAGTATTTTTTTAGCATTCTTAGTATTTATTAGCTAACAAATTCGTAAATTTGGATGATGGGTGACATAATAAAAATAATATTGAAAGACAAACAATCAATAATCTATGAAATATTCATTCCCGTCCTTATCATTTATTTAAAAGGAAGATACAAATAATCAATGATATAGAAAATTAGGGACAATAAATTTGTAGTACTTTTTTTTTTTTTAAGAAATTTGTTGTACTTCGAATCCGTACTATCTCTCAACTGTATTGAATATATATATATGCATACACACACACACACACACACTAATTAATGCATATGTTTCGGTCCTTTGGGATCCATGTAGAAAAGTCTCCTCTTTTTCTGCAAAATGGAACCCTGACCAAGATATTTTTTGGATGACTGAAAAAACAACGAAATTGGCGGTCATTTTCTGTCCGACTTTGACCACAAAAAAAATCAGTTTCCAAGGGAGTCGCTCGCATGCAATGCATTTTAAGTGACAAGTATATGTAAATCTGTTCAATGTTTTATTGTAACTGATCACTTAATTAAACTGCGTTCTTTGATCAGAGTAAAAAGAAAGATTTTATGCGCCAAATTTCATCGTAAATGATCACTTGCCATTATTCCATTATCTAATGCCTAATTAATAGCTATTACGAATCTAGTAGACTGGTCAATTGAATAAGAATTCTGATCATTTGATGTATTCGATACTACCAAGAGCCTTTGTGTGTATATATGCACACACATATATATATATATATATATATGTATTAAAAGTAATTAAATGAAGAGAAAGATTGATATTAAAGAAATTTAATGTATTTCTACTCTCGATTGGCATCCACTACACAACTCTACCTCTATTAAACCACTCTCTAATTCTTTTCAACAATATTGTTAAGAGAATATATTCTCTTAACAAAAATAAAAAATGGCCTCATTAAAACACTCTAGAAGAAAAACCGAAATAGAAAACTTGGTATAAAAAGAGTTCATGATTCAATTTGGTTTTTTTTTTTTTTTTTCCCGACTTAAATCTCTTATTTTGAACACAAAAAGAATAAGAATTTTGTCCACTTCGAGAACTTGCAAATTCGAAAATGGAAAAATAGTATCTAAAGCCTATTCCACACTTGATATTTGTAACTTATCCTCGCACAAGGCTCATTATAATTTTCTTTGTATCATTTTAATTTTTGTCTGAAGGGACAAAATTAATTCCATACAAGATTTTGAAGTGGGCGTAGTAAATGAAATGTGGTGAATGGTTGATAAGTTTGAACAAAAAGTTTTTGATCAAATTTATAATTTTGTTTTGCATCTATCTTATTTATGCAAGTTGAAATGTGGATAGAAAAATGGTTATTTACATTTTTATATCTTATATTTTTATTTAGAAGGTACGTACATCATATATTTTGAATTTTTACATTTCTATACCACCAAATTATTAAACGTAATATGATAATATAATAATGTAAATGCTTAAAATGCGGGATATACTTTCTAAATAAAAAGTAAAATATAAGGTACAAAAGCATTGACTATATACTGGTCCTATGACAACTCAAGTTAGTAATTTATTACATTTTCAAATTTTATAAAATTATATATTATTAGTATATAAAATAACAGAACAAGAAAAATACTAGAAATACCAACTTAATTCTAATTTTTGAATACCAATCTACAAAGCATGTGAATTGTCATTTTATTTATTTGTAACTCTTTAAAATTTAAAAATAATATCTAGGATTTAGGAACGAAAGGATAATAAATTTCACAACACGAGATCTATAGATAGGGCCTACTCTCTATTTATCATGCCATAAATGCCCCCCAAATACTTTTCAACACGACGCATTTACACATATTTGCTTGGCCTATAAAAGCTACTAACAACCAACGTTTGGAGAACACCATTCAAAGCAACTATTGTATCGTAAACTTTTACCAATACTTTTGAGTTGGCAAAAGCGAATTAAGGAATCATGAAGTCGATCTTTGCATTCCTCGTTCTTTTCACCATTCTCTTCGTAAGAATTTCTTTTATTGAAAAAAAAAAAAATTCACCTCTCACCTCGTATACCTGATAATTTATTTTTCACTTTTTAAAGTACAATATTTTTTTCCTTCCTTTTTTGGTAGATTTCAAAGTACACTTCTTATTTTCCTACTAATTTATGTAAAATTTTCAAATATTTAGAAACAACCGATTTTTTATTCTCAACTAGTTCTAGTTTTGTAAATTAATTAGCAGATGGGAAATCTCAGCCATGCAAGAAATGAGGTGGGAGACTACTGGAAGAGCATGACGAAATATCAACCGATGTCGGAATCGATCCGATCAAGCCTTTTTAATCAGGATCTCTCCTCCGATTTCCCCGGTTCGACGAAACTGGGTCGTTTTGTCGAAAATTTCGATGTTCGATCCAGTGCTATCATATACCAAAGCCATAATTCCAAGCCTCAAGGAGAGAATAAGCAAGGGCATGGGCATTCTTCAGTTCAAGTTGGAGAACCAAAAGAAGTAGAGATTGTTGGAAAAATCACACAACGTGGCTGAAATAGGACCATTTTTAGCTGATCGTCGTATGCATTATTTCTCTGTTTTTTAAGAGTGTCGTTTTAAAGCAGAGGACTTGTGCATATGCTTCCAAAACTATGTATTATTATGGGTAGTATTTTCCATGTTATTAAGTGTTTATGTAGCTAGGTTGTGCTTGGAGAGTTGGAGTTTCTGTTTTCTCTCTCTCTCCCTCTATGTTTGATCTTTAATTCTAAGCAGCTGTTGTGTTTTAGTCATCTTTTATCTATGAATAGTAATAAAAATATCTATTGTGTTTAGTGAAATACAGTGTGGTATGAGACTTACGGCTTCTATTTATTGAAGAAAAATGAAAACGTTTTCAAGTTTTACACCTAGTAAACATACACAAACCCTTTCCTTTCTTCCCGCTGAGTTAGCCCAGCAGGCTTTAAAAAAAAAATAAAGAAAAAAAGATATACCAATATGTTGTGTTTTCAAATTAAGCACACAAAAAAACCTTCTCTTTTCAACAGTTTTGTAACCTACTGTTACAAGGCCTAAAATGAATGCATTTTAGTAGTTTTAAGTTGGAAGTTTTTCTTTTTTTTTTCTTTTTTTAAAAAAATATAAAATCATAATAAGATATCAATTGTATTTGATGCCTATCTCAAAGTTAGTTGCATTTGTAACTAGTAACACCTTTCCAGTAAAAATGTCGTTAAATTCTTTTCATGATGACATATAAATAAAAATGCCGTAGGCATTCACTAGTACAAGAACCTGATTCCATGATGATTTTAACCGTTGTGAAAAGATAACATGGTTTTTGTGAATATCTCGTAGATTGTGTCATAAAATTCCTGTCAATTAAAAAACACATTTTTAAGCCCTTCATTTTACGCAGATTATATACAAACATTTGTTTTATCTTTTTAATATCAAATTTGCAGAATGATAGTTGAGAAAAGAGGACACTGTAATTACATGCTGGTGCTCGATCCAAGGCAAACAGATTATTAATTTTACTTACTACATTATTACCTTTTTTAAAAATATATTTCCCATATTAAATTCCCTACCCATATCATTAAAAGGAAAAGAAACTGAAATAATGGTAAAAAAAAAAAAAAAAAAAAAAAAAAAAAAAAAAAAAAAAAACCAAACAAACTCCACCGTGAGGGTAAGTACCCAAACAGAAAGAAACTTGACAATATTA
Organism: Ficus hirta; assembly: GCA_038430175.1. NCBI lineage: Eukaryota > Viridiplantae > Streptophyta > Magnoliopsida > Rosales > Moraceae > Ficus > Ficus hirta. The sequence goes on from CM076596.1 coordinate 11,238,287, forward strand.
TTCCAACTTACAAGACATCACAAAAAACACATGATAACCTGGAAACCATAGAAACATGCAACACAAGCACACTACAAAGAAAACCATTGTCACAGAATTTAATTTAAACAATTTTCGGCCATCCAAGTGGTATCAGGCCATGGCGTGTCTTGAGTCTTTGACAGTGGATTCTTCCGGCAATTTCGCATCCTTGGCATTCTCATGTCTGTTATAGAATATATAAGTGGTTTGGCTTTGGCACAAAGTCTTCTGCAGATGATTTCCCATCGTCGGAAACAACCCCTTTCTCATGTATGTTATAGAATAAGTGTTTTGGTTTTGGCACAAAGTCATCTGCGGATGATTTCCCGTCATTGGAAACAACCCTCCATGCTTACCATACCAAAACGTGTTTGGTTGTGGATTAGAAGCGTGGTTTGGCTTTCGCTCGAAATCATTTGCAAACAATTTCTCTTCATACAAGAATATATTTGGTTTCCCTTCATACAAGAATAAGTTTGGTTGTGAATCAAAAGCGTGGTTTGGGTTTGATTCGAAATCATTAGCCGATGATTTCCTTTTATATAAGAATAAGTTTGGTTGTGGATCAGAAGCGGGGTTTGGCTTTGGCTCTGCATCGTTTGCTGAAGATTTCACATCATACCATTACCTGTTTGGTTGTGGATCAGAAGCGTGGTTTGGTCGAAATCATTTGCAGATGATTTCCCTTCATACTAGAACGTGTTTGGTTGTGGATCAGAAGCGTGGTTTGGCTTTGGCTCTGCATCGTTTGCAGATGATTTCACATCATACCATAACCTGTTTGGTTGTGAATCAGAAGCATGGTTTGGCTTTGACTCGAAATCATTTGCAGATGATTTTCCTTCATACCAGAACGTGTTTGGTTGTGGATTAGAAGCGTGGTTTGGCTTTGGCTCGGCATCTTTTGCAGATGATGGCAAAAGATGCCGAGCACATCATACAATAACCCGTTTGGTTGTGGATCAGAAGCGTGGTTTGACTTTGACTCGAAATCGTTTGCAAATGATTTTCCTTCGTACTAGAACGTGTTTGGTTGTTGATCAGAAGCGTGGTTTGGCTTTGGCTCGACATCGTTTGCAGATGATTTCACATCATACCAGAACGTGTTTGGTTGTGGATCAGAAGCGTGGTTTGGCTTTGGCTCCTCATCGTTTGCAGATGATTTCACATCATACCATAACCTGTTTGGTTGTGAATCAGAAGCGTGGTTTGGCTTTGACTTAAAATCATTTGCAGATGATTTTCCTTCATACCAAAACATGTTTGGTAGTGAATCTTTCATCATGTTTTTCTATTCTTCTACTAGATATCTTCTTGATTCAGTTGTACTTGAAAAATTCTGCACAAATTATTGAGGATGAAATGCGTGTTTTGACAAGAAATTATATATATAGCACGAATCGCATTGAAAAAATGTGTCTTAGAAATATTTACATGGCATATTTGGAGTGGTGGCGTAACAACCACGGACAGGGTCAGGATTTTATTTTAGTTTAGATAATATAAACTAAGATAAAATTTTAAACCAAGAGGATTAGAAGTGGGATATTAAAATCCTCAAAACTGTTCATTCTACATTTACAATTGTTCTCTACGGATCATTTTCAGACTTGAATAGCGTTGTACAATAACCATGAACTTGTATGGCGGTTTGTTCATTATTTAATAGTAGGTATGAAAAGGAATATTTATAAATGCACAATTAAGATGTATCTTGTCTCTAAAGAAAAGAAACAAACCAACAACCATGACCTTGTGTTGGGTTTGTATATATATATGTTTTCAAATAACAAAACCTATTAAAAAAAATGTAGAGGCATAAAGCACTACAACAACAACGTCAACCTTGTCTGGAATATTGGAAGTTAAAAGGGGCAATGACAATTTGAAGATAAAAAATATTGCATTTGGATATTACAAGTGCTAAATAAGATTAGGGAAAAAAAAATCTATTTTTAAATCTAAGTTTTATTTAAAAAAAAACAAAAATAAATAGCATATTTTAAAACTGTTGGAAGTAAATAGCAAATTTATGATAAATTATTTATTTATGAAGTTTTTCTTAAGGTAAACAAGATATTTATGATAAATATTTATTTATGCAAATTTTTTTAACAGAATTTTATCATAAATATGTTTCGTAAATAAATTATTTATCATGAATACGATATTTACAGCAAATATTTTATTTACATTGATATTTTAAAGGTAATTTTTGTTGTGAATATACTTTATAAATACAGTATTTATCATAATATGCTATTTATCATCACCAAAAAAGTTTTCTACTATTCATTTATATTACTAGAGGTTTTTGGCCTATTTTCCCTCTTCTCCCTAATTATTAAGAGAAAATCACTTAAATAATCACCTTTTTTTTTTTTTTTTTTTTCCATCTATTGACCAATATAACATAAATTTCCCACTTTTGACTAACATGACACAAATTTTAGTTAGTTTTAGTTTAATTTTGAATCACATTGGTTTAGTATCAATATTTTGTATCATGTTAATGTAATTAATGGTCATTAAATTTATATCATTTAGGTACTTTCCCCCTAATTTAATTATAATCTATTTAAAAATCCAATATGTTATTAGGCCAAAACTTCCCCTTATGTTACTTCCTCCCTCCCATCACTCATTAAAAAGATAGAAGTTATTGCTATAGTTGGAATGTTGTTTTTCTGTCCCTACGACGTATATGATCCTTGTACAAACTCCACAATTTTGTTCGCATTAATTTATTTTTATTCATATATTATTTTTGTAAACCTAAATGGAGAGTTTGTTCGGTGATGCTCTGCCAACTGTTTACTTAAAAAAGAAAAAAGAAAGAAAAAAAGAGTAGTATGCATTATGTAACGCCTCTCCCAAACTAACCGTTCGAAAAGAACGTTAACTAATTAAAATCTCAATTTAAAAATAAAATAAAATCTCCAATTTTATCATGGGACTCTGAAATCACTGGTTCAGTCAATTTCCTGATCTTATTGACCTTGCAAACTGCATTACAAGAATTATATGAGCGAATAGCTCAGTAAGTATACCAAATAACTTTTCCACAATTAAAATACTCTCTTTAACTTTTGCATAGGGCTCTCTACTATGATCTTAATCTCATACCATTAGAACCCTTTCTTTTCTCTATGACCCTTTTCTTCAAGGATTTGGCCTTTTAAACTTTATCTGGATTGGTTTTAATAAGTATAAGATCTCACACCATACATAAAAATAATTTCTTTAAACCTCTTCAAAGCATGATAAAAATAGCAATAACAAAACTAAAAACATGCTTCAAAACATAATAATGTTCAAATAATGCAACGAAAAGTATACTTAGATCAACTAGTTGCTTGCTAGATAGTGAAAGCAATTCTATCTTCTTCTTCTTCTTCTTTTTTTTTTTTTTTGTTCATTTCATTCATTTTTTTTTGTCGCCTCCATCTCTTTTCGTTCCTCTCCTTTCCTAATACTTTCTTTCTCGATATGGAAGTAAAAACACGAAAACGTCCTATCCTATATGTATATATACACACAAGGTAAAACGTGTTCTGGAAGCTTAGAAGATTTCTTACACTACGTGGCTTTGCAATTACTATGCAACTTACTCTAGTGTTCCTAACTTTTGGCCACCACCAGCTTATAAATAATATGAGTCATCTCCTATATGCCACCTCCTACTATTCTCTAAGCATGACATGTCCTTCCATTAAGCAACAGATGATTTGCATTCTATCCGAAAGATATCATCAACCCTTCTATATATATATTTTTAATCTCGTTCTCCTAAATAAGCTAGTAGCTTAAACTTAGTAAGGTATGACACATTATATATAGCTAAAATGCTCCTTATTAAGTAGGTTTAGGAATATTCCAACTTTAATTTTAAATTTATTTACAATCGATTTAAGTAATTTTAGTACAATAGAATATGTACTTTGAAAAAAAAAAAACACCAGAATATGTACTTTGTTGCATTGAAGCTGACAAATCTGAACTTTACGAAAAGGAAAAAAAAAAAAAAAAAAAAAAAGAAGAAGAAGAAGAAGAAGAAGAAGAAGAAAAAAGGAAAAGCTATAACTTGAACGAAGACAAGGAAATGCTTACCAAAACAAGTGAGAGGAGTGTGAAGATAACAACTGCACTGGGGACTTTCTTGTTTACAATATGCTTATTTGTATGAAACCTTTTTTCTTTTTGGTTTAAATGCGCACGGCAGCGAAACCATGCACACTATTTATAGAATCACGTAGGTTGTTTGATTTGCATCTATAAATATTGTTTGGATCTTACATCTGCCCCTTGAATTATAGGATTATTCTTATTTTACCTCTCAAACTTTAAAAACTTCCACTTTTCTTTCCGAATTTTGAATTAGCCTCACTGAAATCATTTTGTTAAAATTTTCTCAGAGCAACGTGACATGAGATAGTTAAGTGTGATCACATAGTCTGATTCAATTAGTTTTTAAGAGGTTTTTTTTTATAATTTTTTTAATTTTTAGGGAAGTTTTTAAAAGTTAAATAGAATTATTCAAAGTTCAAGGGTAAAGTAAAAGGTTTTAAAATTTAAGAGACGAACTATAAATAAAGTTATAATTGAAGGACCCCATGTGAAAATAATCGAAAAATAGACAATAATTTTGCAACGGATATTAAATTTTTTCTTTATTAGGAAAGCATATCAAGATATGATCATATCTTTTCGTGGATAGCATACTAAATCATTTCACTCAATTATGGCAGTAATTTTTTTTTCCTTTTTCCTTTTTCTTTTATTTTTTTTTTTATTTTTTTTTATTTTTATAATTTTGGTACAGGATGCTCATGTGGCCTTGTCTTCATGGGATCATAAGTTTTCCCTTATAGCAAATTAAATCATATCTTTCGAGGATAGCAGTTAGATCATATCACTCAATTATGGTAGCAGTTTTTTCTTTTTTTCTTTACATGCCCATGAGCTTGGTTTACGTATATAGTTTTTGGAGTTTGAGTATGGGTTGTGTGCCCCCTAGTGTAGTATTTTTTCCATTATTAACTAATTATTATATCTTTTTTTCTTGTTTTCTTTAATTATATATTGAGTTGGTGGTTTGGTAAATATATGGAAGACGTATGTTTTTGGGCGCCAACTTTATTGTGATGTGTTTTAGCTATGCGTAACAAGAATCAACTCCTTTAGCGACAGAACAAATGGTTACAAAGTCATCGCTAATATTTCTACAACTATCATCGCTAAAATTTCGTTTCTAAAATTTCGATATTCGTCGCCAACTAGGAAAAACTTGCTGCTATGCTCTGCTGCATGGCATGTGACTGATGTCTTGTCATAAATATTCATGATATTTTCAAAATTTTTTAAAAAGTTTTCATATTTTAGAGGTATCAAAATATCATTTAGGCATAAAATCTTTTCTGTCAAAATATCGAAAAAATTTCAGAAAAAAAATTGATATCGGAAAAACTTACAACAATTTTCATAAAATATCGGGAAATTTCAGAGAATTATTGGAAATTTAGGTTGGAAATTTTAGATTTTGTCATTTACTATCTTTTTGAGCATTCTATAATTATCCTGAAAAACGAAAGAAATTAAAAAAAAATGAAAAACAACTTATTAAATTTGAGAGAATATGATATATTATGACACTAATGTTATTTAAATCAGGATGATATCGTAATCATGTTTGAACCTTATAGGATTTCCTTTTAATATTAAGATATGTAAGATATAGATGTTTCATATGTAAAACTTGTGTATTTATCTGTCTTTTTAATGTTTTGTTTTATCCTAAAATGTTATACTTATGTTTTGAAGTAAATTTTTGTAATTTTCGTAATTTTTTCTGATATTTTCATCGATATCTATAATATATCTGAAATTTCTATAAAACTGGATTACCAATATTTTCACCAATACAGATATTTTTAGCCTTGGGCTGATGTGGCGCCAAAAATTTTAACGATGATGTCGCTAGAATGTTTGTTTTATTTATTAAAACAAAAACAAAAAACAAAAAACAAAAAACAAAAAACAAAAAAACAAAAACAAAAACAAAAACAAAAACGATATTGGATTTAGCGATGACATTTATCGTCTCTAAAACCAAATATATTTTCTCAAAGTTATATCAAATTTATTTTTTAAATCATTAATTAAATATATGCTTTATTTATTATGTTTTGGAGGTTTAAATTTAAGATTTCAAATTTAATGATATTGACGAAATTGATAATTAATTAAATTTGCATTTTAAAAATATTCTGGATCATGATGCAATAGTGATACATTGGATATAATCATGAAGTCCAGCTTTGCATCCTCATTCTATTCTCTATTCTATTTGTAAAAATTATATTTCTGAAAAAAAAAAAAAAAAAAACTTCAGCTATCACTCCTATACTTAGTTTACTATTTCTCACTTTTTAAAGTACACTTCTTGATTATCTACATATTCTTTGCTGCGGATTAAAGTTATTCAAAAAATTATTGTTTGTAGAGGGTTGAATCTATAATCAAAGGAAAATAGGGCCAATGACTGAAACAGGACGACATGTGAGTCCTTGGCTGGTCGTCGGCGTGTCATTAGTGAGTCACAAGAACTAAAGTAAATCGCAGGAAAAGTAAATAGAGACAGACACAACCAATTTTATAGAGGTTCGCTCTTAATCTCTAGGCTACATCCTCTGTAGTACTTCCGGGAGCTTCCACTATGTCTAAAAGAGCATTACAATGGTGTTTTTGAGTAAGAAAGAAAGAGATGGAGAATGGTGTGATACATGGAGATTCAGGGAATAATGTGTGAATATTGTTGAGTACAATGTGTTGAAAGTTCGGATTGGTTGGAAGAAGAAGATCCCTAGGCTTGTACAGTAAGCCTTGATTTATAGGAACTGACTTGATACCTTGAGTTACCTGATTCTGGTAGAATATGCCTTGAATGCTGATGGGTAGTTGCTCTTTTTTACATTGCTCGACTTTCCAATTTGTGAATGACTAGAAAATAATGGTTAACTAACTTTTTTTGTTGAGATCTGAGCTTGTTGGCTGATTCACGTGTTTGATATGCTGGATTTAGCTTTTGTTTGGTATCTTAGTTCCAACTCAAATTTTTTATCACAAGAGTAGCATCAAGCCCTGAAACGGCAAGCCATTAATTTTTATCTTTTTTGGAAAAATCAATAAAAAATATAACTAGTTTTTAAAAAGTCAACCAACTCCAACTTAAAAATTTTAATTCTAACAATCAAACAAAACAGACGCTTAGTATCCTAATCCTGCCCGTAAAATCAACTTTCCTTATTTTGCTCTGCTGACCTGCCAATGACCTGCCAGTCATTCTCCTGTCGTTTCCGGGTCTTCTAAACTACCTGTCTCTGAGTTGTCTTGTGTTCTCCGATGACTTATCTGGGGACGCATGTATGTTGAGAGTTGAGGTAAGAAATCTGACCTCAAATTGTTCAACTAATTTGTATAAAACTTTTAAATTTTTGTAAACAACCAAGTTTCATACACTCAAGTAATTCTTTATATTTTTTTGTAAATTACTCAGTGGATGGGCAATCTCAGCCATGCCAGAGAACATGTGGGAGACAAATGAGAAGAGCATGATAAAAGATCAACCGATAGATGCCGCAATCTACCAGATCAAGTCTTTTCGATCAAGATTTTCCCTCGAATCTCCCCGGTTCGACAAAACGGGGTCGTTTCGTCAAAAAATTTGACATTCGATCCAGTGCTATCATATACCAAAGCCATTATTCCAAGCCTCAGTTAGGAGAGAATAATCAAGGGCATTCTTCATTTCATATTGGAGAACTGAAATAAGTAGAGCTTGTTGAACAAATTACACGACGTGGCTGAAAAAGGATCATAAATAGTCGATCGTCGTATGCAGGGTTTCTCTGTTTTGGACGATGTCGTTTTGAAGCAGAGGGCTCGTGCATATGTTTCTACCACGTGTGGTATTATTTGTAGTACTATTTAGGGTTTCTTTCCTTTTTTGGCACTCTTTCTCTCTCACTCTTTCTCTCCCCTCTTTGTTTGATCTATTATTCTAAGCAGCTGCTGTATTTTAGTCATCTTTTTATCGAGCAATGAAAACAAAAATATCTAGTGAAAATAATTTTATTTATTAAAAAGAAATGATAACACTTTCAAAGCACTTCTATGCAAACCCTCTCACTCACACTTGCTAAGCTAGTCCCAGTGATTGATAGTGAAATGCGGCTGTCATCCTTTGTCTTTTAAGATATAATAATATCTGAGTCTTCAAAGCACATAAAAAAAACTCTCTTATCAACAGTTTTGTAATATATGGTTACAAGCCTAATAAGAATGCATTCTATATCTTGGTTATTCAACGTAAGCCTAGTAGTCCCTTTTTAAGTAGATAGGCGCCTCATTATTCTTTGAACTTTTGGAATATGTATGTGTGTATAAATATATATATATATATATAATCATTATTAGAAGGTAGGGTATGGATCACTTGTCTTCACGGACGAAGCCAATGAAGAACTAAGGGGCTGCCCCCTCAACTTTATGATTTTTTTATTTTTATTTTTAGCCTATATATTGATGTATAAATTTACAAATAGCCCCCAGTCTCTCTCATCTTTTTCTTCTTTCTTTTTAATTTATATATTTTATACAAATTTATATATAATCCCATCATAATAATTTCTGGCTTCGTTGTTGCTTGTCTTTTTGTATATCTCAAAGTTAGTTGCCTTTATAAATTGTAACACCTCTCCTGTAAAAATGTCATGTTGCTTATTTTTTGATGACATTTAAAAGCATTATTTGTTGCAAGTCAAACAAACACAAACTATTTGACTTCAACCCCTTATTACAAAGATTATATATAAGCTTTAAAAAAAAATTATGACGTCAAATTATAGGAGATTTTTGAGAAAGAGCACACTGTTACATGCGTCTGATCAGGAAAGTAGGTACTATATTTAATTATTACTTATTGCATGCATCATGAACTTGACAATATTATTCCAAATTATAAGACATCACAAAAACATACATGACCATAACATAGAAACCATAGAAACATCATAGAACACACTCCAAAGAAAACCATAGATTATAGATTTTAACATTTTTCTCATCCAAGTGAATTCAGGCTATGGCATGCCTTGAGTCTTTGACAGCGGATTCTTCCGGCAACTTTGCATCATCTGACACACCCACTTTCTCATGTTTGTTATACCAAAAATGGTTTGATTTTGGCTCAGCATCGCCCCATTTCTCATTTTTGTCATACGTAAAGTAGTTTGGTTTTGGCTCAAAATCATTTCTCTTCTCATTTTTGTCATAGAAAAAGTAATTTGGTTTTGGCTCAAAATCATCCCCTTTCTCATGTTTGTTGTACAAAAAAAGGTTTGGTTTTGGCTCAAAATCATTTCTCTTCTCATTTTTGTCATAGAAAAAGTAATTTGGTTTTGGCTCAAAATCATCCCCTTTCTCATGTTTGTTGTACAAAAAAAGGTTTGGTTTTGGCTCAAAATCATTTCTCTTCTCATTTTTGTCATAGAAAAAGTAATTTGGTTTTGGCTCAAAATCATTTCTCTTCTCATTTTTGTCATAGAAAAAGTAATTTGGTTTTGGCTCAAAATCATCCCCTTTCTCATGTTTGTTGTACAAAAAAAGGTTTGGTTTTGGCTCAAAATCATTTCTCTTCTCATTTTTGTCATAGAAAAAGTAATTTGGTTTTGGCTCAAAATCATCCCCTTTCTCATGTTTGTTGTACAAAAAAAGGTTTGGTTTTGGCTCAAAATCATTTCTCTTCTCATTTTTGTCATAGAAAAAGTAATTTGGTTTTGGCTCAAAATCATCCCCTTTCTCATGTTTGTTGTACAAAAAAAGGTTTGGTTTTGGCTCAAAATCATTTCTCTTCTCATTTTTGTCATAGAAAAAGTAATTTGGTTTTGGCTCAAAAGCATCCCCTTTCTCATGTTTGTTGTACAAAAAAAGGTTTGGTTTTGGCTCAAAATCATCTGAAACAACCCCTTTCTCATTTTGGTTATACAAAAAGTAGTTTGGTTTTGGCTCAAAATCGTTCGGAGATGGTTTCATTTTTTGGGAAAGAACTCCTTTTCCTTTCTTATCATACCAGAATGTGTTTGGTTGTGGATCAAAAGCGTTGTCATCCTTGGCTGTGGCTATCTTCTGAATTACGGCCTCTGGATTAGGTTGATCTTTCAATATGTTTTTCTGGGAATCTTCTACAGGATGTCTTCTTGATTCTGTTGTACTTGAAAAATTCTGCAGCACAAAATTAAGGACGAAATCCTTAAGATAATAAAGTTTTCAGGAAGTCATATATGTACATGTTTTTATACCATAATAAATATTGCATGTATCGTGTATATGTCATGATTATTTCTACTCCAAATTATAACATTAAAAAACTTGTCTCAGACATACCATATGAAATATTGGTGTGGTGGTGGTGTGTAAAAGTTTGTGTTGGCGTGATCAATCATGGGCGGAGTCAGAATTTTATTTCAATATGTATAAAAAAAACTAAGATAAAACTTTGAACCAAGAGCATATAAAAAGTGAAAGATATTCAATCTACAAAACTATTAAATTTAGTTTAATACGAGATGTATAATTGTTCTTTACGGGTTTTCAGACTTTGAGAGCGCTGCATATATAACCATGATCTTGTACGGCGAACTATTCATTATTTAATTGTAGGAATGAAAATTAATAAATAAACACACAATTAATTGTTTGGAATAATATTGGATGCTAAAAGGGGCAACGAAAATTAGAAGATAAAACTCTCGCACTCGGATGTTGAAAGTGCTAATTTTATTAATTAGAAAAAGAAAAAAATAACTTAATTTAGTTCTAAATTTGGAAATTATATTCATTTATTTATTTTTCCTTCCACAACCTCTGATCTTGCTATTATAGAATTTCTCTTTTGCCTTTTTCTTTTAGCTAACGTCAAGTATATATATTCTTTTTTTTTTTTCCCCCAGTTTTATGGATTTTTTTCCCTAATTTTATTTAGCACTTTTAACATCCAAATGCAATATTTTTTTATTTATGACTAGAGGTTTTTGGCATATATTTCCCACATTCTCCCTAGGTAATGAATTAAAATCCAAGTCGGTATCGGGCCAAAACTTCCACTAATGTTACTTATTCCCTTCCATCAATCATAGAAAAATAGAAGCTTTTGTTAGATCAGGAAGGTCGTTTTTCAGTTATGATCCTTTTACAAACTCGTCAGTATATTTTTATTTTTATTTTAATTATTCGTACATTATTTTTGTAAACTAAAATGGAGAGTTTGTTCAGGTGATGCTCTGCCAACTGTTTACTTAAAAAAGAAAAAAAGAAAGAACAGAAAAGTAGGATGCGTTATATAGCTAAAATTATGCTCCTACTTAAGAAGGTTTGGGAAAATTCCAACTTTAAATTTAAATTTAATAGTAACAAGTAACTGTATGTACTATTTACAATCGATTTAAGTAGTTTTATAACAAATATTATGTACTTTAATTTGTTGTATTGAAGCCGACAAATCTTAAACTTTCCAAAAATAGAAAAAAAGCTATAACTTGAACGAAGACAAGGAAATGCTTACCAAAACAAGTGAGAGGAGTGTGAAGATAACGACTGCACTGGGGACTTTCATGTTTACAATGCTTAATTGTATGAAAACCTTTTTTCTTTTTGGTTTGAATGCTTATGGCAGCGAAACCATGCACACTATTTATAGAATCACGTTGGTTGTTTGATTTGCATCTACAATAATTGTTTGGATCTCACATCTGCCTCTTGAGTTATAGGATTATTCTTATTTTGCCCCTCGAACTTTAAAAACTCTCACTTTTCTCTACGAATTTTGAATTAGCCTTACTAAATTCATTTTGTTAAAATTTTTTCAAGACGTAATATGAGATAGTTAAGTGCAATCATATTAGCTTATTCTTTTTATGAGTTAGGAGTATTATTCAAAGTTTAAGGACTGAAGTGAAAGGTTTTAAAATTTAAGAGATAAACTGTAAATGACTTTATAATTAAGGGTAAATAGTAAAATTGGTCTATAAACTTTTAAGTTTGTACAATTTTCCTCCCATTTTTTTTTAGCTAGAATGATGGCCCAAAACTAGTAAAAATATTATTACATTAATAGTCATTTTTGTTAATTTTTTTGACAAAATCCGTTAATTAGCATTACTTTTTTGATCAAATTACTAACATATTCTGTTAAAAAATTAACAAAAATGACTATTATAACAATATTTTAATAATTTAGGAGTATTCCAATAATGAAAAAAAGATCAAGTACACAAACTTAAAAGTTTTAGGACTAAATGAAAATTTTACCGTATTATTAAAGGTGCCCATGTGAAAACATAGACAAATACACAATAATTTTGCAATGGATATTAAATAATATCTTTATGAGGAAAGCATATCAAAATATCATATCTTTTCTCGGATAGCATATTATTTCATTTCACTCAATTATTACATGATGCCCATGTGGCCTTGTCTTCATGAGATCATAAGTTTTCTCTTATAGCATATTAAATCATATCTTTCGAGGATGGCAATTAGATCATATCACTCAATAATGGTAGCAGTTTTTCTTTTTTCTTTTTGAGTCAAAATCTATTGTCTCTTTTTTATGTCTCAATGACTGTCACTTTAATAGTATTTTGACAACTTATCAATTTATTTAAAATTTTTTAGTATTTAGCTTTTTTTATGTGATTAAAATTTTAAATTCAGATGAAATGTCATAATACTGTTGGCGGGACAGCCAAATAAAATAGGAAATCTGGGACAGCAGATCTTGATTCCTTCTTTTTCTTTACATGCCCATGAGCTTGGTTTACATATAGAGAAAATTGGGCGGATAACCATGTTTTGAGTACTTTCTTATAATTTTGTCTACTCTAACATTAAGTTAATAATTTTAGTGTTATGAAATAGAAAAAATATCAACTTGAATGTTATGAGTAGCATAAATATAAGGAGGTGTCAAATTTATAGCGTTCTTGCATATAACTCTTACATGTATTGTTTTTTGGAATTTCAGTATGGGTTGTGTGCCCCGTAGTGTTGTATTTCTTTTTCCATTGTCGGTAGTTTGATATATATATATATATATATATATATATATATGAAAGAGGTATGTTTTTGGGTGCCAACTCAATTGTGTTGTTTTAACTATCCATGAAGAATCAACTATTTTAGGGACAACACCGATAGTTACAAAGTCATCGCTAAAAAATCCATAACGATAATCGCTAAAATTTCGTTTCTAAAAGGCTTTAGTGATGACAAGTCCGTGGTCGCTATTATTTTTGGGTCCTTATTCATTTGCGCACTCGGAAAAAGTTGTCGCTATGCTCTGCTCTTTGGCGTGCGCCAACAATTTTAAAGACAACATCATTTTGTCATTGCTACAATGCGCGTTTTATTTTTTAAAAAATGGTCTTGGCTTTAGCGATAACATTAGTCGTTACTAACACCAAAGATTTTTTTTTTTTCCTTTTCAAAGTTACATCAAATTTAATTTTTGAATCATAAATTAGGTATATGTTTTATTTATATTTCTTTCATATTTAAATTTAAGATTTCAAATTTAATGATATTATTGAAATTGGTAATTAAATTTAATTGGCATTTTAATATTATTCTATATCATAAAGCAAAAGAAATAATTGGATATAGACTACCATGCAAATAAAACTAATAATACATCAATCTTGTGTCATAATAAAAAACACATATCAAAGTAGTTTAGATCAGTTAAAATAAATAAAACATAATTAAGCTAAATTTAAAAAAGAAAAGGTCCAATCTCCTAAACTTTTTGCGTCGTTCTTGGTCATGATCATTTTCGTTGTGGTGTTGAGCAGGCGGTGTAACATCCATTCGTGATGGAGTCGCAAAAGAGATAATCGCTGGCGGCAGATTCATCAGGTGCTGTACAAATTGTGCATAGCCGTTGTTACAATATCTTAGGCGAAAGCGATGTAGGCTAATATTGGGATCCCAAACTAGAGGATGATACAAAGCAGCACAAGAAGAGAATTAAGTTGGGGAGTCGAAGATGATTTAGACTCACATGACACAGCTGAGACATTGTGTAGAATATTAGCAGGGGGAAATTTTTTTTTTAAGAATATGAACACCATGGCAAATTCATGAAATATTCCATATACCTCCAAAAATTAAAATTGGTGCCAAATGTGATTAGATAGATAGAACTTTCTTTTAAGATATTACAATTTGCATTTCGAGTCTATTAAATCAAAAACAGCTCTGAAACTGCTGGATATGAACCTTCTGTTGTTGTGAGGAAATTTCCTAAATTTTCAAAAACCTTAAAACGTCACGACTTAAGTTATGGATCTCCAATTTTGGACGTTTCAGGTTTCTAAGCTTGGAATGTCTTTTTTTTTTTTTTTTTTTTTGTCTTTATTTTGTTCAAGCTTTATTTCTTTCCGGTTGGTATTTATTCTTTTGCTGAAAATTTATTTAAGAAAACCCGTGGAAAACATAAGTTTCCTAATTTTGAAAGTGTGAAAGTCATCAGTCCCTAGAAAAAAAATGATAAACTGTGCATGCAATCTCATATATTGGGAATGGATATATATAATAGTTTATAAGTAAAAAGACCATCTCCTAATGATAAGAAACCTTTTAGATGAGTCCAATAGTAAAACCATGAGAGCATGAGACCTAAAACGGATAAAAATCATATCAAATGAAAGCATGGGTCGTTACAGAAAGTAACAAATTGTTTAATTTTATGGGTCATCATCTCCAGTTAATCGACATTATATCATCACTGAATTGTTTTGCTCCATATATGAATTTTTTTATTGACGACATAATTGATAGAAATGATATTTAGCATTAGCTTTTCAACTTATAGCGACGATAAATGTTGTCCTTAATAGCATTTCCCTCATAAATTTCATAATAAGATCAACAAACATTTTACACGATCACTTGGGTTTGATATTCATTTATTAATTATTCGAAGCATACATTTGCAACACACACACACACATACATGGCCAGATAGATTAAAACCACATACTTTGAATCCAAAAGGATAAAAGACTTGAAAATAATAACTAGATTGAAGTAGTGGAGGAAAGCCATATAAAGTTAGTATCATCAGGGAAGAAATGGCACACCGGTGCATCCCCTGGCCCAAACCCTAGCGCGCGGAATGACAGGTGATTAGGGTCCCACTCCGAGGTATCCAGGTGACAAACCGCGACAGCCTCAACCTTGTCTCCCTTGTTGCCGCGCAATAATATTTTGTACACCTTCCGGTCATGACTCTGCTGGCTGTGACAAGCGTACACGGCATAGGGGAACTCCACTAAATGGCAGGCTACCATTTTGGGAGCCGGTATCTCTCTAGGCTCTTCCAGGATGGTATAGTTTTGGAACTCGGTTTCTGAATCGTTGTAAAAGGTGGTTGTTAGAAGGGTGAGAGCGTACCCGTTAGACTCCAATCCGAGCACCCTGCGTACCAAACCAAGCATGGATTCAAAGGAGGTAGCACAGAACTTGGTCTCTCCTTTGATGGGATTCCCCTCACACATTCGGATAGAAATCTCCACGGCCCTCGCTTGAGGAGAGCCTTCCGAGAGAGCGAAGGCCTTTAGAATGTTGGGGAGCTCTTTTAAACTCAAAGGAATTGAAGTGGCTGCCGGTTTAGGCAATGAGAAATGATATGCTTTTTTCTTTGGAAAATAAATTGGCCTCGTTGTGCCTGGGTGCAAGTCCTCCAGGTTGAAGAACATCGAGTACTCCAATCGTGGGCGATCGGTGTGAGATGATGCATCATAATGATCACCATGAAAATTATGCATATGCATATGGGCATGATCATGATCATGATGGTCACCATTAACATCTTGATCATCAAGCGGCTGGTGATTTTTGTTGCCCTTTTTTGCATAGATATCACTAATCTCATGATAATTCACTCGATTCGGGAGGCGTAAATATTTAACATCAATGTTATTGCCGTTGTCAATTATAAGTACTTGATCATTCAATTGCTTCAAGTATTCTTCATTCATCTGTCTACATTCAAAACCACCAGAAAACTGCAGCAAAAATAGACTCATATTGAGTAGGTAATAAAATTTGGATCCATATTTGAACAACCCCCAAAAAAAAAAAAATCTAAATGTTATTTCCATTTGGATGTTTTATTTTTCTTCTTTTAAATTAACGTTTAAAGCTTTACTATCAATCTATTGAACCTAGTTCATAAGGTCGGGGTGAGTTTAAAGGAGAAATCGCAGATTTCTGCGAACAATATTGCAAATGTATTAAAGAAAAAGGACTTACAGGATATTAAAGAATTCATATATAATGAACTTTTTATGGAGTTTATAATAAGCAGAGTAGCAATTGTATTTTATCAGTTTAAAGAGTAAGAGAATTGAAAAGGTTTGGTAGTTACAATTAAATTACGTACCTGCAGGAAGATTATAAGCACCAGATGAAACAAGAGATTCGAAAAAGCAACTCCAGAACCCATCTATATATTTTAATTCCTTTGAAAATAACTCTTTCCTATACTCTCCTGATCTTCCGCCACTAATCAATAAAGAAGAAAGACGTGAAGATATATATATATATATATATATATATTTTAAGAGACGATTGAAAGAATAAATGCACAAGCCTAAAATGATCTTTTCATTTTTATGGGACAAATTAAGGAAAATTAGCTCTATTAGTCCTTGAATTCTGAACATTATGTCGATTTGGTCACCCAAACTTTTTTTCTTGGTAGATTGCTCTTTGAGCTTTGATTTTATTTATTTTTTAACAGTTTTAGGTCCTACATAAATTGACGAGTAACTTCTGAAATTTCACAGAGATAATCACATCCTAACCGTATATAGTAACAGAAATTTTTTATACGATGACTTTAAATGCAAAATTTCTAGTTTTTAGACTATTTCAAATTTCACTCAACTGTTTGTGCACTTAAAATTTTTAATTTCTATGCCAGTGAGACGTGATTCTCTCTATAAAATTTTAAAAGCCGTTCATCAATTTTTATGCTAGGGATTAAAACAGTCTACAATAAAACAAAAAACAAAAAGAGTAATCTGCCAAGAAAAAAAATTAGAACCAATTTGACACAATACTCTTAATTCCTGGACTAAAATGTTAATTTATCGTTATTAATTAATTGATGCATGTAGATAAGAAAAGTGTAAATAATTGGTAATTAAGTTCTAGGCAATAATTTAATACTTTTTTTTTTTTTTCCCAAAGAATATATTAGAGTTCTCTTTGGTACTCATTGCAATTGTCTTTTTTGAAATTGCAATATTGTTAATTTCTAATTGGTTGTGAAATGGATTTCATACATGTCATAGTATGGGCATATGAATGTGTGCTCCATGCTACTATTAAAAAAATAAAAAAAAGCAACTAATAATAGATGCTAAAATATTGGGAAAAAATAAAAAGAAACAAAGGCCTTAAAAATAAAAATCATATATACAGGCCGGCAGACATGCATGCATGCTCACCCATGCTTAAATTATTACGAATCAATCTTATCCGATCTTCCATAAAGGTCTAACTGATGGAACTCATATCCAATTTTCTGTGATGCAAAAGTGGGGCAAGAACAGTAGAGGTTCCACCAGAATACTCTCTCGCCACCAGCGTCGAGACCAGAGTTTGTTAGGTCATTGATTGACTAGATCGACAACTACGTACGTTATACCACCGCGACCACTACTGTAACTTTCTTCACGATGGCGAGACCTCTATCACTAGCTTGTGACGAGACGGTGAACATCCTACTGTTGATGAGGTTTTTTTCCGACTCTAACACCTTGCGACTGTGATCGTAAATTGCCATAACAAATTTCCCCAACTTGTCACGATCCCGATATTTTCTCCTTGCAACGAATCTGCACCATCAGCAACTGTTACCTAGAGGCGATGCCTTCTTCACTGACCATGGCTAGCAAGAATACTAAAATTCATATCTACTTGTAAACAACACAATTCCCATTTATCATTTTCCCCAAAAACGTCTTTGGAGATTGGTCAGTTGTTTCAGTTTCAATTGGGTATGGAGATTGGTGACTGTCATTAAAGTTATTTAGGCCTTCCATCCCTTTTCCGGTTAAAAACTAAAAAGCCCTTTTTTTCACGTATCAAAGACAGAGTTTGGCTTTGCAAGAAAAGTTATTCTCTCGTGCTGGAAAAGAATTCCTTCTCAAATTAAGTTGTTCAGGCCATATCAGTTTATACAATGAGTTGTTTTCGACTGCCATCTACTTTGTGTAATGATCTAGAATCCTTAATATCTCGCTTCTATTGGGGGTTTTTCTCATAAGAAGAAATAAAATTCGTTGGAGAAATTGGAAGGCTCTTTGTCATTGAAAGCTTCATAAAGGTTTGGTTTTTCATTCTTTTATTGACTTCAATCAAGCAATGTTGGCAACGCAAGCATGGAGAATTCTTGATGCTCCTGTTCTTTGTTAGCACAAGTTTTTAGAGCTCGTTATTTTCCAAATGCAGATTTCTTTTATGCTAGAATTGGATATTCTCCTTCATTAGTATCGCGTGGAGTTCACCGGGGTCGTGAACTTCTATCTCAGGGCTTTCGACGGAGGGTTGGTGATGGTACTTCAATCAATTGTTTTTGTGATCTATGTGGATCCCAACATCAGAGAATTTTAAGCCAATATACACAGGCTCTAATCAGGTTCATCTGCATGTTAGTGATCTTTTAGCTAGTTCATTAAACTACGAAAATATTAATGAGATTTTCTCTCTCGATGATGCCTCACGTATCACCTACATCCCTCTCAGCATGATACCCCCACTCCCCGCGTCCCGATAACTTGATTTGGCACCATTCTGTAAATGGTATTTATCAAGTTAAGTCAGGTTATTGGCTAGCAAATTCCATGGATTCTACAGCGAGCCTCCTCTTCAAACGCCCATCTCATACAAAGCTGGTGGAGAAAATTTTGGGGTGCAGAACTTCCAAAAAAGTTCCAAGTCCTTTGCTTGGTGTGCATATCATGAAGCCATTCCAAAAGCAGCTGGCCTTTTCCGAAGGAAAGTTATTGATTGATTCTGCTTGTTGTGCAGCTTGTCAATCAACGTGGGAGTCAGTGGGACATGCCTTGATTCAATCCAAATTTGCTAAGGCTGTTTGGAGAGCATCCACAATTACTCTTGAATTTCGGACTATGTTTAATCTCTCATTCAAAGAGAGAGTTCATCAATTGTCTGCATCTCTTTCCTCCTAAATATTGTCATGTTTATAACAGGGTGATACGTTGGTGACTTTTCCTCTTGATTTAGATGATAAACTTATTTGGCTGCAGGAATCAACCGCACTGATTGTATCTGTTATTATATCAGTGTTCCCATATATTAATAACAAATCCTCTTATTCTCAAAAAAAAAAAAATAAATAATAATAATAATAATAATAATAATAATAATCTACCGTTGAGGTTTGAATTTTGAAATTGGGGATTTAATTTGGCTAAATTTTTAACCCAGGAAAATGTGAATTCCAAGTAAAAAAACTATTTATTATAATTTCCCTATATTATTCACTGTTTATTTGATCTAGTACTAGATATTTACCAAGTAGATGAATTGATTAATGTTGTCGGTGAATAATTTGCATAATATGTAAATGT
Organism: Ficus hirta; assembly: GCA_038430175.1. Lineage (NCBI taxonomy): Eukaryota > Viridiplantae > Streptophyta > Magnoliopsida > Rosales > Moraceae > Ficus > Ficus hirta. The sequence continues at coordinate 11,258,032 of CM076596.1, forward strand.
TAGATTAATGTCGTATAATCACTAAGTAAACAGATTGTATACTCTATAAAAATGTTGAGTAAAAGAGTTATTTATATTAAGAACATGATATATGTTTCTAAAAAATTATATATTTATTAGGGAAAGAATGTTTTCTACTAAGTAAACAAATTGATGCATATTAGGTAAATAATTTGTTGATTAGTAAATTGATACATATTAAGTAAATAATGGATTTTGCCTGTTATATGATATACTAACTAAGTTCAAAAATTAGTTAATACTGTTAAATCAGTACATATTTGATAAATAGTAACTCTAGATAAATGTCACAAAATCATATTTTTGATTGCTTTTGTAAACAAGGAAAAAAAAAAACTTTTACAAGAAATGTCATAAAATGGCATCACAAATGTTTACTTATTTATTTATTTTAAACCAATTCTATTTATTAGTTGATAATGATGATTCCGTGGTCGTTATTAGCAGCTTTCGCCGGCAGATTACCGACCAGTAATCATTGCCGCTGGTAGGTTAGCAATTGATTAACAACTGTTTACCATTTGATTACCGACAGATAACCACCTCCGCCGGTAGATTACCAGTTGATTACTTTGTTGGTGGGTTACCGACCAGGTAGATTACCAGTTTGTTACTTTCGATGGTGAGTTACCGACCAGTAACAATCTTCATCAGTGGATTTCCAATTGATTATTAACTAGTTACTAGGTGATTACCAGTACTAATTAGTTACTAACCAATTTCTTTAACAGGTAATTTCAATTTGAATGTGTTTTTAAAATATTTTTAGTATAAGTTATCAGAGATTTTATAAATATAACTAATTCTTAATTGGGATGCATTCTAAGGATATTCACCCCTTTATATAACGAGGAAAATCTCATTCATTCCTAGTTGGTCGATGTGGGCCTCCTACTTAAAAGAGCCCACACGCGCTAGCTTTCCATAGTTCATATGCACTTATTTGTATCCTCATTAGTCATTCCTATATTCCAATAATAATAATTAACATTTTTTAATGGATGTGATAGGGTATTATAATTAAAATATATTTTTAATTAACAAATCGTGATATTATTAAAGAAACATGAATGAGATAAGAATAAGGAGATACATGAGTTAGATTTCAAACACACATAATGTTAATCAGAATCCAATTAGTGTTTGAACTTCATAGATGTTACAATCTTGGTATCATATTTACATGACCCTTAGCAATCCCAATGTTCTCAACCAGTGACATTTAAATGAATATTTGACAATCATTTTAAAATTAAAAAAATATATATCTTATTTCCTGATGTGAAAAATAATGTAAATAAATTCAAATATCTTATATACGTATATTACAGTCAATCAATCTAAAAAGATAAAAGAATTGTAAAGGATAATTATAATAAATATTTGACAATCATCTCAAATCTTAATATTTTGGCACAAGATGATATTCAAAGTCGACGAGTTTCTTTGAGCATGATAAACTTTATTCTTATCTAAGTGAATAATTAAAAACAATTCGACTTTAGACCATTGAAGTTAAAGATATTATAGACTATCGAATGAAGGAAAGTCGTCTAACATTTTAATTTTTCAAACTTTTGCTCAAGTACTACATAATCTGGACGACGAAGGGAAATTTTAAAAAAAATAAAAAATAAAAAACGGGAAAAGACCCAGGGTCTATTGAAGTTCTGGCTTTCTATAAAGGCCTATGGACACTGAGACAACTGAAAATTTTATTTAATTTAATTTAAACAGCAAATAATAATACTAAGATGGCTAAATTCCACTATGTATAGTTAGATTGTCAAAGCCTAATTTAAACTCCGAATTCATATACCTATCTTAAAATAAATATGAGAGAGAACAACAAACATAACTAGCATCAAGATGATTTAGAACGTCTCCATTAGATTGGTACTCTCTAAACCACTCATCTCATGATAATCCTAATCAAACTCAAATTTAGGAAAAGTAAACGATGTCATACGATAAACTTTAAAAAATATGGGGGGATTATCCCACAGGCAGGCCGGCAGGCAGAAGGGAAACAACATGCACATAGGGTGTGGATCGTGAACCAAAACTACCCGTTACCGGGAGTTGATCCAAGAAAATCCAAGTCAAAACTAAGATTTTACTAGTATCTCTGAATATGCTTCATTAAAAACCTTTTAACCAAAATCCAATTAAAAAAAATGCTAGAAGGAAAAAAAAAAAAGGGTACATTTTTACTTCCAATTAAGGTTAGTCGTACGTTATAAAGATAAATCCCGTGAGAAGCTAGACAATCAGCAACATGATTTCCCTGACGAAAAATATGAGAGGTTATGTGAAATATTATGACATAACTTTTAACCCTATACGAGATATTGTCAACCAAATATACAGAGCATGTACTTGCAAAGGGATCAAAAGTTCATACTGGAGGAGTCTAATTTAATGGCAATTGGAAAAGTAGGCTACAGTATTTTTATTTCTGCACTAGATGCACACTGCAGAAATTTAACCTTTTATTTTATTTGTTACATTGCATTGCACTAGTAAGCAAAATATTCCTCACTTAATATGTCACCAAATAACATTACTAGATTGAAGTAGGCTTTGGAATCCACACAAGATTCTCAGCTGGGAAGAAATGGCACACTGGCAAGGTTCCCGGTTCGATCATAAGCACGCGGAACGAAACATGATTACGACTCCACTGCGAGGTATCCATGTGACAAACCGCAACAGCTTCAACCTTGTCGCCATTTTCGCCCCCTAACAACATCTTGTACACCTTGTTCTCGCTCTGCTGGTAATGGCAATAGTAGACCGCATAGGGGTAAGGCATGGTGTGACAAGCCACCATTTTGGGAGCCAAGATCTCATTAGGCACTTCCAAAATAGTGTAGTTTTGGAAAGTGGTGCTTAATTTCGTCAAGAAAGTAGTCGTTACAACGCTGAAACTCTCCTCTCCGAAGGCACTACGTGTGAAATCGATCATGGATTCTAAGGAAGTGGCGCAGAACTTGGTCTCTCCCTTGATGGGTCGAGTCTCACATTGCGCGAGTGTATCTTCCATGGCTCTGCCTTGGGGAGAGTCTCGAGAGAAAGAGAACAAGTCGAGAAGATAAGAGAGTTGTTTCGACGAGAAAGGAATCGAATCAACTTCATCTCTGGGCAGCAAGTGAGGAGAAGTGGAAGGATCTTTCTTGGGAAAATAAATCGGCATGGTTTTTCCTACTTCGAGGTCCTTCATCGTGAAGAAAATCATCACATTATTGTCCATATGATTCATATGGGACGTGGGATGAGATTGAAAGTCATGATCTTCAACATCATCGTTCTTACTACTAGGGAGTCGCAATATATTATTATTGTCAGGGACATTCCTCTGCTCTTGATGTTCTTCACTCACCTTCCTAGATTCTGTACCCTGAGCAACCTGCAAAAATTATGATCAACAGTATAAATTCGGAAATATTAAGCGACTTCTATAACATGGCAAGTCACAATTTTTAACGATCAACTCACATCAAAATCATAAATTGTATTGTTTCGTTAAGATATGTTTTTTGTATCCTACGTAAAATTCTCCTATATGATCATGAGTTTATATATATATCTAAATCATTCTTCTTTCAGTTTTTTCTGGTGGGCAAAACTTTTATTAAATCTCAAAGCAAAAGAGTACTACAATCTGTTATTTATAGAGATTCATGTGCTATATATATATATATATGTGTGTGTGTGTGTGTGTGTGCATGTACATGTGTGTGTGTATATATTTTATACTTGATTCTTATCAATGTTTTCTAACTAAAGAAATTGAATTGGAATTAAAATAAAGTTTTAAGTATAGCTTAAATATTTACCAGGAGAATTAGTGGCAGATGAAGTAGGAGACTCCGAAAAGCAACTGCAAGACCCATATTTTTCTTCCCCTGCTTGCACTCCTTTCAATTCCAACCCAGAAAAATTTGCAGAAATACAAGAAGTTTTAATAAAAGTAAAAGCGTTTTTACTATAAAACATCATAAAAAGAATAAAATAATTAAAATAATTGTTTAAAAAAAAAAACATCAGAAGCGGTAGTGCTTCCATTTAGACCATTCCAGTCTTGATGTTGATATTGATTTTTGTCCTATCATAACCATTATTTTCGTACGTAAACCTAGCTAGGCCCATCTCTCCGATACATAATTTTTTCCGTTCCATCTGCGATAACTTTTTTTTTGATAAAGAAATCAATAGATTTATCAAGATTTCTTGATTAAATTAGTAGTTTTTAGCACCCATTATCATTTACGCGTCTCACATGATTTAATAATAGAAAAAATATATATACAATGACGTTAATCTAAAAAGGCAAAACCACTCTTAAAAGGGGAAAAAAACACAAACTCCCACTATACTACCATCTTATAAGTTTAGTATCTAATTAAAAGTCTCCGTTAGAAAATCTGAAGAAAAAATCCAACAAAAAAAATATGAATGAATGATTCAGAACAAACAAATCCTTCAAAAAACGTGAAGAAAATCAATAAAAAGAAAGACCATTGGTAACCTTTAAAAAAAATAAATAAATAAAAAGAACACTTGTTTGGTGTTAAGGTTCAATTCAATTTGGATCACAATTTTTTTTTTCTCTTTTTCTGAAAATTCTTCACAGTTACAAATACAACTTTATAATTTAAAATTTTATAAAAGTCCATAACTTTACATATACAAATTCAAATTAGATATTTTTTTTAAATTGTATAGAATTCGAGATGAACGAAACAAGTTCCATATTAATTTTGTTTTTCCTGAATAAATTTCAAGTTTTAATACATTTAACTCAAGTAATTCAAACATCTCACTAACCATATAATTCAATTCAATTCAAATCTAATATAAAAAATTTTAATTTCAATCTGTAGATAAGAATTATAATTAAACTTGATAATGTTAAATCGAATGATTCGTTCATGTAGTATTTAATAAAATAATTTATTTCCTCGTTTAAAACAATTTAAGCTTCGTAAGAGCAAACGTCATATGACAACTTGATTATTTCTAGAAGACGCACTAGAGCCAATTTTGATTGGCCATAAAAAATTCCATGATTTCTCAAAATGGAATCACCAATCTTTCTTTTATCATTCTATTTTTTTTTTTTTTTTAATTTTGCATCCTCCTCAATGGTAATCTTTAATAATTATTAAATTCAAGAAAGTGGAAAGATGCCAAAACAGTTGCAGAGAGATTTCTCCGTAGCTGACACTCAACCATATAAACTCTTGAAAAATGAAAAAAAAAAATAAATAAACAAATAAATAAGAGAATAAAAGATAGAAAGATGTAGACAAAAGATTCACGTGATTTCATTTATGGATTAGGAATAGAAAGAAAATTTACTAGTTCATGGATAAAACCATGTTAATCATTTCTCCTTTTTTTATAATTTATTCTCTTATTTATTTGTTTATTTTATTTTTTTCATTTTTCAAGATAATATCAGAGCTAACACAACTGAAACCCCTGAACGTTCTTGTGAATCCATACCCACTATGTAATTGGTGTGATATAATATGAGGTACGGAACGCTATAAGATGCGCATAGGTCTCCATAGTGCCTCCCATTTACTATGCGCATCTTATGCCATTCCGTGCCCGGTATTATATCGAGGGCGACACCGTACTTCTGATGGGGCTTCCTCAAGCAATGAAACTAGGAGTGGAGCGAGTGGTGGTGGGAATGCGGTCCGAGCACATCCGGCGATAAAAGACAATGTCAAAGCAGTTAAATTTTATTGTTGAGCTAGCCTCGATGGATTTTGTGGATACTTTGGGAAAAACCTTGTTGTTCCCCATTATTTTGTTTTTGCTTTCTCTAACTTGAAATTTGGAATTCAACTAATTCTTATTTACAATTTTTATTAAATTTGTACACGATTAACTTGAAATTTGGAATTCAACTAATTCTCATTTACAATTTCTATTAAATTTGTACACGATTATATAGAGGAGAATTACAATTAAAAAACCTAAAAAACAAGTCCTATATAAACTAATTGGTATCACACAATCTCTAAAACTGAAAAAAAAAATACAAAAAAAAATAATTACAAAAATAATCATAAAATAATAATTAAATAAATAATCAATTACACAAAATCACCACAACATTCTACCAAAAGAAAAAATACTCAACTATTATATAGACACACAAATCACATGTATATCTGTGTGGGGTTTGTGCCACCAACCATTCTTATCCGACAATATCTTGACCGAAATTTTCTCTGATCACATCGTGAGCAGTGTCGGCCAACTTGCAATTAGTTTGTGGTATATTAATTATCCATGCAAGGATTGAATTCGACTGAGAATTTCATAATAAAGGAAGAAGATTCACCAAGTATAGCTAGCATCTCTACTAGAGTGCTAAACTGATGTGTCAATATCGTATTTTTTATAATTAAGTGAAAAATTATTCACAAAAAAAATTGAGTGAAAAAATTACTTTTAAGTGCATTTTTAATAAAGTATCAAATCAATATGTCAATTACCATCCTTTCCAAAAAAAGAAAAAAAATTGTCAATAACCATCGATGACGGTGGTATAATAATAAGAGAATAACCTATTAAAACTCCCTTGTATGGCATATAAATATCTAATTGTCTGTTATGTGGTACCTATAGATTTCCACAGTGACTCTGATCAGAGAGTGAGAAGATACCATTGATCCTATTTTTTTTTTAATAACAAAAGAAATCAATAAAGAAATTATAAATTTTTACATTTGAGTGAAAAATAAATTCATCTACAATGAAGTGCTATAATTTTTTGTATTAAATTTGACAAATGTTATTTTTAGTGATAAGTGTGACATCAAATATGGCAAATTTGGAATTATAGCATTTTCTACTGATTTATGGATCACCTTTTCATATCATCATTAAATATTCAAAAGATTTTACTAATGAAAGTTTACAAGTTTAGAAACTTCATAATTATTACAAAAAAGTGTTTTTCACATTTGAAATCGGACTATATACACTGGAACACAAAATAAAATTGCATGTCACATATTCAACTTTCACACTTACTAGAATTAAATATGTGGCGTTGGCATTTGCATTTTCATTAGAGATGATCTAGTTGAAATCCATGATGAAATACCTATTAGGAAAGATAGTATTACTATTAGGGAAAGTTGCAATTTTGTATGTAATTAATTATTCTTATTAGGAACTTTTGATTTATTTATAATATTATAATTTAGAATAATCTCATCTTTTAGTAGATTTGTATAAGTATTAGGAAACTTATCAAATTTTGTATACTTGTAAACTTATATAAATATGGGAGGGAGTCCATTCATAGTGCTTGTTACTAATAAATTCAAATTTCTTATTCCGTGGACATAAGCACTTCCATCACCCCTTTTACTTTACTTATTATTATTATTGTTTAATATTTTATCATAGCGATTATACTCAAATGAATTACTAATCCTTTGATCCCTTGCACTATACGTCCTTCTTTTGACGATTGTCATCCTTAACGCCATTACGTCTTATTCTAACGATTGACGTCCCAGCACCCATAAACCATTTCTCTCTACACCCAAGTGCCCGTTGTCTTCTCCCTCTTCTTCTAACAATTGTCACCCCTGCACCCAAGTGCCATTTGCCTTCTCCCTCCTCCTTTGATGATTGTTGTTCGTGTTTCATTATTTTTATTTTCTATATATTCAAAAATAAAAAAGAGAAAAAAAAAATTTAAGTATCTTCTATTATACTTCAAGATTGAACCGCCTATCAGAGTTCCATCTTACAAGGATATATTAGGAAAGTTAGTAATATATATAAAGGAAAGTTACTATTTTTTATGTAATTATCTTTATTAGGAACTTTTAATTTATTTATAATTATTGTAATTTAGAATAGTCTTTATTTTAGGTGATTTGTTAGTATTAGGTAACTTACCCGATCGTGTATGTTGTAACTTGTATTTATATGAGAGCCTATTTATAATATTTTTTACTAATGAATTCTTTATTCTTATTACGTAGACACAAGTATATCTACGTAAATATCCTTGTGTTCTTCTTCTCTTCTTTTACATTGTTATTTTCTTATTTAATTTTCTATAATACCGGCATACTTTTGAAATAAACTATAATAGTAAATAACTGAAATCAGAGATAATTAATAAATCTTAATTAGTTGGAAAAGACCCGCGCCTATTTAAGAATTATTGATGATAGCTAAGTAAACCAAATTCACAAATCCTAGGCAAGCTTGGCATTAATATGAATATTAAAATATTAATTAGGTGGCGAAGGTGACATAAAATAATTAATAATTATTGGATGTCATAGAGCTTGAAAAGATTATCAATAACCTTAGATTAAAAGCTTGAAAAGATTTTAAAGTGGAAAGGGGACATCATTTTTAGACTTTAGAGTTGAAAGCTTTGGCAGATTCTGTATCAATAATCAAGTAACTAGATCTTTGGTAATTAATATGAGACCTTCCAATTCAGCTAAAATACAAAGACAAAAACTCCTAATAAAGAGATGCTTCTTGATTTTTGTTATGAAAAATTTTAATCACGGAAAGGCTAAGAAATTATCATCGTTTTGAATCTGATTAGAAGGAACTTTCTTAGCTTGCCGTGTGAAAAAACATTTAGCAAGAGATTCTGCCTCCTCATTTGCACAAAATTTTTACCTTGCCTATTGTGAACTACAGAGAACAAGCTTAGAAGATATATTTTCAAAAGGATAATGCTAGGGATACTAACTGTAATATTAACTTTTGAGTATAAATTTATGTGTCAGTAAGTTTTTTAATTTTTTTCGTCAATATATGCCATCTTTTCATGTTAATTGGTGTGGCAATTACTTAAAAACTTATCAATTAAATGATGACAAATTAATATCATCTAGATTGATATTTACAAGTTAAGATTAAAATTAATGTCTTAGCATTATTTTTTTTAGAAAACAATCCGATTTCGCAAGGTTACAAAAATGCTTAAAATGTAGAAGATAACTGGCAAATCGTGGAAATGATCTTTTAGGTTAGGTTGAGATCTGATAAAGTTTAATCCGCAGTGACCACGCATGTCATGAAATTCAATATATTAAATATATATTATAAGAAAACAACTTTCAGAAGACATTATAATTTTCTCAACTTAAAAATCTTCACACTTCGAACATTGAGTTTATAACGCTTTTTCTTCTTGGATATTTTATCTAATTTATTTATCAATTTATCTCGTTCTACTTTTTCTTTTTTCTTTTTCCTAAAGCCCCGAAATTATAATCCTCTATTTTATTTTTTATGGCAATCAGCACAATTTTTCATTGTAACTGCATTTTCCACTTGAAGGTTTCGAACTTCAGAGCATCACAGTCTTCTATATCCGTTCAAGATCTTGTCACATTCTTTAGTGTATATGGTTGATAAATTCGAATCAGATAAAAAGGACCGATGAGATTGACCTCCAAATTGATATAATCATGAATTCAATCCACATATCATCATGAGTTTCCCTATCCACCATTAGTTTGTTCTACTTCTTTGTTATTTTTCGACGAAGTTGATCATCTGAATTACCAATATCGATAGCATCATCAGTCAGAGCGCTCATCATTAGTAATACTATTATCATCGACAAACTTTATTCTAGTGGCATTTTTACTAATAACATTTTGAATACTGTGATCTATTGTGATAATTTTAATAATAATATGTTTTTCTCTAATTTTTTTTATATATATAATTTTTTTGTGATCACGATATTGTGATCTATTTATTAGGAAAAGTTAGCATTAGCATTAAGGAAAGTTATTGTTTTGTATGTAATTATTTATATTAGGAATTTTATTTATTAGGAATTAGAATAAGTCTGAATTTTAATAGATTTGTTAGTATTTGCAAACTTATCAAATTCTATGTACTTGTAAACTTGTATAAATATGGGAGTCCATTGTTTCTCACTAATAAATTTTATATTCTTAGTCCGTGGATGTAAGCAAATTCACGTTAAACATCCTTGCGTTTCATTCCTCTCTTTTTACTATTATCATTTTTTTATTTAATTTTCTATACTATTGTGAATTAGTGTGTGAAATGTTGGCCGATCTAAATGTGAGATTTTCTCAAGTGAACGGACCACGTATAATTTTTTATACGTTACCATGTCATTTTGTTCAACACTGATCTATTGTGAATATTGTTGCGGGTTGGTCGCACACAATTGATAAACGCGTGTTGTCTTTTATATATATATATATATATATATATATATATATATATATATTATCAGGGATAATGTTGTCTTAGGTATCGTTGATTCAGAATTAAAATAAATAAATAAATAAAGTATCTAATTTCATATTCAAAAGGAAATAGTTTCAAGATATACAAATGAATCCAATTTTAGTTTGACTTCGGCTGCCAACAATTAGGTCTTTTTTTTTTTTTTTTTTTTTGTCATTGATGCTGGATTTTGATATTCTCTATTTTTATCTTCTTTCTGTATTTCCCTTTTTTATATATTTGAATGGATGTTTTAATTCTTTCTTTCTATTTTTTTTTAACATGGGCTTTTTGTGACAATTTTTTTGAAGGCCGAGAATTTATGCATTGTTTTTCCCTTTTCTAGATTTTTCTCATAAAACCTGTTTCAATTTTTGATTAGAAAAGTAGATCTTTTGTATTATTTTTGGTTTTTCTTACGTTGTTCCTTACCCTTGTTGCTTATGTCTCCTTTTGGATATAACTATAATTTTTCTTTTCTATTAATAATTTTTGAGTGGGGAGGTCTAATGGAGGATATGGCAAAGAATTTGGATGCCAACCTAGTTATTGGGATATTTATTCTTTCTATTTTGCTAGTTATCTACTCTCATTACTCATTTTATTTTTTTTTTATAAAAATCATGGGATTTTCTGTGATTACCTAGGTCACAAAAAAAAAAATCATTTAAAAAATAATAGCCAATAGATGCTTCTTCGTTTTCTAAAGTATAACAAGAAACATCAATTGATTTTCTTTTATTCAAAAGCAACGTCAACGACTTTTATTTCAAATAAATAGAGTGCATCAAGTTTAGCAGGCACCTAACTCTTAATTTATACAAGTACAAAAAAAACTTCTCTAAGCTTTCATTTCAAAATTAGTAATTTTTTTCTTTTGAAAAGTATCCTCAAATTAGTGAGTATAGCTACATCATTCAGTGAACTATAGCATGGACATAACGTCGGTATTGAGTAGTAACAATTTAGACAACCTCAAACATAAAAATTTAAAATTTAAAATTTAAAAAAACTTTTAAATGTTTCCACTAACTATATGCAACTTGCGTGTGCAAGAAAGACAACAAAAAATCTTTGTACTTTTGGGTAGATTTGGCTTATGGTTTTTCTTTTGTCTTCTCGGAAACAAATGTTTCTTAAACACGCCTAATCTAAATTGATTTTTACCTTTGTCTTTTTTTCTCAAAAGGAAAATTAATATAATTGAAGTGACACCATCATGCAGGGCCTTTAATTAAAAGCGATATAAAATAATATTATATGTTTTGGCCCATGAGGTGAATCACAAGAAATCGATTAAAAATATGAATGTTTTATTTCATATAGTATTCTTATAGATAGGTCCATTTGATTAGTATGTTTGTTGTTGAAATAGAAAAAAATTTCTTGTTTTGAAATAAGAAATCATATTTTTTTAAAAAAATTTATTTTGGAATAGCATTTGAATGTGCTTTTTTTTTTTATTTGTAATTCAGAAAAGATGGAATTTCTAAAATGGTTTTTAGATATATATTAGAAAAAGTCATTTAAAAAATTAATTCTTTAACAAATCTAATAAAATCTTATTATATTTTAATTGAAATATAGATTTGTTCCTATATTAATTATGAACATATTGAGAAAAAAAAAAAAATCTTTAGTCGAAGATGAAATGAAAAAGTTATGAAAGTTTAAAATTTAAGTAGATGAGAAATTTTGAACATGAAAATGTTATTGTGCAAAATAGGTTTGAAATGAAAATTATTGAACTGAAAAAGGAGATATTTTTCCATCTTATTTCCAAAATGATATGATTTTTTGGGTCCAGTCACATACTATTTTTATTTTATTTCTAAAATGAGATGGATCAAACACGTGAAACAAACGGCCTCTTAGTATTATCTAACAGACATTCAGCTGACAATTTTCTTTCCAAGCAAATAAGAAGGGAAGAAAAACGTGTTAGTTTTATATCTCTAAAACAATATTATACTGCTACATTATTATCTATAAATAGTACAAGGTTACTAATCATGATTAACTTTAATCCACAGTGACCCTGCATGTCATGAAATTCAATATATTAAATATATATATTATAAAGGACAACTTTCAGAAAACATTATAATTTTCTCAATTTAAAAATCTTCACACGTCGAACGTTAAGTTTATAAGACCTTTTCTTCTTGGAATTTTTATCTAACTTATTTATCAATTTATATAGTTCTACTTTTATTTTTGCTTTTTCCTAAAACCCGAAATTATAATCCTCTAGTGTTTGTTTTTATAGCAATCAGCAAAATTTGTTGGTTGTAACTGCATTGTCCACTTGAAGTTTTCGAACTTCAGAGCATCACAGTCTTCTATATCCGTTCAAGATTATCTTGTCACATTCTTTTAGTGTATATGGTTGATAAATTCGAATCAGATAAAAAGTACCGATGAGATTGACCTCCAAATTGATATCATCATGAATTCAAAATATCTTGGCCATTTATGTTTTATGTTCACACCGGAACAGTCCACATATCATCATGAGTTTCCTTATCCACCATTAGTTTTTTCTACATCTTTATTATTTTTCAACGAAATTTATCATCTGAATTACCAATATAGATAGCATCATCCGTCAGAGCACTCATCATTTGTATTACTATTATCACCGACAAACTTTATTCTAGTGGCATTTTTACTAATAACATTTTGAATATTGTGATCTCTTGTGATAATTTTAACAATAATATATATATATATATATTTTTTTTTTTTGTGATCACCATATTGTGATCTATTTATTAAGGAAAGTTAGTATTAGCATTAAAAAAATTATTGTTTTGTATGTAATTATTTATATTAGCAATTTTATTTATTAGGAATTAGAATAAGTCTTAATTTTAGTAGATTTGTTAATATTCGTAAACTTATCAAATTTTATATACTTGTAAATTTGTATAAATATGGGAGTCCATTTATATTGCTCCTCAATAATGAATTTTATATTCTTAATCCATGAACATAAGCACATCCATGTTAAACATTCTTGTGTTCCATTCCTCTCTTTTTACTATTTTTTTATTTAATTTTCTATATGGTATCAGAGCTTATGATCATAGACCTCAAAACCTGAAAACTCCACCCACCTTCCTATCTTCGCATAATCACCCCATCATTCCCCCTTCCCACTTTCTTCACGTACGTAATTCTCTCCCAAACCCAATACCCACCTCACATAACACCCCCTCCCTCTCACGTCTCCATCATTCCCATTTCTCTCTTAATGATTGACATCCCAGTGCTTATATACCCTTTCTCTACGCACCTAAATGTCCGTTGATTTCTCCCTCCTCTTCTGACGATTACCGTCCATACACCCGAGTGCCTGTTGTCTTCTCCCTCCTCTTTTGACGATTGTCGTCCTCTTGCACCCAAGCGCCCTCTCTCCCTCTCTCGATGCTTGTTGTCCGTTCTCTATGCTCTTGCGTCCCGACATTTTTTATTTGTATTTTTTTCAAAGTTCAAAAAGAAAAAAAACAAAAACAAAACAAAAGAGAAAATTGCAACAACAAAAAAAAAAAAAAGGAAAATTTATTTATTTAAGTTTCTTTTATTATAGTTTAAGATTGGATCTTTTATCAGAGCTCCATCTTGCAGGGGCATATTAGAGAAAGTTAGTATTAGTATTAAGAAAAGTTATTGTTTGGCATGTAATTATTTATCTTAGGAATTTTATTTATTAGGAATTTTATTTATTAGGAATTAGAATAAGTCTTAATTTTAGTAGATTTGTTAGTATTCACAAACTTATCAAATTCTATGTACTTGTAAACTTGTATAAATATGGGAGCTCATTCATAATACTCTTCACTAATGAATTTTATATTCTTAGTCCGTGGACATAAGCACATCCACGTTAAACATCCTTATGTCCATTCCTCTCTTTTTACTATTATTTTTTTTAATTTAATTTTCTATACTATTGTGAATTAGTGTGTGAAATGTTGGCCGACCTAAATGGGAGATTTTCTCAAGTGAACGGACCACGTATATTTTTTTATACGTTGCCATGTCATTTTGTTCAACACTGAACTATTGTGGATATTGTTGCGGGTTGGTCACACACAATTGATAAACGCATGTTGTCTTTTATATATATATATATATATATATATATATATTATCAGGGATAAATGTTATCTTATGTCTAGTTGATTCAGAAAAATAAATAAATAAAATATCTAATTTCATATTTGAAAGGAAATAGTTTAAAGGTATACAAATGAATTCAATTTTAGTTTGACTTCATCTGCCTACAATTAGAGGGTTTTTTTTTTTTTTTGGTCATTGATGCTGGATTCTGATATTCTCTATTTTTATATTCTTTCTGTATTTCCCTTTTTCATATATTGGAATGGATGTTTTAATTCTTTCTTTCTATTTTTTTTTAACATGGGCTTTTTGTGACAATTTTTTTGAAGGCCGAGAATTTATGCATTGTTTTTCCCTTTTCTAGATTTTTCTCATAAAACCTCTTTCAATCTTTTATTAGAAAAGTAGACTTTTGTATTATTTTTGGTTTTTCTTACGTTGTTCCTTACCCTTGTTGCTTGTGTCTCCTTTTCGATATTACTATAATTTTTCTTTCTATTAATAATTTTTGCGTGGGGAGGTCAAAAGGAGGATGGCAAAGAATTTGGATTCCAACCTAATTATTGGGATATTAATTCTTTCTCTTTTGCTAGTTGTCTCCTCTCATCACTCTTTTCTTTTCTTTTCTTTTCTTTTAAATCATGAGATTTTCTGTGATTACCTAAGTCACAAACAAAATCATTTCAAAACAATTGCCAATTGATGCTTCTTCGTTTTCTAAAGTATAACAAGAAACATCAAGTGATTTTCTTTTAGTCAAAAGCAACGTCAAAAACATTTATTTCAAATAAATAAAGTGCATCAAGTTTAGCAGGCACCTAACTCTTAATTTATACATGTTCAAAAAAACTTCTCTAAGCTTTCATTTCAAAATTAGTAATTTTTTTCTTTTGAAAAGTATCCTCAAATTAGTGACTTTAGCTACATCATTCAATAAACTATAGCATGGACATAACATAGGTATAGAGAATAGTAACAATTTGGACAACCATAAAAATAAAAAATGAAAAATGAAAAAACTTTTAAATGTTTCCACTAACTATATGCAACTTGCGTGCAAGAAAGACAACAAAAAATCTTTGTACTTTTGGCTAGATTTGGCTTACGATTTTTCTTTTGTCTTCTCGGAAACAAATGTTTCATAAACACGCCTAATCTAAATTGATTTTTACCTTTGTCTTTTTTTCTAAAAAGGAAAATTGCTATAATTAAAGTGACACCATCATGCAGGGCCTTTAAGTAAAAGCGACGCAAAATCATATTTTATGTTTTGGCCCATGAGGTGAATCACAAGAAATCGATGAAAAATATAAATGTTTTATTTCATATAATATTCTTATAGATAGGTCCATTTGATTAGTATGTTTACCTAATTAATCAGTGTTTCTAGAACATGTCCCAAGGGCTTATACCGTAATCACGAAAATAAAAACAACCTAAAATAGAGCATAACATATTAACATAAAGAAAAAATAATAATTTAGTAAAATTGTCGGGGATTTAAAACCTCTATTTTTATGTAATCACAGTCATAACCTAACAGTAATTCTATATTTAAATCCATCACAAATTTAAAATTTTGAATCCTCATTCCAAATTCTAAAATATATATATATATATATATATATATATATACTCTTATGATAAAAAGAAATCAAAATGAAATAATTAAAAGACACCAGGAAACGATAAAATCATGGAAGACCTACCACAATAATGCATTAACACGTGAAGGTGCAGCAGATATATTATATATACACTTGCACATATATAATGCAAAAAGTTTTGTCTGATTGATTCACTCCATTCAAGAAATATTAATAATCATTTTTCTTCTTTATTCAAATTGTTTATACAAAAATAGAAATTCTCTTCCATAAAATATTTCTTTTCTTGGTCAAGTTTATTATAAATAGAACCATATTTGGTTTCAGCTAGGGACTTGTGCATATTGAAGATAACATTAGCTTACCAATAAGGTTTCGTGCAAGTACAACTTTCAGAAAATGAAATCTCCTTGTGCTCTTATTTTAGCTCTCCTTTCATTTCTTTTGGTAAAGCATATTTGCTATTTTCTTCCTTTTTTAGTATTATACACTAAATGTGTGTGTGTATATACATATTAAACTGATTCTCTCATAATATTGATTATTGCTCTCTTTATTTTTGGATTCAGTTGGCCTGTTGTTATACAGAATCAAGAAAAGACCCGGCAGGAGAATACTGGAGAAATGTCATGAAAAATCAGCCTATGCCAGAGGCAATTCATGCTTTGATCATTGAGAATTCGGGTTCATCAGCCCTCTCCGATGACAAAACCAACTGCCATGGAAATGCCAATGCTCATGATCATCATGTTAATTCTTTTATCAAGGAGTTTGAACCCACCCCGAACGTCTCTGCTTACCCCGATGACAAAATTACGGATGCGAAAATACAATTTACCCGTTCTACGGGTGATGTTTCTACCAAAGAAAATATGTCTTTTGCTAAAGATTTCGAGCCAACCCCTAATGTTTCTGCTTATAATGACTAAGATGTGCGTCATCCCATGAAGAGTAAATGTTTCATGCAGCTTAATTATCCTTTTTAAGTATATTTAAGTACCAATAATTAAGATTCGGAGAATCAGATGGGGTAAAAAAATGAATTTTATGTACTGTACCTGATCACGTGTACGTGTATGTTAATGTATGTGCTTAACGATGATTTGGAATAAAATTATTGTTTTATTATGTGGCAAACTAGTAGTGCTTTCTATATGTTTGATATTTGTTAATGAATTTATATGTATACATATATCTATATTGTTCCTTATTCTTACGAAAATGTCCTCAGTATTGCAGATATGAAAAATATGTCATAAACACTTAAATCTTCTATGTGCAACTTCTTTATTTATGTTATATATCTAGCATTTCTTTTATATATATATATATATATATATATATATATATATATTTTGCATGTGTAACTATGCATAAATCATACAATATAGAAATGTATGAGAAAGATAATAATGTGATTGAGACGTAAAGACAAGTAATTATGAGGCTCTAGTGTTTACATGTCTATAAGATGGTGTAATGGTAAACAATCCAATTACCTTTCTAGTATTTACTGAACTTAAAAATAGTAGTCTTGTCAACTTATCAATTTAATTACTATAATATCTTTATATAAGTTAAATAATCATTAACATATAACATAAGAACTTATTGAGGGAACATAAGAAAATTTGATATGAAGGAATTAAGACCAAGGAAGTGTAGTGATTAACATTTTCTTCTTTCATTTCCTATATTTAATGGGTCTACTAAGTCCTCATTACTGTTTATATATAAGTAAACACATGACTATTTGCCCTTTCCTACCAAAAAAAAAAAAAAAAAAGATAAACACATGATTAGATGATAAAGAAAATCACTACTTGTTCTGTTTTCAATTTTCCTTTTATGCAAATTAAACATATCCTGATCATTTGTTATTTCTTGACATTGTACTAGAGCAGTAAGGTACTTGTTATTTCTTCACCCTCTTAATTTTATGGTCTTTCTTTATTTTCTTTAATTATTTTAGTTCACTTTTTTTTTTTAAAAAAAACTGAAAGAGAGGAGTCAGTTAGTATCATGGACCTTAAACACATCCTATTATCAGAAATATCACACACTAACATCCCCACTTAAATATTAGAATAAAATAAGAAGGAAAAAAAATTCTTACACCATAAACACCCTACTGCCAAGGAAAAAAAATTTTCTCACAAAAAAAAAAACCAAATAAAATTCTATGGTAGATGATCCACTTCACTTCATATATAGGATTTACTTATTAGGACAGATGCCTCATTAAAACCTTTTTAAAGGAGAAACATGAAAGAAATGAAATCATGATCTGAGTGTGAAAAAGAAAAAAAAAAAAAAAAAAAAAACAAACAAACAAACAAAAATATAGTGTAAATATATATATATGAAAATATGTTTTTTAAATCCTATTATAAATATATTTTTCTTCATAAATAATGAGAGGACAGATCATATCACAACTAAAATGATAACCAAAAGTAAAATTACCCATGCCGAATTCTCCATTCAAAATTTTAAATAAAAGAAAAGAATTACAATAAGGTAGTTTTATTGGCACGCCCCTTTTAACTATCCACACCCCCTTCTAAATATACACACCTCTTAAATTTTTTTTTTTTTCTTTTTGAACTTGGGGGTAAGAGGATTCGAACTATACACCTTTAGATAGAATCAGGTGCGGTATTACCGCTAAGTTATGACTGCAACCACCACACCTCTCATTTAAAGTAATTGAATTTACTTATTGCATGCCCTTACATATTCCAAAAATTACCCCTATCTACTTTCATAAAATAAATATTATTCTACCACTTCAAATTTATTTTCACATTCATCATTTTGTTTTATTATCTATTTTATTAGGACAAAACTATAGTAAAGACTCATTGAGAGTCTCTACCGATACAGTCATATTTTAAACCACAGATATGGAATCGTATGGTCTATATATTGAAGGTGCACATGATGAACTGTAAGCACCACCCATATTATAATAAAGTAAGTGAAAAAGAGGAAAAAAAAAAAGCTGAAGAAGATCGTGAACGGGAAGAGAGAGAGAGGAGAGAAAGAGAGGGGGGTGGGGGGGGCGCCGAGGGAGGCGGGCTGGGGTGGGGGGGCAACGGGCGGGCTGGGGGCAGGGGGGCCGGCCGGGAAGAGAGAGAGGGGAAGAGAGAGAGGGAGGGTGGGGGGTTCCCGTCCGGGGGGGGGGCGCCGGGGGAGGGGGGCTGGTGTGGGGGGGGCACCGGGCGGGCTGGGGGCAAGGGGGCCGGCCGGGAAGAGAGAGAGAGGAGAGAGAGAGGGGGGTGGGGGTGTTCCCGTCGGGGGGGGGGGGGGGGGTGGGGGGTCAACCGGGAAGAGAGAGAGGGGGTCAGCAGGGAAGAGAGAGAGGGGGTGGCCGGGGATGGGGTGGGGGCCTGCCGGGGGTGTGGTCGCCGGCATTGGGGGGTCACCGGCGCGGGGGGCAGGGCGCTAGTGACGGCGGGAAGGTCACCGGCGATGGAGAAGATAAGGGTGGGAAAGTTAATATGAAATAAGGTATATGGTAACTATGGTACACCAATAATATATCAACCGTTCGATTAAATCTAACGGTTTAAAAAAAAACTCTACCGGTAGTTACTCTGAGAGAGGCTCTACCACAGCCTCTCCCATTTTATTATTCTCCTTTTTTTTTTTTTTTTTACCTTGAAGTGGGGGAATTGAAACTCTATACCTTATAGTGAAGTGATGTGTGAAATTACTACTAAAAAATGTATGCAACCACATTATTCTCCTTGCTCTATCCTTTATTATTACCATTGTTATTATTGGCTGGGGGGTGATTCCCAAAAAAAAAAAAAATGTACATGATAGTCTCCCTTCATACGGCTCGAATCATTCTCAGATGCTCTGAGAGGCATTTTTTCCTTGTTTGTTAGGTTGGGTCACGTTCTCGCAACGAGAATGGGGGATCACCCTCCCAATTCGAAGTTTTTTTTTTTTTTTTCCTGGAATTTTCAACCTCGTTGACTATGATAACTATGCAAAAACTGAATTTTCTTTTTGTTGGGTGGAGAATTTGTCTAGAACAGCAAAATCAAGAGGAGCAGAGCGAACAGTACCAGGCACAACACCCCTTTGGGTTAATAACCAAATCCCTGCCTTAGAGCTATGGAATGTGAAAGACAAAGTTTAGTTGGTGGTTGGAGTTCCTCAGAGCACAGAATACTGCTTTTCAAGCGGCCCGATTATGGTACTTCTAGTAAAAGTAGTAGTAGCAATAAATTATTATCATCATTTGTTGTTGAAGCTTTAGGCCTTAAGCATTTTTTCATATGTAGAGCAAACTAAAAATTTTAAAAAATAAATACATTAGTAATTATTTTTTGAAATGGGAATACTTACTACTAAGTTTATTAACTTTAAATTTTTCAAGAAAAAAGAAGTTTGCAAAAAGAGAAAACGAAAAAAAAAAAAAAAAAGTAGTTATTGAAAAATGAAAATTTAGAGTTATATTTCAAACAGTAAGGGTTTATATGTTGTCTATTTGGAGATATGGCATATGCGTGTGCAGTGAGAGAAAAATGAGCATCGTTGAGTTTGTTTATTGATATAATTTAATAATATAGTTTAGTCTATAACAATTATCCTTTTATATTATTTAAGGTTCGTTTAAATAAGAAATTTATATTTGAAAAACGTGCGTCAAAAATAAAATAGAATGTATAAGTAGAACCCAATATAATTATTTTGAAATATATATATACTCAATATAAATACACACACACGCATTTACAATAAAATTAACGGTCAAGAACGAAGATATTAAAGCTTGCATACGAAAAAAGGTAAAAATATATGAATGTTAATATATATGTAGATTTATTATAAATGTATACATTGTATGAATTTGCTATATTTTTTTAAAACTTTGGGGAGAGGGATTCGAACTTTATATCTTTTGATAAAGTTAGGTATAGTATTATCACTAGACTATACCTGCAATCACTATGAATTTTCTATATTGATATATAAAATAATGTAAATACAAAAAATGAAATTACAGTTTTTAGAAATATACTATTGATTTTTTAATAGAAAATGCGAATGATTAGTTTAATTAAAGAAAAAAAAAAACAAAAACTGTTTTTTTTTTTTCATAAATGTATTCTGCTATACGGTTTTTTGAAATAATTATTAAAAGTGAAACTACTTTAGTTTTATTAGTGAAAATTAAAGAAATTAGGTTTTCGATTTTAGATCACACAATAGAAAGATTCTTTCTCCCGAATTATTATGAATTTTAAGCCTATTATAGTAATGTTCTTTTTTTTTTTTTTTTTTTGTCTTTTTATATAAGGATCTTTTTGCAATAATAAATTTTAACTTAAAGAGATGTCTCAAAATTAAGATGAGGTGTGTGAATAGAACCAAACATATAATATAATCAGTACTGTTTCCTGAACATGTCCCAAGGGGTTCCCACAGTTCGTAATCACGAAAACAAATTAACACAACCTAAAATAGAAAAATGACATAAATAACATTAAAAAAAAACCTAATAGTTTTTTTTGGATAGAAAAACAAAAATAAAGAGGAGAGACAGATGGCATCCAGATAAACATTTAAAAAAAAAAAAAAAGGAAAAAAAAAACTAGTATAATATTACAACTTTCAAAATTTAAAACATCTACTTTTAGATTAATAAAAGAATTAAAAGATATCTGAAATCTAAAGTGGGGAAGAAGATCAATGCATGGTCATATTCCTGTTTTTTTAATTTGAGTAATGGCAGCAGGGAAAAAGTTAAAAGACACCGGCAAACGATAAGATCATGGAAGCCCTACCATAATAATGCATTACCACGTGAAGATGCATCATATATTACACACACACACACACACACACATAATGCAATATGGTTTGCCTGATTGATTTAGTCCATTCAATAAATATTTAAAATCAATTTCAATTCTTTATTCAAATTATTGATAATTGATATAAAATGTTTCTATTTTTGGTCAAGTTTACTATAAATAGAACCATATTTGGTTTCAGTTATGGACTTATGCTATTAAAGATAACATTAAAGTACCAATAATGTTTCTTCCACGAACTACTTTCAGAAAATGAAATCTCCTTATGCTCTTATTTTAGCTCTCCTTTTATTTCTTTTGGTAAAGCATGTTTGCTATTTTCTTCCTTTTTTTATTATGTATATACACTACTACAAGAATATACACAACTGTGTTTATATATATATATATATGTATATATTTATTTATTTATTTGATTGATTCTCTAATACTGATTATTGCTCTCTTTATTTTTGGATTTAGTTGCCTTGTTCTTATACTGAATCAAGAAAAGACCGGACAGGAGAATCCTGGAGAAATGTCATGAAAGATCAGCCTATGCCAGAGGCAATTCACGCGCTGATCATTGAGATTTCGGATTCGTCAACCGTCTCCAATGACAAAACCAGCTGCCATGGAAGTGCCGATGATGGTCATGATCATCATGTTAATGCTTTTACCTGAACCTACCACGAACATCTCTGCTTACCCCGATGACAAAATTACGGATGCTAAAACAAAATTTATCCATTTTACTGGTGATATTTCTATCAAAGAAAATATGTCTTTTGCAAAAGATTTCAAGCCAACCCCTAATATTTCTGCTTATAATGACTAAGGCGCCATTTCGCGGAGAATAAATGTTTGATGCAGCTTAATTATCCTTTTTAAAAGTCTGTTTAAGTACCAATGATTAGGATCCGAGAATATGGGAAAACATATGAATTATGTGTTGTGCCTGATCATGTGTACGTATATGATAATGTATGTGCTTAACTTTAATTTAGAAAAAAAAAAAAATTGGGGTTTTAATGTATGGCAAAGTAGTAGTTGTTTGATATTTATAATCAATATACAAACATATGCATATATGTGTATGTATCCAGTGACGGATTTAGAAATTTTTCTTAGTTGAGGCACACATACGAAGAAAATTTTTAAAATTAATAATTATGAGTTTGTTTGGTGAATGAGTTGAGTTTGAGATGAGATAAAATTTTTAAGTTTGAGTTGAATTGACTTTTTAAAAAGTAGTTTTAAACTTTGTTGACTTTTCAGAAAAAGACAAAAATTGAGATGAAAAATTTAAGTTGAGTTTGAGTTAAGTTGATTCACCAAATATAGGCTATATGATAAAAAGTTTAAAATTTTTTATTCTTACGAATTTTTTTTTCATGTTTATTACCATATAATTACTATTACATATTGTTTTTATGTTTTTAAAATATTGTGAAATTTATTCTTGAACTTTATCTCAAACGTTGTCATAAATAAAAGTTTCAAGCTCATGATTTGTTTTATGTTTTTTGTAATTTCTGATATAAAATTAAATTCCACATTAATTTATTCTAGACTATCATTTTGTTTTTAAAGATAATTTTTTTTACTAATAAATAGAAACTTACAGTGCTTTCAAATATTTTTTTTTTTTTTAAAACTTACACGTACAAATATTCAAATTGTTGATAATTTTAAAATCAATAAAATTTTTAAAACTAAATAAAAGTTTAAAAAAATTTAAAAGAAAAATAGATAAAGAAATTAGGAGGAAAAATGAAGAATCAAATGTTGGTGATGATATTAAAATATAAGAATAAGTTGAGTATTAGAAGGCATATTTGAGGGGAGAAAAAACCTTTTGAGTTGGGGCACATATAAGAAAAAAAAACTTTTGAATGGAGACAAATTACAAAATTTTAAGAAAATATAGAGATAAAATTTAGAATTCAAGAAATTAAAGGGGGCATGTGCCCCCCTGTTCCTCATACAGATCTGTCCCTGTATGTATCTATATGTATGGGTGTGCGCATGTGTGATTTTCTCTTAGTGTTACGAAAATGTCCTCAATTGTTGCAATTATGAAATATCTTACGTTACGTCAAGCATTTCTTTTAAATGAAAATAGTTTTTTTCTTTCTTTCTTTCTTTCTTTCTTTCTTTCTTTCTTTCTTCTTTTTTTTTTTTTTTGTTTTGTTTTGTTTTGTTTTGTTTTTCTTTCTTTCTTTCTTTCTTCTTTTTTTTTTTTTTTTGTTTTGTTTTGTTTTGTTTTTTTTTTTTTTTTTTTTGTGCGTGTCTATGAGTGAAGGGAGCGTATATCAAACAATAAAAGAATGTCTGAGAAAAGTAATATTGTGACTGTGACTGTGACTGTAAAGAAAAGTAAACAGATTATGGTGAGGATCATAGATTTCATTTCTAATAAACTTAAGAATAGTAATCCTATCAATTTAATTACGAAATGCCATTATAAGCAATTAAATATTAATCATGATGCATAATATAGAAACTTATTTAGAATACATAAGTAAATTTAGCATCTATTCCCTTTAGCAACGAATAATTACCGAGGAGATTATCAAAAAAAAAATTACCAAGAAGGTGTAGAGATTTTTTATTTTTTTTTTCATTTTCTATATCTTGTGAGGTCCACCAAATCCTTATTATTAATTAATTTATAAGTAAATGGATGATTAGATGATAAATAAAATCACTACATGTTCTATCTCCTTAAGTAAACGTGTCTTAATTGTTTTGGTATTTCCTCATATCGTAATATCGCAGTAATAAGGTCCCTGTTATTTACACACTAACAAACTCACTCAAACATGATTAAAATAAACCCTTAAAAAAAGTTCTTACATCATAATTAAATTACATCCAAGTGAAAAGGAAAAACAAATTCTCATAACATGAAACCCACATTAAATCCTATGATAGATTCACTCATATATAGGATTTACTCTAAGACGGATGTCTCATTAAAACCCTTTAAAAGAAGAAGGCATGAAAGAAAAGATACAATTAAAAGAAAAAGAGTGCATAATCTGAGTGTTAAAAAAAATGGAAGCAAAACAGGTGACCAGAAAGATCATGATTAGCAAAGTTAACCACTTCATCCAGGAAAAGTTTTAAAGGTGAAGATCTATGAAAGTCAAATTATTAACAAACTTGATTCTCTTCTCGAAAGATATGAAAAATATGAGAGATTTCGAAGCACTATATTACGAACCTTACAGAAAATTCAAGCCATTAATTTGTTTCTGAAACCCAAAATGCTTTGGAAAAAAAAAATGTCAATCACAGACTAACACATACTAATAATTGACGTTTGTTATACGTCCTTCTCTTCAATAAAGGATAATCATCATTTTTTTTTTTAATTTCTCCAAAAGTACGACATAATTTTATAAACCCCTAGACAACAAATTTTCTTTATCTTCATCGTGGCCTGCAAAAGATTTGATGAGTAACGCGTAGAAGATTTGGATTTGATTGCCTTTTCATCTTATTGGCCTCACGGATTTTTTTTTTTTTTTAATTCAAAGCTAAAGCAACTTTGTCAAAGTTATTAAGTAAAAAACAAGATTATTAGTTATATGACACTATCACTAATCTCTACTTTTGAGGTTCTTGAAATTATCAGTTAAATAATATACTAGTGAAATGATTGAGAACGAGATTCATGACTCCCTTTTTTTAATATTAACTTGCGATTAAGAATTAGGTGGTGAAATAGAAAACAATCAAATTTCTTTTCCAACTCGAGAATAACGACGTTATAAACGTAGAGTTCTATATACACAGCACTCTTAACTCTTTTAACTTCTTTTTTTTTTTTTAACTCATTCTAAGCAAAGGTTTGGGGTTATATAGACTCCACCACATATTCAAAAAAAAAAAATTAATTAAGATCTCTTGTATAAACCATGCCCGTAGACATGAAATCCCCTTGCTCTTCTTTGGCTCTCCTTTCACTTCTTCTGGTAAGCATTTGGATATACAAAACTCTGCTCGTTATGTGCTTTAACCTGTCTCTATAGACTATAATATATATATATATATATGTATGTATGTATATATATCCTTCTCAAATCTCAATATTATAACTTTCACTTGTATAACTTTTCTCTTCAAGCATGCAGTTTGTTACTACAGAATCAAGAAGAAACTGGAAAGTTGTCGTGTTGAAAGATCGACCGATGTCGGAAGCAATCCATGGCGAGCTTGTTCATCATTCAGAGTCTGAAACAAACTCGCATTCGAAGGCGAAAACGGACTGTCATGAACCTACTTTCACAACAAACCATGGGGACCTAGTAAACGTGTAGAGATTAATATTTTATTTTTCATTTTCTATATCTTGTGAGGTCCACCAAATCCTTATTCTTAATTAATTTGTAAGTAAATGGATGATTAGATGATAAATAAAATCACTACATGTTCTACCTCCTTAAGTAAACGTGTCTTAATTGTTTCCTCATATCTTAATATCGCAGTAAGGTCCCTGTTATTTACACACTAACAAACTCACTCAAACATGATTAAAATAAAGCCTTAAAAAAAAAAAACTGCAAAAAAGAGTTCTCACATCATAATTAAATTACATCCAAGTGGCAAGGAAAAAAAAATTCTTATAAAATGAAACCCACATTAAATCCTATGATAGATCCACTCATATATAGGATTTACTCTGTAAGACGGATGTCTTATTAAAACCCTTTAAAAGAAAAAAGCATGAAAGAAAAGATACAATCAAAAGAAAAAGAGTGCATGATCCAAGTGTTAAAAAAAAAAATGGAAGCAAAACAGGTGACCAGAGAGATCATGATTAGCAAAGTTAACCACTTCATCCAGGAACAGGATAAAAGGTGAAGATCTATGAAAGTCAAATTATCAACAAACTTGATTCTCTTCTCAAAAGATATGAAAGATATGAGAGATTTCGAAGCACTATATTGCGAGCCTTGAACAGAAAATTCAAGCCATTAATTTGTTTCTGAATCCCAAAATGCTTTGTAAAAAAAAAAAAAAAATTGTCAATCACAGACTAACACAAACTAATAATTGACGTTAGATATACGTCCTTCTCTTCAATAAAAGAAAATCATCATTTTTTTTTTAATTTCTCCAAAGTACGAGACAACAAATATTTTTTATCTTCATCGTGGCCCGCAAATGATTTGATGAGTAACGCGTTGAAGATTTGGATTTGATTGCCTTTTCATCTTATTGGCCTCACGGATTTTTTTTTTTTTTTTTAAATTCAAAGCTAAAGCAACTTTGTCAAAGTTATTAAGGAAAAAGCAAGATTATTAATTATATGACACTATCACTAATCTCCACTTTTGAGGTTCTTGAAATTATCAGTTAAATAATATACTAGTGAAATGATTGAGAACGAGATTCATGACTCCCTTTTTTTAATATTAACTTACGATTAAGAATTAGGTGGTGTAATAGAAAACAATCAAATTTCTTTTCCAACTCGAGAATAACGATGTTATAAACGTATAGTTCTATACGCAGCACTCTTACCTCTTTTTAAATTCTTTTTTTTTTTTTACTCATATATAAGCAAAGGTTTGGGGTTATACAGACTCCACCGCATATTCAAAAAAAAAAAAAAAAAGAAAAAAAAAAGAACTAATAATTAAGATCTCTTGTATAAACCATGCCCGTAGACATGAAATCCCCTTCCTCTGCTTTGGCTCTCCTTGCACTTCTTCTGGTAAGCATTTGGATATACAAAACTCTGCTTGTTATGTGCTTTAGCCTGTCTCTATGGACAATAATATACATATATATATATATATATATATATATACGTGTGTGTGTATATATCCTCCTCAAATCTCAATATTATAACTTTCACTTGTATAACTTTTCTCGCCATGCATGCAGTTTGTTAGTTCTACAGAATCAAGAAGAAACTGGAAAGTTGTCACGTTGAAAGATCGACCGATGTCGGAAGCAATCCATGGCGAGCTTGTTCATCATTCAGTGTCCGAAACAAACTCGCATTTGAAGGCGAAAACCGACTGTCATGAACCTACTTTCACAACAAACCATGGGGCCCTAGTCGGTAGGCCTGACGTTGCTCGTGTTACTACTTCCTATGAGAATGTTGGTCGGCCAGATGTTGCAACTTCTTATGAGAATGTCGGGAGGCCAGATGTTGCTCGTGCTACAATTTACAACCATGAGATTGTCGGTCGGCCAGATGTCGCTCATGGTGCCAAAACTAACTATGAAAATGTTGGCAGGCCAGACGTGGCCGATGTCAAAACTTACTATGGTAATGTCGGGAGGCCAGATGTTGCTCGTGCTACAATTTACAACCATGAGATTGTCGGTCGGCCAGATGTCTCTCATGGTGCCAAAACTAACTATGAAAATGTTGGCAGGCCAGACGTGGCCGATGTCAAAACTTACTATGGTAATGTCGGGAGGCCAAATGTTGCTCGTGCTACAATTTACAACCATGAGATTGTCGGTCGGCCAGATGTCGCTCATGGTGCCAAAACTAACTATGAAAATGTTGGCAGGCCAGACGTGGCCGATGTCAAAACTTACTATGGTAATGTTGGCAGGCCAGACGTGGCCGATGTCAAAACTTACTATGGTAATGTTGGCAGGCCAGATGCTGTCGATGCCGAAAATTACTTTCAGAATGTCGGAAGACCAGATGCTGCCAAAGTCAAAACTTATTATGAGAATGTTGGCAGGCCAGACGCTGCCGATGCCAAAACTAACTATGAGAACGTTGGCAGACCAGATGTTGCTGTTGCCTAGCTCACTGGGAAGTATTGGAAAGGCTAAGATCTTGTACTATATATGAGAATAAGGCCAAATGCATATTTTGTGTGAGTGAAAGACCATCAACTGTATTGGCACAGTTAAGGGAACCTCATGTTAAGGTCTACCTGCTTATGCCGTGGAGTACTTCAGTTTCATGGATGTTAAAAGTGTGTGTGTACGTAGTAATATGATGTATATGGTGTTGCTCCTGTATTTTTAGAATAAAAGAGAGTGATCATAATGTATTATTATTATTATTATTTTTTGATAATGTATAATATTATATCATAATATAAATGTACGTACAATTGTGGGGCATGACAATAACATTTTCCGTTATCTTTTTCGTGGTGCATGATTGTAAAATCAATTATTTTTTAATCTTTTGACTTAAATGATATAAATTCACATCCTTTCATCAACATGAAACAAATTTTATAAGTTTTATTCTTCTTATATCATATTAGTTTAATATCAAATTTATATATCATATTAATATAACGGTCTTTAGTTACTTTTCCCATTATTTTATTATTAACTGCAAAAGTTACTTTTAAATGTATTTGGGCCCAACATTTTCCCTCACTCTCAGGTAGAATTTAGATTACGTAATTTGCAGAGAAAATCATTTTATCTTCATTATCTACATCAAAGTCACTCATTTATAGTCACATTCCATCATCTATTTCAAACTCGTATCTTCGATATCTTTCATTCTTCCTCTAGAAACCCAGAAATCATTCATATCCTTACAATGTCTAACCCTTTAACTCCTTTTATACCTAAACATCACACTTTGATCACATAGTCACGTTCTAAAAAATTGCCTACGTAGCACATCTGAGTTACCTCCAGAGATAGTCTAGGGACGACCTTAAATCCAATTTCTTCATCAACTATCTAATAAGTCCTCCCATCACTATAATTTCTCCGCCGATTTCTCAACGACCATATAGGGAATGCCGTGTTTGCTTCTCTAACCACGTCATACTCGGTGAATCTACATGTTTCAATAATTGTAGAAAGGAAAATGATTCACATCATAATAGAAAAGTTTCATGACATTATAAAACTTAAGAGTAACTTATTAAGAATAAAAAAACAAGAATATTTGACAATTCATGATATTCATTATAAAACTTTTCATAATATATATCACTGCTCTTGTAGAAAAGGCAAGAATATAGAAACCATTGAGGTCGACTCACCAAGAAGGTCATCTATAGTTCTATACCCCCGCTTTGAACAGTACCGTCCGATAACATGCATTATACTCAAAATGTCTCTGGAGGGGTGGAAAATCCTAGACAATTAGTAGATAGGGAAAATAGTTCTTCTATTCAGATAGTAAAAAGTCTGAAACTCCCTTTTGAAGAGTTCGTGTTGGCCGTTGGATCGGAAAGCAATGATTGAAATTTCAGCAAGAAATATAGGCAGGCTAAAGAGCTTTGACACCTAGAGAAGAGTATAAGCTGTAGGAAAATAAATATTTTAAAAAATGTCGACCTAAAGAGAAGAAATAATATACAAAAGATTTGGAAGAAAGTGTAACAACACGTACCTCCCTTTGGTATTATATTGTTCGCTTTGAGTCTCATGTCCACACGGTTTTGCTCTTGGGCTCACCCCATGTAATAGCCAACCTTTTTACGGACTCATGATTTTCTTAAAAGGAAATCCAAGTCTGTATTATGTATGTCTATGTGAAATGCATGATCTGATTTATTAGAATAAGTTTGAGTTCTTATAGTATTAGAAGACTCAATGATGGTTTACTTAGTCATGTATGATGCCTTTTGATGAAAAAGATAGAATAAAGATTTATGATTTTGTTCCGGTCAATATATGACCAGGATAATTTATGACATGATTAAGACGGTACTGCAGTATAATAAGCAGTATGAAAATTATACTGCGGCCGACTATCATTTCGGATGAAGAAGTAAGAATAAGGTATGAGACCACTTTAGAAAAATCAGGAATAATATTTGGAGCAATAAGGACTAAGTAGTTTCAAGTCCTAAGAAAAACTTATACGCGGTCCAGTTAAGTACAAATGAATTTTGGACTGCAGTTCAGTATGACTGTACTGTTGATTGTTAAAACAGTATTGGTACTATCTGGATCATTAAGAAAATTGACTACATTTTAGGAGGGAGTGCCAAACAGGACCCTACTTGGAGGACACCTCATCATGGATAAATACATAATTTTGGGGATTTTTGAAATAATGGAAAAGTAGATAATTATGAAAGGATTTTTTAGCCCAAAATCCTCCACATGGCTGGCTAACTAAGGGACATGGAAGACAAAATTTTGTATTTAAAGCCAAATATGTAAATTCAAGGAGAATTTTAGAAATAAAAATAATTGTGAAAATTTTGAAATTTTCACCTATAAATAGGGGTGGTGAGGTAGAGCTTGAGCCATTAGTTAGTCTCCCAAACTTTTGGTTCACTTCTAACTTTTTCCTCTCTAGCTTTAGAAAAAAAAAAGAAAAAAAAAAAGAAAGACAGTAAGAGTGAGTAGCCGGTTGTGGAGGTTGGGTGTGTGGAGGTGGTAGAACAAATTTTTCTTATCCCAAGGTCTAGAATCAAACCTATCCAAGTTCTAGAGGTATTTACTCTTGACCCTCTTATTAAGAATTCCATTAGGTTTTGGTTAAGGATTTATGTATATTTCAAGCTATGGGTTGTAAGAGCATAAGCTCATACTTCTTATCTTTACATGTTATGGTTTTTATATGCTTAGTCTATGCTTAATCTAAGTTTAGATTATCTTGTTTGCTAAGTTTTAAGCATGGATTTGATTTTATGCTCTAGGATGAGTGTGAAGGTTATGTGTGCTCACCATGTGTTTGTGAAAATGCCTTCACATGCTTAAGTAGGGAGATTTTATAAATGATGATGATAATGATTGTGAATATTAAGTGTATGATGGTTAAGAAATTAACCTAAAAACACAACTTGGTAAGCTAGTAAGGCAATCAACTTTGTATTTTTCAAGAAAAAAGATAAGTGTATGATTGAATATTAAGAACAAATCTGACGCATTGCATATTGATATAGGCTCACGGCTTTGACCGTTTGAGGTAGTGTGTGTGAATTTTTAAATGAAAACCAACAAAATATAAACTGTCGGTTTTTAAAAAATAAATTGAACAGTTTTCTGGAAACCTAATTTTGAACCCCTTAGAGGCCGAATTTGGAAAAAGTTATAACTGCAAAGTTATAAAAAATGGAAAACTCTAACCTAATTGGTTACTTCCAATTACGCAGGGCAACTTAGACAATTTTTGAAAAACAGGCTCCAAAGGCCTCTGTTTTTATAAGTTTTCAAACCTGGCCGTTCCAGACACTATTCACGGCTAGTATGTTTCCAAAGGAAAAACGAGCAAGTTAAAAATAGAATTGAGTTTCAAGTAAAGAATAAAAGTTATAGGGTTCAATGAAATCTACAACTTTCATTGAGAAAACTTTTTCAAATTTTAAACTTATTTAAAGATAAAACTAGATTTTTAAAACTGTGCATAGTACAGGAAATTCCTACACATGTACTGAAAACCAAATTAAAAAAAAAAGTTGTTTTCAGAATTTTTGCAATTTTATGATTTTTGTTCAAAAGGAACTACGGTTTTACAAAAAACGGTTTTAAAAGGTTTTAAATCCATTTAAAACTTCACAAATGATTTTTAAAGTCAATTTCAAGTATTTATGAAAGCAAGGTGTTTTCTAAGAAAGCAAGGTATTTTTGAGAAAAAGGAAAATAAAAATGAAATAGTCCCAAGTTACATGAAAATATGGTAACAATTCTATGACGAATAGTAATCGAATAGTATACCAAGTTATTATGTTGGACTTTGTATTTATGGCTACCCATGGTAGTCGGATAGGATATCGATTTGTTATGATAAGGTTTGTATTTATGATTACCGATGATAATTAGATTGGATACCAACATTGTATGTTATGGTTTGCTGAGTTATGCAGTAGAATGATTCTTGCACCTGTTTTGAGTATAACCTATTGTCGTACCTTGTTGGGACGATAGACCGAGAGCGTAGGATAATTTATAAGTACAACTTCACCTACAATATAGGTAAAATGTTTTACTGCTTTGCATATTTTTCAAAGCTCATGCATTAATGTATGTGATGCATATGTTTTATGTTCTATGTTGTGGCATCATAAAAGCATGCTCACTAATGATAAATCACATGGTAAGAATAAGATTAAGTTTCAAGTAAGAAACTGTTTTCAAGAAAGAAACTATTTTCAAGTAAGGAACTGTTTTCAAGGAACTGTTTTTAAGTAAGAAACTGTTTTCAAGTATGATGTTAAGTAAGTTTCCTCGTGTCGTACCGACCTGCCACGAGGGCGGGTTTAGTCCATGGTTTGAGTTGGACTAGGCTGGCCGCCCCGACCATTCCATGGCTACGGGCCACGATACGTACACTCATGTTATGTAAGGGGCCCAAAAATATGCTAATATAAAAAAGCATAATTGATTTATAAGAAAGCATAATTGATTCATGCATTCTTTATTAAGATTGTTTTGCAAATAAAAAGTTGTATTTGCTGGGCGAAAACTCATAACTTATATTTATGCTGTAGGTAAGCAATCTACCGGTAATGTATGATACAAGACTGTGGAGAATGGCACGGCAGACTGTGAAAACTTTGGGTTGGACACTGTCACGTGTTTTGAAAAAAAAATGTTTGTATTATGTTATGTCAATTTGATGATACTGTTATCTATTAATTAGTATATTTTGTAAAATGTATTAAAAGAGTTTGAAAACTCAATATTTTTAATTAAGTACGTGTGTGTGTGTGTGTCTATATATATATATAAGAATGAGGTTAAAATAAGTTTTAAATCTAAGTTTTAACAAAAAAATTTAGTATTTTCTAAGGTTAAGTAAGTTAAGTATTTAAATAAAATAAGTATAGTAACGGCCTACGTAGTCGGGTCGTTACATGCTAAAAGACCTCATACGATTAAGAGGTGGTATCTTTACTTATTAACCATCACATATATCTATTCCCAAATAATGTAAGACTGTACAACTTATTATTTTCCTTGTAGGGACTATTGACTGTTAAGAGGATATATTCATTCCCAAAAGATGTGGGACTGCACAGCTTACCCTTTGTCTTATAGGGATTGATAACTTTTAGGTTTTCCTTATATGTTGGTTAATAAGTAAAGAAATCACATCTCAATGGTATTAGGTATTTTAGAGTGAGCCCAAAAGTAAAACCGTGCGGGTACGAGGCCCAAAGTGAATAATATCATAGCAAAGAGAGACACGAGTCATTAACTTTTTTTTTTTCCCATGTGAGAGAAACTTACTAGTCTATAAATCTTTTTCTCTCTAGCCATGTATTCTTTCCTCTCTTTCCCATCCGCCATTATCACCGTTCTCAACTCTTTCTTCTTATCATCCCCTTTGTCCGTCGGATTCTGCAACGCTTCCGTTCAAACCCCGCAACATGTTTTCGTTGCTGCCTCGGCAGGTGGTGGCCAAAACATGTTTTTCCAGCAATTTTTTTTTTTTTTGGCCAAAACTGTTTTTTTTTTTTTCAACCATATACATATGTTTTTTATGCCAAACTCCATCAGGTCCAACTATCGTGTTTAGTTTCATACAAGACAATTTTCTATGTACCTCAACACTTGTTACACTTCTAAGTAAAATTTGTAACAACAGGCGCTCAGACTTCAAAAGGTTGCTTTTTTTTTTTGCCCCCCCATTATGTTGAAATTACCATCCACTTCTCTGCTATAGAATAATATATTTTTCTATTAAAGTTGTGAAGGATTGTATGGTAATTTTAGTGGTATTTCCAAAAACACAAAGAACGGGCAATTTCTAAATATAATTGTTAGTCTGTTCCAAAATGAACATAGAAATGTAACAAAGTTGGAAGTAATTTCTTGTTAATGTGAAGCAAAGCCTTGTAAAAACTTAAGTTATTAAGAGGTGAGACACTCTCCTTCACGTGAGGCCAAACAATGAGCAAACATGTAGACAAATATTAAATTTGAAAGTCCAACACAAATTATAAGAAACCCGAAACATATTAAAAGCCTAACACAAAATGATAATAAAATAGTTAAAATAGTACAATTGCAGTGGTTCAAACTCAAGAGAAAGTCCAACACAAATTATAAGAAGCTCGAAACATATTAAAAACCCAACACAAAATGATAATAAAATAGTTAAAGAGAAAGTCCAACACAAATTATAAAAAGCCCCAAACATATTAAAAGCTCAACACAAAATGATAATAAAATAATCAAAATAGTGCAATTGTAGGGATTCAAACTCAAGACCTCCCACTCTGATACCATGTTGGTTTACTTGGACACAAATTATAAGAAGTCCGAAATATATTAAAAGCCCAACACAAAATGATAATAAAATATTTAAAATAGTGCAATTACAGGGATTCAAACTCAATACCTCCCACTCTGATACCATGTTAGTTTATCAATTCTCCCAAAAGCTTAAACTGTTAAGAGGTTGACCAATAATAGTTTTATATTTCAATAGTCTTAAATTTAAATTAATCTTAACAAATAGTGATTGAAACCTCGGAATAAATAAGGCTAGATAAATGAACTTTGCACATACATCTAAAGTAAAAAAAATAAACTAAAGATAAAGATAAAGAGAGAAAAATCTATAATATAGGTATGTCTAAGAAAAAAAAAAAAAAATCTTAGCCTTATAATTCTAGTTTAGAACTTATATTTGGTTTGATTAACTTAAAATATTATAATTTTAATTTGAGTAATTTTGATCGGATTTAAAATTTAAAAACATGTATTACATGTAATGATGGAACCACTTGAGGCATCCATCACTTGAGGCCGAGTGCGGGAAAGACACTCCACTAACTTTTTTGTTTTGCTTTTAAGAATACGTTCTGGAAAGTTTATGATTCTTTTTCTGCTTTATCCTCATTAAATGAACATTTCACATGTACACCCTTACTAAACTTTACATTGTTGAGTTTAATTCTAATTTTAAAGATAATTAGTTTATGCCTTACTAAAATAGAAGATTGACTCAGCTGTTAATTATGTGTAGCTATTTTATAAAATTAAAAAAAAAAAAAAAAGTAGGGCAATACTACAGAGAGCTGGTAATAAAAGGAGCACCGGTAATACGTTAAAAGAAGAACAATACTGTACAACACCGATAATAGAACAATACTAGGTAATACCAGAAAGCAAATCCCACATTAATATATATATATATATATTAATGAAACTAACATGCTATTGTTACTGACGTTTAGCACAAAAAGTGCGCTTAAAACCATCTCCAATGTATAGATCCGTGCCAATATTATAGTTGTTGCAAAAAAAATTGTAAAAAATTATATTATCTTATTTTGTACTCCAATATTTGATGCTATTCTCTTCTACTTTTCTCATGATTATTATACTATATAACTCGTAAAAATGAACATTTATTTTGAGAGCATATATAATTATAATATAAAAAGTCAAGACAGTAAAATTAATAAGAATTAAATATTAAAAATTGTTATTGCTTATATATTATGATAAATTTATCATCAAGTTTGGTATAGAGTTAATTAATAAAATGATTCAATCATTTCTTTTATTTGTTTTATGTATTGAGTAATCTTCTAAAAATTTTATTAATAAAATAACGACCGAGGATGATCAAGAACAACATGTTTTTTTTGTAAGTCATTGCAATACTAAATGTAAATAAAAAAATAAAAAAAAATTTACTATTTTTAATTTTTAAAATTGTCAATTTGATAAATTTCGATCTCTTTGAGTATAAGGTGTTTAGTATTGATGTCCCATAAACTTGTTACTCTTTGGCACCTTGCACCTTTTTACTTTTAATTTTAGTAATTTATCTCCCAAACTTTCTAAATTGTTGCAATGTATCTATTTTTAGTTAATTTTACATTAAATAAAATATTTGAAATTGGAAGATATGCATTAGGATTTGTATTAGATTTAGAAATTTTTTATTAGAAATAGGTTTTTCTGTCTTCACATAAAACATACGCGGACTTTTCATTATTAGTTTAACAGGAAATTAACTTATAGGGGGTATATTGTCACAATTTAAAGAATTAAGAGGTAAATTATTAAAATTAAAAATTTATGAAATAAATTATCAAAAAATAATAAATTAAAAAAATATCAATATTAAATACTCTTGAGTCTATAATAAATTTTTTAAATATTAAAATTTTAATCTAAATATCAAAATTTAACAAACATGTGAATTTAACATTTTATTGGACATCCGCCAAGGTCCTTCCTAAAAAGAACACCCACAAAACAAGTGAGCTTTCCTAACACTCAGAAAGTCCACACACAATACACAATCAAACACGCATACACACCGAACCGAAACCACCGAACACAAAGAAACCCCCCCGATGGAGGAGAAACGCCGCGACGCCGGCGCTCCAACGACCGCGAGCGGCGAATCTCCGGCTTCCGAGCCGACCTCGTCGCGGCGACGGGCCGGTGGCCAGAAGCGGAAATCCGGAAGCCTCGGCTCCTCGGGCTCTTCGTCGACGCCTTCGAAGCGCGCCACTCGCGAGAAGTCCTCTCTCTCCCTCTCTCACCTTCCGATCCACAACGGCCCCTTGACCAGGGCCCGCCAGGCCCCCACCGGCTCCGCCTCGGCTTCCGCCGGGCCGGTCGCCGGCGGCGGCGCCAAGCCGGCCGCGGGGCAATCAAAGGTTCCCGGCGTCTCGAGCGGAGAGGCTGTGGCGGCTGCTTGGGTTGCCGAGGAATTGAGGAAGGAGAGCGAATTGCAGGCCTTGGAGGCTGGGCTTGAGGCCAAGTTTGAGGCCATTAGATCTCGTAGTAACAGCGCTCATGTCGTACCTAGTCATTGCGGTGAGTTTCAGTTCTTTTTTTGTCCTAATTTGTCGTTTTTTGTAGCGCATTTGGATGAAATTTAGGTAAAAATTCTTTTTTTTTTGCTCATTTTGTGCTCAATTAGGTCAAAGAACTACTCAATTGTTCTCTTTTCTTTTGCTCTGTCAGTTAGCTGAGAGTTATTATATGAAATGCAAGGAAAATGCATTTGTTTCTCCACTATAATTGGTTACTTTGGAACTTAGAATTCGAATATGGGATTTGTCGAAAGAAGATATGGAGGCCAGGGAATCAATAGAGTAAGGAGTTAAGAGGCATTTCGAGCATACAATCCAATTGGCGTTTTGAAAATGTTTTGATTGGAAATGAGTAATGTTATGAGTTGTGCATTTGGTTGAAAATGAACTGTAATAGTTAAAAAATATAAAAACTTGAAATGTGTTCAAAGAAGAAAAAATATATATATATCTTGTTTTATTTCTATGCAATATAAAAAACAACGTCTCATTTCGACTTGAAATAAGAAATTTATGAATTTTTAAAGTTTGAGTTTTTAAGTGAGATTTGAAGACATGAATATTGAAATTTCAATTGAAGTGGTCACTCCAAACGGACCCTTAGTTTATGCAAAGCTACATTCTTTTTTTTTTTTTTTTTGTTGGGGGGGGAGCAATGCAAGTGATTTTCCTTGACTTTCTATCAGGATGGTTTTCATGGACGAACATTCACCCAATTGAGGAACGCACATTGCCATCTTTCTTTAATGGGAAATCTGAGTTGCGCACTGCCGAAGCATACTTGGAGATTCGTAATTGGATTATGAAGAAATTCCATCCAAATCCAAGCACACAGATTGAGTTGAAAGACTTGGCAGAACTTGAAGTTGGAGACTTGGATGCCAGACAAGAGGTGTTTGAGTTTTTGGCCCATTGGGGTTTGATTAATTTCCACCCGTTTCCACCAGCAGATGCTGCGACGGGTGATGCTGGTTGTGAGGGTGATGGTGATGGTGTGGCGGAAAAGGGTTCTTTGGCTGATAAGTTGTATCACTTTGAAACACCACAATCGTCTATGCCTGTCATTTCTAAGAGTAACATAGCAGTTCCAGCTGCGCCATCTGGGTTGTTTCCAGAATCCGCAATTGCTGAAGAGCTGGTGAGGCCAGAGGGGCCATCTGTTGAGTACCATTGCAACTCTTGTTCGGCCGATTGCTCTCGAAAGCGCTACCATTGTCAGAAGCAGGTTAGTTGTGTTTTCTCTGTGTTTAATATGGGATTCAATTTTCTCAGCCTAATGTTTGTTCTGAGTCCCCACTTCCCCCACCCCATAAACAAATTGCTGTAATACTCTGACCTGCGAGAATGCTAGATGTGCAACAAAATATAAGGGAGTCATTCTCATGCTTTGCTCATTTTATGTTAATAAGTTCAGAATTTAGTCATATTCTGATGATTGGAGTGGCATTGCTTCTTATTCCAATTAAGTGTTTTCTAATTTCTGTTTAATCATTATATGCATATGTAACAGGCAGATTTTGATTTATGCACGGATTGCTTTAATAATGGAAAGTTCGACTCTGGCATGTCATCGTCGGATTTTATTCTCATGGAGCCTGGTGAGGGTGCTGGGCTGAGCGGTGGGAAGTGGACAGATCAGGAGACCCTACTTCTCCTTGAGGCATTAGAACTTTATAAAGAAAACTGGAACGAGATTGCAGAACATGTTGCCACAAAAACCAAAGCTCAATGCATATTGCACTTTGTTCAAATGCCAATTGAGGATACCTTTCTTGATTATGATGATAATATCGACTCCAGTTCGAAAGAAAATGCAGATCTAGCTTCAACTGAGAAGGATTCATCAGCCCCCAAAGATGCTGGCGAAGCAACTAAAAGTGATACTGCTGCTAGTGAGAATCAGTCTCCGACTTCCCCAATGGAAACTTCAAAAGAAGAAATGAAGGACATGAAATCTAGCGAGGACACTTCAAAATCAGTAGATGCAAATGAAGTGAAAGCTGATCAGGAAACTTTTAAACCAAAGGAAGGCAGTGAATCCAAAGGTGGTCAGGAGACAGAAGAAGACTGTGCAACAAAGGCACTTAAGGAAGCATTTGAAGCCATTGGTTATCCTCTCACTAGTGAGGCTCCACTCTCATTTGCCGAAGTAGGAAATCCCGTCATGGCATTGGTAAGTTGAATGCTGTTAATTTCTTTTATGACTAAATTTGCATTGTGAATGAAGTGGATGTGGTGCATCAATTACCATTGTAGTTATATGATGCAATCTACACTTGGGTGTCTTCAACATTTGTACAATGCTAGCTCCTAAAAAGTTCGTAGATAATTTTCAGGCATCATTCCTTGCACGTTTGGTTGGACCTGATCTTGCAACTGCTTCAGCTCATAATTCCATGAAATCCATATCCGGAAACTCTCCAGGCATTGAGCTGGCTGCGAGACACTGCTTCTTTTTGGAAGATCCGCCGAATGACACCAAGGAACCCGCCGTGTTGCATAGGTATTTGATTTTAAATGCATCATATATTCCTGTAGCTGAATGTTTGTAGTCTCTTACATTCATTAAACCTATTGCAGTGTTGCTGAAGTGGCAAATGGGGAGACTCAAAAAGATGAAATCACATGTGACAAGAAAGCGGATTCTACTCCTGAAGACAAGACACCTTTGAAGGCTCAAGATGGTGAAGCCCAGGAGAAACCACATGCTGCGAAAGAACCGGATGCCGTAGTTGCAAGCAAGGAAGCTGATTCTGTTAATTCAAAGAAACCAAACACTTCTGAGATAATGAAGGACCAACCGCCAGCTACGCTGGGGGGATCAGATGATTTAAAATCTCAGGCACAGCTTCCGCCTAGTTTGATAAAGGAGTCAGAAGGAAAATCAGGAGAGATTCCTGAACCCTCAGAGAGTGTGAAGGATGTAGAAATGTCTGAACCTCCCTCAGAAAAGAATGAACCCAAGCAGACGGTTTCATCAAATTTGGTGAGCGAGCCTACCCAGTCTGCAGAACCGTCGGAAAATGTACATGTGGTGTCTGATTCTCTGCCTCTGGAGAAGAATGAGCATGGAACAATTGTCAAATCAGACAGAAAATCCCCTGCTGAAGCAGCAAAAGAGGTAGATATGATGCCTCATTCTCAACAATCAGAAAAGATTGAACCTCCACAGCCAGTTTCAGCAAATGAAGTGGTTGAAAATACAGCAAGTATTGGTTTCTCCCCCTCTCTCTGCAATTTTTTTTTTTTTTTCAAAGATATCAACCATATTAGAAATGCTAGAAAATAAATGCATATTTTGTATTTAATGTTCTTTCTTCTTTTGTTTGGGGGTGTGCATGTGTTTGCATTTGTAGTAGCCAAAAAGAAAATATACGGTTTGAAACCTATAGTCTGCCGACTTACTGTTTGTTTTGTCTTTCCAGTTGAAGATCCTACTAAAGATGGTGAGAAAGAGAAGCACGACTCTTCAGAGACAAAAAAAGAACACAAGATTAATAAGGTAAAGCGTGCTGCAGTCTCTGCTATCTCGGCGGCGGCGGTGAAGGCAAAACTTCTAGCAAATCAGGAAGAAGAACAAATTCGACGATTTTCAACATTGTTGATAGAAAAGCAGGTATTCTGTAGCGACAAAAGCCTCAGTAATTGTTGTCTATTGGTAAAGAATAGACGCTTACTCTCTGGATATTTTTGTTCTTTTGCAGTTGCAGAAATTGGAAACCAAGTTAGCATTTTTCAACGAGATGGAAAATGTCGTCATGAGGGTTAGGGAGCAAATGGACAGATCAAGGCAGCGGCTTTACCATGAACGGGCACAGATAATTGCAGCCAGACTTGGCTTACCTGCTTCGTCATCTAGGGTGATGCCTTCGTCATTGCCTACCAATAGAATTGGCATGAACGTAGCTGGCTCAGTTCCAAGGCCTCCACTAAGCATGGTTTCCCAGAGGCCGCCAATGTCAAGACCCATGGGGACGGTGGCCCCTAACCCTTCAATACCATTACCCACATCGGCAGGAAGTTCAATTCAACCTCCCAGCCAGGACAAACTTTCTTCCGTCGGAACAAAGTAAAACTTGGAGTACATGGTTTCGAGTTCATCCATTGTTGTACACCACCACCATCTACTTCTTACACCCAGTGAGTTCCTGATTTACTTTGTTTCTTCGTTCTTCTTTCTTTTTCTTTTTTTTTTTTTTTTGGTGATTTTAAATAATTTGGGAGTCTGGCTTACTAAATAGAAACGTTGTAGAAATTGCCATCTTGGTGACTAACATAAAATCAGTTGGTTGATGCTTTTTAAGAAGTTTATTAACTGGCGTGGTTTGTGTAGAATGAAGAAGGAAAAAATAAATAAACTTTTCTCATCACTTAAGTGGTATTGCTTATAACTGTATGCTGTGGAAAGCTCATCTAGGGAGAAAAGAATTATGGGAAATTCATAAACAAAATTGAAGCAACCTCCTCGGTTGCTCGAGTTATTTTCAGCCCTGCTTGATGGTTTATGTTCCCTTTTATGTGTGCCGTCCTTTAAAAACCGGAGTGGGGCAGAAGAAAACTGTGATTTCCAAATGAAATCGTCTATTTTCTATGTGACTGTCTCATATAAATTCGGTTCTTGAGATCTTAACAGACATATGAGATGCCCAATTGTCTTGTTTACCTCTGATGTGGCCAATTTTGCAGGCTTACCTAGCGCATGGTTAGTTCTGACTCTGATGGCAAGTAGATTTTTCTTTGGCGATTCAAAGAGTGGAGCCGTAAACTGATAGCAAGAATCTGCAAATTCGGGCTCCTTGATATCCTCTTTCGATTCGAATCATCAAAGAAAGACGGTGGTCATACAATTTCGTACCCGTAAACTCACGTTACAAAGGCAATAGCTTGTTAACGAGGATGATTAGACTTTAGTATTGCACTGCTGTGGATTTTGTCAGGCCAATTAGTTATGTTTAGCTACTTATTTGGCATAGTTTAATTGCGCTGGTAGATATTGTGTCTCTGCAAAATCTGTCTTGTATCCTTGTGCAGTATTTTTGACAGCTAAGAGATACCAAAAAAAAAAAAAAAAAAAAAAGTGACTAAATCTTAATCCATGAGGCGTGAAACTCATTCGGGTCCATGCCGTATGGAACGATTCTGCTGACCAAATAACTAATATGTAATTTAATATTGGGTTTATGAATATTGAGATTGGTGATTCAATGGTGGATATATTTCTGCTGATGGCTAGTTGGCTAATTTATGATGCGTTTGGATATCCAACTATATTTGGTATTGTACTCAAATGAAATGGATGAATTGTAATATTTTTGGATGCCTCATTTGAGTGCATGTATTTTTATTTTAATGGAATGTGCATTTCGATATTAATGTCGGAATACATTTGAAAACATTTACAAGTAAATGTGTGTTTGAAAAAAAGGTATAGGAGTGTGTATTATAATTGTGATGGTGTTTGTATTGGGGTTTTGTTAAAAAAGTTATGTATTAAAATGTAAAATATTAATAACTAAATGAATACTTTTATTTTTTGTTTTGAAAAATATTTCAATTAAATAGGTGATTCAAATGCCTATTAATCCGGTAACAATTTGCCGCCTTGAGTTGTACATAGTTATAATGTCTTCTTTTTTTTTTTTTTTTTTTTTTTTTTTTTGGTACTTGAGTCTTCATTTTTTCCAAGTTAATTTATCTTGCAGGACTTAATGAGCGTGAACCCTCATCTATTTACATGAAATGATACTCGATATTCCATACAAATAGGTATATAAACCTCTTCCATTTTAATAGGCTAAGGGCAATTGAAGACAGAGTTTTGAAAATATTTTGATTAAATTTGAGTTGAATTTTGAAAATATATGTTTAGTTGGGGAAGAAAGAACTACTTTGAGTGAAAAAATGTAAAAACTTAAAATTTATACGGAAAAAAAAAAAAGCATCAATATAAAATTATGGATATTGTTTCGTTTTTCCAAAATTCTATGCAATTTATTAAAACAAAAATAAAATAAATTCATCTTAATTTGACTTGAACTAACAAAGTTACTGATCAAAATGTTGACATATACAAAATTTTAATTAAAAACCAAAAACTCCCCCAAAAACACGTTTGGATACCAAACGGCAAGACACCATTAGAGACATCCCCAAACAGCCTTTTAATTCCCACTCCATGTCAATTTTTTCAGTAGCACTTAGCCATAAAAATATTTTATAAATAACATTAATTTTGATTTTCTTTTAGGTTTCTGCCATGTCAATAATTACTAGTACCTATCACAAGTAATTATTGTATTATCACGAGTAATTAGAGTGCAAGTAGTTATTAAAATATAATAGGGGAAAAAAAACCTCACATACCAAAGAAAACCAAAATCAATGTATAAAGGGGTGAGTCTGTGGTAGAGACCCTTTGAGGGTCTCTACCGGTAAAGCCCTTTTTTGGGCCGTCAAAATTTAATCGAACGATTGAAACGTTGTTGGTATATCATACTTATCATACACCTTACCTCACATTACCCTTCTCACCCAAAGTCTTCTCTGTCGTCGGTGATCTTCCCGCCACCGGCGACGGACCCCCGACGCCGGCGACCCACCTCCTGTCCAGCCCCGACCGGCCGGCCGCCGGCGACCCCCCTTTCTCTCTCTTCTCCTCTCTCCTGTGGTGACCCACCTCTGGCCCCCCCACCACCGGCCCCAGACCCGGCCGGCCGCCGGCGACCCCCCTTTCTCTCTCTTCTCCTCTCTCCTGTGGTGACCCACCTCCGGCCCCCCCACCACCGGCCCCAGACCCGGCCGGCCGACCGCCAGCGACCCCCCTCTCTCTCTCTTCTCTTCTATCTCTCTTCCCCTTTCTCTCTCTTCTCCTCTCTCCCGTGGTCCCCCACCCCCGGCCGGGGGAGGAAAAGAGAGAGAAAGGGGAAGACAAAGAGGGGAAGAGAAAAAGGGGGCCGAGGGGGTCGTCGGGGGGGGGAAGAGAGAGAGAGAAGAGAGGAAAAAAGAGAGAAAGGGGAAGAGAAAGAGGGGGCCAGGGGGGTCGTCGGGGGGGGGGTACCAGGGCGGCGGGGGGGTGGGGGGAGGCCTGGGGGAGGGGGGCCTGGGGTGGAGGGTGCACCGGGCAAGCTGGGGGGCCGCGGGTGGGGGGCCGCGGGAGAGAGGAGAAGAGAGAGAAAGGGGAAGAGAGAGGGGGGTCGCCGGCGGTCGGCCGACCAGGGCTGGGACCGGTGGTGGGGGGGCCGAAGGTGGGTCGCCGCGGGAGAGAGGAGAAGAGAGAGAAAGGGGAAGAGAAAGGGGGAGAGAGAG
Source organism: Ficus hirta (assembly GCA_038430175.1). Taxonomy (NCBI): domain Eukaryota; kingdom Viridiplantae; phylum Streptophyta; class Magnoliopsida; order Rosales; family Moraceae; genus Ficus; species Ficus hirta. The sequence goes on from CM076596.1 coordinate 11,302,900, forward strand.
AGAAGAGAAGAAAGAGAAAGGGGTGTCGTCGGCGGCCGGCCGGCCGGGGCTGGGCCGGGGGTGGGTCGCCGGCGTCTGTCGCCGGCGGCGGGAAGATCGCCGGCGACGGAGAAGACTTTGGGTGGGAAGGGTAATGTGAGATAAGGTGTATGATAAGTATGGTACACCAACAACGTTTCAACCGTTCGATTAAATCTTGACGGCCTAAAAAAGGACTTTACCGGTAGAGACCCTCAAAAGGTCTCTACCACAGACTCACCCATTTTTAAAGTAGTTGTTTCTATTCTGAGCCAAAAAAAAAATGTACTTGTTTCCATTAGAGTGAAAAATAAATAAATAAAATAACAATTTCATGTACTAACTGGCACTGCTCAGTCTAGAAGTCGGGCTGCTCCCTTATTTTCCTTATTTAGCCTCTCCTTAATTCTTTTTTTTTAATTTCAAATTTCATTGAAAATGTATCAAAAATATATTTTTATTTGCATCCTTAGTTTTTGCTTTAAATTAAGTTAAATCCAACCTGAACATGTTTATGTATTCGCCCCTATCAACCAGGGTAACATAAACATGGCCGTATTTCAGAAACTCACACCAGTTTTCCGATTCTGAGTTGCCCAATACGGAAGCCACAGGGACAAAGGCCCGTTTAGTTCAAGTGCAGCTGAATATTTACAGCCCCAAGTGTTCTTATATTCCACTAGTTGGCTAATTAATTGAGGAAAATGGGTTAATTGGGATTTTAGTTTCTTGATCTAAATCTATGGTTTTTAACCACTTGTAATAGCGGTTTTCATTGTATGTTAATGGCTGAATACTTTTGTGACCATTAATGTGTTAGTAAATGTTTTTTAGTGGTGGGTGATTGTGTGTTAGTGGCTGAATTATGGCTCGACTTTCAGCCTTCTTGTAACTGAATATAGCTATTGTAGGGCTTGTTCCAATGCTACTCAGGGGAGCGAAGTGTTTTTAGCTAGAAAACCTTGAATTTATCATCTTTGGTGGAACTCCAAAACGGTGAGTTAAAAACCTAAGGGAGGTGATCAAATCTGTATCCCTTAGTTTACCTATTTTTCCGTTAAACCTACCAACCACAACTCGTAATTTGTACTTCCGGTATTATATACCCGGGACTTGATCCTGGATGTTTAACTTTTTTTTTTTTTTTTTTTTGGGGGGTAACGCCTAGCTCTGCCGTCCGGTAATCCCTGGAAAACTAGATGATCACAATATCAAAATTTTGATGCTGAAGCTCAAAGGATACATAGGAAAATCAAAATTCAAAAGAAAATAAATTAAAATAAAACCTCTTATCCTGTTGGGGATTTCCATAATAAAGGGGGAAAGGACGGGTCTGAAACTAATTACAAAGAAACAGAAAGCACAATACCAACCAAACCCAACAATACACTTCGGGGACTGATTTGTTTCCCGCAAACACTAAATGTACAGTGTAGTCGCATACAGTACCAATGGCCAAAATAGTTTGCACTCTAAAACACATTTATTGTTTTTTCCTCTTTTTTGTACTGGGAAAAGAATTAGGGTACCGTTCTTAGCACTCGCATCCACTTGACCTTGTCTGACCGACAGTGGCGACATCAATGACATCCGGCAAGTATCTATGGAGGAAAAAAATAAATAAATAAAAGTGAAGAAGGACAAAATCGAAGTGACGGAAAAAAGAAAATCAATACATGAACTTTGGACTTGAACCAATATAATAACATATAAAATCGGACAGCTTTAAGAAACAACCACGAATTGTTAAGTTTAACAATTCTACCACAATCGCATCCAATCTCACACTTGTGTTTTTTTACTAAAAAGGCTAACGGACGATAAATTTCTAGCTAGACAAAACTAACATAAAGAATAACATATATACGTGTGTGCGTGTGCGTGTGCGTGTGCGTGTGCGTGTGCGTGTGCGTGTGCTTTATAGACGCGTGCACTTATGTACTAATGTTCAGCCAAGCAGTGACAAAAAGTGCCAAAAAAAAATTTTCCCATTCTAGCACCTTAAAACAATTGTAAGAATCACTTTATGACATAACAACCTGAGCTCTTTAAGTTTTGAATGCTCAAATCCAAATTAAACTAACTGGTAAGCAACAAAGGCTAGATAAATTCACAAGCCGTAAAAAAGAACAAGCATCAGAAGTTTCGTATGCACTTATTTAGATTCATCAAATGAAGGTTCTGTTCGCTTACATCTCCTCCTCCTCGCCACTCTTCACAGCATTCTTTGCTATGCATTGGAAAGCTTCTTCTACATTAATGCCTTCCTTGGCAGAGGTCTCGAAGTATGGGATATTCCCCTTCGATGCACACCAAGCACGAGCTTTTTTCTCCGAAACCTGGAGTCATTAACAAAAGATTACATGGACGTCAAACGCACAATACATACATACAAGGTGCACCTTATAACTAAGTACATGGATATGCATGCACATACAAATCTGAGTGAGAGAATGGAAATGGAAAGGGAGTATGCATGTCCATGCACTGGCAGTGAAGGATTCGAAAATATAAAATTCAAGCAAGTACGTACCACTCTGCTATTTCCACCATCTACATCGATCTTGTTTCCTATGACAACGAATGGGAAGTTTTCAGGATCTGATGGGCTTGCCTGCAGGTTCCTCACATCATCAGCAATCATAAAAATTGATAAATCATAGGAGAATACTTACGGGACCATTTTTTTGCAAAGATCCATTACCATAAAAGATCATAGATGTACCTGAATAAGAAATTCTTCCCTCCAATTGTTAAGGCTGTCAAACGATTTCATCGAATTAACATCATAAACAAGAACACAGCAATCAGCACCACGATAGAAAGCAACTCCAAGGCTTTGGAATCTTTCCTGACCAGCTGTGTCCCAAATCTGCCAAAACAAATTAAGATGGACTGAATTTTAAGCAAGGTTAAAAAGACAAAAAAATTTGCAGCCCCAGAACATGATTACACAAAAGGCAAGCCAAAACGTGTCTAAGAGTTATGGACTTAATATGCACTAAAAGATGCATCATAAGAAAGTGCCAGCCAAGTAAATCAAATTTGCTCAAATATTTCAACAGCAGTAATTTCAACATAATCAAGCACAGGAAATGTGAGCGGCCACACAACTAAACTTATTTTTCTTCTCTCTCTGCATTTACTAGTTTGTTTACTTCCAATTAATCAAACAGGATTAGAGAAATGCAAAATGTATCCTATTATTCCCCACATAGTATATTATAGTCACCGAACAGACCAGTGGTTCAACGGGTGGCCATGTATACATATACACATATATTATAAAGCATATCAGTTAACTTTTCCATGCCATAATATCACTAACTATTTCAGTTTCCTACTAGCAGCCACACCGTAACATAACCCCAGCTATAATTATTGCTATGAGAAAGATCTGAGATTTTTGAATAAATATACAAAGAATTTCAAGAAAACGGGAGAATTTTCAATTAAATCTGCTAGAAATTGTTTGGAAGAGAAACGAATCAAGTTTCATGGAAGCTTTGGGCCACCATAAAAGAAGGTAAGTAAATGCACAAGGAAAAATTCGGTCAGCCTCAATCGAGTTTCCAGAACTCCATAAGGAAGTTTCAACAACTAAAGATTTATCAGGACATAATTTGACTTTACTCACGGTTCAAATGGAAAACAGCATGCTTGAACTAGATGATTCCACTAAACGGTAACCAACAAATATATCCGAGCAATCAGATCTTTTCGTTACAACAGCTATTTAGTTTTACAACAACGAAATTCATTGATAATATAATTCCTCACTAACCTGCAGGGTGAATAGCCTATCCTCAAACTGCACTTCTTTTGTCAAAAAATCAGCTCCAATTGTCGCCTTGTACTGGTTGCTAAACTTCTTATTTACATATCTATAAAAAGTACGTCAAGGAAAAAACCGCAAAAACCACAACAACAAACCTCATAGGAGATTCTGCTTCATGAATTTACACAAATTTAGACTTAGTTAAGCGACCAATTAATTCCGAATTACAAACTCAACAATAAGAAGCAAAATTGCGTATAGCTCTCTTCGTGATCACGCATGGAAGGATACTGATTCATCAAAGAGGTCTTTCCCACCCTGCAAAACGACATTAAAACAACGTTAACTAACACAATTTCCTTTTAACAACAATTTACCCAGGCACTCAGGCATACTATGATCACTGAACTTGCTGATCATTGTCCGTTTGGCTCAATAGAAAATTGATTGAGCTCCAACAAAATGATATTTTCCAGAATCTCTTGCCAAAATACCCATAACAAAATCGAATTTAGCTACCATGAATGAGAATTGAATCAAAAAGTTCCAGAATTAACACCTTTCTCGGCCTTTTAGATAAAAAATTTTCACAGATTCTGATAAATTATTTATTAAAAAAAAAGGCCCAATTCTTCGATTATTAACATGCTCAATTGTAAGTAAAAAAAAAAAAAAAAAGCTCAATTGTATCAAAAAATCAATTAAACGCAGTAGGAGCGTGAATGACTAGGGTTCATGATAATTCTATTCCAAAAGTAAGATCTCGAAAAATTCCTAAATATAATAGAAACATAACCCTAGAAAAAAAAAGCACCAAAAACACAACAAAAACAGGAGAGAGAGAGAGATAGAGAGAAAGAGAGAGGACAAGTACGGACCCACTGTCGCCGAGGATGATGACCTTGAGGAGCGTTCTTCGACGGGAAGGCATGGTGTACGGACGGTGAATTCGAATGGATCTGAGAGAGAGAGAGAGAGAGAAGAGAGAGATCTAAGCTGGTCGGAGCTTTCTAGTCTATTTGGTCTAACGGAGCTGGACTGACCTGTAGTTTTGTTTGCAACAACCATTCTTCTTGTCTTTTTTTTTTTTTTTTTTTTTTGGGTCTCGAATTTGGTTCGGTGACGTTGATTACGTGAATGCCCTATAGTTGTCTTCCACCTATGAGACTCGTTGAGAATTTAGATTCTCTCTTATGTACATTTGTCACTTAACTTTGGATTAATTCTATTTTTGCCTCTCTAAAACTTCGATCGCATTTTAACTTTGCCCCTGAACATCAAAAAATAATATATAAGTCCCCTCGAACTTACCTATATTTACCCTTTATATTTGCCCTCTAAACTTTAAAACGTTATTATATTTGCTCTTTATATCAATTGTCGTGAATTATCTATCAGTTTGATTGTTAGGTTGGAATACAAAAATTTTTGTGTTTGAGTTAAGTTGAAGTTGAGTTGTGCATTTGGATATTGTTTCATTTATCTCGAAAATTTATGTAATTTAAAATAAATTCATTTTTATTTGGACTTACATATATAAAGTTGTGGACTTTTAAAATTTACGTTTTTAAATTATAATTGGAACCGGTAAATAGTGAAACTAGTTGGTTTTTCAGAAAAAGATAAAAATTTAGTTGGGTTTTTTTTTTTTCCCCCAAATAATGAACCAAACACATGTTGTATGTTTTTTTTTTTTCTCTCTTTGTTTTTTTTTTAAATTAACACATGCTGTATGTTGATGTGGAGCGTGGAAATAAATTCAAGTTTCACTAAAAGGTAAGAAAGTATTTGTAAGAAAATCATATAATTAGGTTATGTCAACCCAAATTCCTTTTGTTAGAAGTTATTATAAAGGACAGAGAGGAGAATCATGAGGAAAAGGTCTCTTCGGTTTAGGAGAACCATCCGGATTATAACATTTGGATGAAAACATTTAAATATAAGGGGGTGTTTGGTTGGTTAGCTCAAACCAACATTTTCAAACTTTTTTTGTCTTTTTCTCAAAAAGTTTTTGTCTTTTTCTCAAAAAGTTTTTTGTCTTTTCTGAAAATTCAAAAAAAATTTACTATTGAAACTTAAAAATTTCAACTCAAACTCATTCACCAAACAAAAAGTATTTGAACATAAATATTTAAATTGTCGTCCGAACTTGCATTTGAATACTAATTTAGCACAGTATTTTTAAATAAAAATATTTGAATTTATATGCATAACATCAAAATAGGTATCCAAATACTCACGTACAAGGTTTAAACACACATTTAAATAAGTCATTCAAATAGAATGGTTCAAATTGAGGCAAATAATTATCCCAAACAGAGACGTCATTCCGTGACATGATGCATGAACAATGGGCCTCTGTTAACAACAAAGCCAACTAATAAGAAACTACCCAAAAATGTAATGGGAGAAGGAGGTAAATAGTAATTTTATAAAAAAAATTCTTACGATGAATAATATGTTTTAAAAAATGGCATCCTTGCTGTGATTTTTTAAATAACAATAGATACTTTTTTTTGCTAAATAACAATAGATACTTGACTTCATCAAGAACGGGCCTCCAATCTTACCCCCAAAAAAAAAAATATATATATATATATATATATATTATACAAACCGTCTATTTTTAGGATATTGTTTTAAATATATCTGATTTTTCGTAATATTGTGAAACCATCTATTTTTCAATAATCAAATTAGTGTATTACCCAATTAGCAAAAAAAAAATTATTACTTTTTTTTTATAATTTCTTATTTAATGAAATGTGTTTTTTATTGGTATTTGTTTTTCAAATTTTTTAAGTTAGTTGACCACTTTTAAAAGTTCTTACACTAATGATGAAAATATTTCATTTGTTGTTTCACCACTATTATATTTCTTCTCGATGTCAGTAAAATCTTCATATTAAGAAAAATATCTTTATCATGAAAAAAATTATGTGCGAGAAATATAAAACATGTTATCTGTTTACTTCTTAATCATAATTACCCTATATATTTGTTCTCTACACATTTTTTTCGGATATTGTTGTTTAAAATATTTATTCACCTTTTTCTACATAAATCTTGATCATAATTACGAAATTTTTTAGCATTGATCCTGATTTTTATTGTGAGTACATACTATTTATTATAAAGACCATAATGATACTATTTGGTATAATTATGTCTTTATGGTCTTTTTGGGTTTTTTTGTTTTTGTTTTTGTTTTTTTATTTTCATGAAACACGAAACCATTTTGGGTGATGTCTAATTTTAAATTTTGGATACAAAATGGTTTCATGTTTCATGAAAGATGAAACCATTTTGGACGTGATATTATTTCTAAATCTTTATGGGATTTATGGAGATCTCTATTAATATATTTTATTATTATTATTTGATTCTTTATATATATATATATATACACACACACTATGGAGTATGGAGACAAAATTAGGGATAATGATGTCATTATACACATAATTGTAGACATATTTAAAACAAAGTGAAATTTTAGACATATATGCAGTTAACCCTCCAGACAAAAAACCTGAAGCGCAAATTAGAAAAGGATTTCCTTCTTGAACCTATGTCTAGGCATTAAAAAAAAAAAAAAACCTCATTTCACAGCCGACGAACTTGCAATTAATAAGAGGTGGTGATTGTAGGTATAGTCTAGCAGTAATACTACATCTGACTTCAATGATAAAGCTAGACATATATATCAATAGCGGTATAGCAAATTTTTTTTAAAGAAAAAATAAATAACATCAAAGTATAAAAACTAAACAGTAAAATTTTAATTGGGGGCTATTTAGAAATTTTAATTTTTAGTAAGATAAAGCTAAAAAACCATAAATTTTTTGGAGTAGAATTAATTTTAGTGAGGACTATATGAGAATTTTTTATTTTAGTAGGGGTAAAAATTAAAAAAAGTATAAAATTTTTAGGGTAAAAAATAAAAGCAAAAAATTTCAGTAGGGGCTATAGTTCCCACTGAGCATAACATGCCTCCGCCACTGCCACTGCCTGATTCCACTTAAAAGTGTAAACCCATTCCATGTTCAAAAAACTTGTAGTTAATAAGAGGCTTTTATGGCTATTTAATATGTCAATATTTAACAAAAATTGTTAAGGCTAAGTGGATTTCAAGTCTCATTTCCCAATTCTAAAAAAGAAAAAAAATATATATATATATATATATATATAATTTTTGTAGATTAAATTCAAAAAATCACTTGAACGAGATAATGAGTTTAATTTCAAAACAAACTCTAAAATCACAAAACATGAACCACGTCAACCTTATTCCGCAAACGATACATAGACAATTATATCAGGTGCAGTTCAATATTCAAAGACGACGAATATTCACCGACTAGAGATGTTATTCAAGGAGAGGTTATACCGTCTAGAGGTATTCGCCAAGGTTGTCCATTATCACCGTTATCTTTTCTTGCTTTGCGCCGAAGGCTTATCGGCGAGGATTAAAAAAAATTAGAGGCCGAAGGTCGGCTTAATGGGATTCTCGTGCAACAGGGGAGGACCTCGGATTAGTCATTTTGTTTTTTGCCGACGATAGCTCCGAACTTAATGCCATGGCGGCTCGCTTCTGGATTGTTACATTTGCGAGCGAGTGACTTGCTTCTTCAAAATGGAGGCGACTGGGGTTGGTCAAAGATTGGTGGGTTGCTTTGGCCGGTTGATGGAAAACTTATGTTAAGCAAATTTCTCTAGGACGTCTTTATTGATCCGATATCCGAGTTTGAGGCAAAAGTTAATTACTCTGTCAAATCTGATTACAGAGTGATTACTCCGAAATAAAAAGGTTTCCAATTATGGCAAGGGATTTGTAATTAAGAAATTATTTTTATAAACTTGAATGGGCCAAGCTTTATAACATTAAATTCATATGCTATCCAATCCTAGTTTCATACCATGTCTGGCTACACTGTTGGTAATTTTATTTTCCAATTTATCCGTGTACCCACATAATTGGATGATAGACAAAATAATCAATGTAGTTTCCAACTTATCGATCAATGTAACACAATGTACGCTAGCACAACATACATATATATATATATATATATATCATGCTTTGGCTTAACATAGCTTATATCTTAGTAACTTTTTATAATAATTTTTAATTAGACCTTAACGTACGTATAATATTTGTTTGGCTTACATATTTTGTCATCGAATATACTATGTATGGGTTAGCATACATATGAAAGGCAAATTAATAGACTTTTTAAAAAATATAATTTTCTACTGTGTCTCGTTTTATGTTTCGTAATAATTACACGTTTGATTTCCTGTTTTTCTTTTTCTGTAGACACCGTTTTTGGCTTAATTAACATATAATAACGCGAATTAGTAAATTAATCTATTTACGATAATATATTTTCACGTCACGTGTCTAACCTCGCTCATCCTTCTGCTACACATGGGTATAGTGTATACTTCACACTGGAATATGAGGGAGAGAACATGAGACATAATTTGTTTTTCCAATTGGAAGTTATACGGGTTATTTGACGGAATTTCTTAGAAGTTATCATTAGCTTCTTGAGTTTAAAAGATGTTTCTGAAAATGTTTAGATGTTCTTTAGAAGTGCTTTTATTATAGAAGAACTTCCTGTCAAAAACTAGAAAATATGACTTTTAGAAAAGCTTTTTCGTAAAATTACAATCTTTTTTTGACTTTTTAAAAAGACTGTAAAATTTATATAAGAGTTTAAATTAAATATTGTAAACTTTATTTAAACATCTTTAATGTTTATTGTCATTTTAACTTCAAATGCTATTTTGAAAATATGATTCACAAACACTTATTGAAAAGCTATAATTTCTGTTTATCTTCTTCTACTGACTAAAAGTAAAAGTAAAAACTCTATTAAATGGACCTAAAGTAATATAATTACTACTTTGGGATCATTTACACTAAGTCACATGTTAAAATATTTAAACATTTAGATGATCAAATTACTATAAGATATGAACAAACATTAAGATGATCAAATTATTATAAAGATATCAACAGTTTTAAGTAACAATATAAAACCTTAAAGCATGACAATAATTATGTCTCGACTCCAATAAGTACATAAAGAGTGGGCCCGCATGCATCTCACGTGCCGACTCAGGGTGAATCCCCACGTATATCTTACATACTGATTCAGGTTGACTCGGGAATATTTATAAAAAGGAAAAAAGAAAAGAGTGAACTCTAAAATAGGGAAGTATATATATACCAAAGGCAAATTAATTAATAGACTTTTTAAAAATAATTTACTACCGTGTCTCGTTTTATGTTTCATGATCATATATACGTTTCACTTCCTGTTTTTCTTTTTCTGTAGACACCATTTTTGGCTTAATTAATATATAATAACGTGAATTAGTGAATTCATCTATTTGAAATAATATATTTTCACGTCTGACGTCGCACATTTCATACCATGTCTGGCTGATGCACTATTGGTCAGTATATTTCGACTTACGGGCATGCTTAATTGTCATATTAATGGACAATAAAAATGGAAAAAACCAAAAACGAAAAAGACCAGTCTCTAAAATAGTTATTACTTATTAGAGCTTTTAGTCAAAAGCTAGTCTCCAGTCTCTAAAAAGACTAGACTAAAAATCTTTTAGTCTCCAGAAAAACTTCACGTTAAAAGCTAAAAAATATTGTTTTCGGAAAAAACTCTTGTAAATCAACTTTAAAACTTATATAAGAGTTTAAGTTAGATATTGTAGACTTTATTAAAACATATTTATTACTTATTATTATTTGAATAAATGATGGTTACAAGTATCAGTAGGTGTATCAAGACATCCCAATTAGGTTGGCACCCCTCTAGCACATTTCTTCATCTGCATGTCCCATATTATTATTAATAAAAAATAAAAAGAAATACAATAAAGTTTTATGAGGGAAAATGAAAATAAACAAACACCATATAGGGCATCAAAACAATACAAATTAAATGATCTATGTAGCCGAAGATTGATCCCAAAGAATTAAGCGTGAACTTACAGCTTGTGATTTAATCTTAAATATGCCTCGTCAAAAACCTTTTAGCTAAAACCCTGTGGAAAAAAGACCAAAAAGAAAAAAAGATTACATATTTATCAAAGGTCTGCTACCTTGTAAATCTATTTAGCGAAAGACCGACAATGTCTCTGTTGACTGCTAAAGAGAAAATCTGGACAAGCAAACCACCAATTTTCTTGTTCCAAGTGTGTTGTATGAGAAGCTAATTTAGCTGTCGCGTGATTTCCTTCCCCAAACACATGAGATACATAGTAAGTGTTTTCTTAAAAATAGTTCATAGCGTGTACACATCGTGTAAGGAACTTCCAAGGAATATTTCTGCTTTTGTTCTGAAGAATATCTACCACGTACGTTGCATCACATTCGAACAAAAAATGAGTCCAACGAAACCTGATGGCATATTCCACCGCCGTGATGACACCCCATAACTCGGCTTCAAAAGCATAACGAACTCCCAAAGACTTAGCATAACAGCCTTTGCAGAATCCTCTATAAGTCCAAAATATACCTCCATAGCCTGTGATACCTAGTGTGCCATTCGCAGCTCCATCCGTGTTGACTTTAATCCAGCTTGGATTAGGCTTTTTCCATTCAATCTCAATGATTGAGGGAGCTTTGGAAACCTTGTTGTGAAGCTTGAAGGTTTTCAAAATTAAGAGATCAGCAAGATAATTCTTCATAGTACCGGAATCAATAGAATCAACCTCTCTAATGTTATTCCATATCAGAACAAGAGCACCATGCTTACTCGGAATTTTGTCATCAAAAACTTCACCATTACGTAATTTCCATATAATCCATATAGTGGAAATAATTCCACTAATCCAAAGATTATAAACATGAGAGCTCATATGGGCTTTAGAAGCTGAGATAAAAAGATCCTTAAGATCCCCTGACCTGTTGATCTATTGAATGTAGACTGCAAAGTGTTCCATATTGCATTAGCAAAATCACATCGAAGAAAAATGTGATTGATATCTTCTTCAGCCTTGTAGCAAAAACGGCAAGCAGGAGGGCATGACGAATCCTTTCCTCTTGAGAATTTGCTCCGTCGCCAACCGATAATGAAGTGCCTTCCATATAGTGAGAGAGCGTCTTGGCTGAATAGAGCATCTCCAGATTTTTTTCTCCCGAAGTTTTCTCCCCTAGTTTTGAATTAATTGGATAGCCAATCCAATTATCTAACCAAAAATTAACCCCATTGGAATTATTCCCCACAAGCCAAATGATCTCCTCCATAAGCTGTGAATAAAAAATAAATTAATTAATTAAAAAAAAACTCTTAGAGCTGGCCAAATAGATGCAGTGACTCGACTGCTTTTAACAACACGAAAATCCTTTGATATATTTCTGTTTCAGGAAATCACAAGCAAGGGATTCATCTTTCATCATCCGCCAAGCAAGTTTTTTTCAAAAAACGCTGCATTTGTAGCTTCCAAAGAACGAATGCCAAGACCTCCTTCAGCTTCGGGCAGATAACATTTTTTCCAAGCAACCGCAACCATCTTTCTTTTTTCAATATTCCCAGTCCAATATTATTTTTTAGATAATTTTCAAGTTATTTTAATTTCAAAAACTCTTTTAAAAAATATGGTTTACAAATATTTACGGAAGAGTCATAGTTTTTACTTCTCTTTTTTTACAAACTAAAAGCAAAAGCAAAAATTATAATATTGACGGACCCAAAGTATATTAATTACTACTTTAGGATCATTTACACTAAGTAGCATGTTACAAAATTTAACATTTAGCCGACCAAATTACCATAAAGATACGAATCATTTAAGTAACAATAATAAAACCTTAGAGCATGAAAATGGAAACATCTCGACTCCAATAAGTACAAAAGAAGTGGCCTCGCATGTATCTCACGTGCCGACTCGGTGTGATTTCCCACATATAGCTCACGTGCCGACTCAGGATGACTCGGCGATATTTATAAAAAGGAAAAAAGAAAAGATACCCTAAAATAGGGGAGTATATGGGAATTCAGTGAATATAATATATATGTGTATACGCACACACACACTTATGCTTATACAGTGAGAACTTTGCCCCTCATTTGTTGTAGGCGATCTGAGGCAAACAAGCACGGTTCTCTCGTTCTGTGTCTTTTGGCGTTTCCCTTTTCCTTCGAGAATCCTCCGACCCTTTCCGGTCAGTTATTTCATCTTCTCTCTCTTTCCTCTCTCTCTCTCTCTCTACTTGTTTTGTCCTTGAACGCTCATGGTTTGTTCATTTCATTGCCACACCATGGGCGGTATTTACATATTTACGTGTATATAAATATACATATATATATTTATTTATTTCATACCTTATAAAATCTTTATGACGTCATGTAATCAAATATTTCATTTTTGTAATTTTTTTATTTGTTGTTTTCGTTACGTTAACATCTTTGTTTAGGGGATCCTCTTGGTCGGAAACTCCATCAACAATGGCTACTTCTTTGCTGTCTCCTTCGCTGTCCGATTCTCCACCGGTTTCCACACCCCCTCCGAACTCATCATCACCACCGCCGCCTCCTCCACCGCCGTCTCCGGTGGCGGGGGGTGGTTCATCCTCACCGCCTCCGCGGAGATCGCTGACGACCCCGGCGACTAGCAACACGACGGAGTCGTCAACCGATTCGACGTCGTCGGGGTCTAGAAATATGGTGCCTCTCGTGGTCGGAGTTGCGGCTGGGGCGGTGCTTTTGCTCCTTGTGGTGGCGATGCTTTGCTTCATGTGCTATAGGAAGAAGAAATCTGCTCGTGGGAACAATCGGAATGGTAAGTTCTAATTTTTACCTTTTAAGTCTTTTATTAATTTTTTTTCTTTTAAAGTTTGTTTAGGAGAACTAAACATATTATCAGAAGCGGATAATTTTTACACTATTAATGAAGAATTAAATAAATCTTACACTCTTTTTATGCATTGTCGCAAGTTAGACATTTTTATCAATATTTTCTAAATCTTTTGTTTGGTCCACCAAAAATCTATGCTACTAAATTCTTAATGAATAAACCTGAACCTAAATATGAGAATAATAATAATAATAATAAAACATAAAACTCTTTGCCATTGAATTCTTAATGAATAAACCTGAACCCAGAAAAAACAAAAAACAAAAAAAAAGTATGACTCTTTGCTATTAAATTCTTAAAGAATCTTTGCTATTAAATTCTTAAAGAATAAACCTGATCCCCAAAAACTAAAAGAACAAAAAACTCTTTTTTTTTCCCCTCCAACTATTATCAATATGGTCTTTATGCTTTACAAAATTTAACTAGTTTTGGCAAAGGTAAGAAATACATATGTAGCTTTTTGTTGGGGGATAACTAATAACTAAAAATAATGTTAAGATATCAATCTTAATCCTCGTTATTGAATATCAATCGTTGTAACATTGTAACATGTACATTATTAGTTTATTATTGGTAAATCTTTAGTAATTGTCACATCAATTTTCAATTAACATATTGCACTATCAAACAAAAAAAAATGAGAACTCACTATTATGTATTAAATAGGTATTAAAAAAATTAAAATTAGAAATGAGATGGAAATGGTATTTATTTTGGTGGCTTGATTCATCTCATTTTAATAATAAGATAGAAAAAAAAAATTCTACAGAAAAAAAAAATTCTACAATTTTAGAATCAACCCTCAGCTCATTTTCATTTCAAACATATATTTCAAAGTAACATTTTTATATATTCAAAATTTTCTCTCTATTTTGTTTCAAGTTTTTACATTTCATAACTTTTTCATTCATATCCTATTAAACTAATTCTTTTATCAATGAAGAGAGGTAAAAATCTAGATCATTTCATATCCTATTAAAATGATAAGATTTAATTTGTTAGAAAACTAATTTTTAAACAATTGTTTTTAATATCTATCCAAAAGTCATTTCAAAAATTTCGTCTTTTTTCAGAAATTACAGTTTAATAGTACATCCAAACACTATTTAAAAAAAAAAAGTGACTCAAAAATTTAAGACAAGAATAATTTTCATTTCAAAACCAAATCTATGAACCAAACATGCCCTTAAGATTTGTGTTCCAATGTAAAATGTTAATTCTAATGCTATATGTAACTTTTGGAGAACTACAATGATTAGATGAAATAATTAAGACATTGTAGCAATCAAATACCAAATTTAGCGTTTACTATACTTGGTGGGAAATTTTCTATCAAATTTAACATATTGCAAATTATTGACATCAAAGATTACATAACACTTTATTCACCTAAATATCAAAAATTTATCATCACATCAATTTAACATTCTATCATAGATGTTCTACTAACTCTACTCGATAATTAATACACGAACAACAGTAACACTGAAATTAATCCTACACAAACTAATTTCACAAAATGCGAAAACATACGTAATATTATTTACTCAAAGGAAAATCCATTACTATTTAACAAAAGTGCTTTACTAAAAGTTTAATTAGTAATTTGACAAGATACCAAACACCTACAAAATTAACTGATAATAAAGCCCTTGAAAACATTCTTTGATCATTATTAGCCAAATATATATATGTATATATGATATTTTTAGCAATAAATTTCACACCTTTTAAATTTAGAGTATTTTTCTAGTTGAATTTGATCTAAATTAATCAGCATACAATTAACGCTTGGTACTTATTTTCTCCCCCATGAAGGAGCTCACCATACTAATTCACAACGCGGCCACCGCCAGAACTGGCCACAAATCGGAGAAACAAACCCCAATGTCAACGTGGTCACTATTCTACCGCCGCCTCCCGTCGCCAGATCTAGGCCGGCCCTGCCGCCTCCACCACCACCGCGACTATTACGAAGCAACCGCCACATGAGATCATCCGACTTTTCAGGCCCCCTAGGCCCGGTGCTGCCACCGCGGCCGCCATCTCTGGCGCTAGGGTTTGACAAGGGCACATTCACCTACGACGAGCTGATGGTGGCAACCACCGGGTTCGCACAGGAAAACCTGCTCGGCGAGGGAGGGTTTTGGTATGTCCATAAAGGGGTGCTGCCCAACGGCAAGGCGGTCACCGTGAAGAGCCTTAAGTCCGGCAGCGGGCAAGGCAATAAGGAGTTTCAGACGGAGGTCGAGACCATCAGCCGCGTCCGCCACCGGAACCTTGTCTCCCTTGTGGGGTATTGCATTGCTGGTGAAATTAAAATGTTGGTCTATGATTTTATTCCCAATAGCAACCTTGAGTTCCACCTTCATGGTATAGTTCTCACTCACTTTTCCTTTTTATATTTGTATATTAAATTGGTCATCACTTTCAAATTATTTTTTAAGATTTTGATCCTTTATTGTTTTCTTAACATTTTTTGTGATTTTATTTAAATTCGGACGTTCAAATGGAATTGAAGTTCAAAATGAAGGTTAAAATTGCCTTTTTTCACGCATGGGAATAGTACCCTTAAAAATAACATATATGGGATATATGCCACATTTTTTGGAAACATCAGGTAGAATGCAACATTTCGATAAAATACACGGAGTGTGTTTTTATTGTTTGTTGCTTTATGAATAAATTCTTTGTTATGGACAAATATCATATTACACTCTCACTCACATGTATATTCGATCTTTTCACAAAGAGCCGAAAATACTCTGTGCCTAAATTGATTTTTAAGTTATTAAATCTTACTTCAAATTTATTAAACTTTCTTTGTTTCTTTGCTTTACTTGTATAAATAGCTGACAAGTTTTCACATTTTTCTCATTGTTGTCAAACACATGAAATTGCAGCAAAGGAACGTCAACCGATGAACTGGGCTAACAGGATGAAAATTGCTCTAGGATCCGCTAAAGGGCTTGCTTACTTGCATGAAGATTGTGAGCATATTTTTTCCCCTTCTGTCTAACTTTCTTATTATTAATAATGTTAGAGACACCGATTTTAATCTCAATTTTCAAATATAAACTTATGTGACATACGAGTTATCATTTTTTTATTAATCAGTATTTAAAAAATTATCACATCAATTAATTATATCCATCAATGAAAAAAAATAAAAATTGAAATTAAAGTCGATATCCCTAACATTACATTATTGTTGTTGTTATTATTTTTGTTTTAACATCTATATGTCCCGTTTCAAACTTTAGGTCGTCCTCGCATTATTCACGGAGACATCAAAACCTCCAATATTTTGCTTGACTTCAACTTTGAAGCTAAGGTGCGTAATCAAAACTTTAACGGATCTTCTATCGTAGGATCTATGGTAGGAATTGTCTTTTAATTGTTAAGTTAACTTTTTAACGATCAGATCTAGATCTGTAAATGTGCATATTAAAAATTTACAACATGCAAATCATAACTATTGCAGTCATAAATCTGATCATTAAAAAATAATCCAACGACTAAAATGATAATTCTCATCGATAATGCAAAATTGGAGATAATACGGTTAAAACTCACAAATTTTGAACTTTCGTTGATATTTTTTAATTCTCTATTTCTAGAAAATTGATTATTATTAATCTTATACCTCTGATTGATTCAGGTGACAGATTTTGGTTTAGCCAAGCTTTATCAAGACAAATATGCCCAACTGTGTTCTGGAGTAAAAGAAACTTTCGGGTAAGAAATTAGGAGTCTGTTTGGTAATTAAATGGGTTTGAACTCGTTGTTCAAAATTTTTTTCTAAGGTATAAAATTTTCTTTGAAAAATTTATATTCTTTCTCTTCATTATTCGTATGTACAAAATAAAAAATTAAAAAAAGATTTAAAAAAAAAAAGACTTGGAAGATTGTACTTATCATATTTGCTTATGCTCGGAATTATTCATATTCAAAGATTAATCACTTAGGATGAGTCGAGCCTAAATTTATATTTTGATGATATCTGACCATATTACTTCTAATTAAATGTATGGTAAATTATTAACACCAAACTATAATTTTGAAGCCAGAGTAATGGCTAATTAGGTAAAAAGAAGGAAAATGAGAAATAAGTGTTTTTTTTTTTCCTGAGAAAAAAAAGGAGATTACTTGGTGCTATTTAATTTCCAAACTCACTAATAAACGAAAAGTATTTGACTTAATTATGTTTAAATATGAAATATAAACCAAACTCATAGTATATGCAGGTACTTGGCTCCCGAGTATGCATCAAGGGGTAAATTAACAGACAAGTCAGATGTATTCTCTTTTGGTGTGATTCTTTTGGAGCTTATAACTGGACGATGCCCTGATGACCATTTGGAGGAAAGCTTTGTTGATTGGGTTCGAAAACTACCTCTTCAATAATTTCTTCTTCTTTTTCCTTTTAATAGTTATTTTGATTTGGGAATTTCAAACAATTCATACTACATAAGGACGATAGGCACAACATTCCTAATGTGGTACTTTTGTTTGGGTGATGTGCATGAACACAGGCTAGGCCTCTCTGCTTGAAAGCGCTGGAGGATGGAAACTACGATGAACTGGTGGATCCGCGCTTGGAGAATAACTATGCCCCGAATGAGATGGTGCGCATGGTTGCCTGTGCAGCTACAAGCATTCGCCATTCTGCAAGGCAGCGTCCGAAGATGAGCCAGGTAATTAATCAAGAACGAATTCAAATGCTCGATTTTGATTCGTGTTTTTAAGAACAAGAATGCCCAAAATTTTGATAATCTTTAAGTTTTCATCTTGATTTAGACGTGGAAATAAGTTGTGTACTTGAAATGCGTTGTGTGAATTTTTGTGTGCTAGTTACTGTTGTATATAATTTTCAATTTGTTAGGAAGTACCAAAAAATGTGTGTTAGTAGAGGAAGGAACTTATTTTGGACAGGACAATACTTCTTGGGAAATTTGCGGAATTAATAAAGATAAACAAGTTAAAGAAATAATAACAAATAAATATAGGAACTGTTTGGACATACTCATACACAAACAAAAGAATAGAAAATAATAAACACTTTTTCCACTGATACCTCGTACATTTTACTTCTAAGGTCATCAAGTAATAGATCCTGAAAAGTTTTTTCACTAGAGACGCAGTAAAAAGAATAAGAAATGATTTTCTATTGAGTATGATTAGAGTTAAATATTTTAATTATTGAGTAGGGACATAGTTATAATTTTTCCTAATAACTGAGGTTGCAAATGAAATCTTAGAAAACCATTAATGGTAAAAGTAAATTTCAAAAGTTGAGTAGGGGCACGAGTCCCAACACAGTATTAGACGGCGAAGCACCCCTTGTCTTCAGACACGGATACGCCTGTCTTCGCACAATCACAGCTATAATTTGCACTTTCATGGTAAGTTATCGTAGTTAGTTAGGTAAGGTTGTGTTGACTAAATTTTTAGATAATAATATTAAAAGATTGTGGTCTAGCTAGTTCAAGTTACCAAAATCTACACAAACTGAAACTAGTAATTGTGCCCCTATTGAATTTATAAAATCACAATGGTGCCCTCATTATTAAGAAACAAAATTTTGATTATGCCCCCCTTAGAATCGAGAACTCAAACCATAATCAATCATTTAAAGAAAGAAAAACATGTCTAATCCATTTAAATAAGGCCCAAACTTAATATTGTATTCTCTTTTATATTTTGATATTTTGTACATTTATTTCGTCATCACTTGAAAATTCTCCTGACTTCGTCATTGGCATAGATGGAATAAGAACATCTAGTACGTCACTATAACTTTGATCCCTTGATTTTTGCCTTAGCAGATTATATGTCAATTTAGTCATCATAATAAAACTAAACATATGGTTGAATCATCATTTTTACGTACTTTTCAAAAACTCGTTTTGAAAGTGTTTTCTCTTAGAAAAATTTACATTTTCAGTTCAAAAATAGATTTAAGACTGAGATTGCTTTGGAACAGATTGTGCTAGCATTGATAGGTGACATCTCACTAGAAGACTTGAACGAGGAGGTGAAACCTTGCCAAAGTTCTAACTTTGCCTCCAGCTCTGATAAAAATGACCCTGGCTCATACAGTGCCAAACTGAGGAAGTTTAGGACAGAACTGGACAGCCAGGAAAATGGAAGCAGCGGGGCCACGAGCGAGTATGGCCTCGACCCCTCTTCGAGCAGTGACATTTCCTCCCATGAGATTAGCAGGAACGGAAGTCGATTTCATAGAAATCCTTGAAGGAAAAAATCCGAAAAAGGAAAAATGATCATGCAAACTGATCACGACAATTCTTGCATGCTTTTGATTCTATTCTTGCCAAAGACCACATAAGTTTGTGGTCCTTTTCTTCCAGAAATTAGTTTGCATTTTCGGTTTCAAGTACTTTTTAGCAAAAATTTTGTTGTTCCAACCTTGCTAGTTGGTCTATGAACTTTGATGAAGAAGGTTGTTGGAATGAAATTAGGAACATTGGTAAAACCATGCTTGATGTTGTTCTCTTTTGTTGTCTAAGCATGAGTTTTGAGGAAAGTAATTCATGGGTATTTGCTAAAAATATATATTATTATTAACTTTTGTGTTGGTTATGGTGTGAAATGCCCAAATATTTATGTGTTACAATTAGTATTTTTGTGAACATGATTTGAATTGCTGGGGGAGGAGAAATTTTACCTGTAATCTTCTATACATGTTGTTTGTGTCTGAATCATGAGGTGAAATGAACTGCTAGATTACATATATAACATAGGTGTTAATCCAAATATGTACGATGATCTTATCTGTTAAGTTTGCGACCTCCAATTTTTGAGCACATTCATATCTTTTCACTCCATCTTTAAAAACTCACATTTTACTCTCGAGGGGGAAAAAAAAATTTTGGTTTTTTTTTTTTTTTTTTTTGCACATTGGTGCTCCCTGGAGTTATCACTTAAATGTAATTCACGCTTTTAACTTTTAATTTTAGCATTTTACACTTTAAACTTATAAATATGTGACAATTTACCTCTATTGATAATAATATTAATCTTTTGAAAGAAATTGACATATAATTTGTATTTGAGTCGTTAATTAATAACATGAATGGTCATTTTGATCTACCTTAACCCATATTTATTGAGACTAAGACCTTTAATTTTTTTTAATCAAAATAGAAATTTGTGTTGTTTAAATATTAATTTGGGTTGACATTGACTAAAATAATGATCATTTATACTCTTAACTACTTATGTGCATGTCAAGTGTTGCTTATCATAAGAAATTTATATATATACATTCATTCACACACACACTTTTTAACTCAAAATAATTCATTTTTAATCAAATACACATTTTTAAAACTTCAACTTATTTTCAATAAAAGCATAAAACTTCAACTCTAGTTGTCGTGCCAAATCCCTTTTAGTGGCATAATACAAAGGGTGTAAAAATGGTATTTTTATCAAATTAAAGGATGTCTTGGTATTTTACCATACAATTAAGATAGATTCTGAATTCTAGAGGTGTTCATCGAATCCGCCAACCCGCTCAGTCCAGTCCAATCTACTGGATTGGATTAGGTTGAGAGACTAACGAATTGATTATGGATTGAGATTTTTCCAAATCGAATGTTACGGATTGAGATCCTCAATCCGTGTAATCCGTCAATCCAAACTATATATATTTATTTTTTACAAATACGTATTTATTTTGTCTTTAAAAAACTTTAACAAATATTGGTTAAGTTGATGAGTATGAACATTTTATTTTGAGTTTAATCCATGTTTGGTTGTTGTTACATACTATAATGTTATAATTTAACTAATGATTGAAGATTTGAAATTAATTGTGTTGTAATTTAATGAATTATTTGATGTTTAAATATTATATTTTTATATTTTAGTTCCTAGATTTTTCAGATTGAATCCGTGAATCCAATCTCCGTAATCTGAGATTTACAGATTGGATTAAAAGTTCACGGATTGATTACATATTAAAAAAATCACAATTCAAATATCACAGATTAGATTACAAATTGAGACCTAATCCGTATAAACAAATCCTTGAACACTCCCACTGAATTCTCACTGGAGAAGGGTTAGATTTCATTTTCAACCGCACGTTCAGAAATTCAACCACCAATGCGCTGTCCACTTAAACTCTTATGTGGCGCACTCTGATTGCACATCCACCAGATCGACATTTTATTCGTCCGCAGAGAATCCTAGCCCTCCCTCACCACCCGAGTCCCGAGCCCTCTCTCTCCTCTTTAGCTCTCTGTCTTCTAAAAATTCATCATCTTCTTCTTCGAACAACCTCCCCTCTCTCGCTTCAAAGGTAGACCTCACTGGTTTTTCCTTTCCTTCTCAGACCCAGCCAAACCACATACAACATCTCTTCCGTACCAAATTCCTTCTAGATCTTTCTAGAACCTCCATTCTGCTCCGCCATGGCTCAGCCTCTGGTCAAGAAGGACGACGATCGCGACGACGAAGGTACCTCCCTCACTCTCGCTTCTCGATCTGAATTTCCGTTTCATTTTCTGTTCAATTTCCGTTTCCGGTTTTGCAAACCACCGAATCAGCCTTTCGTTCGTCAGATCTTTTGGTTTTATGCGATTTCGATCTCAATCCTGTTAGATTTGGGTGAATTTGGGGTTAATATGTTCTTGATTTGGTTCGGTTTCTGTTGATCCGAGTAATTTCTCAGTAAATCGCAATGTGGATTTTGTTTGAATTACGTTGTTATTGTTCTTGGTTAATCTCGATCCAATGTGCTTAGTTTAGTAATTTAGAATTTTAGATCTTGTTGCGTTTTGGTTAGGTTTAGCTCTCGTATGAAAATGGTGATTGAATTTGTTAGCGTAATGTTGATAGAAACATTGTTTTGATGCGAAATCTGGTATATTTGTTGTTTCGCAGCGGATTATTCTCCGTTTTTGGGGATCGAGAAGGGTGCTGTTCTTCAGGAAGCTAGAGTTTTCAATGATCCTCAGCTAGATGCGAGAAGATGCTCGCAGGTTATTTCTTTTTCCTCCGCCCGATGTGCATTTGCATTTTTTTTCCATGTTCTTCTCTGTTCTTCAGAGCTGATTTGGGTTTGTTCCGTGTTTATTCAGGTTATTACCAAGCTTTTGTATCTGCTGAATCAGGGAGAAACCTTTACAAAGGTCAGGTTTCTTACAGACTGAGATCCATGCTAGGCATTGATTCGATCCGCTAACTATCGATTAGTTTGTTTTGACTTTCGAAATTAGCTTACAGAATTAAGTTATTATTGTATTCTGGTGATATCTATTTATATGATTGTGCATCTAATTGATAGATTGAAGCTACGGAGGTTTTCTTTGCGGTGACAAAGCTTTTCCAGTCGAGAGATATAGGATTAAGGAGGATGGTTTATTTAATGATAAAGGAGATCTCCCCCTCCGCAGATGAGGTGAAACATGTTAATGGGCATGATTTCCCTTTGTCTCTTACATTTGCATGTTCAAAGTGGAGCTGACTTTTGCTCGTGTTGGTGCCTGCAGGTTATTATTGTGACGAGCTCACTTATGAAGGATATGAATAGTAAAACTGATATGTATCGGGCAAATGCCATTCGTGTGCTCTGTCGGATTACAGATGGAACCCTGCTTACGCAGATTGAGCGATATTTGAAACAAGCCATTGTTGATAAGAATCCTGTGGTTGCAAGTGCCGCTTTAGTTAGTGGCATCCATTTGCTCCAGGTGCTCTTGTCGTGCTCCTTGTAATGCATCTGATTTTTCATATTTAGATTCTGATATCTCCCCATTTTCTGACAGACAAACCCAGAAATTGTGAAAAGGTGGAGCAATGAGGTTCAGGAAGCTGTTCAGTCAAGAGCGGCTCTTGTACAGTTTCATGCATTGGCTTTGCTCCATCAGGTACGGTGGATTTTTGTTTTACTTATATTCATGACCTTATTAAGAATTTGAGGAGTAAGTTCTTTGACAGAACCCCGATTCTTAGGATGATTTGGCCATGTGGGCATTAGTATTCTTGTTCTAGTATTTTAACATTTATAGTGTGAAGATGCCATGATTTTAGTTTTTTCAACTATCGATAAAGTAACTGTTAAATACCCGAGTAGTTCTTTTGTCGGTTATTCTATTGGCTTGGTTAATATTGTCCCCCATCCTCGTTTTATAATTGACTTTACCTTTTCACTTCATCCAGACTTTTGTTTATGTAGGTTCATGTAGTTGTAATTTTATTTTCATCAAAAGTAACAATAATACCTGTATTAGACATATTATTTATTTGATTTCTTAAGGATTTGTTAATTGTTCATTTTGCGGAGTTTTAGTTATGCCTTTGGTAATATGTATCTGTACATTATATTCAAAACCATTAGCAATTAGGACTTGCACGAGGGTGATATGTATGTGTGTGTGTGTGTGTGTGTTTTTTTTTTTTTTTTTGGTTACCCAGCGTCCCAGGTTAAGCATCTTTTTAATCTTAAAGGAATAAATTTTTATCTAGCTGATGAATACCTTATAGGTACTTTAACACAGCTGATAAACCCCTATCGAACAAAACCTGGTGTGGAGGATCTTTGCAAGTTGAAAGTATTTTCCTCCTATACTGTAGCTTTCTACAATAGTTTCCTTGTTAGAAATCAATTTATAAATTATACGGGGTAGGTATGATGCTGATAATGGATTTCAAACTGCGATCTGATTTGCTCTGGTTTCCTTTTCCCGAGTATTTCATATTGAAGTTAAAACTCGCTTAAACTGTTGTAGAAAATATATGGCTTTTTCTTCCAACTAATGCACTATAATGTTCTTGAAATTGCAGATACGGCAGAATGATCGTTTGGCAGTGAGCAAGTTGGTCACTAGCTTGACAAGAGGAACCGTTCGTTCCCCATTGGCCCAGTGCCTATTGATTCGTTACACTAGTCAGGTGCTTTTTTAGCTGGAAATACTGTTCATTCGCGCTTGTTGTACATATCTTGTGTATAACTTTTTGTTTATTATCTATGTATGCAGGTTATCCGAGAGTCGGGTGGCAACAACCAAACAGGGGACCGCCCATTTTATGATTATCTTGAGAGTTGTCTACGCCATAAGGCAGAGATGGTCATCTTTGAGGCTGCCAAAGCGATTACTGAGCTGACTGGTGTGACCAACAGGGAATTAACTCCTGCAATCACCGTGCTTCAGCTCTTTCTAAGCTCTTCAAAGCCAGTGCTGAGATTTGCTGCTGTGCGCACTTTGAACAAGGTTTTTCCCCAACCAATCTGCTCCCCCAACTCTGTTATTAGTTCTTATGAAACTTTTGTAATGGTAAAAATCACGTCGCTCGAGTGTTTTACTTAGTTGAAGAAAATATTGAAGCAACTTGAAGGTATGGGTGTTTATGTTGATTTCTCTTGGTTAATTAAAATAAGATTGGGCATGAAAGAAGGTTATAAAATCAAATGGCATTTTTTTTTAATTTAAATTGCTGTTATATCATATTTACTTGACGTAGAAGTGAATTTTCTAGATTTATTGTTCCCGAAAATGCCTGATAAAATATGTTACCAAAAATGTATTTTACTAAAGAGTTCTAATGATTTTCAGGTGGCAATGACACATCCAATGGCTGTCACGAATTGCAACATTGACATGGAGAGTCTAATTGGTGATCCCAACCGAAGCATTGCCACTCTTGCAATCACCACACTTCTGAAGACGGGGAATGAATCAAGTGTGGATCGCTTGATGAAGCAGATAACTAATTTCATGTCTGATATTGCTGACGAGTTCAAGATTGTTGTGGTGGAAGCAATAAGATCATTGTGCTTGAAGTTTCCGTTGAAGTACAGATCTTTGTGAGTGATTTATTACATGTTCCATGCGTCGTAATTTGATTAATCTTTTGGCTCTGCTTCTTTTTATTTTTATTGATGTTACTGGCTAATGTTCCTTGTTCTGGTTTTCAACAGGATGAACTTCCTTAGCAACATTCTTAGAGAAGAAGGTGGATTTGAGTACAAAAAGGCAATTGTTGATTCAATTGTGATACTCATCAGTGATATCCCTGATGCAAAAGAAAGTGGGTTGCTTCATCTATGTGAGTTCATTGAAGATTGTGAATTCACCTATCTTTCCACACAGGTGGGACTTTTATCCATCTTTGGTCCAACTATTTCGTTAGCTCTAGATGCTTCTTTAATAACCCTCCATCCTCCATTGCACTGTTGGAACTTTGAAATTGCAGATTCTTCACTTTTTGGGGATTGAAGGGCCAAAAACCTCAGATCCTAGCAAGTATATCCGCTATATTTATAATCGAGTACATCTTGAGAATGCAACTGTCCGGGCTGCTGCTGTGAGCACATTGGCAAAGTTTGGTGCTTTGGTTGATTCCTTGAAGGTATGACCTTTTTTATTTTTATTTTTCCATTTTGCTCAAATGTCTATTCTTTTTTCACCCTTTCAGTTACTGACATGAGTTGGATTTTTTTTTTTTTTCCTGCTTCAGCCCCGAATTTTCATTCTGCTTAGACGATGTCTCTTTGATAGTGATGATGAGGTGAGTTCCTTTTGACATAACAATTTTTGGGCTTTCTACATTTGAGCATTGTAACATATGACGTCACATATAAGTTGGGGCGTGTATGTAGCATTTTATCATGTGTTTATTTTCCTGGTTCATCTTGTTTTTGGTTTTGAAAGACAACAAGTTCTCTCAATTCCAAATATGTTAAATTTGTGACTAATCATTCATTTCACGATATTTTAATAACGGCTATGAGTGTTCTCCTTTTTCAGGTTCGTGATAGGGCAACACTTTATCTAAATACACTTGGAGGAGATGGCGCTGTTGTTGAAACTGATAAAGATGTAAAAGAGTTCCTCTTCGGATCTCTGGATATCCCATTCGTCAATCTGGAGACAAGTCTGAAAAACTATGTGAGTTATACCAGTCCCCTTTAACCTTCTGTGCCATTAATGGTAGTCATCTCATGTTCTTACTATGTTTTTTATATTGTTACAGGAACCTTCAGAAGAGCCTTTTGACATTAATTCTGTACCCAGGGAGGTTAAGTCTCAACCACTTGCGGAGAAGAAAGCTCCTGGTAAAAAACAACCTGCGGGCGCTCCTCCAAGTGGCCCTCCATCCACAGTTGATGCTTATGAAAAGTTGCTTTCTTCTATTCCTGAGTTTTCAAGCTTTGGGAAGCTTTTCAAGGTTCTATGTCCTGAAAATTTCCCTCCAATGCTTTACATGCATTTTATAATGTGCGTTTTACTTAAACTGATTCTACTGAAGTATTAATTCTATTTCTTATTATTTTTATCAGTCCTCGGCACCTGTGGAGCTTACAGAGGCAGAAACTGAATACGCAGTTAATGCTGTTAAGCATATTTTTGACAGCCATGTTGTATTCCAGTATAACTGCACCAATACAATCCCAGAGCAATTGCTGGAAAATGTAATGACTACTTAACCAAGGCCTCAACTTATATTTCGTTACTCTGATTATGAATTTCTTTTTTCCTTTCTTTAACTATCTGTTTCTATCTATGTCAGGTCACTGTCATAGTGGACGGTTCAGATGCTGAGGAATTTTCTGAAGTGGCAACCAAGCCTCTAAGATCTCTTCCCTACGATACACCTGGACAGACTTTTGTGGCGTTTGAGAAGCCTGAAGGAGTCCCTGCAGTTGGAAAGTTTTCAAACATGTTGAGATTCATCGTTAAAGAGGTATCTAGTTCTTCCCTTCTGACGATGTCTATCATCTTTCTTCTCTCTGTACCTTTGATCTAATTAGGTCACCCAATGTAGCACTTCCTGTTGTGTAGATGCTAAATTTGTTGAGCTGTGTGCATTTAAACTTGATTAACATTATACGCTAGTCTTGTTATCTTGGAAAAATATCAAAAGAATATTTTTGGTATATAAAGTCTCAGGATGTCTGCTGTAAATCACTCACTGCTTGCCAGTATGTTCAATATTTACTAGAAAATCAACCACGGATGGTAAAGGCATATTTTAATGGAGAAATGCTACGAGGAACACACATACTCCATTTTCATTCAAAATAAAGGCATACCCCATTTTAAACCCGGTTACAAATACCCTTTTAGTGATTTTCATTTACGATTAATTTCTGGATTCACCAGGTTGATCCAAGCATGGGTGAGGCAGAGGATGACGGTGTTGAAGACGAGTACCAGCTGGAGGACCTTGAGGTTGTCGCTGCTGATTACATGTTGAAAGTTCCAGTCTCCAATTTCAGGAATGCATGGGAAAGCATGGACCCTGATGGTGAGAGAGTTGACGAATATGGCCTTGGCCCTAGGGAGAGCCTGGCTGAAGCTGTGAGTGCCGTAATCAACCTTCTGGGGATGCAGCCCTGTGAGGTAAGTTCGATTGTGTGTCTTTCCACCATCTTTCGATACACGTGATGGACCATGTTAATAAACTTACCCTTCCATAATGAACAGTGAGATGTGGTTTGTATATAAAATATTATTAACTACTGCAACACAGTGAAAGTGTAATTTTTCCAAGTTATGTCATTGACTACCGTTCTAAGCGCTATGTGCATCTAACTTTTCTGCCTATTCTTGTACCAAGACTGATAAAGTACCTAGTTTTGTTTCATCTTCTAATTGCTTCGAAGAAGCTGTGTTGTGATCTGTTTTTTCTTATGCTTCGTTGCAGGGTACGGAGGTCATTCCCAACAACTCAAGGTCACACACGTGTCTGCTATCTGGTGTATACATAGGCAATGTGAAGGTGCTGGTGCGGCTGTCTTTTGGAATCGATAATTCGAAGGAGGTCGCCATGAAACTGGCCGTCAGATCCGATGAGGAGAACGTCAGTGATGCCATTCATGAGATTGTGGCCAGCGGTTAGTTAGTTTGCCTGCAAGTGTTTTGTTTGACTCACAGGCCTTTTCATTTACTCCATGAGATAGGTAGCGGAGGACTTTCCCAACAATGAAAACTGCCATTCTGTAGAGAAAGAAGACGTTTAAAATTTTAGAAGGTTTTCAGGGGGTTTTGCAAAGGAACCTTTTTCTTGCTCATTGTTTACATGGAACTCCTAGGGCTCGTCGAAATGTCTTTCTTACCCCCCGGGGACCATTATTTCTTTTCTTTTTTTTTTTTTTCCTCTAATTTTTCTTGTTCTTGATAAGTAAAATTCATATTCTCTTTTTATATATGTGACTTTGAATTTTGAGGCAGCGTCTTGAGTTACAAAAGTAGTGAATTGTATTGTTTACAAACTCAACTTGAACTTACAAAATTATGTAATTTTTTGGGTATATTTTTGGTATTTCAAATTCAATCCAATGATTGATGGAGACATGAGACTGGTTATCCTTTCTTCAGTTGGCAGTGTTATTACAAAAAGTAATAAGCTTCTAATTAGATTGTTTTTGGTAGAACTAATTAATTAGATTGTCGAGGAAAAGATAATGGAGAGGAAATTAATTGTCGTTTGAAATGAAATTGCAGAAGTAGAACTAATTAATTATTTTGTTGAGTAAAAGGTAATGGAGAGGAAATCTGTTTGGGGACACTTTTGGCATTTGGAAATCTTTTTTTTTTTTCTTCTACTTAAAATTACAATTCACATCTTCAACTGTCTATAGAAAATTCAAACTTTAAATTAAAAAAAATTTAAAAATTCAAACTTTAAATTAAAAAAAATTTAAACTTTAAAAGTTTTTATAATTTTATAATTTCAAGTCTAAACAAGTATTTTTTTTTTGTTTAAATTATATATAATTTCAAGAGAAAAACAAAAACCAAAATCCATTTTGATTTTTTTTCCGAACTTGTTTCAAGTTTTTTATACTTCCACTCTAAATATTTTTTTTTCCCTCAAACGTACAGTTTCAAAACTACATCTTCAAACCTCTCACAAAACGGGCACTAATTGTCATTTGAAAAAATGTACATGCAACACATTCTCATTCTCGTTTAAAATTCTCGCTTGTTAACACACGGATGACGAGGAAAAATGAGAATGTCAATGAAATACTTATACAATTATATTTCACTACTTCGTCATTGCATTTTAGTGAAAAATAAATGTCCCAGGATAAACATTCTTTCTGTTATCTTATATTTCTTTATGTGCGACACATTTATCAAAACATTTAGTTCACGCATTTTTTTTCCCTTCGTTTCTTTCTTTAACAAAGTCCATTATTTACCAAAAATTTTGATATGCCAAAGGGCAACTGAACCACACAAGAGAAAGGGGGACGTTTAATTATTTCCTAGATTTACCCAAAATTTTTAGTAATTCATAACAACGTCTCCTCTTTTAGATAAATATCTCAAATTAGTTACACTAAATCTTGGGGAAAAAAAATAATAATTCAATTTCCAATGAGAGGGTGGTCGCCAGCAACCTTCACAAAAATCCCACGAAGAGGGGTGGTCACTGCAAATCTGGGTAACTAGGTCATGACGGAGAGCCAGATAGGTTACAATCCCGTCAGTCACAAGT
This sequence comes from Ficus hirta, assembly GCA_038430175.1. NCBI lineage: Eukaryota > Viridiplantae > Streptophyta > Magnoliopsida > Rosales > Moraceae > Ficus > Ficus hirta. The sequence goes on from CM076596.1 coordinate 11,333,069, forward strand.
CAAATAGGTTGAACCCGTTAGACATTGTTAAATAAAGGGTCATAACGGATTGAACCCACAATTAACCCGTTTAATAAACGGGGAGAAAATTAGGGAAATAGCCATAACTTTGATACCTACTAATAATTTTAGCCTCTATAAGAGTAAAGTTGATAATGTTGTCATTTTATAACATTTAATTAAATAAAAAAAAGTAAATAGACAAAAATACCCTTATTTCTTTATTTTCTTCTCTTTTTTATTTATTAGAATAGGTTTCATATATCTCCGACTCCGTTCACCGGCCGGTCTCCGGTCACCGGCAGGCCACTAGTCGCCGGCCGCCGGTAGGTCACTGGTCGCCGGCCGGTCACCGATAAAATGTAAAATGAATTCTATTAGAATTTAAAACGGTATTGGATTGTATCAAAATCCAAGAAGGCAAAACGAATTCTGATATAATGCAAAACAGATTCTGATAGTATGCAAAATGGACTCCATCATAATCCAAGAAGGCAAAGCGGATTCTGATAAAATTCAAAACGGATTGTGATAGAATGCAAAACTTATATACAAAGAAAAGTATTTTAAAGTTTCTGCTTTGAAAATCAATATAAATTTCTTTTGTTTTTCACTTTGCTTGCTTGATTCGACGAGCTGTGTTCTCTGTTCAGTGCTGTATATTATACATATTATATGCACACATTCACTCACACCTATACATATGCACATTTATGTATATAATTACAGATAAAGTTGGAGAGATTTAAAGAGAAAGAGGACCCTAGTTTTTTAAGGATTCCATAGGGATCAAGACGCCAATCAGGTGCCAACTACCTCTTTGATACAGAACCAAGTGTAACAACATGCACAATGAATTTAATGATTTTAGTGTTGTGAACTTTGAAAAAGTACTTGAACATTTCAAAAGAATTCATTGGAAGCATGTGTTTTTTTCTTGTGAACGATTTGCTTATTTTCAGTGGTTTGTTTGCTGAGAAAATTTATTTTTGTTGGTTTAGTTTGTTTTTTGGTGATTTGTTTATCGGTTTTCTTACTTTCGTTGTTTTCCGGGAAAATTTTTGATATTGTAGGATGAAAATAAAGGCGTTAATGATTTTTTGTTTCAACTGGATATGCGAAATAAAAAAATAAAAAAATAATTAAAAAAAACTCTGAGAATCCATTTTGGATTCTATCAGAATGCGTTTTGCCTTATCGGATTCTGGTAGAATCCATTTTACATTCTGATAGAATCTGCTTTGCTTTCTATTAGAATCCAACCGTTTTGCATTTTATCAGAATCATTTTTGCTTGTTTTACATTCTATTGAAATCCACTTTGCCTTCTCGGATTCTATGAGAATCTGTTTTAGATTCTATTATAATCCATTCTGCATTCTGATAGAATCCATTTTGCATTCTATCAGAATTCTTTTTGCCTGTTTTACATTCTATCGAAATCCATTTTGCCTTCTCGAATTCCAGTAGAATCCATTTTGAATTTTAACAGAATCTCTCTTATTATCGGAGCCGGATATGTCTAACCATCTTTGTTGAAATCCAAAAAAGATATATTCTATTAGAATCTATTTTAGATTCTAATAGAATCTCTGTGGGGACCAACATCGACACCGATAACCGGAGTCGGATACATCTGGTCATCTTTTGTTGAAATATGAAAAAAAAAAATTCCGTCGATTGAAGACCGGCCGACGACTAGAGACAGACCGGCGACCGACTGGTGAATAGAGTTGGAGATATGTAAAAAATATTCCAATAAATAAAAAATAAAATAAAATAAATAGATATTAATATTTTTGTCTACTTACTATTTACTATTTTTTTTCATTTAATTATTTAATTAAATATTATAAAATGACAAAATTATCAACTTTACTCTTATGAATGGCAAAATTATAAGAAAATACCAAATTTAGGACATTCTTGTAAATCCCTCATAAATGATTCATATATGGGTTCACAAGAACACGACTCATTATTCACCTATTTAGAACCCTTTTATATATTTTTGAGTTTTCATAAATATCTCTCTATAATTTTTTATTTTTTGTTAAAATAAAAAGAAGTGGAAAATATTTAAATCTCAAAGATACTTAATATATTTTCATTTAGGCATTTAATGAGTTTATAAGTATGTTTGTATGCTTTTTTAAGTACTAAAAATGATTTTTTTTTTTTTAAGGTGGTAAAATGGGTCCAAAACTGGTTAAATAACCATTTTAGTAAGCGGGTTTGGCAAGTTGAAATGACACAATTAATACTCGTTTAATAAACGGGTGACACAAGTTGTGTCCATGTCAACCTTTTTACTAAAGGGTCATGTTTAGGTTTTGTTTTTGGACACAATTATTAAATGGGTCATGTTCGTGTCAAGGTTGTAATGTCAACCAAGGGGTCAAACATGACACAAACATGACCCACTAACATGAATTGCCAGCCCGGAGTCCCACTGGCCATCGCGACCCACGCAATAACTCGTGACTCCCCAGCATGGCATGACGCCCCAAGACCCCAAACAACACGTAACATCTCCCCCTGTTCCTTTGTTTTTAAGGGGGTGTTTGATGTGTAAATTTGAGTTAAGATTTTTATGTTTAAATAGTAAATTATATTGACTTTTCAGAAAAGACAAAAAACTTTTTGAGAAAAAGACAAACTTTTGAGGAAAAAGACAAAAAAAAAATTTTAAAATGTTAGTTTGGACTTATCAACCAAACTAACCCTAAGTCCTTGGATTTTCCAAGTTTTAATTATTTTTTTAATTCGTGAAAAAGAAAAATCTAGTGTGCGTGGGTGCTCTAAAGTATGTTTATCCCTCAATGTTAAACAATGATCTAGCTGCTATGACTTGCATTTCCTGCATATTTGAATTTCCCCCAAAAAAAGAGAGGTTGAACTATACCAAGTTATTCTAACATTAGGTACTCGGTGCAATTGCAGCCAAAAAAAAAAAGGTATGGTGGAAATATTCAAGCAAAAGAAAATGTACAAGTAGGTGGAAGTAAAATTCAGGCAGAGAGAGAGAGAGAGAGAGAGAGAACACTATCTTGAGTTGAGCAGAAGGTCTCAAGCAATATATACTCTTTCCAATATAAAAACAGGTCAAATTTTTGGATTGTGGATTACAAACAAGCAATTCATCACAGGGTGGTTGTTTCTCAAACCCCAAACAAAGAAATGCTATAAGATGGCATTAAGAACCACATTATGGGTCCGAGACAAGATGAACCTCGAGAGGCGGCGATGGTTTCTCTTACGCCTCCACGGATCAAAGTACCCTCCTATGCCCTCCGAAAGCCCATATCTGGAGAATAAATTACAAAACAGAAAAACCAGTTATACTTCTTCTCTAAGAAATAAGAGCACACGAAATTACGAAAAACAATTCCTTTGAAAAGGAGGGACAGATCGATGCTGAAGCGATAACGTGTTTGATTAGGTAAAACCAGTACTTCCAATGAATGTCTTGATCAGTTAATATCCATTAATTTTACTTTAGCATTTAAAATTAGGCCAGAACTGCGGTATGACTGGCCTTTTGTTTTTTTGGGTCGTACGGTCCAAGCAAGTTATCAGGCGTTGGATGGTGCAAAAATTGATTTGGGCCACTGAAATTTGAGCTGTATTTGTCGGGTGTGACCCAACAGCAAATATTTCAACACTCTAGATCTCCATTGACTATCATCCAACTCCTGAGAAAGTGTTGCACCGTACGACCATATTTGACTGGTCATACCGACTAAACATTATTCTGTAGAATTTAATTTCAGTACCAAAATAAGATACTAGACAATAATCAATGTCATGTTGCCTCTTAAGAAAAAGTGAGATACTAACGATCTCGCTGATTGCATGAATCATGGAGCTCTGCTAACTCCTTTAAGGATGTTTTTTTCAATTTGATGAGCTTATTTATAGCAAGTACCAACCTTGAGGTTTGTATCCCAACTTCCTGTACACAAGGCACTCCCATCAGCCGACAAACCCAAACAACTAATTCGGCCCTCATGTGAATTTTGGAGAGATCCCAAGTTCAAAACCACCTGCCATAGATATAATGGTTAATCCATTAAAATGCAATGATAGGAAATCTACCCGAATACAGGCACAAAGAATTGGAGGATGTACAGGAAGGAGAATCAGTACGTAAAATTTTATAGGCTTAGGTTTTAATTTTGGACGCTGAAAATTATATCGAGTCCTTTTTTTTTTTGGTGAGAAATGACAAATCAATTTTGTATTCGAAGGTGTTTTGACACAGAAATCGGGAAAAAAGGAACTTTGGGGGAAAGATCCAATGACACATGTTATGGACAAAATACACAAATAAACTGCCAGACGAGACCGTCCAAAATTTGGGAATTTGTTGTGCCCAACAATCTGTCATTGTCAAGAGACTCAAAACCAAACACTTAAATGTTACTTTGATAACTCTAATAATTTCCCAAGATAGAATTGAAATCTTATACCCAAGCCATACAAAGCAAAAAAGAAGATTACCTCACAGCAGTAACCTCAAACCTTGCAGACACACAGAAATGAAGTGCCACTCAGCGGGCAATGCAAGAGAATATTTGTGCAAAGAAGAATAAAAGTGCACTTAATATGCAAAAAGCAAAAATTACCTCGGCCAATAGAGTATCCCATACATAAAAATCGCTATTCCCGTATGCAGCAAAGAGAAGTCTTCCTGATATGGAAAATGCAATTGAGGTTACAGTTGCTTCTTCATTGTCACCGTGCTGCTGTTGGTATACTTGGAGCTGATGTCCAGTCCTGATATCAAATAACCTGCAAGTTCCATCATCCGAGCCAGTTCCAAATCTATTTCCGTCGGGAAAGAACTTTACAGTATTAACATCACCGTTATGACCATGAAAGGTCCGCACTGCTCGACTTGCCACACGTGTGTCCCACAGTCGGGCAGTTCCATCACATGAACCAGATACAAACATTCTTGGATTGGATCCATTAATTGAGACACTGAAACAATGAAACACGATCTTAGAGCAAGATTTTTGAGTAGGCTCCTGATCTTTTAGTCAAAATCTTTGTGCTGCAATCCCATAACGTTGTGGCTATGCATAAAGGGGTAAGAACACTTGCTTAAGTGTCAACTTAGAGGAACAAATTATTCAATTTCCCTTTCTGTAGCCAAGCCTACACAATCTAGGTTTACAGACACTTTCGCAAAATTTACCAACATGTAAAAACTGTTGCTTAAGTTACTAATATTATTATTACTTTTGTTCTGAGTAATTGAAACGAAGTTCAGCTGCTACTTCCAACGCCATTTATAAAATACACACACACACACATATATATATATATATTTGTTTCTCTATACATACATATTAATATTAAATTAGTATGTCTTCAATCATTTAAATACCTCAGCACGTCTGCAGTGTGTCCAGACTGAAATTCACCTCCAAAAACTGAAGTTCTAAGGCCTGTGGTAATATCCCACAAAACACATGTCTGATCGCCAGAACTGGTAATTAAGTGAGTGTCCTCCTCTGGAACATATTGACAGGAGGAAACATAACCCCTATGCCCAATAAGTGTTTTTGCCACAGGCAGATTCCCATCTCTGTCAGTTGGGGAATTTAGATTGAAGATGGAGCAAACACTGTCAAGACCACCACATGCAACAGACTGCCCAGTCGGTGAGAAAGCACAGTTCATGACCCATGCACAAGGTAGCTTGATAGCATGGGTTTTCTGGCTTGTTAGCGCATTCCACACAATCAACCGCCCATCTTGAGATGCACTTACAATCCGATTCTTTTCAGGAGTCCAATCTAATGAATACACCTGAAAATTTCTCCATGAGCATAGTTGTTATTTAAACTCATCCAACTTGAAAACAAGAAACAAAAAATGCAGTCCAACATGCCAAATACACAATCGTTAGTTTTCTGTTACTTTTTCTTTCCTGAAAAAATATGACATTGATGGTGCCATCCCGCCCCCTCCCCTTCATCTATAGTAGAAATCTCGGGGCCCGCTAATAGAGAGAAAAAAAAAAAACCTAACCAACTCTACTCAAAGGATGAGCTCTATTTTCACTTCCACCACCACAACATCTACGGACCTCAATATGGGGCTATCCCTTTGAACCAAATCCTAGGAGGAGACGATAAAAGGGAGTGCTTATCCTAACCGCTGCACCACCCCATTGGTCGATCACAAAAATTTACAAAGCTAGAACTTGACACTGGTAAATAGTTATACAAATTATGATAACAAGTTTTCGGAGGTCAATACCACATAAGTACAGCACACATGATCACAAAAATAGAAACCAATTACAGAACAAATGTTCATTTTCGAAAATATTTTCCTACGCCTTCATTGATTCCACTCACCAAAACTTCAAATAATCCTCAAAATTCAAACTTTTTCCCAAGAAATTGCGGATCTTAAATAGTAATTTACTTCAGTTCAAAGAAATATAAATTCTAATTGGATCAACCCATATAATACAGAACAAAGATGTGTGTATTCCAGAGAAAACTCATTCATATGATTAGCACATACTTGATACAACAACATATATAGCAATACATAACACATATACACACACGTGTACATATATATATATATATCTGTATTCACCTTTCCCGTATGACCTTGCAATGTTCTGCAGCACACAAGATCGGTTGGTCCAAACCGGACCGGCGTTTTACCCTGAGACCTCGCATAGCCTGCAACTGCAAAATTCACCACCACAACAATTAGATCCGAAAGTAAAATATTAAAAAAAAAAAGAAAAAAAAAGAAAAAAACCAAAAACCTATATATTTGTGTAAAATGTATGTGTTTGAATGGATATGAACAAGAACGAGGAAAATCAAAAGTTGCTGACCATCAGTGTCGAGCAAAGCAAGTCGCCTCTGCCTCAATCGCTCTCTGAGAGAGTTGACCGTCTCGGTGGCCGCCACGTGGCGTTCTTTCAGCTCGGCGACAGACATTTCTCTCCTCGAAATTTAAATTAGACGAAGACCGCCATAGCCACCAAAAGAAGAAGAATAAGAAGAAGAAAAAGGTCTGATCTTCAGCTAGCTTAGAGTCCCATGGAGCGCAAAGTGCGGAGGTTCAAGCTCAGCACTTTGTCAGATTAGGGTTTTCATTACCACCCTCTCCTTTTTCTCTCTCTTCTCCGCCGAATTATTTATTAATATAATTGGGTTTCTCTCTCTACAAATAGAGCGAGAGAGAGAGAGAGAGAGAGAGGAGAGAAGAGGAAGAAGTGATGGGGTTGCAGGTGCCCAGAGAGGCGGTGTCTCCTCCTCCGCAAACACAGCACGCAGTGACTCCTCTAGAGAGAGAGAGAGAGAGAGAAAGTGAAGCAGAAGAGAGAGAAACAAGGAAAGAAAGAGAGAGAGAGAGACAGAGATTAGGCCGTTGAAGAAGCGTGTGGGATTAACATGTCTTAATGGTGAATGTTGGAGTGTTATCGTGGGCTCCATATTAGACGACGTGTCGTTTGTTGTCCATCTTCTGTTCGTAATCTATTTGATTTGATTTGATTGATACCTTGTCAATGTGGGAGGCTCTTTTTTAAATCTTTTTATTTTTTACGCTAACAGTCCTCCTTTTAATATTCTATCAAAAATTAAATCTACATTCAACGTATTTAGATCACATAAACTTTAATTAAAACTAGTACGTAACTAAACAGTTTTGAAAAAGAATTGTAACCGTAAATTGTAAAATATCTATGATAATGTTACATATCTTTAATTAAAGTATAGTTTATTTTAAAATATTTTTGATAGAGGTATAACTTCTGTTAAAAAAATACTTAATTACTAACTTATTAATAAATAAAATACCGTTAACGTAACGGTAGATAAAAATAATCAGTTAATAATTAGAGAAAGAAAAGAAAAAAAAGTTACGTGTTTTTAGTAGGAGTGAAAAAAGATCCTTATTCCATTATTGCATGCTTTTCAAAAAAAAAAAAAAAAAAATCTGTAAATTGGGTGTATCTTACAATACTTCTGTTGTCTAAATTTTTTTACCTTCGGTTAACTTTTACCCTCGTACTTCTCAGCAAAAATAGAAAAATAAAAACTTTACCTTTGTACTTTTATGTAAAAATTTTGACCAAAATAATAAATAAATAAATAAAAGAAGAAGAAATATGATGTATTCCAATTGAGTTCAAATTCTTGAACAAAAAATTAATAATTTTTCTTTCACAATTGAGCTTCTTTTTTTTTTTCCATCTTCTTTTACAATCTAGCGGGTGAGATTTCGGACTCAAATATACTTTTAAGGTCCATTAGGAGGGATATCTGAAGATGATGTTTTGAAGATTGAGTTGAAAATGTGTATTTAGGAAAAAAACTTTTGAAAAAAATTCTGCAATATAGAAAATAGTACAAAACTTTGAAATGTGTTTGAAAAAAAATACAAAATTGATCTTGTCTTATTTGTCTCGTCGATACGAGCATTTTGACATAAAAATTATCTTATTTTGATTTGAAATGAGAAAGTTATGAACTTTTAAAATTCGAGTTTTTTGAAAATAGAAAAAATGGAAAATTTGATTTATAGTTAGGATTTTGAAATCTAAATAGTAAAATACCATCTAAAAATGGCACCTCAAATCGGGCCCTTAAATTTTCACAAAAATTCGGGTGTGGGAAAAGACTTTTTTTTTCCTCTCTGTTTCTAAAGTGGTATGCCCTAAATTATTATAAATGTTAATTAAACAAAATTAAAGTAATACTAAGGCCCCATTTGGATCCTATTCCTATCTCTGTTTTTGAGTTGAAAAATGTTTAGAATACTAACTCTAATATCAAGTTTTGAGCATCAATCTATATGGTATATAAGTTGTCATTTTTTATTGTTAAGTGTTTAAAGTATTGTCACATCAATTGATTGCATTTATCAATAAAAATATGATGCATGAATTGGTATTCAAAAAATTGGGATTGAAGTTAGTGTCCCTAACATTACTCTTTTGAATTTGGTTTCCAAGAGCTCTTACAGTTACTCCAATTACAATCTACATCATTCTTTCTCTCTTCTATTTTCATAAATCTCAAACTTTAAAAATTTTTAACTTTTTTATTATCCAAGTCAAAATACGGAGGTTTTTTTTTTTTTTTTATATGTTAAAGTTCCTAATGAGGAGAACAACAAAATAATATATATATTATCATTATAATCCAAACACATTTTATATATTTTTTTTATTAAACAAATATCAGAGTTTATTATAAATTTACATTTCAAATAACATAGATTTCTAAATATTTACGCTAAAACTCCACCTTCAAACGTAAGTCGAAACAGTCCTAAAGTTATCAAATTGAATGATTAGACGAAGTACAATTGGTCAATCATCATGAATTACTTATCAGTGTAAACTGAAAAAGTTTATTCTCTCAATTTAAAAGGAAAAAAAAAAATAGCTATTGCAATGGAAAAATTGAACTTGTTTGTAAAAGAATTAAGTAAATGAACAATTATCGATTTCAATTCATAGGTGCTGCAACACCAATGGGAAAGGGGATTGAAATTTTGATCGGGAAAAAGGAAAGAAATGAAATGAAAAGTTACTTTTTCTTCTATAATTATATTAACATTTTAAATCAATCACAAAATACCTCTGAAATAATTAATATCATTTTAAAAAAAATATATATCAATATTACCCTTGTCAATCTAACTTAAATATCATTTTAAATAGGACAATTAAAAAATTAGATAATAATCATTCAAAATGATGAAACAAATATTTAAACCAAACAAATCTTTCAATTATTTTGAGCATTTTTAATTTTTATGATTGACTTTAGTTTATAGTTTAGCTTAAGAATGTTTTATCTTTTATCTAATATAGATTGGGAAGAATAAATTGAAATTTTCAAAAATATAATTCCTTCAAGGAGTATTTTTTGTCTGATCTTACAAATATAAGAACTGTTCTGGACATTTACATAATAGCTAAAGACAAGAGATGTCTGGGGAATTTTCCCCTATCTATGCACCCAGTGATGAATACTTTGTTACAAAGAAGAAGAAGAGGAAAAAACAAAACAAAACAAAACAAAACAAAAGGTGCACCCAGTACTGCACAGTGCTTCTCTAGAGAAACAACAGTAAAATACCTTTGACAGGTTTGATCTAATTATCAGTTAGAAATCATTGCGGGAGAGAAACATGCAAGATATTTAGAGAATTGTTCAATTCTTTTTTTTTTCTTTTTTTTTTGGGCTCGGAATTCTTGTTTTTGTTTAATTAGTAGAAGATTAGTTGTTTTTTTTTTTTTAAGATATATAATACAGAGATCCCCCCCGCCTTTTTTTTTTTTTTTTTTTTTTTTTGTGTGGGGTAGCCAAATCGGAAAAGTTTCATGTAATAATAAATTAATGGACACCAGGTAGACATATAGGTAAAATCAATATAAAACAAATATAATAACTTAAGGTAATGTTTTGCATTCCAGCTGAATTTATGTCTGCATATTAAATCATGCGACAAACTTTAAAACTGAAATAAGCTCGGAATATTGTTTGAAGATGATCAATCAATCAATCAATCAATCACAACATACTTTTTAAGTACCGAGTTCATGTGGATGGCTAACATCTCATGCACTAATCATAAGATTATCTATGAAGGAGATTGTTTGCCGGTAATTTAATGTTTTAAATTGCTTAATTATGTTCATTCAATTGTTGAAGATTCTCATTGAGGGTTGATGGGTGGTGTTTGTCTTTTCAAGTTCTCTTCAGTTCGGTGAGACTTAAATGAGTTGGCTCATATTATTGAGAAATGAGCTTTGGTTAATGAGATATGTCGTTTGGATTAGGGGTGCATACGAACATCAGTATCCCGTCTATCCACCCGCTCCGTTCTGCTCCGCCCTGCTATAAGTGGGTACATCTTTAGATGAGTGGTTTGAAGTCAGTAGTTTTTTTTTTTTTTTTTTTTTTTGGTCATTTTGTAGGCTATGGGTTTTTTTTTATTTCAATGTAAATCACTAATTTAGTTCTTAAACTTTTAAATTTGTACAATTTTAATTCATGTTCATTTTTTTTTTTGGTAGCCTGAACTATTAAAATCATTACTATAATAGTTTTTTTTTTGTTAATCTTTATATGGAATCCGTCCGTGATTTTATTCAAAAGCGATGTTCATTTACATATTCCGTCCTATTATAGCATTGTTTTTAATATTTTAGGATCACTCAAGCTACGAGGAAAAAAAAAAGGACAGAGAGAGAGAGAAAGAACAGTAGCATTTAACCCTTTTTTTTTTCCTATAATTGTTAATGTATTCCTGCTTATTTTCCAAAAAAAAAAAAAAATGAAGAAGGAAGAAGAAGAGTTGGGGCATAAAATGTAGATAAGTGATACAAAGACCACGTTGAGAAGTGCAGCCACCCCATACAATAAGGTCATTCCCAACTCTTAACACTTGAGGAAAGCCAGCTCATGACTATGTGAAGAAAATCTAATTTATTAAGACTAACCCAGTATATATATATATATATATATATATATATATATATGCATCCAAAAAGAAATATTCGTGTTGATGGGTGATTTTCAATAGTTGGCTAAGTGTGTTAGCCAAACTAGAAGATTAGAAGGTCAACCGACCAAGAAGAGCATTAATAGTGTGCTAAGCACACTCCTTAGTAGTAATCAACATAATGCATCATTGTAGTCGGTGCACCTCGATCGAAGCAGTGGTCAGCACACCACGCTCACATGGTCAGTTCATGCTCCAGTAGTGGCCGAACGAGGATACCACTGTGCCCGGCACACTACGTGAAGGTGGTCAGCGTGCTTCGCCTTGATGGTTGACACACACAACAATAATCATTGGAGCATATCGAACCACCTGAGAAGACTAGCCTTGAGATGTCAAACCAAGATAGCCTAACGGACTAGGACACTCCATACTGGACTGAACCGACCAGGACAGGCTAGATTTGACCACCCAGGAGCAAGGAAGAGAAGACCAACTTAGGAGTGGGAGTCGAACTGTCGGACTAGGAGAGCCTAGCGGACCATGACACTCCGTGCCGGGCCGCACCGACTAGGACAAGCTTGATCCGACCACTCAGGAGTAGGGAAGAGAAGACCAGTTCAGAAGTAGGAGTCGAACTGTCGAACCAGGAACATTCGTACTATACTGCGCTAACCAGGATAGGCTATATCTGACCACTCAGGAGCGGGGAAAAGAAGACCAGCTTAAAAGGGAGTCGAACTATCGGACCAGGAGAGCCTAGCGGAATAGCCAACCAAAACCCTCCGTATTGGATAGAACAAGCTAGATCTGACCACCCAGGAGTGGGGAAGAGAAGACCAACTCAAAAGAGTCAAACTATTAGGCCGAATAGTCCTTATCGGACCAACTGACCAGATTCCTCCCCCGGGGACAAGGCCTAAGGTGACCGAACAGTTGCGGTCCGAACAGGTCCGACCAGGGCGAGATATGTCCGACCTTCACCCGTCCCGACCTTCATCCGCGATGACCTTTGCTTGAATTGACCGATCCACCTGGTACCTGCTCCATTATCTTGTACCAACTGACAATAGTACCTGGTATCTGCTCAACTATCTGACACTAGTACCTATGCTAGTACCTGCACCTGCCCCCCATTACCCAGGTAGTGGGACACGTGGCACCAGCCCACTGGACACTAAACATTAGTACACCCGACACGGGTCAGCTCGCCAGGACCCCTCAGGGCACCGCCCACTAGGACCACCTGGGGCACCCAAACCCATAGGAAACATCTATAAATAGACGAATGCCTTACTCCCTCAGGTAAGGTCATTCTTCATTGTCAAAACTCTACTCCTCCGCTTGCTCTTCAGTTCTCTTCACTGACTCAAACATCAGAGTGCCTTTAGCAGACACCCCACTGGTGTCCCTTTTACTCCAATGTGTTTCTTTTTTTGCAGGCAACAAGGCAGAGTACAACAGCATAAGATCAACTCTACCAACCAACCACATCTGGTGTTGTGCTAGGATTTTTGGCTTCAACAATTCCTTAGTTTAAAAATTAAAAAAAGAAATATTCCCTACAATACAGGTGCATACTCCAACCAAAATCCCATAACTTGGAGAGTAAGTGTACTAGATACAAGTCAGACAAGCAAAAATTGTAACATTTTATTATGCAAAAGTCTAATTGAGATTTCTAAGGTATTCAATTGTACAAGACATACTTCTTTTGAATGGCTTTCAAAAAAATGGCCAAGGCACTGAAACTGAAGGAAGTAGAATGAAGAGTATGACTTATGAGTGGGAAATATGTATATATATTCATACATTATAGTACATATATATGCTCTCGTGACCATCTGGGATCCACATATCTAAAATCTAATCATAGAACCTACGAGCTTTACCCTTTCATGGGTATGTATGGCCAGAGAAGAAACTAAAGAAAAATTATATCAGCCGAAAGAACCAAAAAAATAAATAAATTAGGACAAATTTAACTTCTTCCTAACCTTTAGGCTTGTCACAAAATACCTTCCAAATTTTAATTTATAACATTTTTTTCTCCGAACTTTGAAATATTTGTGAATTTTCCCCTCATTTGAATTTTTGACAGAAAAATACATGCGACGGTCGTTGACAACATGAGTTAGGACTATTAAATATAAAATTATGAAATTACCTTTATAATTAGGTTGAAAAAGTAATATTTAAGTTATTTGTCATTTTTTTTTTCCTCATATCTCTCTCTTATGAGTTATGGGTAACTTCATAATTTCACATTTAATAAAAATAACGAGTCTCAAATATGCCACCAACGAGTTTCTCTTTGTAGTTTCACATTTAAAACTCCCAACTCATGTTGCCAAGTATGTTTTTCCGACAAAATTTTAATTGACGGGAGAAATTTGCAAACGTTTCAATTTTCGGGAGATTGAATGTTATAAATTGAAAATTAGAGGATATTTTTGTGACAATGTCTAAAGTTTGTTTTGGGGGGAGGGGGGGGGGGGTGAAATTTGTCCAATTAAGACATTAATCCAAACAGACAAATAGCTAGAGGACCCCAGAGAATCTGGCAATAGTGCAATTTAGCTAGAACATGTCTCAATGTGATTTTTCATATCTGCTCATTAATTGAATTGTTGTGGGGTTATTGATTTTACAAGATTTGAAATTGTTGAAAATGATAGGTTTTTTTTTTTTTTTTTTAAAGGGTTGAAAATGATAGGTTTTAAGTAGTGTTGTTCATCGAGAAACAATCAGATGTCGAAAAAGTGATTATTTTCCAACAAACGACATGTCGTAGGTCGAAGTTGTATTTTGCTTGGAATTTTTAAGAAAACGGCATTAACAGGAAACGACAAGTTGGAGGAAAACACAACAAAAAGTGACTTCCTAGTGACAAAATCACATGAAAGCTTACAAAGTCTAACGGAAAACAACCTCTTGTAAAAACGACGTCTTATCTAAAATGACATATAATACCATCTCTTATGTATATACTAATATTAATTTTAATATTAAGGAAATTATGAGAACAACCCTTTAATTCAGAAAAAAAAAATATTATATATATATATGAAAATAGGATATATAAAATTTTATGTTAGTAAATTCTGCGGACACAACACTAGAAAAAAAAAAATTTGTGCTCTAATTAATGTATAAGATTATTTCTAATGACATAACTCATCATTGTTAAGTTTTGAAATTCCCAAAACTAAACTTTTAGTATTTAAATAATTAAAATTCCAATATTAAAATAAAAAATAGAAATTGAAGATATCAATCAATAACAATCAAATATTAAATTAGTATTTTTTTAACCATTAGGTTTAGTATTTGCCAAATTTAACAATAAATATAACACTCCATCACAAGATTATTGAGAAAATTGTTTCATTGAGATAATTAAAAAATCACACACGCACAAACCTAATATAAACAAAAAATAAAATTTAAATTAATAGTTAATTAGGTGGATTTCATTAAGGAGTTTGAAAAAAAAAAAAAAAAAGAAAAAAAAAAAGATGTTTCCATTGCCAGGAATCGAACCCGAGTCTTTTGGGTGAAAGCCAGACAGACTAACCATGGACGACAACGGCTTGGCGTGCAGATTTTTAACTAAAGCTTTTATAACTTTATTCATTATCTTTTTTTCCTATTTCACTTTAGTCTCTCGGCGACAAGCCTCTCATTTTTTTTGCAATGTAATAAAAGTTAAGAGACAACAATTGAATCATGTGTTTTAATTAAAAATAATAATTACTAGGTGAAAGTCTCACTATTACTCAAACAAGCATAATACATGTCCTTGTGCATTCGTCCATAAGTCAAATATTGGATATGTAATTATTGGAACCATTGTTGGAGACTTAAATTTAGGATATCTACATGATAAATTGTATGATGTTGCATATCTCCTTGAATCAAAGAACTTTTATTTTATTTTTTTAATAAGAACTTTTACTTTTACTTATATTATTTCATGTGATATACATATTACATATGGTAATATCTAAGATTATTCATGATTATACATAAGAAACTGAACTGTAAAAAAAATGCATTTCATATGAAAATATTCGGTCGCCACTTCTTAAGTACAACAAACAAGAATAGGTTTAGGTAAATTTACTTACCTCATTTCTAATGACTTAATTTATGATTTTCAAAGGCATCATGATGATGATTGACGACGACGATGATGCAATACCAGGTATATCTTTAAATAAAAAATATTAAAAAATCAAAAAAAATTAAATGTGTCTGAACATAGTAATTAATTATGTAATTACTGAAGTTAGTAAATAACACCAGAATATCTTACTCATAAGTCCAAAATTTTGTATCGTCAATAATTTGATTTACATACTTTTTCTCTATTGTGAAAATCATTTTTGTATAGAAGTTCTCATGTTCTTTATTTATTTATTTGGGTAAAATGAAGTTTTTTTTTTTTTTTTTTTTTGGCTTGATGTAAAATGAGTTCTCTTTAGTTCCTTTAAAAACAAGTTCTTTCAGCTATTCTGGGACCAAAAAAAAAAAAAAAGTTTTATGAAAAAACTAAACAAGGTAACTAAATTAAAGGAAGAATACAAGTGTTTGAGAAACAAAAATTTATGGTTAAATTTAGCCAAAGATAATTTCAGCTGATTTTAGAATTTTGTGATGGCCTAACGAAGCTTGCGAGACCATAAATTGTGATGTGTATACGACTCGACAAATTGAAAAATCTCTTATTCGGAAAAAATTGCATTTTCATTTTAATTTAGAGTAATCTACAAATTTTAAGAAAATATATATTTTTAATCATGTCGTTAGCACAAGATCAACTCTATGACACATAGTAAGAGACTTAAATTCAAATATAAAAAGACTAATATACCCTTATGTTAACTAATCTATTATGAGTTGTCATTCTAATGATCTTAATATCTGATCCCCGCATGACACATTGACAACATATAGAAAAGATATACTAAAGAATTCTATAACATTTTCAGTTACAAAACACCCACATAAACATCGTAAAAGTTAAATAAATAAATAAAGTTACTTTTTGCAAACAACCAAATTATTTTACCAATATTAACTCTGCAAAAGAGAAAGTGTTGTTAAAGGAAGAGCAAAAATCTCTAAATAATCTAAAAATTCAATATTTACAATAAAATATAATTTGGATGCTCTAATTAGAATGTCCGGTGCTTCTTTTATAATGGGTTATGGTATGCAATTTTCATTCCATGTGAGACTATGAAATAAGTCAATGAATAACGAGGAGGTTTTGATCCGATGTGGGATACGGTCATGCAATTGCTGACTAATCTTGATCGACTCCATCTATATCAAAATTGCTTCTTTCTCTATTTTGCAAAATTTCAATCCTTCTAGATTATTGCAACAAGGACATGTTATTACAAATACATGAGGGATTCCGCAATCTCTGATATATTTTTTTTTTATATATATACAATTATTTTTGTTGGTGTTATTAATAAGATTCACTATTTCTTTTTTCGTTGAATCGTAAAACCAATGGACTCATAATGAATATTAAAGAAGAAAATACAAGATCGGAGAGGACTAAGAAAAGAATAAAAGATTAGCTAGTGAGAAATACTATCAATAAAAGTATATATATATATATAAATATAAATTTAGATAACACAATTAGTATCTTCATATAACACATTTGAATTTCAATATGAGTCTAATATAATCCATTATCTTAAAATCATAAAAAGAACTAAATTAGACGAAATCTCTTAAAAGCATGCCAAAGACTATTGGATCTGTTTGTATTATATGATCTTTCTGGTGAAATCTTACTTTGATTTGCCCCAAATATATGGTTAATACGGTGTGATGGTACGTATGATTTTTTTTTTTTTAATATCTATAATGGAGGCTTTTTTTTTTCTAATTGGAAATTATGTTGATATAGTAAGGCGAGAAAAATGTTAAACTTCAAAACTAAACAACTTAGGGAAAATGTTAGAACCAAATTTGAGAATGATTCTGTTAATAAATATCATGGTTTGAGTGATACATTTTTGTGTTTTTCTTATTGATGTTATTGTTGAATGTGCGGTTTTGAAATATGTAACTTTAGATACTAATTACAAAATCAAACGTAAAGCTAGATTGCAAAATATGGAACACTCAAAACTAGTCCAAAATCACGAATTCATTTTGAAATTAAGCCTATCTAATTATCAGCCAAGAAAAAACGACAAGTCGTGTTGAAAGAGAAAAAGAAAATTTCCGTTGCCGGGAATCGAACCCGGGTCTCCTGGGTGAAAGCCAGATATCCTAACCGCTGGACGACAACGGATTTGGGTTCCATTTAGCTCAAATAAATAATAATAGATAGACAAAGATAAGTTTCTTTTCTTCCCTTTTTAATTACTAGTTTGAATACATACATGGCAGGTGTTATATACATATTATAGTATTTAATATTATAGATTTTATAATTGATATAGATTGATAAAAAAACTATCAAATATCTTTAAATTATATATATATATATATACACGGATCTAAAGTTTAAAAAAATTAATAACTAATATTTTTTATAGTGAGTTTTTTTAAAAAAATAGTATTTCTAAACATCGTATAATCTCGTCATGGAAGAGCAAAACAACAATCATCACATTTTAAATAAGAAAATATCAATTTCTTCTGATTCTCCACACACACATGTTTTAAGATATCCTCTGTACTTATGTGCGTGAGAGAATTATATTAAACAAAATGTCAGTTTGTTTTTGCCTAGAGATAGAAACAAGTATTTATACATAAATAGAGAGAGTGAGAGACTAATCGGACCGATTATTTGAGCAAGAGATTGTACAGAGAAGTCTAATTACTTATAAACACATGAATTTCTCAAACAAAAATATGATTCTCCCACTTTTATTTTGAATGATTAAAAATCGAACAACACGAACACACTTATAAGTATTATTTAAATATATATTAAAGAGTTTCCTTGAACAGTTACAATCATAAGATGAATTAATTGTAAATTATTAAAATCTTTCATAAAATAGAGTTGCCTTGAACAGTTACAACCGAAAGATAAATTAGACTCTTTTTAGTGAAAAGTTGCAATAATAAAACATGACATGGTACATATAATAGAGCATTTAATTGAACTTGTGGGTACCATTTTGGATGACCTAGGATGAGTAGTACGTCCCACAATCTGCTTTTTAGTATTGTTAGGATATAAAATGCACTGTTTGGAAGAACGAAAGAAAAAGAAACCAAAAAAGAAAAAAAAACAAAAAACAAAAAGAAAAGAATGAATAATTTGATTCAATACAATGTTTGAAAGAAGGGATTTAAAAAATAACCGTAATAGGAAAGAAAAAAAAAAGATTAAAATAAGTTTTAGATGAACTGGAAAACAAAAAAACAAAAAAAAATTACCCAAGAGATGTTTACAATAGGCTTATATAAACCCCTTTAAGAATAAATAATAATGTGCATATACAAGCTTGGGGAGAAAATAAAAAGTAAGAAATTAGAGGGGGAAAAAAAAGAAAAGAAAAACTGAAAAGGGGACTTTTAGAAATAAAATTGCCGAGGAGGAGTTTTTGTTTTTGTTTTTTTTTTTTTTTTGGGGTAGCAAGTCTCAAAAAGTAGTTGATTGTTTCCAGAAAATTAATAGAACAAAGCGTACTTGCTCTTTTAGTATTGTTATTAGAATGTTAGTAAAGGCACGTATTTTGCACGTGTGGTATTATAATGTGGTAATTAATTTTGTAGACCAAGTATAAAAGGAAATAGAATGAATGTATAAAACAAAACACATGAAATTTGATTTTTAGTTTCATCACTATTAATGTTTTTTTAATTGTTGAAAATATAACAAAAAGTTATTGAGAAAATTTTTGCATTAGATAGTTAATAAGTGTCTTATAATGATCATTTCGACAAAATAATATACTAAAATAATATATTGAGTGATTATAAAAACAAATTATGGAGGAACATATTTGAAAAAACAAGTTTGAAATAAAAAGTTAGAATTAAAAAGTATTTCAAATATATATTTAAAAATACGACTGTAAGAGAAAAAGTATAAAAATGAAAAGGCAAGAAAAGGCAAAAAAAAAAAAAAAAAAAAAAAAAAAAAACACCGACTCCAAGGGGGGAATTACCTGCCCCTAAGCCGCTGAACCACCAAAGCTAACAAAATAATTATGCATATCAATATGCAAAAAGCAAAGCAGGGAAAGTGTTTAAAAACGACAGTCCAATCATACCGTTTTGGACGACCTCTATGAACAGTAAGAGTCGAACCGGCTCTTTTAATATATCTTGCAGGATAATCTCCATTATTAAAAGCCCTGCAATCATATAATGTTACGAATTATTGTTATAAATTATAGAAAGCATTTATATAATTAATTATCTATTTATTTATTTATAAATTAATGGATATACAATACATACTAAGACTGCAGTTCAACAACTTCTGAAATATTTGGATCTAATTGACATGTGTCTAATTATAACTTTTTTTTTTTTTTTGAAGTGACTGAATCTAGATTTTGATTGTTTATAGTTTGGTTTCTAAAACTATAAGCATAATTTTCTAACTAAAAAGTTTGTTTTATACACATTCATCAAAAAAAAAAAAAAAGTTTGGTTTATACACGTATAAAGACAGCATCTTTTCTCATTTACACGTGTATACGTATTCTTCTTCTTCATCCATATTACATCTTTCTCTTTCTGTTTTTTTGTTTTGTTTCGTTTTTTGTTTTTTAACTCATGCTTTTCTTTTCCCATCTTATTTATGTGTGTGTGTATATATGTATTAGGTTTAAAAACAACTTAATTAAAAGAAGAAGCTTATAATCTTTTTTGTTTCTTGGACTTTAATAGTTTTTAAGCAAAAATATAATTAAATGATAACAAATATATCGCTTTACAAATACATAAGAAACAACATTATTTACCTTCAATGACTTGTTCTTGTTGTAAGCCTACTTGTTATATAGTGTATGTAAAAATAAATAAATAAATAAATAAAACTGTAAGCAAAATTTGAGTAAAAAGTAAAGGCAAGTAACAATAAGGTTTGCTATTAGTCCAACAAAATCAATTAGATATAATGACTCTAGAGTCAAAAAACTTATAAATACTTTGTATGTAAAAATTGTTATCATATTCCAGTAAAAGCTATAAGATTACTTCTTCGAATTAACAAATAACTAATAGTTGAAGCAATATTTGTTTAAATATATAATTATGAAAACATTAGACCAAAAAAAAAAAAAAAAAAAAGTAGGTCATATATACCTGGAGTATGAATGGGCGAGTTGATTGTGAGGGAACAGATGGAACATAAGTTAACAATTGTGGAACAGCGCCTCCATTGATTGCGGCAAAACTGGTACGATGAAGATGAAGATTTTGTTGCCTTTCAAAGCTTTTATTACAGACGTCGCAGATGAACTGGTTCGTCGCTAGAAGAGTATTTGGCGACAACGATATAACCTCCATGTCTGAATAAATAAAATAAAATAAAAAAATAAAATAAAATTATTAGGAGCCGAGAAAACCATAAAACTAAAGAGAATGGAAAAATTGTGATAAGAGAAAAAAAAGATTAAAAACCTGAAAGTGAATTAGAAATCGATTTTTGTTTACTCGAGGCACTATGTCGAACAGATGGAAGGCAATAGAAGAATAGAGTCGGATCAGAATAACACACTGAATTTCAGCCATTTACACCAATCAAATGCACCTCAAGGGAATACGTACTTTCTTTGTAGAAAAAAAAAACGCACACACATTCGAAAGAGGGAGAAACGTGGAAGACAATGATCCTGACACGTGTAAATATTACTTTACAAGATGACACATTATCAGTTTTTATCAGTTGCAAAATAACTCCTTTAGTTGTAGAAACCAAACTAAGTCCATCTATAGAAATTCTAATTGCTTTACTTATAGAAGCTCGTCCATAGAAGAACCGAAAAAAAAGCAAGCAGGCGTGAAGGTCAGTCGCCAGCTGCTTACCACCGCCGCTTTATATATACTTACTTGTATATTAGAATAATGCAAGTTATTAACCTGTTCAACTAAATATTTGCATGTAAATTCAGAAAATAAATCAATATTGGGAAATGTATTAAACACTATGGCCCCGTTTGGAGCTTTTACTCTATCCTCTATTATTTTTTATGGTATGTTTCATAGAGGAAAAAAAAGAGTGGATGGATTTTTGAAGGAAAAAAACGATTTTAATTTGTTCAGTAGGAGAGAAAAATATAGAGAAGAAAAAAGTGAATAGAAGATCCACAGATCCTATTATTTTTTATCTCTCCAAAAGTAGAGAGATTTTGGAAGGGAAAACTTAATCAGCTTGAATACATAGGTAAATTACTTATGTCTCCTTATTTTTAAACTAAATTAACATCAAATAAAGGGAAAAATAATTATTCAGTTTATCACTTATTTTCTTTCCTCCTCTTATACTAAACAAGAAAAAAGAAATACCAACTTCTTTTCCATTTTCTTTCCCTCATATGTTTTCTTTCATTCCTCTTTCCTTTCCCTTTTATCAAACGGCGTGTTATGTTGGTTTGCAAAACACGTTAGGTGAGTTGATAGGAAATTCATCCTCCTCACTGAATACTTGGGTTCGAGTCGTTACTACCGTATTGATCAAGGTACATGGATAATCCACTTCGTGAGGGATCCATATATCACGTGGGAACATCTATCTCTCCGGAATTATCTATGCATTCTAACCTTTACCATATAACCCATTTTTCTTCAGCCAAAAAAAAAAAAAACATGTGGTTGAGTTTAGCCTAACACTATTCTACACCAACTTTAATATTGAGGTCTTTGGTTCGAATTCCTGTGCACAGTCTCTTGACTTACTTGTCTTTCAGTCACACTAAGGTTTTTAGACTAACTTCGGGAGCTTCGTTTATTAGAATGATTGCCATTTCTGGGTGTAGCAATTGCTTTGCGTGTTCATGTCGAATAAAGTTCATTTAAGCGGAGCACCAGTGCACTGGACCATCACCAAGAGATGATCACTCTGTGACTTTCTATTTTATCTATTATAGATTTGATTTTTTGTTATTCACATTTTATCCATTGAAATAGTGAGGTTGTGTGTTTGACATGCATAAACCTTCGAAGTTTGTTAATGAGAGCTTGGACTGATTTTCTTTCTGTTTCACTTGTGCCCCAATAAATTCTAAAAATAATATTGATAAGGACATTCAGACACCACTAATCTCTTATCTCATTATCCAACCCAAAAAAAAAAAAAAAAAAACCCCATTAAACGACACTTTTCACTACCAAATATGATAAAGGTAAGACCGTTCTCTGCCGAGATCAGAGGAACTAGGCCAACCTAAACTGAAGGAGAAAGAGAAAACTAAAACAGTAAAAGTTTACAAAGATACAGAGATATCTCAAACTTGGGTAGGACTCTTTGCAATTAGAGTACTAGATAAAAGAAAAATTAGGTAAAGGAAATCCACACAAAGAAAGACCTTATTCCTTATAAAATTTCTTGTTCACTAAACTTGGGGGAAAATAAAAATAAAAATAAAAAATCCTATACTTGAGATATCATATTAACTTCCCTTGACCGTTTTTAAGTACTCCCACCAGGGTAATTGCACGCATTGTAACCTGCAATTAAGAGGAAAAAATAAAATTACTTCCATTTTTCAAAAGACTATTCTAAAGGAAGGGAACAAAAATTGTCCATCTCCTTTTTGAATTTTTGTTCTTAACAGTTTAAAAGGTATAGATTGAAAGTAGAAAATATAAATGTGACTAAACAACTACATATTTGATTAGAGTGGTGGTTATCTTTTTTGAGAGAGAGAGAGAAATAACAATTATCAACAGCTATTTCTCTTTTTTAGTTTCTAATCATGCACCCCAATGCCTGTTAGGATTTTAATCTCTTCTTTTTTTTTTTTTTTTTTTTTTGACTGGCCTTTCTTTTCTTTTTTTTTTTTTTGGTAAAAAATAATGATTAAATTGGTAGCCTCTATGAGGAGATATATTCTCATCTAATGTGGATAGGTTTTATAATTTAACTAAAAGATGACGAGTACCTCCACATTAAAAAGAAAAGAAAAAAATATATAGACCCACATAGTGAATTAATAATTAGTGAATTAACAAGTACAAGTGTGATAAGAGCATCATTTTATTAAGTGTCCCACTCACGGAAAATAGTTTATCTATATGGTCACCTAATATACTCTCTTGTCCAATTAGTTTGACAAGACTTGAGCCATTAAAATTGCTTGCTTTTTGTGTAAAATAAATAAATAATTCCGTCTATATCCCTAAGTCGTAGAGTCCTTTTTACTGTATTAAATTTTAAAAACTCTTACTTTACCCTATAAATTTTAAATTCGTCTCATTTAACCTTTTTTATTAGAATTTCAGTTAAAAACAAATAGTAAAAAGATGAGTTAAGTGAAATCATGTGGTTTTTTTCCATTTATTTTTAACAGAAATCCTAACAGAATATGTTTAGTAAAATTAGTTCCCCTTTTTTTCTGTATAATTTTAACCAAAATTCTAATAAAAGATTAAGTGAGACAAATTCAAAACTCGTAGGATAAAGTGAGAATGATCCTAAAATTCAAATATTTAAATAATAATAATACAAAATAAAAATAAAAAGGCTTAGCAGCAAATGATGCGAAAAGAAGAGCTTACTAGGATTTGCGGATGTGAGTGTAGCTGTTTGAGAGAAGTCACAATTCCAAGGATTCTTGCCATAAGTTTGGTAATAAAGATTCATGGCATAGGCAGCATGTGATGCCACAGTGTTTGGCTCAAAACAGGCGCCTCCCGGTTGGATCGGACCGCAGTCGATACTGTGGCTGCAAGCGTAGTCGAGATTGGCCTGCAATTGAGCATCGGAGATGCCGGCCTTGGGCATACACCACTGCGACGCAGTCGGATTCGGAGATGGAGTAACCGGAGTTGTTGGAGTCTGAGACAGATAAACCAAAGCAATGCAATTAATTTAACCTAATAGTTTAGACTTCCATGGAGATGTCTTCAAAGGTTCTATCTACAAATTTTGTGGGCAAATTTCATTACAAATTTTTAACTTCTGCAAATGAACGTGTGACCTAAAAGTTACAATGTCACTTAATTCAAAAAAAGAAATACAGGTATAAAAAATTTGGACCCGTTTGAAAATGATTCTGAAATAGCGATTTTTTTTTTTCCACAAAATTAGGAAATAGAAACGAAAACATATTGTTTGAACATTTTTAGCTGCATGTGTTAACTATAGAAAGTCAACTTACCAACTTCAAGTCATTATTCTCAACATTGACATGGTGAATTCACCAACCTAAACTTTTAATATTTCAGAATAATTGAAAACTCGAAAACATTCTCTGTAGATATGGAAGAAAAAGAACTAGAAACAGCAAAAGTTAAAACAATGAATTTCAAAATTGGCTTCTCTCACCTCGGTATTCTTTGAGAGACCAACATCGTATGTCATGGTAAGATCAGATTTAAACAACCCAAATGCCCGTTCAGACGCTGGACCGGGTTTCAAATTCTCGTCATAGAGTGCAAAGATATACGTGTCCACCGATTTCCCCGGCATCAGTGGTGTCCCAACCAATGATCGGAGATGCGCAATCAAATTCCCATTGTAGGCCTTGGCATTTTCAAGGCCTGGTCCGACCTCGTTGCTGTCACCGCTGTACGGCCACCCTGTCTCGGCAACCACAATCTCAACATCCTTGAATCCCAATGAGTTCAAAGCAGAGTGCACAGCATCAACCTACACCCGATAATTTGAATCAATTTAACAATACTGTAAATTCATATATGACTCCACTATAAAATATATAGTTCAAATAAATCCTCGGTCCACAGTTAAAAAGAAGAATTAAATTGTGGTCCCAAGGTAAAAGATAAGGGGTCTATAAGACAACCAAGTTTGGCAACTTTTTCTTAGCCCATCACACAAAATCCAATGATAACGGGAAATATTGGAATGGACTTGTCTGAAAATAATTGCAAGAGCCAGCCTGTCAGTCACCAAAGCATAATAAGTCCAATCAAGGGCTCCTTTTGATTCTTCTTTTAGTGAATGATATCGTTAGACAAGGATAGAAGGATATACACCAATACATTCTTTTTTTAACTTCTTGGTTCTGAACATGCAAAAGATTCATGAAACGTAGCTCTAGTGACACATGTGAACCGATCTGTTTGTACTATACTTTTAGCTAGAATGAAGCAAAACCGAAGTGTTCGGGTTACAACCCTGTTGGGGCTACCTTAACGAGTGAAAAGGAAGAGATTTGAGATATATGTGAACGATTGATTTTTACAATATTTATAAAGAGAAGGTATTTGGGTTTGGTTTCATACTTTATTTTAATGGGGGTATGCAAATTATAATAATACAAACAAATCTAAAACCAAAATCGAAAAAAGTTAAGGATTGTTTGTTGACTTTACCCATTAACTCAAAATTAAACTAGTAAACCCTGTGTATTTGCTAAAAAGATCCAAGGAACTCAAACCTACTCCTACTTCCCAACCACTTGTGGCAAAAGCTAACAAGTTTGCATCTAAATTAAATAAAATATTAATAATTTAAAAGCAAAGGGAGTTAGAAAGTCGAAACTCAACCAATTATAGAGACATAACACTAAATTTTTTTAGAGAAAATTATTCGAGTAACCTATTTTTTTTTTTATCTATTGATCTACATAACACAAACTTCTTAATCTTGATCAACATGACACAATATTTAATTAACTTGAGTTTAATTAATGTTATATTTTTATGTCATATTAGTGTAATGCTTTTTAAGTTGGTGTTATTTAGCTACGTTTCCCAACTTTTTATGCAAGTAATGTAGTTACTTTAAAAAATTGTCACATATTAAGATAAGAATTACAATTACTTATCAGGTCAATTATAGTAATCATATGTTTAAAAAAAAGTTTATTAGTGATTATTGATATAATAGTTTAACATAAATTTACATCAATAAAAAAATTAATTAATTAAAAATTCTAAAATAATAATCAAGACACCAACATTACATGTGTTGTCGTACGTAAATGTTTGTCGATTCGACCAACGTATGCCACAAGGCATTGACGCATGAAAGTCCTCGCAAATACTGAGTCGCTTTTTGACTCACACGTCCAATTATTTGTTATTATTCTTAAGAATTATCTCATAAAATTTCAACATAATTATAAATTTAATTAAAATTAGTGTTTTTAATTTTATACAATTTTAGTCTATAAATTTTGTTTTTCTTTAACTAAAATGTTCCTATGTTATTAAAATATTATTATAATAATTATTTATATTAATTTTTAGATATAATTTATTAGTAAAGATAATTTTTTAATCAAATTATTAATGTATTTTATTTAAAAATTAACGGACACTGATTGTTGTAGTAATATTTTAATAATTTAATGTTATTTTTTATTTTTTTTGTAGTTGAAATGATTATTAACTGTTAAAAACATTGTTAAAATATTTTTTTTTAATTTTTAAACAGAATCTATAATTAACAATACTTTTTGATTAAATTACTAATAAATTCTGTATAAAAATTAATAAGTATTTTAATTACGAAAAAAAAAATTTAGAAAGATTTAAGACCCATTTGGTTCTCCATCTCATTTTAAACTAAACTGTATTTTTTTCATAATATTTTTTATTTTTTCTGAAAAAAATTTTTGTCTTTTTTAAAAAAGTAAACAAAAATTACTATTCAAATTTAAAAATCTCATCTTAACTCAAACTCAACTTATACACCAAACAGCTCCTTAGGCTAAACCAGTAATTTCTTGAAAAAACTAAACGCCTTTTGTTCAAACTACTGACCTGAGCGTCGAACATGTTCATGTACTTGATTCCGGTTCCCGAGTCGACTCGTCCGGAGTTGGGCTGGAACAGGCAAAACGACAGCGTTTCGGGTCTGGGGTCGCTCTGGTACGCGAAAAAGGGGTACGGGTTGATCGCGAACGGCGAGCCGTTATCTCTCAAGAACGCCAGAACCCCTCTCAGATTGTCCTCCAACTCGGGTCTGAACCGACCCGAAGAAGGCGGATCCGACTGGCCCAGCACCGACATGGCGTGGACGGTCGAGACCCTGACTTTGCCGCCGAGGCCGGCGGCGGCGAGGGCGGTCTGGAGATTTCGCATCGCCGGAAGGAGCTGCGAGACGAGAGCCTGGTCGCCGAAGGTGAGGACCTCGTTGCCGACGGTGACGAGGGCGATGTCGCTGGCGGGGTAGAAGGGGAGGACGTTCGAGTTGACCCACTGAGTGGCGGCGTTTTGATCGGAGGCCAGGCCGGCGACGTCGCCGGTGCCGATTACGATCTGGATGCCGGTGCCGGCGAGGGCGGTGATGATGGCCGGATCGGAGCCATAGAGGCGGACCTTCTTGATCGAAGTGGAGCGGAGGAGGTTGGCGGTGGCCGCCGGCGACGGGAGGTTGTCGGCGACTTGGCCGTAGTTGATGCCGATGAAGGATTGCGACTCTGCAAAACAGATAAGACAAATTAACACAAAACGACGTCGTTTAAAGGAAAGGCGAAATGGGAAGAAGTGAACTGACCTGCAGAGTAAAGCGTGGTTAGAAAGAGGAAGAGAGAGAGAAGGGAAAAGGCCATGTTGTGGATTTTGGAGTGCGTTAGAGACCACAGACACAGACACGGACACACTTATCGAAATGAAAGTAATGTTTGTAGTACTACGTGTGTGTGTTTATATATACATATATATATATATATATAGAGAGAGAGAGAGAGAGAAGAAGAAGAAGAAGAGGAAGAGTGCGTGAGAGAAACGCAGGATTTGTTAGAAAGTACAGGATTAATTAAAGAGGTGGGGGTGAAAATAGAGGGGGTGAAAATGGTGGTGCAATTTCTGGGTAGTAACCAAAGTTAGGAGTGAGTGAGTGAGTGAGGAAAAGAGGGGAAAATTCGAAGTAGATTGGATGGAAATTTGGAACTTGGAGGATGGGCAACCTCGTGGGGATGGGATGGGACCCACTAGGTTTTTTTTTTTTTTTTTCCCCTCCTGCTGCTGAGGCAACGCTGCAATGTTAGGGAATATACTAACCTTGGGTGAGTCTTACAATATAATATTTATTAGTGAAATCTATTTCTCCAATAATATGATATTGAATATGATTGATGTTTTAAATCTTTTTTTTCTAATCATACAGGTACTTTTTTATCTTGTTTTTTGATATTATGTTTTTTGAAAAACGATAGAAGCTGGTACTTTTGGTCCAAAATATGTGTGCCACACAAAGTGTTTGTATATGTGTTATACACCAATTCTAATCCTAAT
Organism: Ficus hirta; assembly: GCA_038430175.1. Classification (NCBI taxonomy): domain Eukaryota; kingdom Viridiplantae; phylum Streptophyta; class Magnoliopsida; order Rosales; family Moraceae; genus Ficus; species Ficus hirta. The sequence continues at coordinate 11,361,946 of CM076596.1, forward strand.
TATGAGTACCAATTTATACAATAAATTATGAATTATTTTTTTTATTTATAAGTATTTAATAAATTATCATATTAATTAATTATATCTATTAATATAAATACGATATGTGAGTTGGTATTAAAAATTTGATCTTATAATTAATGTCCTGGTATTACACTTTTGATATTGACATTTATATATTAAATTGTTAAAAAATTATCTATTAATAAAATAAAAAGACTGTTTTTATGGTAAATTTAGCTTTTTATATATATATATATATATATATATATAGTTTGACTGAAGTTTTAGAAGACTACGTGGGGGAATACGTTATGGTTTGGGTGGAGACTCGACAGAGAACCCAAAAGGTTCTTTTGGTGGGAAGGGGTTTCCGATTCTTTCTTGTGAGTTCTTTTCTGTCTTTTCTTTTTCTTTTAGTTATTTATTAATGTCGAGTTTTTTTTTTTTTTTTTGACGTATATAACATCCTACATTTTCTACAATTATGACTGCAACGTTTAGTAATAGAACTATAGAAGTCAAGAGCTCAAAATTATTTTAAATTTTTCAGAAAAGTAGTCTTGCTCAACATGAATTTTATAAGCCTAACTTATTATTTTATTTTTATAGATTTAGTTAGAATTCATGCCATAAAATGATTCATATCATTAAAAAAAAAAGACTTTTATGATGTATTATAAAATTAAAAATAACATGTTAAAGATAAAAAAAATTAAAATTAAAAAAAAAAAGCAAAATAATAAAGTAATTATTTTAATTTTATAGAATTTATTAAATTTGAATACTTCATAATACATAATAAAAATATTTCATGTATAGAAATAACACAACATGAGATAGTGAGAATAGTTTGGAACTTGACATTACAACCTCTTGGTGATGGGACCCACTAATGTCCTAAACGTTTAAACTTCCACGTTGCTATAGTTTGCAGAAATTGTGATTCACATTCTAGTCATACGATTACTTTTTTGTTCTGTTTGTTTTTGAAGACTATTTCCCCCCGGAAATTTAGAAAAATAATAGGTACACTAATAATAAGATCTAATTTATCTTATAATCAAGTTCACTTTAAAATTATCTACTTCATCAAGTCTATAGTTTTTAAAAAGAATGTCACTCTTAATGTAACGAGGACGTGAAAATTCAAACTTTAGTTTTGAGTAATGTGGGAAAGTTATTTTCCGATTTTAATTTTGTGACATCTTTTATGTCTTTTTTTATTAATATTAATATTGTCATTTCTTAACGTTGAGTGTTTATTTGTTTGACATAAATCACATTCTGCGTTAATGGCTGTAACGTTTAGTTATATAAGTCGAGAAGGTAGATATTGGAGGATAATTAATTTATATTTTAGGCACTGGTCATATATTGAATTGCATAGGCATTTAAATAGGGACATAACCGGTTGTGCCTTTTTATTTTCTACTATGTTTAATTCACATAAATAAACTGAATAAAATCTGTTAAAAAAAAAAAAGTTTAGATGAGAGAGTGAAATTAATAAGCTAATCTTCTTGCTTCTATTTATTAAGAAACTTACTAGCCTGTGAAGCGTAAAAATAAATCGTTCAATATCGTTGCGAAACCATTTTACTAATTAAAATTTTTATAAATTATTTTACTAATATAGCTTTTTACTGAAGTCTTTTTCTATAAAGCCCCATAGTCTCTCGAGAAAAACGATGGTCAGCAATCGAAAAGTTGCCTAGATACATCAATAATTTTTCTTTCTTTTTTTTTGTATTTCTTTTTCTTCTTGTAATGTATAGCATATTTTAAAACGTTTACAGGACTTCTGCACATGGAACTTTATGAAGTAAACGGAAAAGAAAGAAAGAAAGAAAGAAAGAAAGAAAAAAAAAAAAGAAGTTAAAATGTTTTTCTATTTTTTTCTCCTTAAATTATAGGCTTGTTAAAGTTATTGAAATGATAGTGTACGAAATGGGTCCTCTCTCATTATGCTAACCAATTTATGTACGAAATAGGGTACTGGCCACTCACCGCAAGAGATAAGAGAAGAATCCAATATCTGGGCTTTTTTTTTTTTTTTTTAATTTCATTTATTAAAGTACTTGCCATTATATAACATAAAGTTATTGATTCGGCATCTTTATATTGACACAATAAATTCCGTTAAGGCTTGCTTTGCCATGAAAAATAAATAAACCAACAAATTAATATAAATAGGAAAATGAAGTCTTATAACAATACTAGAGAGGAACAATTTTTAGTTGAAAAGTTTGATCTCCTCAATACATTCCCTATCAGCAGGTTTTGGATGCCATATTTAAAAAATCTTTTGGATGCCAATTACCATGCATTCACTTGCCAAGGAAAAAATTAACCAAGGAAAAAATTATCACATATATATACATATATATCTGACTTGCCAAGGAAAAAAGCAAAAATTAGTAGAGCCTCGAAGCTTATTTACAACACACACAAAAAAAAAGATAAAATTTATAATAAAATTTATAATAAAAACTGTACTTTCACCTTATCAATAGGTATTATTGATTTAACCGTTTGATGAATTTTTTTAACAATTTGATTTGTGTGTGCCTACGTTAAAAATTTATAAGGTGAAACGCAAAATTACTTTAAATCATATTAAATCATTGAAAAGCTAGTCCAATAACTAAAACAACATTACATGTGGCTAGAGTAAAAGACACCTGCAATTCCTATCTCCCTAAATTTTTCCCAAAAAAGGAAAAAAAAAGAAAAAAAAATGGGAGGATGTTTTCCACAATGATTTAATGCTATGCTACAAAACATCTCATGTGTGTGGAAAAAGGCGAAGCTCTTTTTTAGACCTGTGTCACCTCATCAATCACCAGCCCTTTGTGTGGAAACCATGCATTGGAATGCACAATTCAAGTCTAGAATTATAATCTAATTTTTATCTTTGTCCCTCAATTTTACTATTTATATAGTTTTATAAGTCAAACTTTAATAGTTCGTTTAATGAATGAGTTTGAGTTGAAAGAGTACAGTTTGAGTTGAAAATTTTTATTGACTTATCAGAAAAGACAAAAGAAAAAGACAAAAACTGAGATGAAAAAATACAGTTTGAATTCGAACATCAAATGAGGCCTAAAAGTCCATAGCTTTGCATATACAAGTCCAAATGAGATGATTTTTTTTAATTGCATAGAATTTCAAGAAAAACGAAACAAACTCCATATTGATAATTTTTTTTCCGAACACATTTCAAGTTTTTATAATTTTTAACTCCAATAATTCAAATACCTCAATAAACGCACAATCAATCCAAATCCAAATTCTACAATCCAAATCTTAACACCAAACGCATGCTTCCAAGTCCTAAAAGCATAATTACTTTTCCTTTCCAAAAGAAATCACAAAAAAATTTATTTAAAATATAAAAAAGAAAGAAAGAAATGATCAAATGGTCCTTAACACTACCAGTAGACATGACTAAATTATGTACAAGGCCATCTCGTAGTGCAACTTTGGCTTAGATATATATATATATATATATATATATATGAATGTATGTATACGTATATATATTACTTAATTTGAGCATAGTGTCAAACTTTCACACCATTCGACTTTCAACTTTCTACACACATTCGATTGATGTTCACATTCAACGTAATGATGTTCATATTCGACGTAATGATGTTCACATTCGACTTTCAACTTTCTATGCACATTCGACGTAATGATGTTCATATTTTGTATTAAATATTCAACTCTTCCAAAGTGTTTCAAAACAGAGACAATAAGATAAATCTCAGTAAAAGATCCCTTCATTCATAACCGTGTTTTAACTGTTTTACCACGGACGCACAATCCAAGCCGAATACTAAACAGCTTCAAAACCATTTTTCAAAATACCAAAGATGGAATACAAATTACAAAATGTACAAAATCTATAAATACCTCAATATAACACCCTTACAGAAACAAACTGTTGAAAAAAAAAATATACAAATCATGCCGAATTGCAACGTTTGATTAATTGACAAGATTGCCAGAAGCAGAACCAACAACATCAACAAGTCACCATTATATTCCGAAACCAATTAACTCGAAACACGAAGAAAATGAAAACTGTCATTAAATGCCCCAGCGGTGAAACGAGGGGGGGAAAAAGAAGTGCAATTGGCAACTGAAATAAGTACCAATTAACCTCCAGAGTGGGAGACTGGAGTGGTTTCAAAGCGACCGTCCTTGAATACGTGTATGAACTGTTGTGGCAAAGCATGCTCACCCTGCATGACCAGAAAAAATGAGCCATAAGAAACACACTAGCAACAGATATTTCAGTTGAGCCACTTTTTCTTTATCTTATTCAAGACAAGAAATTATTGAAAATGCATTCTCCCAGGTAACCAAAATATTCATACTTGTAGTAAATAAAAGACAGTAAAGAAGCCCGTGTGGGTAAAAATTCATCTAAAACATGATTGATACGATCTCTATGGTATGACACTGCTACTTGAAACATTCCAAAATCCAAAGTCGTCTTTGTATAAAATCAGCTGGGGAAGGCACAATATCAGTTGATTGCCGTTCAAATGGTCAAGGCATTGCCTTGATTAGTTTCATGATCTATAGCTGCCCGGCAATAGATTAATGTTATGTCCTAGCTGTGCTGTTTACAATTTTGACCAATATGCTAGTAATGGCCACGTAACGCTTTCATTATTTTAGTCAGTCACAGAACTACTAGCATGTCAAATGCAATCATACATCACTAACAAAGGAGATGCTGCAAATCATTGTACATTGTCAATAGCCAGGGCCATATTTTGACGAAGGGAAAAAATTTGATAAACTATGTATATCAAATTTAAAGGCATTTCTGTTCCTAACCTTTAGCTAGCTTAATATACAGTCGCACCAACTAATTATTGCATCCTTATTCATCATCCTCATCTAGTAACATTCTCTAGCATATGCAATTAAACGTTCACGCCAACACGACCAAACAATTACTCAGATGAACTCAGTAGTGATCATATCAATTGTTAATAATATGAGTTGATTTTGCTATTTAAAACCTAAAGAAGGCTTTCCGTGCCCACTATAATGGATTCAAAATAATAAAAGATGGTGAAACTATCAAAACCTTATCCCGCAGAAAACAAAATCCAAGTACTTCTATCTCAAGGAAATCTGAAAGAAGTCAAATACAAAAGATCATAAAATCACCAAACAAGGAAACATACCCAATCACCATCTGGCCTAGAACCAGGCACCAGTACGTTAATCTCACTTGACTTTGCAGTTGTTATTGATGCCCCAAGAGAGTCTTTGCTTAAATATAATTGGCAGCCTGCTGTATTGTCAACCGAGATTGTCGGAGCTGAACCCTGAAAGCCATTAACAAGATCAATGCATATACGATCTAAACTTTATTCTCAACATAGAAATATGAAGCCACCACATGCTGATCCACTGTAATTTGGTAAATCATTGAATTGATCCATAGAATCATCGAGCACATTCACAGGAAGAATAGGTACCTGGCACTGCACCTCAACCCCATTGCAATTTACAATCTCACAAGCAGCCACAACATCCTGTATATACAAGTGAAGAACCTCAATGAGCCTAGATACTTCAACACCTGTGGCTTGAACTAAATACAGCGTACTCACCGTAAACACAACTCCCATCTTGGTACATTTATCAACGGTAATGTTATTGACTTTCCCTGCACATTATTAGATAATGATAAGTTAGCATAGCTATTAATAAAGTACCTTCTGTGCATGCATGTTTGCGTGGAGATATCTGCGTGTGGGTTACAGCTATCTGCTATGCATTTTAATATTTTAACATACATGGAAATAAATATATTTTGAAAGACATGAGTTACCTTGAACCTGCAAAACAGAGTCTTTGCATCCAAATATATATACAGATTGTTTTGCATCACAGTCATCAATCACCAAGTTTTTCCTTCCAATTTGATTCTCAACAACCCACCTGCAAAGGGATCCATAAGGAGACCATTCCAAAGGCATGACGCATTGCCATTATGTCATTATCCCTATACAAACATAATCATAACAGAAATTATGATACTCACTTACGACCCATTTGAAGCTCCAGTTTTGGCGGACCTGCCTTAGAAAACGAGGGTGAACTGGTACGAGCTTCCTTCTCACTGGTGCCAACAACACCAGTTCTATCTGTGCGATTCTTTGTCTTCATATCATCTGTAACCTTTCTTAAACCTAGGAAGAAAGGAAAAATAAAATAGCAATCATCCCTATACGCTTCTAATACAAACAAAGAAACAATGTAAAAAGAAAAAAAAAACGATTAACAAAATGGAAAACTACCAGAAGTCACAGGCTTCCCAGAATTAATTTCTTGGAAAACAGCAGACATCCCCTGTTTGGGACCTGATGATGACGCTTGGGAAGATTCAGAAGTGAAGAGAGAAGCTGGTGGAGGAGGTGGAGGGGTAGGGGCTTTGGGTGTACGAGCTTTTGCTGGAGCAGCAGTGACTGCTTTGCCAGTGGCACTCCAAACTGGACCCAAAGGATAGTAACTCTTAACATAGTCTCTCAAACCAGGCAAATAAAGCTCCTTCAGGGCTTTGGCCCACTCTACATGGTTTGGGTCTTTGCTTTTGTACTGAACCAGAATCTGAGTTTATAAATTCCAAGTGTCAGAACTACCCCCTGAACCATTTTTCTTGATGAATCACAACAAATGCAATAGAAATGTGTAGGAACTATCAGAAATTGCTTGTGCATTTCCCTATTCCTTGGAAGATCAGGAAGATCTTTTCTAACTTGTGCATTTCCCTATTCCTTGGAAGAACAGGAAGATCTTTTCTATTCACCGCCTGTCAGGCATTAAAACAGATCATTTGAGGTGTACTATTTATGCATTTTCTCATGATCACGGTTTAATAGATCGAATTTGTTGGAAAATGTAGGTTATGACAATAAATCTAGTTTACAAAATTGTAAAACATTTAATTCCTAAAATATTTCAAGAGAAATAAATAGCTCAATGATTTGATCAAAGAAGACTATTAAATAATAGGAGTGATTTGCTTATCCCATTCAGAAGGATATCATCTCACAATTATCTAAGGCTGTTTGTGTCTCTAGCATGACAACTTGATGAGATACCATTTCTTCCCCATACTACGAGTGAAAGGGAAAATGTAAAGGCTATCATTAAAGCAGCCCAAGCGAAACCTACTATATCCATGTGAATTATGTCCACAATCTCTATGAAGGAATTATCGAGGTTGGTGAAAAAACTTAGTAAAAAACCTAATAAGGGCACTTGGAAAATGAATCAGCTATTGCCTAGCAGAAGATAATAGAATACCTTTCGAAGCCTAGGAAACCCTTATAGAGAAATAAACTCTCAATATTAGATTATTTCCAATAGGGAAATAAACCCTTATAGGAAACCCTTAAGACCATTTTTAGTTAGTCTTAGAATTTATTTGCACATTATAATTTTGATTGTTTGTAAAGATAGTACCTGGGTGACATAACCATAGCATTTCTCGATCTCCTTAGTAATTGAAATAAATAATGAGTAATTGAAACATAAGCTTTAGAGCAATTGAATCAATACGCATCAGATAATCCTACAAGTTTATATATTGCTTTCCTTGTGGTGAAACAATATTCACAAATTGAACTAATCACTTATTGTAACAACCTTTTTTTTGCTAAAGAAAAAAAAAATATTTATATACCTTGTTGTTGTAAAATTCAGCCATCTGCCAACTCTCTTCCACATGTGCAATAGGCATGCTCATTCCTTCAAAACGGGAATGCTTATCTTAGTGAAAATATCTAAAATCAAATCCTTAATTCTCCTCTGTGTTCTTCGAAAAAACCTACCTTCGAAAAAACCTACATTTTTCTCATTGCTTACCACAATCTTTTCCTGTATATGCAATCCATGCTAAAGCTGAAAGGCTATCAGCAGAAGCCTTCAAGTGGTTGAAAAAATCGGACCGCCTCCCTTCTGTCAAGGCACTTGCTTTCGTGATTACTTCATTCAATGGCTTGAGAAATTCCGCCAATCCTACGAGGTCTGGTTTCTGCACAATAGCAGCAAAACTTATTCGACATCGAAACGATCCATTAACATGGAAAAGAATCATATCCCAACACATTTAATCAAACAATAATCCAATTTTCTCAAACAAGTGATGATAATTTTATAACAAATATCAAGTTCGCAAATTTTTTTACAGTAACCAATCTCAATTGTACTGAGTTACTCAACAGTCGATGTTTTCAGATCCAAACATAAAAAGATCTATGAAATGAAATGAAATTCTATTAATTCCGCCATTTTTGAGGGTAACAAAAAGTTATTCAAAAGCAAGCTACATTACGACCAAATAACCAATAGGCGAATCGAATAACTTCACCGATTCAGATTCATAATTCCTCTCATAAACAGAAAAACGTTTGAAATCACGAACCTGAGTGTGCTTAACCTTGACGAGAAGGTCCCTGAGAACAGCGAAAGCCTCTTGGAGAATCTCGGTGACATCGGAGACCTGTCCGCCAATCTTCTCCGCCGCAGCGGAAACCCTAGCCAGGTACTGGCCCGTCAGATCGTCGAAGGCCAGAATCGACGGATCCACCGGCGCGGCGTCGCCGCCGCCGCCGCCGCTCTCAGGCGAACCCCCGCCCCTGAAGCCTCCCGTCGAAAGCGCCTCCAGGCGCGCCACCGCCGATTCCAATCTCTGTATCAGCTTCTCCTCCATAGCTCAAATCTCAACCTCCTCTCTCGAGCACAGATCTGAGCGAGCGCAAGTGTTGAGGCTGTTATATTATGTGCTTTTCTCTTTTCTCTCTTGTCTTTTTTTCTTTTTTTTTTTTTTTTTTTTTTTTTTTTGATGAGTTATCTTTTTATTTTTTTATTTTTTTTTTCATTTTTGGTATTTTGTTTATAAAATGATCGCAAAAGCACCTTATCTCATTTTGATACTTAACTTGCGTTTGATTAAAAGTCAGAATCCAAAAATTCCATTCTAATCTTTATTTGTTTTTTTTAAAAAATCAATAAAAATTATAACTGTTTTCTAAAAAATCTACAACTTCAATCTAAAAATTTTATTTCAAACTGATACACTAAACGACATATTAACTTTCGATTTTACACATCCTAGCCCTATGATATTTTAAGTATTATGCTAATGACATTTGTCTATATTTTATTAAAAATTGGATAGAAATTGCATATATATGGAACATATAAACTTTGTTTATAACTAAAGTTATAATTAAAATATAGTTTAGAACCATATTGTATCTCAATAGAAGATGTTTTAAAAATAAATAGTGATTTCATTAAAGAAAACATAATGTAATCACATATAATATCAATATAGAATTACGATTATAGTCCTAAATAAAATTTACATAATCTGAACATATTGAAATATCAATATAGGATCGTTTGCATGACGATTAAATAAATTTGAAAGAGTGAGACGTGCAAAATTAAAAATCCGGCCACTATAACTCCTTATTTTATTTTATTTTATTTTATTTTAGTTTTTGGGGACGCCGAAAGGAGACAGGAAGAAATTTGATTTGGCGGGGTCTAGAAATGAATGAAGCATTTGCCTTTGCGCGGGTGATTTGCCTTTTGATGGTTCTTTTGATCATTTCGAATGACACGTGGCGATTGTAGAAGGAATCTCGGTGCTCTTTCTGTGCGCTGCGGAGCACCTGTGGAAAAAAGAATTAAGGAATAATTGAGTGAGAGTGGGACCCGACGGAGTTAGTGGGAGTCCGATTGTATATTGTCGGCCGCGTGAGATGTATCGTGTGTCCTAAGCGATTGCCGTTGATTCTTTTTTTTTTTTTTTCATTTGTTGTTTCTTTTTATCTGTTTTTATGAATGATTTTCCATTTGCTTTCTTTCTCGTCTTCGGGACAGGTTACGTGCTTATCCACTCCTGCCTGTGCACAATTAAAATAAAAAAATAAAAAATAAAAAATAAAAATAAAAAAGACAAGAAGAATGGGTACAAACTATATCCCAGCACACCAACCTAAAAGGCAAGTTTTTTTTTTTTTTAAACCTAATTCACAATTTAAAAAAAAAAGTTTTTTTTAACCTAAGACAAGTTAAAAGAAAAAAAAAAGAAGAAAAAGTTTGAAAAAGAGCAATAATAAATTATAATAAAATTTTAAAACATAATAATAAATAGGGAAAATTAGATTAGGTGATTTTTTTTAATCACTTAATTTAATAGATGGTCTAATTTTTTGTTATTTAGGAAAATAATCATTTGTTATTTTTCAGATTTGACCGTAAGTCAATCATTGATTGACTATAATGTAGTCAATCACTGATTGATCATTTAAGAAAATCGATTAAATATTTTAGAAGAAAGAGCATTTTAACTAATTTTTAAAAACTTCGATCATTTATTAAAAAACTTCTTAAAAAAAGTTATTTAACTATAAAATCCCAAATAACAAAATCAGATTCATGATCACACACAAATCAAAAATAACCCTTCTCCTTTCTCCTTCCTCCTTCCTCCCTCCTCTTTTCTTTATTTATCTAACCTGAAACTACGCACATAAATCTGTTATTCAAACTTAAAAATATATTATTAGTAAATCTGTTATTCGCTAAAAGATCCAAGGATTTACTAGAAAATCAAAAGACTTACCTGTGAAATATGACATAATTCATCGTCATTTTAAAAACTTGCTATAAACTTAAAAAACACCACATGTATTAATAAAAATAATAATAAAATATTCCCGTGATTAAATTTTTAAAAATACTAAGATTATCCCTGTCAAACTATTTTAAATACAATGTAAAGGATTCGTTAAACTAAAACATTAAATAAAATAAAATCTTAAAAGTAAAAACATTCTTAAAATAATTGAAATATTTGTTTGATCGTTTTTAAACAATTTAATTCAAATTTTTAGTTAAGTCATATCTAAAATTATATTCCTTACAGATTATGAAGAATAGTCTTGAAGCTTTCAAAATTTAATCACTTGAAGGGATATTTTTTGACTTATTTTACAGTTACAGAAGATATTTTAAGCATTTTCATAACAGAGGGAACAAAATAGTATTTAGGCTAAATACAAGTAGTTTTTTTTTTTTTTTTTTTTTTTTTTTGCATTTTTCTTAAAGTACATTTCAATTTTCATCCAACTGAAAACTACACTGTAATTGTTTTTCATATATATATATATATATATATATATATATATTTTAAATGTAACGTTCTATTTTATATTTTCAAAAATGTCCCAATTATTTCTATAGGAATACTAGAAAGGTTGATAAAGAAGTCTTTCAATAGAACACACACCACCACTTTTTTTTTTTTTAATTCACATAAACAAGTGACGTATATATAATCTCACGAGACAGTTGGATTACAAAAGCCTTTAAAAGAAAAATAATAAACTTATAAGTAGATCCCATTAAATTATAATTTTTAGATAATTACTTATTGAAAAATAGTTACACGCCATCACTTGGAATTGATATTCTTGCTCAAATCTTCTTTGGCAAGGAGAAACACTCTGTCCCCACCATTAATGCAATGACCATGGATACTATGTGTCGCCTTAATTAACGTACTTTGGTCTTCAACAACCTTTTTTGCTTTGTTCAATATATAATGTCCTCTTTCATGATCAATAATAAAGTTTGTTTGATTTCTTCTGTTCAGTTACATTTATTGTCACTTGTCGCATCTTGTGTAAATTTTCTAGTGCGTCGTTGCAGGAAGTAGCGCATAGGTTTTATATATAATATATAAACATAAAATGTAGTAACGACATTTATTCTATTTCCAATGTTTTGTCATATTTAAAATAAAGAATTTTATACTAATGTTATATATTTTCAAAATTATTATTATAAAAAATAACCATCATATTGTACTCTCTTTCCTCTTATCCTTCTGTCTTAAAGAGGTACCTAATATTTTGTATTCCCATGCTACGACATTTTATTATGAATTAGCATGAATCTCTTTTAAAAAAATCAAAAGCCACTCGTATTGAACACACTTTACTAGTTTTTATTAGTGTCTCCAACCAGTGCCACAGAGCCACATGTAACTCAGTTTAGTTGTACCATCATTTTTATAAGAAAATTTTTAACTGCTCCCCTACTCAAATGTTAATATGTCAATTTTTACTCTTAGAAAATAGTAGAATTTATTTATACTCCTATTTTATACCAAACTTTTCATTGGTCCACATTCAACAATTAGAACATGTAGTGACGTCTTTATTTACAAAATATTATCTCTAACTTTTTTAATAGCGCTCCCGTTGAAAAAATTTCCGATTCCGCTGGTGTCTCCAACAAATAATAAAAGGCTTTTTCTAGAAGTTGAATTACTTGACTTAAAACATCATTTATTATCATGTATCAACACCAAGACTAGTCAAGTCCACTAACAATGTTGAAAGCAATAGAGCCTGGTGTCGGTGTTGCCTTGCAATGTGGGTGACAGAAGCAAGAAACTGCAATTTTTTTTTATGTCTTGGTAAGGTAGGTGAAGAGGTAATTTTTTGAGTTTTCCGGATCTAAAGAGAGCATTTTGAAAAATGCTAAGAAAACCAACTCCAATCCTAACTTTTGAGTATCAACCTTACATGATATGTGAATTGTCATTCTTCCACTGATATGATTGCCATATCAATTAAACCCATCTATCATTAAAAAAATAACAACTCACCGTCACGTGAATTGATACTCAAAAAATTAGAATTACAGTTGATGTTCCTGACATTACCCAAGCATTTTCCCTATGGTGAAACCGGTTTTCGACCTTTAAAACCATAAGCAAATCAAACAATATGGCTTACAATGCACTCATTGCTCCAAAAGTAAGATAGACAAACCATATATTTTTTTTCCGAGAAAAGACAAAATCCTGTCTCTCGACTCAAAAAAGGTTAACCCAGTTTTGAAGAATGAACTCGAGCATTCTATGAACAGATTGATGTGAGTTTCTAACTAGGGAGATTGGTGACTCATAACAGATGCATGAAAATGAAAACACCATTTTTTCGCAACCAAAAACTAACAGATTTGAGTACAAACATAGCAACAAAAACAATAAACGAACTATGAATTGATATTTTGAACAGGGACTTGTAGGATTCCCATACTAAAAAATTCAAGTCATATTTACAAGGCTCATCTATATATATATATATATATATATATAAAAGATGCGGCAATGTATCGACAAAAATATATGCGATCACGAAGGAAAAACATGTATGCATATATATATTCAGGGATTGTGACTGTGAAGAATTATGTTACAGAAATGACCTCAGGAACTATCACTTGTGCTGCGGGAAAAATAATGATCATCTATCTCCATCTTGATCTCTCTGTACCAGTATCACCTACCTCGGAATGCTTGGGTGGATACGGAGCTTTATTGGATACAACTTCATGGGATGGGAGAGGATCTCTCTCTTTAGCTGATCGTGGTTCCTGTGGATCATTAAACAGATAATTGAGGTAGACGAGACCGAAGAACACAATACTATCTATAGAAACAGGCAACTACCGAAATATAAAAATTACAAACTTAACCAGTTTATGTGGTTGTATCTGTTTTTGCTGAAACTTATTAGTTAATCGTTAATCGACAGCATATCCTAACTTCCAAAAACTCTAATAATCAAATTCAGTTTAACATTCGGCTATACGACTTTCTTGCTATAATCTCCCTTACTAGTGCCTTGAGAAAAGGAAAGGATATTAAAAAAAGTAAATCTAACTAAACTGAACTATAATCACAAATGCTCACCGTACGGAAAGGGAAGTCATCTCCCTCAAGCATGTGAACAATTTGCCCCATTTTTGGTCGTTTAGCGACATCCAAATCTATACAGCGCAGACAAACAAGTAATGCCCGCTTGAGATTTCTTGGAGGGGGCTGAACTTCAATCAAAGGGTCAACAACCTCCTCACCACGACGGTTTGCGACCATTCCTTTAAACCAATCAACCAAGTTCATCTGAAATTCACCAATCAAACAGTTATAAGTAGAATGCAAGATAATGCACGATGCCAATGCAGAAAAAGGGAAATTTTTATCTCACCTCTGCAGGTGGTCTGGAATAATCAACTGGACTTCTTCCGGTAATTATCTCCATGAGAAGAATTCCAAAACTATACACGTCACTTCCCTCATTAAGCATACCTGTGCACGCATATTCGGGGGAGACATATCTACAGAATATGGTAAAAAAAAAAGTTCAACGATACAGAGTAGAGTCAGTTATAATCTGATCAATTAAAAATTATTCAAATTTGCTTCAGCCGTTTGAGCAAGAACGAACCCAAATGTTCCCATTACGCGCGTAGTCACATAGCTGGACTCGGGCCCCAACAGCTTGGCCAATCCAAAATCCGATACTTTTGCATTCCACTTCCTATCCAGAAGAATATTACTTGATTTAATATCCCGGTGAACCACTTTCGGTTCCAACCCTTCATGCAAATAGGCCAGACTGTACAGTACAAAGAACCATAGCCGGTGATGTCATGAAATACCAATAAAAAAAGCTAAACCATGAAAGGAATCAGTGTAAAAGATAACAAATTCTATTTAATATGTTTGTTAGTTAGAAAGTTCCGTAGGTCGTCTAAATGATTTTTTTTTTTTTTTTTTTTTTTTTTAGCAAATGGTGTTCTGTAGAAAAGATGAACGAAAACCACACAAAATGAACAAGGAAAAGAACGGATCATCACACCCTTTTGCAGTTCCAACGGCTATCTTCATTCGAATTTCCCATGTCAAGGGGCTAACAGGCCCGACGTCACCATGCAACCACTGCTCCAAGTTGCCATTGTCGATATATTCGTATACAAGCATCCTGAATGGCCATAGAAACTCCCATGAACATAAGACAAGCAGCTCTAGTATTAAATATTAATGATATACAAATATATATATATATATATATAATAATAATAATAATAAGTATTGTAGTTACCTTTGAGGGCCTTCTGCACAATAACCAACCAAACCCACCAAATTCTTATGCCTTACTTTCCCAATGGCTTCAACTTCAACCTTGAACTCCCTCTCGGCCTGACCCCTACAATTAAGATGATCACAACATACGAAATTAGTAATAAAAAAAAATTTTAACCAACGGCATTGGTTAAATCAAATAAATATATAATTTTTAATAAGTTTGAAGGACAAAAGAAATGTTGGTGATAACACATCCAAAAAAAGCTTGCAACTTTCTTTTAACTAAAATATTTATGGACCAACCAACAAACATGCACCTCATTTGTTCCCTTTTTTCTTTAAAAAAAGAAAAGGAAAAAAAAAACTTGTGAAAATTTTGTTTTATCAATTTTTTAATCTGCGGATAATGACAAAATTTAACTAATACTTTGGCAAACAGAAAATGAATTCAATAAAAATGGCAACAATGATCGCATAAATTAAAGGGGTGGGAAAATTCATTAAAAAAAAGGTTGAAAAAAAAGAGAAGTGAATAAAGCAGAAAGTGACCATTTTCTTTTCCCAGTTAGTCCGCGAGGACCGCAACAAAGTCAGTCTCTTTCTTACCCAGAAATCCAAAAAAGTGAAAAAAGCAAATCCAAAACCACGTAATTGTTTCCCCAAAAAAAAAAAAAAAAGGGAAAGAAAAACACCCACGAGTTCTTAGTACTTACCGACACTGAAACAAGTTAACTTAGATCTCGCAAACATTAAAACCGACAAGAATTTCTGTTATTTTTTCCTTTTTTCTTCTTCTAAGAAAACAAAAATGCGTTGAGCGTTTGGGGGAAAAGAAAATCTTTCTGAACAGAGAAAAAGATTAATGTAGAAACAAAAACACAGCAAAATTCAAAGGCCTAGATTTGGAATTTCACGTACTTGTTATTGAGAAGATTCTTCACGGCGACGACCGAACCGTCCTGCAAAACTCCTCTGTACACAATCCCGTACCCTCCTTCTCCGATCACATTCTCGCCGGAAAATCCACGTGTCGCAATCTCCAGCTCCTTCAACCCGTACCACCGTCCCCACCCGATGTTCTGCGCCTCCACAGACTGGTCGCTCCGGCCACCGCCGGAACCGTCGCTCTCCTCGCTCCTCTTCCCTTTCTCGAGCTCCACCACCTCAACCCTAACTTCTCCTCCACGACCACCGCCGCCGCCGGCGACGACGACGACGCCATCGTCCTTTTCCAAATCCGAAACGTTTCGGATTTTGACCTCCGATTTCTCGATTCGATCCGGAGCCTGCTGGTGCTGAGCCGTCTTGATCTCGACGATCTCCTTCGAGACGAGCGGGATTGATCCGGAGCTGTGCTTGACTCGCATTTTGCGCTTCCGCGAGGACCGACTCCGGCTCGAGCGAATGCAGAGGAAGATCAGGAGAAACGCCGAGAGCAAGCAGAGGAAGAGAATCGCGATGACGACGTAGAGCCGCAAGCTCAGGAACGGCGTTCTGGAGGAGAGCGTATGGGAGACGGAGCTCCCGGAAGGCTCTGAGTCGCCGGAAACCGCCATTGTACCCGGCGAGGTGGAAATGGAGGCGGTGGAGGGAATTTTCTCGGGAAAGTGAGAGAGAAAATGAATAAGAGAGAGAATCTTAGAGAGAAGAAGGAGGAGGAGAGAGACGTTGGGGGTGTTTGGTTGATGTCATGAGAACATTGGGACAGACAATGGAGGGGTTTGCACATAGACAGGAGAGAGAAAGTAGAGAGAGAGAGAGAGAGAGAAAGATGCGGTTTCAACGGATACATAAAAGAGAAAGGCAAAGCAACTATTAGCAAAGTGTGAAGAAGACGGTAAAAGGTTGGGCTTTGAGATCGAAGAGTTTGTAGTCATTGGGGCTTGTAATTAGAGATTATTACGGAATTGCCACTTCGAAGTTTCTGCTAAACTGGCTAATGCTGCGGTCTACTCGCTAGCTTGTATGCCGTTTTCCTATGGGATGACGGTGGCTTATATATTGATATACTATACGTGGCAAGCACACACGCATTATCTTTTTCCACGGACTAGATAGATTATAAAGACCTTAAAAAAGAGAAATTGGGTAAATTTATAAGGGCCCGTTTGGTTCACCAGTTTGAGTTGAGATTTTTAAGTTCAGTTTGAGTTGAGTTAAGTTTAGTTTAAATGATGAGTGTTTGGTAAAAAGTTTGAGTTGAAAAGTTTAAGTTGAGTTGAGTGTTTGGTGGAAAAAGTTTAAGTTGAGTTGAAATGGAAAAAACAAGGACCTTGTTTGGATTGTAAAAAAATGAGCTGAATCAATTTTTTAAATTTTTTTTAAACATTCTATCATATATTTTTGTAAATAAAATATACGATCAGTAATATGACGGATTATAATTCATAATCAATATGAGACAGCACAAGATTGCGTACAATTGGTAAAAAAAATGAGATGTTTCAATTTTTTAATTTTTTTCCAAACATTCTATCGTATAATTTTATAAATAAAATATACGATTAGTAATATGACGGATTATAATTCATAATCGATATGAGACAGCACAAGATTGCGAAAAATTTAGGTTGAGTTAGGGCCCTGTTTGGATGTAAAAAAGTTTGAATTAAAATTTTTAAATCAAATTTAACATTCCATTGTAGGTTTCTGATCAGAAAAATAAAAAAATTAAAATAAACTAAATTAAAAACACAAATTAACAACATATTATAAACTTCATTTTAACTTTTTTAACAGTGAATATAGAATTTAAAAATCATTTTGATATAATAAACTCTTTTAAAACTCTAATTTCGAGGTTATTATAGGTATAATTATATCTAAGGGTACTATCACATTTTATTTTATCACAAAGTACAGACTTCGAATCTCCTATACCTAAATTTTAAAAAAAAAAAAAAAACTAATGTCAACCACTAACTAAAACGTCACAAAGCAAAAATTTTATTCTATTCCTCCCCCAAACACCGCCACCCCCTCCCCCCCCACCCCCGCCCCCACCCCCCCCCCCCCCCCCCCATTAGCCTCTCTTATCAACTACAGTTTTTTCCTCTCTTTCTTTTTTGCCTCTCTCCCTCTCTCTCTCTCTCTAATTTTCTTTTCTTTTGTTTCCTTTATCTTTCTCTGTCTTTGTATCTCTTCTGAAACCAGCAAGAGTGCGAGCCCCCACTGCCGGAATCGTGACCTTCTCTACCATCGCCGACATCGCGAGCCCCCTCCGCCGCACGAAGAAGCGAGAGCCGTCCACCGTGGGTCGCACAAATCTGATGGGGTTGGGGCCGCCGATTGTCCAGATCTGGCAAAAATCCGTCACCCATGGGGATAGTTGCCACCCCTGCCTCCGTCGCGATCCCCAGCATCCTTCGTTGTGATTCCCTCCCGGCCACTGTCGCGATTCCCTTGAAGCGTCAATCGCATTTCTTGCCGTGATCCGTGGGTCAAAACCCACTTTTCGTGGATCACCGACGGTGAGTCTCACGACTTTCTTCTCCGTCGACGAGTTTCAGAGGGCAAGCGGTGGTTGGTGGTTGGTCGACATCTGGTTCGCGCGAGGAATCGCAAATGGGTTCACTCGAGGGAGGCAGAGATCTAGGTTTCCCTTCCTCTGACCTCGAATCTCACGGTGTTGCCAATGGGTTCTTCTCCGCCCAAACACTGACAACCCGCGCCGCCATCTCCAACAATTTCTTGCTTCCTTCACCGGGCCGGTGACTTCGACGAAAAGTTGGGGCTGATTTTTTTTTTCTTTTTGCATGTAATTGTATTGTGATCGGGTGGAGTCGGATTCGTTGCACCGTATCTGCTTCACGGGGAGTGGGCGAAGCCACTGACAAGCAGCAGATGGGCACCGGTGGGGAGGAGCAGGAGGGTGGTGAACAGTGGGCAAGGCAGGGGTAAGACAGAGAGATGAATGGGTGCACAGTAAACCAAGTTGGTTTTACTGTATAACGGCTCAAATGAATGTTCAAGTTGGACTGATATACCAAACGGCATGAGTTCGAACTGAACTCAAAAAACCAAGCTTGAACTGGTGTGCCAAACGACACCTAAGTAAATTTCACTAAATTATTACTTGTAGATAATTATTAAATGACTTTTTTTATATATATTTATTTTTAAATCAATCTTACTTATACCCTTAAACTTATAATCATTCCCGTTTTACTCTCCAAATTATAAAAACTTTTAATTAATCCCATAAATTTTGGATTAGCTCTACTTATTTTTTTCTTCTATTGAAATTTTGATTAAAAATAAAGGGTAAAAGGAAGGAAGTCAATCTTTACTTGATATCCTTTTCTCATATAGTTTATCAGAATTTTTATTAAAAACAACGAGAAAAAAATCATATGATCGCGACATTTAACCTCATTTTTCAATATGTTTTTAATAAAAACTCGACCGAGAAGATTAAGTGGGACTAAATTAAAATTTAGAAGTGACAAAATGAGAGGTTTTAAAGTGTAGATGACAAACTAAGAATAGTCCTAAAGTTGAGAAGTACAAGTTGGAATGATTTTTTTTTTATTTGGTCTTCGGCATATCTATTTTAAACTTTTGACAACGAATTATCGGTTTAATTTTTAATATACAAAATGGTATTTAACTAATTAGATTGTGTCATGTCATTTAATTAATCAGTTGTGAAGCATTTCAATATTTTTAAATGATGTGACGTAATATGATTAGTTATATATTACTTCAAAGATAAAAAATTAGATAGGAGATTGAAATTAATTTAATTATTTTTTATATTTTTAATTTTGACAAATAATTTCATGAAATATTTCAGAGTATCTACAAATCGATGACAATAGAAATACTTGTACATACTATGTTAGCTCGTTTAAAGGAAACTGTTAGAATTTTTAATGACGTCTAGAGCACGTAATGCACATATATAATGGTATTTTCATCCAAATTTTAACTATATTCATCAGGTTGGGAACATTATAATATTTTATTAAATTTAAGGATTAATTTGTCATAATAATAATAACTCAAGGGAAAAACCGTCAAGAACCATTTTTGACTGGAAAATAGACAGTACTACTCTGACTATGTAAGATGTCACAAGTATTTTTTGTATCAATGCAATGAATAGTTGGTGGATTTGCAATTACTTTTGTAATAAACAATGCTTGATCCTATCAAACTTTTGCAAATATAGACCTTGTTTGGCGTTCGAACTCAAACTGTATTTTTTTATCTCAGTTTTTATATTTTTCTGAAAAGTCAATAGAAACTTTCAACTCAAACTGTACTTTTTCAACTCAAACTCATTCACCAAACGGACCCATGGCAAGATTGATATCAATATGAAATTGTGTAAGCCAATAATATTGCGCCAAGTGTCCAATTGAATTTATTTAAGTAAACAAGATTATAATGCACCTGGATTAACCCAAGAAGTGGACTTTTAAGACGTGCGTGTATCATGCATTAAATAATGAAATCATGACGTTTTTATTTCCATTAGTTTTTTAATTAATAAACCAACTTTTTTTATTTAATTTTTTTATAAGTTTTTTTTTAAATTTAATTTAAGGATTAGATAATTGAGCAATTGAAAGCAACATTCATTGTCGTTTATCTTTATTGGGTTACAAGTGTGAAAGCTTCACTAATACCAACTTCAAGTACATGCCAAACACTTGGCCATTCCATTATCTTTCTTCAAGCCATTTCATTCCACCTACAAAAAGAGAGAGAAAGGAATGTGTTAATAAGACCCAATTTTTTGACTGTTAGATTTGTATTTAAAAAAAAAATTGTTCATATATTTGTATTTCTATTATTCTGATGTGATTTTGATCAATATCTTCAAAAAAAAAAAAAAAAAAAAACCTAATTATTGGTATGAAATTCTACAATAAAAAGATGAAAAGATAAAATGAAATCCAAGATTCTAACCCATCATCAATTGTACCAATCTCATTATTGGTAGTTGCCAAGTGGATCCCACTTTCCAATGACAACTGAAATAAAAAAAATGGCAACACTTGCAATTGTTAGCAACTTAGCTTAACTGGATTGATTTTAGCATTTTGTCGCAAATGTGTTGCCACTTGGAAAATTTTCTTACGACATACGAATTTGGTTTTTCTTTCTTTCTTTTTCTTTTCTTTTCTTTTCTTTTTTTGGTGAAGTCATCACTAATCATTATTACGGACAAATATTTTTGCCAATTTAGCATATCATTGCAAAGTTAACGTTCTTTTTTTTTTTTTTTGGTCAAATATAAAATTCTTGGTTATGCTAATTGGCGGAAAAAGAATATAGCAAACTTTATGCATGGATATTCATAAAATGTTTAGTAACTTACTCTTTTTTTGTTTATAAATAGTAGCAACTTACTCTTACTCAAATTAAAACATCCTCCCTTTTAACTTTATTAAGCTAAAGGAAGAGTTTGGTTCCGACTCTTGCACGGGCTGGTTTGGTTATGCTCAATGGGGGAAGAGGGGCGTGTCTATAAAATACGACATCGAGATAAATTGCGAATCGAGAGAGAAAGAGAAAAAAGGGCGACAATTAGTGGTAATTTTTTTTTTTTTGTTTGATAGAAGAAACCTTCTTTTAACACAACTAGGGTTTCTACAATAATTCATTAAATTTTTTAATCTCAATCATTGTTGTTTTCGACTAAAAACATATGCTTGTGTGTGTATGTTTTAAAGAAGGAAGCATTAGAAAAGTCAATAATGTTTTGACCAATAATGATAATTAGAATTTTTAATAAGAAAAAAAGGGCAGGTTGACATGAGTATTCCCAAATTTTTTAACCCTTACCCATCAAAATTGATCGCTCGCCACAGTTTCGTGAGTCACTGGTTATTATAAATATCCTTAATATATATATATATATATATATATATATATAACCTCCCTTTTTTTTCTCACATGAGTATTTTACTTTGCCTTTCTTTTGTTTTGTCATATCTCTTACTAAATATAGTATAAGAGGAATAATAGTATGTATTTAATAATGTATAATGGTGAAACACATTTTAATTCCAGTCCTTACTCAATAGGAACGTCCCATTGGGCCATTAATTTTAGAGAAAAAAGTGCTATCTCGTAATGGTAACAAATTACTCAAGAAAGAGTTAGCTAAACGGGTGAGACATGAGCAGTTAGATAAAAGTTTTTAAATTCAAATTTTAAGTATTATCATTTTTCTTTGAGCAGTTAGATAAAAGTTTTTAAATTCAAATTTTAAGTATTATCATTTTTCTTTAATGAATAAAGTTATAGATCTCATGCTGTTATTAAAAAAAAAAAAAACTCATATAAAAATTCCAACTAACAAAGTAACAGTTGTTATTGGACATTAATCATCCTCATAAAAGGTCTTGTAATCATTCTACTGCGTGAGAAAAATTGTTTGCACTATCAAAAAAAAAAAAAAAACTGGTAACCACTTAAGACGAGTCTCACGGAGAGTGAGGAACTTATGTGACTTATAAGTATCACGACTTTTTTTTCAATCAACAATTACCTGAAAATTATAACTTAGTAGAATTACATTTATGAGACTATTATGATCCTTCTCCTAAAGGTCTTATAGTCTATCTGTCCGTGGAAAAAACTGTGTTTGTACTATTTTGTTTAAATCCATACAATATTACAGAAAGCACTAAGTGCTTCCCACCATCCGTTTTTGCATTTATTTTTTGGTCCTCCAGTTTTTTTTTTTTTTTGGATCAATTTTTTATTTTTATTTTAGTCCTTTTTTTTTTACTTTTTTTTCGGACCAATTTTTTTTCATTTTAGTCCCCTTTTTTTTTTTTACTTTTCTATTCATTTTTTGATCCTCAATTTTTTTCTAGGTCATTTTTTTCATCTTGTTTGGCCCAATTTTTTTTTTTTTTTTTTAATTTAGTCCTCTTTCATGTTGATAGTTGCTTTCATATTAGTCCGTTTATCTTTTTAGCATTTTTTCGTGCCTTTTTCTTGGATCTTATTTTTTGCAGTTTTTTACTTATTATTTTAATTTTCCCCTACTTAAATAATTTTTTTAAAATTTATCTAATATGTGCATAATACATGCTCTAGACTAGTAAAAAAAAAAAAAAAAATTTATTGGACATTGCCAAAGCCAATGAGCCCCTTACATAGGCCCCATTCTATTGAAAAGACATTGCTTTTGGTTGAAACAAAAAACATTTGTCCTTCACAGCATGTAACTGTAACTATCTACTCATGTTTACTAGCCACCTTATTAAACAGTTAACTATCCCCTTGGAAATAGAATATGGCTTTTTTGAAGGAAAACAAAAAACAAAAAAAAAAAAAAGGAAAACGTTAAGTTGAAAAGACTACTCCGTATTCATGGGAACCGTATTCACTGTAACTAATTACGCAATAGCAGTCAACAACTGTAAATGACCAAGGCCAGATTCGTATATGGTAATAATTTATCCATAATTTATCCGGTGAAACTTTTAATATGTTATTTTAACTGTTGATTAATTTTTTAATGATTTAATTTATAATAGGAGCATTTATCTTTCATATATCGCATGTTGTAAATTTTTAATACCGTCAAAAAATAATTCTTACCAATGTCGTAAAGTAAGAGATCCTATCGTAAAAATTCATGTTCAGTATTATTGTGCTTTAAAAAAAAAAATCAACAGTAAATTGTAACCCCACAACTCTATGTGAAATCTAAGTACCATACCAGACGTATACTATTAATGAAAAGTTTTGCAACTTATTTAAAAAATGCAACAGAATAGGGATAAATTGGATGGCAAATCCCGTAAATTCATCGTGAAGTAAGGGTGATTGTGAATGGTGGTTTGATCAATTGGACATTGAGCTGAGACGTTGGACGTTAATGGAGACGTAACATTGAGTAATGGAGACGTTTTAGAAATTGACTTCTCGAGGGAATTGAGCCAAATTTCTTTGATGGGTCGTACGTTCTAATTTGAATGTTGCAATAAATGCAGTGTACATTTAAAACTTTTGAAATACATTTTCAGTACTTGAATTGGTAAACTATTATATGATCAAGTTTTCATTTTTTGGACGGGTTATTATGAAATTTTATTCACGATTATATATATATATATATATATATATATATTAAAGAAAAGTTTAGGGGGTAGTCTTCCATTCCCTCAGTCCATGACATAAATATAGAAGATAGCATATTTCGAGTTTGTCTATGAATATTCTTTCCAAAGGACTATCATTTGAACATAATATTTATAAATGAGAAATATAATATGATATTTACACAACATAATACTAATGGTAAAAGGCTAAAATAATAATATTGATAACTACATTCTTTTATTGCTTAATAATTTTTTTTAAAAATTTAGTTTGAACCAAAAATTTTTTGTTGATACTCTTTATCGAAATAAGGTATAAATTTCTTGGTATTACACCCTTTTAATATCAACAATGAGATAAAACAGTGCAAACCATATCATAAAGTAACTTTTTTTTTTTTGGTGTGTGGGTATTATACCATTCTAACGTCAATGTACGTTGAATAAATATCATATTATGACTATTAATTTTATGTGTGTTATTTGAGAGGTATGGTCCTTCTTTATGAAAAGCACAGTAAGTCTATATATGTGTATATAAGGAGGATATATATATATATATATATATATATATATTGTCCAAATAGAAGATCCCTTTAACATAACATGTAAGTGTCTTTGACATAAAATGAAATAGTAAAACACAATAAAAACATATAATATTACACATGATAAACATGAATATCTAAAACGTATTCTTTATGCATTACAAGCAAAACATTTTGGAAAACATTAATTAACAAAGAGCATTTTTTTATTTTTCCCCTCCACCCAAGGACACTGAAAACAAGACAAAACGAAAGAACAAGGTAAATTGTTATTTATCATGAAAGGCAATTTATATTGGATAAGAAAACAAATATTCCAACGGTAAATCTTTTGTTTTAAAGGTGTACTTCTTTGGAACTAGACTAATTGCAATGATATTAGAAAACAAAGAAAACTAATGATTTATTATTATTATTATTATTTTATTTGCTATAAAGATATAAAATTTATTGGAAAGTTTTCTTTTATTTAAGATAATCTAATGATAATTTTACAAATAATTTTATCATTAAACGTAGAATAAACTACAAATTCCCTCACCGCTAATTTAAAATGAATTAACATTGCTTCTTTTTACTTTTAAAAATTTTTATTACTAAAAAATGATAAGAAAAAGATGTACTTACGATTGTAAATTTGAAGTTTTGAGTTTAAATCACTCGTCTTAAATTATGTATAATTGTATATGTATATAATCTAATTACAAGTGCCATATATATTGAGACACAATGGAAGATAGATAGTGAGGGAGGGTCTCACTAGTGTTCTTCTTGCATTGGAAGACGGTTGAATTTTGAACAAGATAATGATAGCTTGCTTCAATTTAGGGAACATTGTCACACCCAGATAGCTCCAACCTCCATGTGCTTATTTGGTGAAAACCTCCACTATTTATATATGTAATAATATATATATATATATATCTGTCTCCAAGCTTTATGGGTCCAATATACGAATAATTCCTACATTCTTATTCTTTCTATGTGTGTGTGTATATATATATATATATATATATTCTTGGTTTCATTTGTGGACCCATAAATAAAGGTTTCAGCATCATTTCTTCTTGATTATCTTGTTTTTGTCATCTAAGGTTTTGCTGGGGCCAAGTTTTTACAATAATTAGATTTAATTGTCAAAATAAATGGGACACAAAACACAGTAAAATTGCAAAAATGCACACAAAAACATAACAACGTAACTAAAACCTATTTATAACTTGCCCCTCAAAAGAGGACTTATTTACAACCCTAACTTTTTTTTTTTTTTTGTGGCTAAAATTTACAACCCTAACTTATGCCATCTTTAAGGTGCTTTATACATCAACTAAATCCTTTCCTCCCCCCCCCCCCCCCCCCCCCCCCCCCTTTTTTTTTTGCATCTTCTTGTTCTTGTTTCGATCTATACCCTCGCTATGAATCAAAAGAATTATTCTCATTTATACCCCCTGAATTTTAGGGTTACCCCAACTTTACATCTGAACTATAAAAACTCCTAATTTATCCCTTGAATTTTGAATTTAACTTCATTTTACCTATTATATCATAATTTTAGTTAAAATTGACAAAAAGAGAATAAAATGCAGTCATGAGATCTTTTCTATTTATTTTTAGCATAAATTCTAACAGAACAAACTTAGTAAGACTAATTCCCTTATTTTTTTTCTCTGTGTTTTAATTGAAATTCTTATATTCAAAGTTCATGGGATAAAGTGGAAATTTTTTAAAATTCAGGGGGAGAAAGTGAGAGTGATCCTAAAATTCAAGGGACATAGATGACAGTAATCCTAAACAAAATGATAAACACGTAATAATAAATAGTCTAGCAGTAATTCCACGTAAAATGTAAAGTTTGAATTCTCAACCTCTAAATTCTAAAAAAATAATAATAACAATAATAATAATAAATAAACAAAGCAAACATACAATACAACGATCCAACTACAGTTTCCATCATTATTATCATCTTTTCGCCAAAGACCATTTATATTTTGCACCTCTTTTGTATGGCCTTGGTCATAATTGTAAGGATCCCACCTCCAATGCCCCCAACCAAATTTCTGGTGTTTGTTTTGGTACAAATATTTAAGGTAACGCAATTCTGGTGAGTATTTATTTATTTTATTTTTTTCATGCAGTGTGGAGTACTATTGAAAGAGGAGAAGTACAAAAAACTCAGGACCACACATCTTTTAGTTTCGGTATGGCTAAGATTAAAGTTTATTGTTTCAAAGGTAAGCTTCAAGTTTCTTCAGTGGCAATACAGCTAAATGGATCCAAGTACGCCCATGTTTGTTGGATATTTTTTGTTTCGGAAATTTGTGGTAGATAAAGTATGAAAAATACACCATTAATAAAATACATTTCTTATCCGTCAAATCACATCATAGATTTATAAAGAGGATATGAGAATTTTATTTTAATCAAAATCAAGCAGTTTAACATTGTATCTAAATATTAGTGGAGACCTTACTTTGAATTTCTCGCTATTTTTTTTTAGGACAAAATGTTTAATATTATAAATTGCTTAATACAATTTTCTTGTTTCTTCATGAGAACTAGTTGCACAGCACATGCGTGCGAAGTAGGCAAACAAATCAAAGCAAAAAAAAAAAAATCAAAAAATCAAAAAATCAAAAAATGGCCACGTGACATGTGTTGGATTTGCCAAGTGACGGCTTGTGAGAGAGGACGAAGGATAATGTAAAAAGTATCTTCCATATTTTTATACTGTAATAAAATAAAAATATAATTATAGAAAAATAATATAATAAGAGGTAAAAGATAACTCAAAACAATTAGAAAGATCCAAAGCTGAATTAGTAACTCAAAACTTCGCATTTTCCTTCGGAGTTATGTCTCTTCCTTTTTCTGAAAATAAAAAATTAAAAATAAAGGAATTTCGACTTCAAGAATCCACTTTAACGAGGCATGGTAAAGAATTATGCAAATTCAAAAGGAGAGGCTATAATTTTGTCTCTCTAGTCGACTGATTAATTAAAAAGGTTAACAAAATTAACAAATTGTGTTTAGTGGAAAATGCCTAATCAAATGCTTATTAGATCACATCAATACATAATTAACCAAATTATTTTGCCAGAATCAATAATAACCACCTGTTGTTGTTGGTGTCAATTGTTAGAATAATCTGCTAGATTACCATGCAAGCTCTACTCCGATGGTGGTGACCCCTGGTCGTGATGGTGCGGCCAGGGATGAATGAGAAAATTATTAATTTTTTGACCATCAAACTAGCGTATCTGTTATTTATTTTCATATTACTTTCAAATATGCTATTTGTTAAATTTTGGTATAAAAAATTATGCTGTTTCGCGCAATTTCTTTACTCTTTGTGCAAAAATTATAAGTAAATAGTATTTTTACGAAATTAAAGTAAATAAATAACAAGATTTTTAAAATACTTGAAGTAAATATCAACGACTTACAATCTACTACGTAAGTAATTTATTTCTTACAAGAAATAAATGAATAATTTACGGTAACTTTTTTTTAGTAATTATTATATATTGAAATATTTTTAAATTTGTTATTTGCTTCAATTATTTATTACTATCGTTATTTCAGCTCGATCATCGAGCCCAATCTTGTCCTTAACCCACAAAAACTAGTGGGCTAGGTTGAACAGACCCATAAGAGCCCAACAAACAAATTTAGAGAAAGCCCAATTAAATCCTTATATATTTGCAAACCGATCACTTCTTCGGATTTGGAGTTCACATACAAGTGACCGCAGAGTATTGCAATTCTCCTACAACAGGGCCATTACTTAAAGGAGCGTCTGTTTCACGCGCTCCCGAGAACGTCTCAATCTCGCATTTCCCATTAATAATTATAACGGATAAGGCTGTCCCCATACACAGGCACACACATATGGATTGATCTAAACCCAATCTTCAACCTTATCCACTTTGTTTTAAGTGGAGTAAAGTGATTAAGTAATGCTTTGACATGAGTAGCCTCCTTATATTATATTATATATATATATATATATATTTTTTTTTTTTGATAAGTGCCTCCTAATATTATTTTTATTTGAGAGTTGAAGAATATTACAAGAAGTCGTTGCTTGGTAGGCTTTTTTTTAGGTGTATCACGTAGGTATTCCAAACATGATGATAAAAAGGAGGCAGCCTCCGTTTCTTCTATCTTGGAAGTATGAGGTCACTGTATATGTACGATCTTTGGTCTAGAGTGTAGTCACTCAGCCTCCATACCATACGTGAGATGAGTTTCTACCTCATACAACTCGGGTCGAAGACCGGGGGAAGTTTAGGAGAGATGGGGAGATCCAGCAGTTATCGGTTTCTCGAGTAGTTGTTCCAGTACAAAATCAATCTTGTTTGAGAGAGACTTACGCCGGCTTCGGTCAACGGAGTTACCTTAACTTATCCATGTAAAAGACGACTTCGTATATCCCTAATTTTGCTATTAATGTGATTTATGGTGTGGAAAATTTTGTGGTTAAATAGTTAAATAAGTAATCCAATTTCCCTCGTACCTTTTACAGTAGAATAAGAAAAAGCCTATATAGTGGGTTTGACTCCCACAGGAGTGCCCATTAATTACCAATTAGCTTCTTTTCGTTTTAGGACGGACATAATTGAATGAATCAACTATTTCATTTCAAACTAAAGACTATATTACATCTATTTTTCAAAGTTCTCAAAAATTAACTCAAGTTTGGTTGTGCGAGCTTCGTTCTTCATGTAAGACACGCTTTACATGTTAATAGTTATGATTGTTGATGTCAAAAATTACGAACAATACTTGATGTAATCACTTGATACGATTGGTCTATTGTTTTCTTGATCCAATTAGTCAGGTGCAAAATAAAAAGGAATACCTCGAAATCAAAGGAATATCAATGGAGTGTCCATTAAGGACTCTATGATGCTTAAATCAATAAGAAATACTGGTGAGCAAGTAAAGATTCAAAGTGTAGGTAAAGAATAGTGTCCATACTTGAGGGAGTGGTACATTCTTCTATTTATAAATGTATCTCAGGGATGTGGGAGCCTTGGTCATACTCGGTGGGTTGACCCTTATTAGATATGATGGAGACGCATAATCGGCTCTTGTGGTGGGAGCCTAGTACGGGGCCAGACGCAGTATTAGCTCTTGTGGTGGCAGCCTAATACGGGGCCAGATGCAGGATCGACTCTTGTGGTGGCAGTCCGATAGGGACCCCATTTTGACTTAGTGCTTTGTGGTCCTTAGTGTGTTAGTAAATGTTTGTTAGTGGGTGATTATAGCTTGTTGTAATTGTTTGGCAGTGACTGAACTGTGGCTTTTGACTTGCAGCCTTGTTGTAATGGAATATAGCTATTGGAGGGTTTGTTCCAATGTTATTTGTTGTGTAATTTTCGTAATTCGAAGGGAGCTTGATAATTGAGATGCAAAACTGAAGTGTTTTAAGCCAAAAAAACATTTATTTATTATCTTTAGTAGATTTCCAAAGTGGTGAGTTCAAAACCTAAAGGGTGGTGATGAATTTTATATCCTTTAATCTACTTATCTTTCCTTTAAACCTATCAACCCGAACTCGTTATTTTGTAATTCAGGTATCAAGATGTTTAATATCCACTGGGTTGAGGTCACATGTCTCATTACTTAGGTAGCCGGGGGGAGGTGTAGGCACTAGGTTAGTGGAGCAGATGTCACGTGGACCGGTCAATTCGAACGAAGGAGGGAAAGGTGGCAAAGGTCGGGGGTGTCCCGTTCTGCTCAGCGTGGTATGCTCATTGGTCTTTGCCTAGTTCCTCGAACCATGTCTCAGGGGAAGCTTTGGTCAACTGGTCCTTCTCTTCCTAACCCTGTCATGATTGGATTATCATTAGCACTTGCTCGACTGGATGCACTGACCACACCCTCAATAATGAAAAAAAAAAAAAACTTGAGAGGTGAATTTAAATATATATAATAAATCAAAAGAACATAAAATTTTAGGTTTCAAACTTCGAGAACATGTTGTTGTTAATGACTTAGTTTAGAGAAAATTCATACTGATGATAACCTAAAATGTACAGGGGTGAATGGGGTGGTAAATGAGGGTGGCGTCTTTTTTAGCCTCTTCTTTCGTCCACCCAGGTTCGATTTTCATGGAACTCCCATAAGACCCTCGCTCCAATTTTGGCTATGGATGCATTGGATTGGTGATGTTCTGGGTAGGATCTGAGTTGACGACTGTAAGAGACTGGGTTAGATATTCATATCTTTCTTATTATTTTCAGGGAAGTGGATACCGCCTGTGGAGTTAAAAATAGGACGATGAAGGGACCACCACCATAACCTTTTATTTACACTAAAAAAAAAAATCTAAAATGTACGGTTAAGATGTAAGAAGGAGAGCCTCAACCGTAAAACTCCTTAAGGACGTCCTCATATCGAAACTCTCCCTCATTACCACGCAATCCATAATCACTCGCTGATTAGTCAAATTTTTTTAAAAAATTAAAAATTCTTAAAAAAAATAAAAGAAAAACAATTAAAAAAAAAACCCCCAAATTCATCATTTCATTTCATCCTTCTTTTTCCACATTCTTCGTGATAATGACTTCACTACTTTTTTAAAAATTATCAAAAAAATTTTATTGATAAAATGACCTCAAATAATTAAGAATAATCGTGATTATTTCTATATTTAAATAAGAGAAGGTTATTTTATTAATTTCAATTTATGAGGTTGTCATTTTTGGTAAATTTCCCTTTTGTGTTCCTCATTTCCTTCCTTACCGGAATCTTCCACACCAGACAATAAAATGACGAAGAAGAGGCAGCGCGTGGTTCACACCGCCAACAACGCCGTGGCGGCGACGACCTCCACCTCCTCCTCCCGTCGCGTCTCGTCCACCGCTGCCGTCATCATCGACTCCGCCACCTCCGACAAAACCCTCTCCCACGCCTCCCAAAATCCCCCGTCTCTCCCTCCTCCTCCCTCCTCCGCCGCCGCCAAATCCGCCTTCAACGACTCGGCGTCGGCGGACGTCGTCCTCCGTCTCTTCGTCGAGCCGTCGCCGTTCGACTCGTCGTCGGACCTCGAATCGCCGTCCACGGCCACGGACTCCGAGGTCGTGCTCTACCTTCACTCTGACGTCCTCCGTCGCTGCAAGTACTTCGCCGCGCTCTTGTCTGATCGATGGCGGAACGATGATCTCGACGCCGGAGATAGCGACCAGGATCGCGACGGAGAGTCTGCCGATGATCTCATCCGAATCAATTTGGGAGTTCCGCCGACGATCGAGTCAGGGATCACAGTTCTTGAACTTCTTTACACCGGAGATTTCTCCAACACGATTAACAGCGCGTCCGTGGCTCTCGATCTCCTTCCCGTCGCCCTTGAATTGCTCTTCGAGGAATGCGTTCGGTCCTGCGTCCGATTCCTCGAGGCCGTGCCGTGGACGGAGGAGGAGGAGGTTAGGGTTATGAATATAATCCCCTTGCTTGGCGGAGAAGAGTCGAAGGAGCTTCTCGCTAGGGTTTCTCCCGGGAAGAACCATTCCTGCGAAGAAATGCTTCACGGATTGATCGTCTCCGCGATTCATAGCCATCCCAACATGGCGTTCGTCAAGGCGTTCGTGGCCAAGCTGTTGAGGGACTTCTCGTCGAAGGAATCGGCCAAGAGAGTGCTGGAGAGAGCATTCGAGGCGAGCTTGAAGGTCGTTAAGGAGTCGTTGGAGGAGTATTCGAGCCCGGACTTTCGAGGAGACCATAACGAGACGGAGGCGATTCAAAGGCTGAATCTGCACACGGCCATGACTAATGGCAAGCACTTGCTGTGGCTGGTGGAGAGGATGATCGAGCTCAAGGTGGCTGACGCGGCCGTGATGGAGTGGAGCGAGAATGCTTCCTTTACCTCTGATTTGCAGAGGGCTTTTCGTGACGATGCGTGGAGGAATATCGTGCCAGGACTTCCCGCCGTCATGCTCCGCTGCACCTATAAACTCGCCAATGCTGTCGCCGCCGGTAGCATTCTCGCTGCTAGACAGGTACTGGAAAATGTATTTGTTCGTTAGAGTTATGTTGAGAATGAACTTATTTGGTTATTTGGTAGTTGAATATTTTGTTCAGATTATGTTGTACTATTTGAAGCTGTTTAAATTATTGTGTTGGAAGGAAAGCCTGGTTGCAACTAGGATGAAAATTTTAGGAAATGCCATGCCCGGCGTCTAAATTATAGAACTTGTTACTATGAGTATAGCACCTAGTTTGGTGGGTTGATGATGAAGTTGTGTTAGAGTTCATGATCAAGGAAATGCAGCTAGAATGTAACTGATATTTTAACACCTAGCATGGTCTTTTAGTTTAGGCAGTTTTTCGGGTCCAAATCGATTGGTAGTGAATCTGGGTTAATGCATCCATGGATTTCTGAGCATGTTCTTAGCGAAAGTGGAACTCTCTAATTGCTTGAATTAGGTGCTCCTTTTTTCTCCACTGGCCTGCATATTTCAAGGATTAGAAGTCTCAGTTTCTGTTTGTCCTCTCGCAGTTCATTGTTTCACGAGCATTAGCCAAAATATCATAAAGAATGCTTATGAGAAAACTGGTTTCTTCCGGTTCCAGATGCATCATTAGATTCTATATTGTATTAAAAGGTTATACTTGTCTTCCAGCTTGGATCTTCATCAATAATCGAGTAGAAAATGCAGATATCAGTTTCTTTACTAGGAACGGCGTCTTTGAATGTTGGGAAGTCGGATGGGGGGGGGGGGGGGGGGGTGTGTGGGGTTAGTTTTAACTAGTTTTTGAGTATCTTCTGGGGTAAAGCAATTAAGTAGAAAGATTAAATGCATTAAAAAGTTCGTTTTCTTAATTCATGTTCTCGCCATGGTCCAGGTTCGAAAGAAGCTTGTAAAAGATTGGCTCCCTGTTCTGATTGTATGCAAAGACTATGTTTCGCCTCTGTCGCCTAGTAACAAATTACTCTACTTGGACTTGGAGGAGACATTCCTGAGAATCATCTCGACGCTTCCCATGTCGGATGCCCAGGAGTTGTTGCAGCAGTGTCTCAGCTTCTCCACCCGGGACGTTGAAGACTGCCCTCACTTGGTTACTGCATTCAACACCTGGTTCCGCCGTGCAGCTCATCCCCCGCAAGCGGACATGCTTGATTAGAATAGAAATCTGTTTGCTCTGGATCTTTTTAGGATTCTCCAAAGTTGTGCATATTTACCTAGTTGTTGGAGAGCATAAAACCTTAAATGCTTTTAATAAAGTACGTTTCTGTGTATATATGTAACTTGGTATTTCTCAGTTTCAAGCCTGAATACTTTTGATGTTTCTGATAGATCTCTTGATTTCCTGACCAGACCCTTTTGACTGTTACTTTGCTAACACTTGTGAATATGAAATCGGTATATGTTTTCCAAGAGAAGATTTTTATTTATAGACAACCATTGAATTGATGAGTATTTATAGGCTATTTGGTCATTTTGGCCAATATAACTACTATCAAATTATGGAAAGTTTTGTGAAAAATTGATCCGTTTGGATCATAGATTTAAACTTATAACTCAATTACTAGATTTAAATTTTTGAGAGAGAGAACACAGGGAATAAAGTTTAGAAAATGTGTTTAAAGTGGGATGTTAAATGGGAATTTACGTGGATGAAAAAAATATATTGTTCTTTCTTCAGCTCTATGATTAATGGAGGACCCCTTTGCAGGAGAAATGTCCATTAATTTGATTAAAATGTTTGGTATAGGTGGGATTGTAATGTACTCTTTAGAATTTAGAAAAATGTCGCGATTTTTTTTTGTTTTTTAAAAGAAATGTTTCTGGTAAAACTTCAAAAAATAAAAACATATCTCTTTCAAAGTTGTTATTGTTTGTAATATAAAAGAAATTAGAACTATTAATTATTTGAGCACATTGTACTATTTTATGAAAAAGTGTCATAATTTTTCCTAATAAACTAGTACCTATTTACATAATGCTATTTCTTCCATGTTAGTAAATTGTCATCTTGTGTTTAATGTAAAATCGTGAATTATACTCGTCCTAGAAGTATACTATATGTGGACAGTCTAGCACTTGTAATATTATATATAAGTATAATAAGAAAATTTTTTGAAGAAATTATAGTACAAGATTATATTATCTACTACTATTAGTGTAAAGGACTAGTTATTATAATAATGTAAATAAAAAAAATACAAATATTGTTTAAGAAGATATTTGATAAATGAGTTGAGTTTGAGTTTAGTTGATTTTTAAAAAAGTAGTTATAAATTTTATTAATTTTTTTAAAAAAAATAAAAATTAAGATAAAAAAATATAATTTAATTGAATTGAAACTTGGATGTCAAATACTCTCTGAGAGTCTTTCGTAAGAAATTGTACATATATTTATACTTACGAAATTGTACATATAGTTATACATCTATTAGTTATATAACACGCTTCCATATGCACAATGATGTAGACTGACACTTTGACATGTAAGAAAAAGGAGGACCGAAAAGTAGTATAGATATATGCATCTACGGACCTTTCCTGAATACTGGTATCTGCACGTACATTTCTTTCTGTCTGTCAGTAACTGAGCAGAGAGTCTTATGTTTTCCAAGGCTGATGTAAAAGTCCCAGCAACTTGATTCCCATAATTTAAGAAAATAATTTGCCACTAAATATATTAAACAACTTTGATCTTATGTGACTTCCTATATGGACGTTGTACAAAGATTTCATATGAATTTGTGCAAGAAGTATAGTAGAAAACGCCTACACTTCTCAACTCCACTACAAATATAAGATCAGAAATTATGACTATTTTCTTAAGAGTTTTGTTAAAAGTCGAAAGAAGTTCTATTTTATTATTATTTTTTAAATGTCAAACTCGCAACATTTCCAAAACTAACATCACTCCCAAAAAGATTGCTCTTGCTGTGTTTTTTTTTTATTTTATTTTAATTTTTTTAAAAATTTTTTAACTATGAAAATACAAACAAACATATCAAAGCTGATATAACAATGGCATCAGTCTGTAAGCAAAGCCAAAGCTAACATGAAAACTCTGATTTTGCACCCAAGTTTTCCTAAAAATTTTTCCCACTAACAAAATTTCATTGCTATCAACACCTCCGAGAACAAAAATAACACCTCCGAAAGCAACATTACCTCCTACGTAAACGCGGAGCACTTAACAACGAATTGCACTAGCTACATGACGATATCAAGACACTCGTAAAACGAATTGCACTAGATACATGATGATATCTAGACACTCGTAACTCGATTCTTCCCCCCTCGAAAATCAAGTGCAGGAGATGCTTCGGCTTTTTATCGTTATACACAGGAATAATAAGAGTACAAGACCACTTATTCTAACAAAACCCCAATGGAAAAGGAAAAGAATAGAAGGCGGAAACATCTCCCTGAACTTTATGGCAAAATACGAGCCCTGATCAGGGACACCAATTCTATTTTATGATTTGGATCAAAAGGAGTTTTTCAGGTATACGCTATGATACAATGGCAAACGCTAGTATGTCGCGGATTATGGTAGCCGCCGTCTAAAGTTTCTGGTTGTGCCTTGGTATGTTTTAACCAAAATACCTACTCCGATTCCAATTCCCAGACAAACGCTGAGGCCAATGCCAACACCAACTCGTACGCCAGCATTGAACCACGAAAGCTCTCCATCTTCACCTTCCATGTACGCTGTCCCTCCGTACATATTATAGTCTTCACTATCTGGTTTCGGGTGTGGGTATTCTGCCACCTGTATAGCAATGATAATCGTGAAACGAAGAATTATGTCTAGCATATCGAGTAGTGATTTTACTACCCATCTGCTAAGACTATCCATACAGCCAATTGAATTTTAAACGTCAATCGAAAACAGAAACCTAGCAACAGCCGCAGCATCACATCAAGTGTTTTCAGCCCAAACTAACGGCATGTATCTTAGTAATCCAGCTAAAGAACCCAATAATCCATGTAAAAGTAAAGTTCATTTTATGAAAATGAAACTCCTCTACATCGTTTCTTTAGCAGGGGAATAAGCAAAAGCACTCGAGTAGCGATCATGAAAACTCTATCTGGAAGATGATTATAATTCCACCGAGAACTCATTCAGGACAGGGCGTTTAGAAAACGGGACTAAAACATGCAGAGGATGAGCAGCAGAGAGATGGTCCGAATAGTACAGTAATGCTATGTTTGGTTATCCCAATATTTTCTGCTACAACACTAGGGCATCATTTTCGGGAGGCTTTTGCTACAAAATATTTTTCTAAGGCCAGTCAATGGAAAGTTATAATATATATGATCAAGCATGAACATGATCAAATAAACATGATAGTATATGTGACCTGGAAATCCACAAACAAAAATCCGGCAGATACACTTTCTACGTTTCAATATTTTATATATAGTGATACCTGCAAAGCTAGCCCGGAAGGAGCATCTTTCTGGTCTTCTGTTGCATCAATCTCTGGTATCGAATCTAACACTGACTTCCTTGTATATTTCTTCCTAGAACTATAGAGTTGCAAAGTCTTTGTTAAGATAATTGGCGTCCCAAAGAATGCCCCGGTAATGTAGACCTCGATTGTTGGTGAAGTAGAGTCTGCACCCATCGATTGCTTCCCTTTGAGGAAGCCAGCGCCAGCAATTATGTTTGATTCACAATCCATCCTCCATATTTGGCCATGAGGATTCGTTTCTCCAGGGGCACTGTTACTATCGCGCAATTCTAAAATCCCGGATAGTATGAGAACGTCCTTATCAAAGACCTCAAATTTCACAGTTCCAGTAGTCCTTGTACTGTCTGTGCTTACAAATGTAACTTCCTCAGACTTCTTATCCAATCGATCCCTTCGAAGAAAGATTGTTGCGCCATCTGAATTTATGCTAGTTCTAACACCATTAACTTCAAGAAGGGTGTCGGGATCCAGAGGAACGTGATTCAACGTGAGGCACTCGGGAGTGGAATCATCGATCACGCACTTGCTAATTCTAACATAAAAGACTTTTAAATCAAGCCAAGGCAATGATGCCTTAACACCAGGTTTATGAGAGGAGTGCATCCCGGGAATGTGTCCACCATCTGTTGGCCCATTGCCATATGAAGATTCATAAGAACTCTCCATAATAACACTCTCAAGATTTCGACTCTTGTCAACAGATTTCTTCGATTTCAACTAAGTCAATGACTTGGGATATTCCATAAGAATAGAACTCAAATCCTGCATCCATGTCAACGAAATGAAAAACAAAAAGGCATTAAACCGCCAAGAACCGAGCTCACTGAAGACAAGAATATGAAGGATAACAACTAAAGAAACCAAATTTCTGTTATGGGCAATAAAGAAAAATAAACAGAACCACTTTAAGATCTACCAGGCAATACTCAAATCAATGAAAATGAAATCCATGAAGATAAAGGAGGAGAACAAGAAAAGAGAACCAAAAGATGAAAACTTTAGTTTTCTACACGAGTTCAATAAAGCAATAAACTGCATTTGGTGGCCAAGAAGAAGAAAGAAAAAAAAGAACCAAAAAAAAAAAAAAAGGCAAAAAGTGAAGATAGAAAAAGAGATAAGGAGATGACAAAATACCAAGAGAAAAATCCAAAAATCAGAAGCTTCATAAGAACCCAACAAATATATCTGATAGCAATACCAATGACTTTTAGTTTCCAAATAAATTGACAACCAAATATACATCAAACTCGAACTCTGTTTACTATTCTCCACTTCAGAAATGAAACCCAACAATATCTACTCGATATAAACATAAATATACCTGAAATTCAATGGATTCAATTGATTTCTAAAATTATTAACCTCTCTAGAGAGAGAAATTTTATACCCTTGTCCTCTTCAGGAACAAAAATAAATCAAATGAACTTATATCTGGAACCAATTGTCCTGCTAAATGACTTGTCACCGACCAAAAAAAAAAAAAATCCTCACATCTCCCAACAAATAGCCGGCGATAAACGACATATTACACACACGTCATACAAAAAGAACACTTTTTTTTTGCTAGAAGAGCAAGGACATTCTTTATTACAACCAAGAAACGTTTACTTTTTCTTTTTGACCCAGAAAAACTCACCAGAGCAGAAATTCAGAACCCCCCCAATCTCTCTGCCTGGCCTTGTAGTGATTCAAATAACCCAAAATCAAGCCTCTCGTGAGCGATTCGAACCGTTTCCAAGTAGAGAAAAAAAAATCTCAAATCAGAGTCCTTTTCCACAGACCCAGAAAGAGAGCTTTTTATTTTCTTTTTTCTTTATCAAGAAAGAACACTGGACGGGAAAATATCGGTTTTGTTTGATTGGCTTAAATCTGCGAAATGGGATCGACCCAAGTTCCCAAATTGTCAAGAGAATAGTGGGTTAATCCTCAGTTTTATCGAAAGGGTGTCGAGAAGCTTAGAGAAATTAATTAAGGACAAAACAAAAATTAAAAAAAATGAATATTAAAATAGAGGGTGGGGTCGGACTAAGGGGTGTGTTTCTGAAATTCCTCTGATCTTATCCTATAAAGGAGAAGGAGGAAGAAGAGACCGCGTAACTTCAGAGTGTAATTGGAAAATGACGTACTTTTAATAGTCTTTTTGGCACCTGTGAATCTATGGAGGACAATGATACCTTTAAAAGCCTTTCGTATGATCTTCTCTTGCTCTTTATTATTATTATTATTATTATTATTTTAGTATTATTAGTTGACAATAGGGAATAGACAAATAAAATTAGGGTCCGTTTGGTGAATGAATTTGAGTTGAAAAAATACAGTTTGAGTTGAAAATTTTTATTGATTTTTCAGAAAAGATAAAATTTTTTTCAAAAAAAGATAAAAATTGAGATGAAAAAGTATAGTTTGAACTCGATCACCAAACGAGACCACGTAACAATCTCATAATAATAACAAAAAGTCACTGTTTAAATGTTGTCTCACTTAAGCAATCGGGTAGATTAAAAATAGAGAATACGTTGACTCAATCATAAAGGAATGTAATGAGAAAAATAATATGATTAGAAAGTAAAGTGAAATAGTAAGGATGATCATTAATTCCTTTTTTAATATTTGCTTGCCTATTGAATTGTGTATATGGAAACAATTCTATTCTCTCTTATAGTGTTTATTAACCATAGTAATGTTAATCTTATCAATACAATTGCTAAAATATCATTTTATAGTACATGGAAATTTATTAAGAGTATATGGGTAAATTTGATATGTATTCCATTTGACAATAAATTAATACCAAGGGAAATGTAGGGATTGTCATTCCCCTTCTTTATTTTAGAAATAATTACACAAAAAGTCTATTTTTAGAATCTCATTTTAAAATATGTCCGTTTTTTTGATAATATTGTATAAACATCTATTTTCAAATAAACAACCGTTTGTACTACCTATTTTGCCTTTTTATCATATTTAACATCATTTTTCCTCAGTAGATTCAATATTTTTTCCTTATTTGTTCATCATTTTTGTATTTTTATTATAATAACTAGTTTTTTAT
The DNA here is from genome assembly GCA_038430175.1 of Ficus hirta. NCBI lineage: Eukaryota > Viridiplantae > Streptophyta > Magnoliopsida > Rosales > Moraceae > Ficus > Ficus hirta. The sequence continues at coordinate 11,402,063 of CM076596.1, forward strand.
TACAGTGATTGCTTATTAATATGATTTAGGTTTTTTTTTTAATAATCACATTTCTTAAGTATGATTTAGGTTTCTTAGAAACAATTTTTTTTTAATGATTTAGGTTCTTTATAATAATTGTTACGTTATTTTGATAATTTATTTTTTATATTATTATTGATATTGTTTTAATACATAGTTTCTATTTTTTTTATTGAAGAGATAGTTTTTAAAGTTTAAGTGTGATATGAAATTATTTATTTCTTTATGGTAATTACTAGCTCTTTATGGTACATTTTTAAATGTGCTATGTTTTTTTTTTCTTTTCGATATTACCATATCATTATGATGTTCTTTCTTTATAATAATTAGTTTATTATTATGATGTTTGTAGGTTTTAAAGTGTTTAATATTTATTTACAATACTATTTTTTTAATATATTCGTTGTGAATTTATCTTAATGACCAATTATTTATCATAATGAATGTTTTTCATATGTTATATAATTAATATCTGTTACGGTTCTTTTTTCTTTATTATAAATCAAGTAAAATGATTTTTTTTTCTTTTACAAAAGATTTGCTTAATCTTTAAATGTTTTAGAGATTTTTTCTTTCATTTTTTATCAATTATTTATTTATTTATTTTCAATTATTGATGAAAGGGTAATGTGGTCTTTATAAGTATCAATTTAGATATTCATGTACATAAAAGAAAAAATATACATTTTTTTTAAATCATAGTATTTAATTTAGACATTTATGTAAATAAACCTTATTTATATAAAATCTTATTCCTCTTTTTATAAGTAAACACATGATTAAGTCAGAAAGAAAATGACTACTCACTTTTATTTCCTTTTATGCAAAGTAAATATGCCCTCATTAGAAATTAAGGAATAATGAATCAAATAACTATGCTCCGTCGAGAGAAGCATCTGTATGTCAACATTTTATATGATAACATTTTGAATCAAAATATTTGAACAAACTTTTGCCCGTTTGGTTCAATGTATTATAATGAAATTCAAGTAGTAAGTTAAAAAATATATATATTTCTCAATATTTAAAATGTGTCATATAAAAATGATAGTATATTAAATATTTTATTAGAATAAATCACTTAAGAATAATGTTTGGTTCTCAACATTTGAAATGTGTCATTAAAATGATAAAACAATATTTTGATTAGTAATTTTAGAAGGCATTTTCTTATTCTCCATAAAGCAACAATTCCATTTTAATTCCCTTTTTTTTTTTTTCAACATTACTTTTTTTTTAACACTATTACTTGTATTTTAGTCATTTAGGTTTTTTACATTTACGATTATTCTACCAAAAAAAATATATATACATTTACGATTAATTTATTGTATCTTTTCTTTGCTGGAATTTTAGATCGATTGCTATTGCACCAAAAAAAAAAAAAAAAGGAGGAAGGAAAAAAGGAAAATGGAAAATGAGAACAATTCCCTTCTTGGGAATTAAAATTGGCTTGTTTTTGTATTTATAAAAGCCAAAAAAAAAAAAAAAACAAACAAACAAACAAAACAAAAAAACAAATAAGGTTTCTTTTTTCTGAACAAAAGGAAATCAACAAAAAAAGGTATGATTGGAAAGTCGAATATTCAACTAACAAAGAAATTATTCTCTTGTCCTCAGCAACTATTTCTTCCCTCTTAAAAGGTGTTTCTCACTTTTTTTTTTTTTTGGCTAAAAAATTGGTATCATGCTACCCAACACACAACAGTGTAAGAAATAATGTTTTGTAAGAGAGATGCAAAACAGAAAATAAGAAAAGATTGAAACCCAAGTTAAAATAAAGAATTATTATTATTTTGTAATGGGAAAGAACTAGTTTTCGTTTCATAAATTTGATTGGAGAAAACTTAAAAGCAGAAAAAAAAAATGTAAAAATGTTTTTTTTTCTGCCCTTTTAGAGAATGAATGGATGAAATATAAGAACGAACAAAATAGTTATTTCATATCTTTATTTTTTGTGTCACGTTTTCTCTTTTATTTTCGTACTCAAAGTTTGAAAGATTAAAATGATGATTTTCATGGATTTTTCTACTTCTTCCATCTCAATTTGCTCTCAACAACAATGACATGTCTAAAATCTAATTTCAATGAGGAAACTATTAAGTTCAAATTTTAAAATTAAACTAACTAAAAACACAATGAGATTAAAATTCAAATGTAGCTTTGTAATAAATTTCTTTTCGATATAACTGAACTACTTATGATTATCCTCAATGAGCATTTATATTTCCAAGTGTTTGTACCAAAGTCTTCATGTCAAAAACATTGAGGTACATGATTAAATTGTCATTTTATTCATGTTTTCTCATTCAACGGTGCAAAAAATTCTTCACAATATATACATATATATTAGTTGTATTTCGCGCGTGCAGATTAGATTAAAAAAAATCTATGTGGCAATGACATATCCCATCACGCGGTAGTAACGTGATGACCACGTGACGAGCAAAGAAGGCATGTCAATGGCTCTTTTAAAAGAATAGACAAACAAAGTAAAAAAAAAAAAAAAAAGCCATGTGACGTTGACCACCATGTAAGAACATGATAAAAAGCACATTCGTGATTTAAAATAAGGATAGGAGATAAATATAGCTTTAAATTTGGGATTTGAGAATTCAAACTTTATAACTTTTGATTGAATCAGATGTAATATTGCCACCGTTATATTATGCCTCAAACTATATATGTTATTCACAGTATTGATAACAAAGAATACTCTCACAACAACTGCTTTAGGATTATCGTCATTGTTTATACGTGCAAGCGTATGCTAATGGTGTGTGTATACATATATTTTGCCCTCGACCACATAAAATAATGAAAAACATATATGTTTAAAGTTATAAATAATGGTTATAATAATATGTATACTCTCTCATCCAGCTGCTAGACTTGTAAATAATAGCTGTTAAATAGTATAACGTTACACATAATAATACATAAAATTCCAAATATATCAATTTGTTATTACAATTTATTTATTAAAAAATTACAACTATCAGATATTTACAGTTGATCAAACTGACAGACAAAAAGTACTCGTATAATTGTATACCCAGTGGCCAATAGTTGTATTCCTCCACAAAAGGCCTTTTTGACCAAATCCTTCGGACCAAATCGCCATTAACTGAACTCTAAATTCTAATGTTTGCCAAAATTGTGAAAAACGTGATCATGATTGGGGGAAAAAAATCTTCAAATCCCACTACAGTAAATACATTTGTCCAACCTCATTCAATTATTGACCAAAATAACGAGTGATGTTGTTAGTCATTGGTGACGGTTTAAGTTTGAATATTACACACGCATTGTCTACTTCTCTTCCTTGTTTCTCTCTTTCAAATGTTCAAAAGTTCCTACTACGAACTGTAAATACATATATATGTATATATATATATACACATGAGAGTTCACGTGTCGGCAGTGGAGTCCGTGCGGCAACGCATCCATGGCCGTTGGAAGCAAAATGAAGGGCACTATGAGAGGGAGAGAAAGAGCTGGGATACAACCGGAGAGAGAGAGAGAGAGAGAGAGAGAGAGAGAGTCGGGATGAGACCTCCACGTTCTCGAGTGCAGTTCGGTACCAGAGCAACCAGTGAAGGTCAAGCCTTGCTAAAACGATGGACGAGTAGCGTCCGAGATTGTCATGGATGCCCGATTGCAGCGTGCTCCGGTGAAGGAGACTCGAGGACCGAAGCCGAATCCCAAGGACGAGCTGCAGCAGCAGCAAGGGAAGGTGAAGAAGACTCAGCAACAACCCTCCGTCGATGGCCCCAAATAGGAGAGAGGACCACATGTCCGGCTTGATCTTTTCACCGTCGATGATGGCAGAGACGAGGCGAGAGGACCAAGTCTCTCTATATTTGTCTCCAGCGACGATCACCACTAACTACCAAGGAGCTTCCGGCTTGGCAGCTTCGCCGCCGATGATTATCTCTCTCAACTTGCTACGCCGGAAGTCCGGTTGAGCAAATGACCCAATCTTTTCCTTCTTTCGCCCGATTTGCTCAAGGGCCTTGAGCAACCCTACTTAGCGGCCGATATGGATTCGACTTTTATGTTTCTTTATTTATTATTCATTTTATATCATGATACATTAATTAAAATCATCATTTTAATTAAAATATCATATCACATCAGTTAAAAGGCTATGTTAGTTAAATACGTTATGGTTTAAGGTTATTATCATGTTGTTTTTCTTCTAAATTTTTATTGTGACTAATCATACCATTGGTTATTAGTTGAATCACAAAATTAAGAGCCTAACAAAGTAAAATTCAAGAAACGTATGATCCACTTTTTTTTTTTTTTTTTTAATCTTTTTAATGGAAAATGACATGAAGCATTGAATGCAATATCACATTTTTTTTTAAAAGAGAATGCACTATGACATATTGCATGTAACACGTTGCATTTACATGTTAGGTTACCTCATAGACACGTAATTTTAATTTCTGAGATGAGTTTGGCAAACAAAAAAAAAAAAGTAATACATTGATGACTTTATAATTTGGAGAAAAGAAAGCTACCCATGATTACTAAAGTTTTTTTTTTTTTTTTTTTTTTTGGAACAATAAGAAAATCTAATTAAACATGAACCTGGGCATACCAATTCTGCCATCGAATGACCTTTTTCATTATGAGAAAGTGTAATAAATAACAGTTTTACATTGAAGTAAATAATAATGTTTTAAAATACCTAAAATAAATAATAAATTTATCAAAATATACTACATAACAAGAAATTTATTAAATAAAAATATATATATATATACAAGAAGTACATAAGTCACCCACATATTTACTACTATTTACTCTAAATATCTTTAAAATTTTTATTTATTTAAATTATTTATGTAAAAATTATATTTACTTTTTTCTCCCTTGAATTTCAAAAAATTACACACTTGTTAGTTTTAACTAAAATTTCACATGCACACGGCACACACACATAAGAAATCAAATCTAATCTGTCGAGGTGGTTACATGTATAACTTAACGGTAATTTCACGCTGGACTTCAACATATGGTGCAAAGTCCGAATCTCCCGCCCCAAGTTAAAATATATATATATATATATATATATATTCTATCGAGGCTGTAATATTTCTGGACAAGATTTCTTGCCCCTCTTTTGAAGTATGGACTCAAACCTAAAATCAGCCAAATAACTCAAATTTCACGTGCATCCCACATGGTTCCAAGGCATCTCTAACTGGTACACAGGCCATGCTTGTTTGACGGTGGTAAAAATAATAAAGCAGCCCTTTTATTTTTTTATTCAGCTACATGATAATTCATATTATAATCCAAGAACAAATTTCGAAAATAGCAATTTCGGTATGCTTTCAACACTGAACAAAATACAACTTGGTTACAGCCTGCAAAACTTGATCAAACCTGGGGTCAAGATGGCTTGATTTTACTCAGTTCGTTTTTCGGTCGTTCAGCTCGTGTCGAGTCCTAGAATTCCTACCAAGCATAATTAGTTTGTAATTAGGTTGAAGCTTAAAGCTTGTTTAAACACAGATCAAGCATCTAAGTAGAGTAGCATCTGTACTAAATCAAACAGTCATTTCTATTCTATTGGAACTTCCGTTGAATCAAATCGACCATTTTTGCAACATTAAGAACTGATGCAAACTAACTTATATCATGGTGTAAAATTACTTCGATAGGTTTAAACAACATTTCGATGAACAAGAACCAGAATTGAGATCTAAACGACCATTTTTGCAACATTAAGAACTGATGAAAGCTAACTTATATCATGGTGTAAAATCTCTTCGATTAAGTTTAAACAACATTTTGATGAACGAGAACCAGAATTGAGATCTAAACAGCTTTGTTAAAGCACTAAAGAAGATGATTAGAGCTCAAGTTCTAAGCAAGGTAAGCACATGGTACTGTAACTCATTTCTAAGGTCTATTTAGTACCAAAGTTGCTCGATTAGATTCAAGATTAATGAAAGATATATGCGACTATACAAGATAGAATCACGTAACAAAGGGACATGTCTTGCATGCCATCTTTTCTGGAATCTAATTAAATACTCTAGTCCTGCCATCGTAAGTGTGGATACCTAAATCCCTCAATAATAGAGAACAAAAAATTGCTTCATCACTTATGCATAGACATCTGAGAACCCACCTAAATACAGTACAGACTCCTTGACGACGAGAACAGACTACACTTGCTTTAAAAATCATCAATGACGATAGAAATGGAAGCCACTTAGTTCCCTTTGTGTAATGAGATACATAATGTGGGCAGATGACATAAATCGATCTTTCGTACTATGAAACAAGATGCTTAAGTTAACGCTTGCCTTGACCATTCTTAGACTATACGAAGCATACTGATCTAGATGGATATTTTGACAATCATCCATAAAGTTTTCTCTAAGCACCAGAACAATAACTTTTCAAAAGAAAAGGAATATTAGAAAGAAATGGCTGCTTGACAAGGAAATATGCTGAATAAATCAACACCAACACCCATTCCTAAGCGTAAAAAGGACAAAAGCCAATTGATGTGTACTACTACTTAATATCGTACATCAATTGGAACTTACAAAGACCAAAAGTGAGAAATGGAAGGAACTACAAAGGAAATGCTGTTCGAACCGGGATGAGTAGAATAAAACCACTGATGCAAGCCAATTTGACATGAAATGACGGAATCCTGGAGTCGTTTTCACCGAGGAACTGCAAAGTCTACGGAGGCCAGGAAAAAATATATGACGATAATCAGTAGATGAAGAAATTCTACCGAAAATGGGTAAGAGTAGGACAAATCACGGAACGAATATGATTAATGTGGAAAGTTTGGAGAGGAAATAACAATAATATGCAGCGTAATATTGGTCAGGAACAAAAGAAAATAGCTAAGAAAATCAGCGGTGCTTCAAGGAACCAAACTCTTCTGGAAGCTTCATGAAATAGACGTATTGGCATTTGACACAGATCATAGGGACCTAGGAATGTATAAATGTATAGTGAACATTCTAACCTATGAGGTTTGGAGACAAGTTGCATAGAAAGAGAAGTTCAAGTCTATACAACAGTGACTTTAACAGGTTAGCTGGAGCAACAATTCATTTCAAATAGAGCAGTCCTCATACATCCTATCGTTTACCTCCAACCAAGAGGTAAAAGAAAATGGTTATGAATGGAAAAAAAAATTATTTTTCTAATTCGGTAATTACCTTCTTCCACCCTACAACCCCGCACATTGACGTCTCAATATGTTAAGCCAATTCTTTTTTCCATGGTTTCTACTAACTTATCTATGTTGTGAAGCCGATTAGGGTGCAATTCAATTCATAAATATCAACGTAAACCAATGAACTACCCAAAAAAAAAAAAACATAAATAACCACCGCTCCTAGTCCAAAAGAAAGACAGCTATATAACAAGACAGTGATTATCATTGAAGACGTAATTACCCCAACTTCAACCAATGCACCTAGCACAACTTATAACGGCATTTAAAGAAAATACAGGAAAAAGATGAACTTGAAACCCAAAAGTACAGGAATTCAATTTAGAAGCAGCTCATTAACAAGTTTGAATAAGCTGTGTGATACAAAGTCCAAAATTTCAGTTATCAAAACACTCTTTTGCCTTTCACATTGTGACACAGAAGGAAAACCCTATTCACTTATTGTCTCACACAGTCGGCTGGCCTTGTCACAACGGTGATGCAAGTCCTATACGATGATGTAGAAAAACAAGTCAGAAATACACTTGCAATAGGGAGACTAAATCTGGGCATTGCCACTAATCAATAAAAAATGACACAAATTTACTAGATGTCGGAACTATTGTATCTGCTATAGTTGCTACTTGCTATTATTGGGTAAATACAGGCATTTTCCTGTTAAAATGGCTTAAAATTCTATTTTTTTTGGGCTTCTAAAAAGAAATCAAAGGAAAGGAAATATCTAATATCCGGGCTTAAACTAAAATTGACAACCAAAATAACCTCGCAAACATAAAAGAATCAAACGCATTAATCAAGATTTAACAAGTTACAGATTCACCAACAAATAAATCCAAATAAATTGAATAAATACACATTTATGTATGTGTGTGTGTATATATATATGAATATAATACCTTGAGAAAGGCAGCTCCAGCAGGTGGAATCAACGGCGATGTTGGATTTGAGCCGAGCAGAAGCAATTGCGCTGTGAAGAGGCATCAACGATTCGACGCTTCCCAAAGCCGAAATAATCCTTAACATTCACAATTAACATAATCAGAACCAAATTTTCCATTTTTTCTGATTGAAAAACAATAACTCAAGGAAAATGTATAAGAAAAATTGGAAATTGATTGAAAAAAAAAAATCGATTACAGAAAATTGGGAAAAGAATTGTACCGTGAAACTCGAGGGATGGTTCCGGAGGCGGAGGAAAAGGGAGAGGAAAAAATGGGGGTGGAATTTAGGGATTTTGGGGTGAGGACTTTGGAGCGAGCTGCCATGGAGCGAGAGCCCGCCGTTAGAGCTGATCTGCAGAAGGAAGCCATTTTCTGTTGTACAGCTTCAAAGGTGTAGAGAGAGAGAGAGAGAGAGAGAGAGAGAGAGAGACCAAAAGCTCAGAGAGGTAGAAGATGGTTTCAGAGTCCTTAAACCCTACCAGGAATTAGGGGTTCATAGAGCTTAACGACGACGTTTTAGGAGGATTTACAGTTAGACACTTTTTTTTTTAACTTGGGGTTGGGGATCGAACTCAACGCCTGCGGATGAAATTAAGTATGGTATTATCGCTAGATTATACTTGTAATCACTATAACTAGAGTAAAAGAAATAGCAGTTTTTAGGTTTAAAATAGAATTTTTAGATTAAAGTTGGTAGACTTTTTAAAAACTAAGGTTTGTTTGGTGTTTTAGTTTAACTCAAATTAAACTATATTTTTTTTGGCTGGATTTTGTCTTTTTTCTGAAAAGTCAATAAAAATTATAACTAGTTTTTTAAAAGTCAACCAACTCTAACTTAAAAATTTTAACTCCAACTGGCGATCTAAACGGAAGCTAATTAAGAAATTTGTAATTTTTTAAAAACTAATTAAGAAATTTGTTAACTTTTCAGGAAAAAAACAAAAAGTGAGTTAAAATTTTTAGATTGGAATCCGAATTCCAAACAAAGCATTAAACTTGAGAATGAGAGTATGCGATATGACGACACGACTCGAAAACGACATGTTTTTTATGGGTTAGGGTTGGAGAAAAAAAAAATGGACAGGCCAAAAGAGGGTCCACCATAATGCAACACAACAAGGACTGGTCAATTTCAGGTTGAACCCGTATAATCCGAACACGACCCGTTATTTGTGCGGGTCAATTTTGGGTGATCCGTGTAAACCCATAAAAAATTAAAAAATAAAACATTGTTATTTTTTTTTATAAGAAAAAAAGACTCTAGTGGTGGCCCTCTCATCGCCCAATTTTCAACCCCACAGGCAGAATTCATTTCTCTGGGAATGGTAAGGAAGAGATGGGCATCTAGCCTAGCTTCTTACAATCGTCAACCCAGATCCTACCTAGAACATCACCAACCCAATGCATCTATAGTCAAAACTGGAGTGGGAGTCATACGAGAGTTCCATGAGAATCGAATTTAGGTGGACGAAAAAAGAGGCTAAGGAAGGTACCACCCTCCTTTACCACCCCATCTACCCCTGTAGGTGTTATAAAACATTGTTACTTATCTATGGTATGATATCGATGAAATTTTTTCCTTTTTTGTTGGATTTTATATGAGTTTGGGATATGATTTGCTTATTTAAATTAGTTTTGATGAATATAATTAGATTATTTTGCTTAATTTGTGATGTTATGTTAGCAATTTTGTGTCAATTTTAGTTCACGGGTAGAAAACCTATCACGGGTCAAATTCGAGATGCTAATCCATTTGGGTTTGTGTCGTGTCAACACGTTTCATGTTCGTGTCACATTTTTATAGAAAATTCATATCACGGGTCGGGCGTGAGTTGGAAAATAATTAGATTGACATGATTAGAATACAACATGAACATTGCCACCCCTAAATGGGAGGGTTCGAACTTTGCATATAATGATGGAGTCATGTATGACTTTGTATGCAACTACGAAAATATAATCTGTTTTGGACTCTTTAAAAAAAATGCCCATAATGTGCCATAATACTATGCTATAATATAAAGATGACGAAGGCGACAACGACGGAAACGATGTTGATTTCTAGGTATTGAAGAAGAGTATGGGTAGTTTATTTTCATTTTAAAATATGATGCAATTTAAGGTCCGTTTAGCTCTTAAGTCTAAACCTAAAATTTCTATTTCAGTCTTTCTTTATTTTTTTAAAAAATCAATAAAAATTATAACTAATTTTAAAAAAATTAATCAACTTTAATTTAAAAATTTCATTACAAATAAGTATATCAAACGTAGTTTGTTATTTCCTAAAATATATGTTATTATTTTCAAAACCCACCCTTGATAAGAACACGTGCTTTGCACGAGGCACTAAAATCGCAACCGGTGAGACAAGAAAAAGAAAAAACCTCTGAAATTCGACTTACTTACAGAGAGACGAGAACATATTCCCCAACCAGCAATGGCTGCGATCTTAGCTCGCAAATCTCTTCTCGCTCTTCGCTCTCATCACCTTGTAAGATATCTCTCCATACCTTGCCCTTTTCCTCTTTCATTTTCCCCTTATTTTTGATTCGCTTTGCAAGTTTCATTCAAGATTTAAAGCCAGATTCTGTTCCGGAATTGAATTTTCAATCGAAGAATAATCCAGAACCACCCACTATTATTCATTTTCGATTTTTGGATTTTCGTGTTTATTTATTTTTATTTAATTTGGATTCCAAAATGTAACCCACAAATATGGTAGTTTAGGTTTTCGTGTATGAATATGAAAAATGAAAAAAGGACCGAAGATTTCGTGTATGACTTGTAGAAAATCCTTCAAATATTTCCATTTGTTTCTCTTATTTTTTTTCTAATATTATTGTGAAATTTTTTTATCATATATATATATATATATATATATATATTAAACATCATTCAATTTGATGCTTGCATTATCTTCATTCTTGTCAATTGGGTATTTTTGTGAAAGGATGTTGTTAAGGTTTGGGATTTTCTTTGTTGTTTACATGGTTTTAATCTAACAAAAGCGTTCATTTTTTGTCCATTTAGGCTGTTCCGGCGCAAACGCTGCAGGGCTCGCACCTCTACGGGCTGCAGCTCGGCGCACGCTCGTATTCGACCAAAATAGGTTGTTTTTTCTTTGGCTTTGCTAAGCATGTTTTATTGCAGGGACAGGGCGAGGCGAGGTGAGGCGAGGGGAGAGTTAGTCATTTGAGTAGTGCAATAGATAGCTCAAGAAGCTAGATTTGTTACAATTGTTGGTTGTATTAGATTTAGATGCATAATTATGAGAGGGAAAAGAGAGTGGAGGGTTGAGGAAGGTCTGGAAGGAGGAGACCGTGAATTGTAGGAGCAGCAGAAATGGTGATTCGAAAAAGAAAGATATAGAAATTTTTATTCTTCTCTTGTTGTTTAGCTTCGTTGTGGGTTTTGACTGGACAAAACTTGCAGCGGAAGTGATGATTTGGAAATTGCAGGTTTTATTGGAGGGACGGGATGAGGGGTGGAGTGTAGTCATGTGATTTGTGCAATTTATAACTCAAAAAGTAAGACTTATGGCAATTGTGTTGGTTGTATTAGATGCATAAATAGGAGAGGGAAAAGAGTGAGGAGGTCTGTTTGAGGAAGGTCTAGTAGAGAGGAAGCATGACATTGTAGGAATAGCGGAAATGATTATTCGAAAGGAAAGATAGAGAAACTGTTGATCTTGTCTTGTTGTTCAGCTTCTTTGTGGGTTTTGATCGGACAAAACTTTTTAAGGGTTTTCCTTTTTTCTTTGATTGTGTTGAACTGGAAGGATGTCATTGTGTTGAACTGTTGATCTTGTCTTGTTTTGCTTCCTTTTTGTTTTACTATTTTGCTTTTTTGTCTTTTTGGCTTGGAGGATTTACTTATCCTCTTTTCTTTGTATTTGATTCTTTTATCATATGAAAGGAAGTTTTTGTATAGGAAAAATCTTGTCTTGTTGTACTATTGTAATTTTGTTGTGACTTTTGAGTGGTTTTAGACTTGATGATATATGTATTGTTTATGTTTACTTCAAATGCAGAGGATGAAGAAAGAGAGCAGCTTGCAAAGGAGATTTCCAAGGATTGGAGTTCTGGTATTATTTTTTATTTTTATTTGTTTTCCTATCATCTTTATTTTCATCCTCAAACTGGCTCGCTTTGCTTTTGTCTATTTATTCTGATACATTCTTAATAATTATAGTGTTTGAGCGAAGCATAAATACTCTCTTTCTTACTGAAATGGTTCGGGGTATGAGTTTGACGCTCAAGTACTTTTTCGAGAAAAAAGTTACTGTAAGTATCTTTCTTAATCATTATTTAGTTAATATTGTCGTGAATTATCATATTAAGCCTACTTTCTAATACGCAGATCAATTATCCTTTTGAGAAGGGCCCTTTGAGCCCTCGTTTTCGTGGTGAGCATGCCCTACGGCGATATCCGTCTGGAGAGGAGCGCTGCATTGCATGCAAACTCTGTGAAGCTGTAAGAGTTAAACCTTGCTATATTATCTGAAATGTTAATTTATTTTTTATTTTTTGTAAGACAAGTACGTGCCGACGTAACTACATACCTGCTAAATCTTTGTAGATAATGGTACCTGCGGAATATTATCTTTAGAGATTGAAAAACTGATCTCATCCATTGAGTATTTCAAAAACTTGGTTCGGGTCTCAACTATTTGATGAAGTATCGCATAGAACTCTACTTAGTTAATAAGTTAGTAATGCCAGACAATTTCGGAATTCATAACAATTGATAAGAGTGAATAAACATATGGTTACTAGACTCACCGTAGTCTGTCACCTTTCGAGGTTCGATTCTCAAAAGTTTTTGATTAGCTTCCCTGTGGTCACTAAATCGGGATATGCACTTCCTTTGATATTTACCCCTTTAACAAGTGTGAAGTGTCACATATGAAGACGTTAGTTGATCTAACTAAACATTAGAGAATAAAATTTCACGACCGAGTGAAGAAAAAATATAACAGAGTGATCGTAATATTTTATCGAGGACTGGTTAACAGGTATGGAGGTCTTGCTTTCAATATACTTAAAGGTCCTGATATTCATGCTGCTAGGACGAGAATAAAAATTTATATCACTCTAATTATGCTCCTTTTTTTATTTTTATTTTTTACTTCTATGCATTATTTTGAGTGTGTGATTTCATTTTCCACCTTCACCAGTTTTGGGAAACATGCGAGTGTTGTAGTGTATGATCAGTTATCGATTAAGCTTGTATTTGGCAATGATGAACCTTTCATGAAGATACATGAGTAACATTCCTAAATGAAAACCGACAGTTAAATTCTTTTTCTAGTTTCATAGAGGATTTGTTCTTCCACACCTTCTCACGGTCTTAATAGTTTCTTGTCCACTTTGTATTCCATTATAACGAGCATCAGAGGGTAACTAAAGTCACAGTTATGGGTCGTACTATCAATGTTTTTAATAGCGCTAGTATTCATGCTAGTAGGAAGGTCTACTGGAAACCTGCTCATTCTTGGCTGCTTCGTCAGGCTCCTATATATAAAAAATTTGCCGAGTCTTGGTTCAGTTTTATCTTTGGTCTTTATCCCATGTCTTTCACTAACCTATTTTGTTTTCTTGAGACTGAACTAGAACGATTTTTGTTTGTGCTTGATTTCTGTATCTAACCCCTGGTGCTCATCAGATATGTCCGGCACAAGCAATAACAATCGAGGCTGAGGAACGGGAAGATGGTAGCCGTAGAACTACTAGGTGAAGTATTTCCTCTACTTTCTTCGAGCCCCTCTTTCTCTCTCTCGTTAACATTTGTTAATTTTCAGGTATGACATTGACATGACAAAGTGCATCTACTGTGGCTTCTGTCAAGAGGCATGCCCCGTTGACGCCATCGTTGAAGGACCAAATTTTGAATTTGCAACTGAAACTCATGAGGTTAATTAGCATCACTTTTACTCTATCCATGAACGACCAATCCAATCATTTTGGTAGTAGGCAACAACCGACCCAATTATGAACGTTCTTTTCTCCCGCCTTGCAGGAGCTGCTGTACGACAAAGAAAAGCTTCTGGAGAACGGAGACCGTTGGGAAACTGAGATTGCAGAGAACCTCAAATCCGAGAGTCTCTACCGCTGATTTTCCGCCTTAAGGTTTCTTTGTGGTCCATAAAATATGCACTTTCTCAACTCTGTATTTGATTATCCGGTAATAAACAGATCTGTATGGGAACTTGCAGACATCTGAATTGTTTTCCTAATCTCGGTTGTTCAGTTCCAAGCGACTGGATTTCAGTTGCAAAAAGTTTCGATGTAAAAGTGTTTGCCCAATTGAGACTTTTTTTTTGCCCCCCCTCCTCTTGACGAGCATGGACAAAGAAAGCAATCGGAAAGAAAATTCATTGTACCTAGTGGTGAATTTCTTAGGGAATATAAAGAATCAAAACAATTCATCTTCATCTTCTATGCATGATTTTGAGAGCGCAATTTACCATCCGTTTGGTGGAACCATTTCTCTCATTTTACGCAATTCCATTCCAATGACATTTAAATCTGTGTTTGTTGAGTTTAATGGAAATGAAATATTTGGATGGTCTATTTGGCCCGTCTAGATCTGAATTGTATAGTGTATGATTAAATTTTGAGAACTAATTTCATTCTCTTTCTATCTCTCTCTTTCCTGCAACAATTATACAAACACACTTAAAAATGTTTTTGTTCAAAATGTTAACATTCAAACGCCAATTTGGATGGCGCGTAATTCAACTGTTTTCATTTAAATATTTCCGTATGAAATGTTGTAATTTGGGATGGTTTCCTGATCCTTGCCTTCAACAGTTTCCGGGGGCAGTTAGATTTTAAAAAAATGGAAATGAGAGTGTTGTGTTGTATCAACTGTGCTCAAAATTATGGTTTAAGTTTGTGCTGGGCAATAATGAAACCTTTCATTAAGATGCTTGGGCGACAATCTTAAAAGTGAATACTTCCTTATTTAAGGTTATATTTTTCAGAAATATTTTAGAAAAAAAAAAAATCAACATTACAATTAGGAATATAGCATTAAAAAAAAAAGCATTATAGTTGGAATATGGTTCCTCCATGGTAAATAGGAAACATATTATTACTAATTGTCTTTTGTCAATTTTAAGCAGATTAGCAGTTTATATGCATGTTCTCCCTTCCTTTTTCTTTTTAACTCTAGTAGTAAAATAGTAATTAACTACGAGTTTTGACAGTTTTAGTTGAGAATTTGATTCCTCTTCAGTAATTCCACCATAGACAAGTAACCAATCTTTTCGGTTGCGTTTGAACCAAAGAGGATCTTTTCTTTAGCATGTATTCCATTACAACAACAATTAAAAAGACACTAATCTCTTTCCTTAAAAAAAGAAAAAAAGAAAAAAAAAAGACACTTATCTCAAGGAATAAAAGAAAAAAAAAAAGGTACTAATCACAAAATAAAAATACAATAAACAAAGCACCTATCATAAAAGGAAAGAGAGAGAGAGAGAGAAACAAGTGACGAATTTTATAAGTTTTTCCTTAACTTTAATCTTCATCTCATTATGCTATCTAACTTGAAAGTGTATTTAGTAAGGGAGGAGAAAAAATTATGAAAGAAAGAATAGGTTTGTTTGAAGTAACTAATATATTTACTAAACAAATAGTTTTATTATGAACATCTACTGTTTTCTTTTCGAAAGAGAGAGAAAAAAAAAAAAAAACTGTCAAAAGTTTTGAACAATAACCACTTTATACATTTTCTGAAACACAGAGAAAAAAAAAACCCCAAAAATTATGTGTTACAGAAGAGAAGATCGTGGACACAGCTTCTAAAATAAACATATTTATTTTTTTTCTCTCTCTAAATACTTATTTAGTTTTTTTGACTCTCCATAAATATCTAATTAGAAATTAAGAAAATAAAAAGTTACTATAATTAAAACAATAAATCAAAAATATGATTTTTAACTGGTAATTCTACAAATCATCTAAAATTAGAATATGTTTGACTCTCAGATCTATATTTAAGTTTTTTATTTTAATTTTTATTATTTTTTAAAAAATCAACAAAAATTATAATTAACATGCATTTGGTGTTCGAACTAAATTTAAAATGAAATGAAAATTTTAAGTTATAGTTTATTGACCTCTCATAAATTAATTATAATTTTTATTAAATTAAAAAAAATCAATTATAAAATACTGTTTAATTAAAAATCAGATGGAATACCAACTGGTGTTCGAAACGTAAGTTTAGAGGTTCGAAGGGAGGGGGGGAAAAAAAAATGCCCTTTGGACCATCCGATTCGCACCATCAAGAACAGTTAAGGAGCAGTCCACCGTACCATTCCATGGGCCATAGGGCATCAGAGCAAAGTTAAGCCTCCCTTACTCTCTCTCTCTCTCTCTCTCTCTCTCTTTCTGTGTCTGCGCTCAAAAGGAGAGGCAACTCAGACGACGAACGAACGCACACAAAGCTTCTCTTCTCCTCTTTGTCTTCTCTTGCAAGCAGAAATGGCGGAGGAGGCGATTCTCGGCTACTTGGAGACCAACGACCAAATCTCCGACTCCGGTCACTTCGCCGCCCAACTCGGACTCGACCACAACGACGTCGTCAACGTCATCAAGAGTCTCCATGGCTTCCGCTACGTCGACGCCGAGGTTCTTCTCTCTCCTCTCTCTCTCTCTCTCTCTCTAAACCTTCGTCATTTTCTCTCAATTCACTCTAATACAGGATATTGTCTCGATTTTCCATGGTGTTTTTCGTTTCGACGCTCAATTTTGGTTCGAGAGAAGGTGATTTGTGTTCGCCATTTTTGTATCTGATTTTCGCGTAAAAGATGCGTTTTTGGAGGACGCATTTTGTTTCTGTGCTGTTCTCTGTGCAAAAGTTTGTTGCTTGCGATTCTAATTTACCGATTCAGGACTGTGTAACTCGGAAATTCTTTCTTTCTTTCTTTTTTTTTTGTTTGTTTTTGTAAGTGAAATAAATGGTGAAGATCTTCTTTAAGATGTGCTTAAGATTAAAGGAATCTATACCATTGTTATCGATTTCAGAAATGAAAAAGAAAAATAGATGTGATATCAAGCAGGGTTTTCTAACTTTTGCCACTTTGATTTTGCATAGCCAATGCAATTATATGACAACCAACTTTATCCATATGCGTTTGGAAAGAAACAGACATCACATTTATGATGGTTTTGTTACGGCCACCGCAGATTTTCGGTATGATGACGAAGAAGAAGATTACGAGAGAAAACACGTCTCACGCCTCTTGGCCTCTTTATTTTTCTCTAACCTGATTTCCAAAACCGGAAAAATTAAGGCAATCGAAATACATTTTTGAAAACGCCCAGTGTTCCCTTACTATTATTTAGGCTCCACATGCTCAAACAGGTTTTTAGGATGAATTTTCCTTTGGGCTAGCTTCGGCATCGTCATATATGGAGTTGTTGTTATCTGTAGTCTGTTCAGGGCTTACTATCGGTTAGATAAGTCCACTTGGTATTCATGAAATGACGATTAATTCACTTCGCCGGTCTGGTGTTATGCAGGACATTAAAAAGGAGGCATGGGTGCTTACCGACGAGGGAAAAACTTATGCTGCCACTGGATCACCTGAAGTACAACTGTTCCTGGCCATACCACCAGAGGGTATCCCAAAAGATGAACTGCAGGTGATTACTGAAATTTTCTTATAATATAAAAAGAAATTCAGAAATTTGGCAGGTTGCGTGAACCGACTGGTTATGCCGCCCTGTTGCCTTTAGTTTCTATGTTTTTTGGTTCATTTAACAATTCTGTTGTCGCGGTTTTACTTGAATGTAATCCTGTAATTGTTTTGTTGAAACTGATGTGTGGATGCAGAAAAAGCTTGCGCCATCAGTTTACAAAATAGGTTGTGCCCAGGCAGCGAAGAATAAATGGGTGAACATGGGAGCATTAATAACCAGAAAGGTAAGAATACCTGTAAACATATTAATTAATCATAATATTTTTCTGTTCAGGATGTGTTGCATAAAGTTTTGAGTAACCCACTTGAGCAGATTCTTCTTTTTTCTTTGTTGGCTTCTGTTTCTGTTGTAGCTTCTTAGACCTAAATAGGTTTTGGATTATTTTTCTTTAGCTAGATTATCTGATTAAATGCCATTCGGGTCCTAGGGAGGTTGCTCAAAAGGTTAAGCATCTAAGTATGTTGCTAGCTTAACAACTTTGGATCTATAGTTAAAATCAGTACATTCTATTGGAGATTTCTAATTGATTCTATTTTTGTCAAGGATGATAGATTGATAAGTTCATGAAGTTACTGTCTAAAATCATATTCTTGAATCAGAATCCTTAAAATAGGGGCTGATACCAATTCCACTTGAAAACTTGTTTGAGAAATAGTGATATTGGTCGTCAGATATTACAATTCAAGATTTATATATATATATATATAGATATATTAACAATCTTCTCTTCTAATGTGTTTTCATATTCTTTTGTTGTAATCTTTCATTATTTGCTATAAATCTTCTAGTCTTTGATATATATATATATATATATATTTTTTTTTTTCAAGAACTACAGTATAGAACTTTCCCTGTCTGATCTGATATTCTTTTCTGAACTAGTTAGTGCGTGGACATGTAAATGCCTTCATAGAGTTTTAGTGGTTGTGAACTTTCTTTGAATCGTGGATGTTCGTCAACAGTTTGTTGGTGCTTCACATGATCCTGTTTACTCTGATGTGTGTAAATGCATTGCATCTGCTCTTATTATTTGCTATTTTCTTGCTGTAGGTCCAACATGTGGACGATAAGGTCAAAGATTTACTTCTGCGGATAACTGATGGACAGGTGCATAAACACATCCTTGACCTCCATGTTAATAATATTGTTCAACTTGTGTCACGGACGTAAATGTTTGCTTATTAATAATTCTTATGTTGTCATTGAGTGGTTTTCTTATTATGCATTGCACATGGCATGGTAGCACCGGTGGAACCAGTTCTATAGTGATAATGTGTGAGATAATTCTCATCAAACAAAGATTCTCCAAGGCTGTAACAATATAAAAGTGATATTGTGCTATGTAGAAATGCATCCCAATTAGTTAACTTTTCTTTTTCCTCGTATGGATCCAGATCAATTAATCTTATGAAAAGAAACCACGTTTGACACTGACTTGCATATTTGTCTTTCATCCTATGCTTTTGGGGTGATTGAATTAGCCTGTAACATGATATTGATCGTAGGTTACCCCTTTACTTTTGTTTTCTTGGAAGAATTTTTCAAATCTAATAAAGAAAAAGGAAGAAACTAATCTAATTTTTCCCTTATTGTGATTCAGGTTGTTGACCAAGATGACATTAAGAGTCTCAAAGCAAGAAAGCTGATTGCCCCACAGTAATTTCCCCCCGTTTTTTTTTTTTTGGATCTTTTATATTTAACATATTTAGTTTCCTTCTAGATCTTTATGTTATGATACTCTGTCTTGGGAAGACCATGATGCTCAAACAAATGGTTTTATCCTGTATCATGTGCGTATGTGCATGAATATGTGCATGTTGGTATTTATATATTCGGTACTTGCGGTAGAGATTCCCAACTCGGTGTTTGTGTATGCTTTATATGTGGTAGTAAACTGAATCCTTTTCCTTAATGTCATGCTTGAAGTGTGGACCTGCTTATAATACCTATCCTTAATTCTTATACTTGCATTACAGGACATGGAACGGCTACTCGGTGAAAAAGGGTCCTAATTATGCCCCAAAGAGAAAGAAAGTTGCTACAGATTTAACTCGGGAGAATTTGCAGAGGTATTTATGTTTTTTATGATGTGTCTAATGGACTGTACTATACCCATAGTATGTTTTTCTTTTCGTTCTCAAAATAACCAATTTCATTCTTGGAGGTCTATGTGCCATGTTTGAACATCCACTGGGGTTGTCACGAGTTGCCCGCTGCTTGTTTGTTACTCAATACAATGGGTAACTTGCTTTTCTGTATATGTAGTTATCTTTCTCACAGGACTCTAATTTTATATTTGACTTAGGGGTGACTGGAAGGAATTGGAGTTCAAAGAATATAACTTCACTGCTAAAGGTCTTCCTATTGAAGGCGGTCATCTTCATCCGCTGCTCAAGGTCAGGATATTAACTTGCTCTATTTTTTTCTCCTTACGCTTAAAAATGTTGTGAGAGGTGATAATGTTGATACAATGAACAGCTGGATTCTAGATTCAATCAAACAAAAAATATGATCTTAGAAGTACAAATTTAAGCTACAGATTGTCATATTAATATTCAAATAATCATATCATTCCTTTCATTTTTCAGGTAAGACAGCAACTGAAGGACATCTTTCGACAAATGGGGTAAGGCCTAATTTCTTGTGTTATATCTGATGATGTCTAAACGTACAGTATGTTTATTTTTCTTTTCTATTTTGAGGGGAATATTTATATTTTTCGAGTTTGACATTTTGTACTCTCTACAGGTTTGAGGAGATGCCTACAAACAATTTTGTTGAGAGCAGGTGAGCTTGCTTTCTGTTGGAGGAACTTGTTTTAATTTCTGAATGGAATGACTTGGTTTTGGAGATCTTCTAGGAAACATAATCTATTACAAGTGTCACTGCTATAATAGTTTTTGAAAAAAAAAAATTTTTTTTATTAACTTAATTTATGTCCTTTTTTACCCCACAAAAAAATAAAAAAAAATAAAAAAAAAAAAAAGGAAAAAAACTTAAGTTATGTTCTTCATAAGTCCAATCCGAGAGATTTTTCCTAATCTAGTTCCTTAATTAGTTTACCTCTCAGGAATATCCCCAAGACCATGACCTAAGAATGTGTTTCTAAATTTCTAATTGATTTAGTTATAATTTTCTAAGAGCAAATAAAAAGGAAAATACTATTTAAGTGAATCCTACATTAGTATTTTTTAACAATGGGTTGCATTAAGAAGCCTGTAATGAAGTGAATGTTTGACAGAACAATATTTATAGGAGAGGAAGAAATTCTATGCTTCATTTTTTTACTTGCTGTTTCGAGAAAAATTCTGATCTATGCATATCCAGGATTTCAATGCATACGTCATTTAAAAGAAACAAAAAAGAAAAAAAAAACATATATATAACAAGCAATTGCATATAATGCTCCTAAATGCTTCTATGTTCCCTTTTTTCCGAGGACAGTTGCTTATTTGTTTATGTTTGTGTTTCACTTGCAGCTTCTGGAATTTTGATGCACTTTTCCAACCGCAACAACACCCTGCTCGTGATTCACACGATACCTTCTTTTTGCAAGGTTCATTTACTTGATTTTTCAGTTTCGAAATCTGTTATTCCTGTTTCCTTCTGATGGTCATTTGCCCTTAAAATCTTTAGCTCCTTCAACAACAAAGGAATTACCTGAAGATTATGTTGAGCGGGTGAAGCGTGTTCACGAGTCTGGTGGTTATGATTCTAGGGGGTATGCTTTTTCAGATTTTCAATTATTCATCACAAAAGCATGACGTAGAGAATTAATTGCTGATCTTTGTCCCCATGGCAGATATGGATATGACTGGAAAAGAGACGAAGCAAACAAAAACCTCTTGCGAACTCACACTACTGCTGTTTCCTCTAGGATGCTTTATTTACTAGCACAGGTATTTTGCCAAAGAACAAAGTCCAATTTATCCTACTATAAATTTTATAGTCTCTTATTTCCTTTTCCCTTCTAGGGTTTTAGCACCCATGTCCCCTGCACTTGTGGTTTGGCACTTTCATCTCGGAACTTTTTTTTCTTGGCAAGTCTTTAACCTTATAAAATAATAGCAATTACTCCAATTGTTAACAGAGGTATTTGGACTGAATCAAAATAGGATTTTAGCACTTGTGCCCCTGAGACTTCTTGTAGTTTGGCACTTTAGTCCGTAAAAAATTAATTTTCTTTTGGTAATTTACTCCCTGAATAATTAAGAATTTTATAAGTTCTACTTTCTGTTAATGGTTGGAGTTAATTACTAATCTTTCGAAAATTCAGGGAGTAAATTTCCAAGAAAAAAAATGGGGACATAAATTCAAAAAATACGAAAAGTTCAAAGGTTACCCTTCTTTCAAAGCTGTTAATCCCTGTCAGGACTGTCTGATTGCAGATATTCTACAAACAATTTTTTTTAAGCCACTTTCTTTACGCACTCTGGGTTTTGTATCCCCAAATTTGGCATCATAATTCTGAGTTATCAATGGAATGTTTACAGTACTTTGTATAATTTGTTTTTCCTGGAAAAGATGTGCCTATTATTAAATTACACTCTTCCTGTTTGGTTGTCTTGACAACATTATCGGTATTATAAATTGTTGAATTAGCTAAACTTTCTTGCTTGTGTATGTATGACCAGACAAACAAGCATATTTCAGGGCCTTTTAATTAGTTTCTATTTTTATGTGGTCCACAGAAACCATTTGTCCCCAAAAAGTACTTCTCTATAGACCGGGTTTTCAGAAACGAAGCAGTAGATCGGACTCATCTTGCAGAGTTCCATCAGATAGAAGGTATTCTGATGAGATTGCAAATATAGGCTGTGAGGGTGCCCATCGGCGTTCACTTTGTACTTCTGTTCATGTCACTTTGCTTCTTTTTTTTATTTTTATATTTATATTTATATTTTATTTTATTTTATAAGGTGTTTACTGAATTAGGGAATAACACAAGTGATGAAGCTTGATCCTGTTTTATTACCGTTGGTGATAACCCTGTCACTGCATCTTGATCAGCCCTTTTGGGTTGGACTAGATTGGTGTAGGATTATTACGTGGTCGAATTTTATGCTTCCCAGCATTCCATCAACTTGCATATTATTCCAAGTCTCAACTAGGTTTTGCATAACGTGGTTTTTAATTTCTTAAGAATCTAATCCACGTATCTTTATTCTTGTTTCTGGTTTTAGGCTTGGTGTGTGATCGAGGGCTTACGCTTGGTGACTTGATAGGAGTCTTGCATGATTTCTTCTCCCGTCTGGGTATTAAACTTGAACCTTTTTTATTTAAATAATCTTCCATTTGTGGTGTAAGCGATTCCAACTATGCAACTATTAGAACAAATTAACAATAGCACTGATTTTTCTTTCCTATCTCATTTTTCTCAGGTATGTCAAAGCTGCGCTTCAAGCCTGCTTATAATCCATATACTGAACCCAGCATGGAGATTTTCAGGTGATAGATAATTTTGAAATCTCTGGTACTGCTTTTCGGCATTTGAGACCAAGTTTGACACGAATATCATGTCCTTTTTACCAGTTATCATGAAGGTTTTCAGAAGTGGGTAGAGGTTGGGAACTCTGGCATGTTTAGGCCCGAGATGTTACTTCCCATGGGACTACCAGAAGATGTTCGTGTTATTGCATGGGGCCTTTCCCTTGAAAGGTGAGAGAAAATAAACTTAAACCAGTAACACACATGCACACAAACAGACAAACACACAATACATATCATATATATATATATATATATGTTCTTGGCGAAACCATTGTCATAGTTGCATAGTTGTCATCTGTTATTAAAATCGGCATCACCTACGTAAAAGGTCAAATTGAAATGCTCGTGTAAAGGTGATCACATGGCTCATTGCAATCAATGTTAGAATGAAACTGATTTCATCTCTCATGTCACCGTCTTAACCAGGCCTACCATGATACTGTACGGCATCGACAACATTCGGGATCTCTTTGGACCTAAGGTAAACGATCAACTAATTTCTGTATTCTAGATCTGTATTATCAACTTATCCTATACGAGTTGAGTTTTGTTCGTTTCTTAAATTTGCAGGTCGATCTTGGTCTCATCAAGAAAAACCCTATTTGTCGGTTAGGAATTTAGAGTACTATTTTCTGTTTGTAAAATTTTTGACTGCCTTCTCCCATCGAGGACAATTTGGTACCTGTTGAGTTGGTAAACGTTGCTTTTTGGTGCAAAATGTACATGGGAGACCCATTTAATCAAGTGAGAACAACTTTATCAGATTTGTATCATTTTTTTTTAAAATCTTTTTGGTAACAGTTAGTTGACTGACTGCGAGTAATAATTATCATCATATCCTCCAATGTATAGTCGGTCTCTTCTACGATTTCAAATAACTTGACGGTAATGAGGACCATTCCAATGCTGAGATTAAAGTTCTAGTCTCTCTTTCTTGCTTAGTCTTGTAGGATGGTGATTTATTTGATCTTGTTCGAAAAGGTCATTCTTTTTCAGCTCAACGGTGACATTTTTCATCTTCTTTGCGATGATTCGGTGTGTGTGTGTGTGTGTTTCTTTTTTTTTTTTTTTTTTTTTTTTTAAGTTAAGCAGGTTACTCGTGATCAAATGAACGATTAAGATGACAAGCAAAAAAAAAAAAAAGAAACAATATTTAGGTAGTCTAGGGCTCCAACTAACTTAACCATCTCATTTAGAAGATACTTGAGTCTTGAAACTTCAAAATGTCGACATATTTGTTTACAATAGACCCCTTTCTGAAGCTGGACTAGAAAATTTCCCCACTCAACTTTAGCTTGTGGCAATGTCAGCACGTCCTCTGAACATGCTAATTGCATTATTTACTTTTAATAAACCGCTGGACTGCCCGACCACATGCCGATCTGGATGTGTGGCCAGTGCCACGTCTCAACCACGGCCGGATTCAACCAGCACACCTGCCTGTACTTGGTGGACGGGGTGGGGTTTAGTTGTTATGTGGTCTGAATAAAATCAAACCAACTTCACTTAGAAATAAAAAGGGTGGCTCAATCCCAATTTGGTCCTTGACACATTCCGTTTTAGATAGCACACTACCATATCTTTGCAATTATTCCACTATTAGCGCCTCCATCTGAAATCAACGGAAAAGGATGTGACTTTCATGCGAGATTAAGTTGGGTGCAAAATCTTTGAGCAAAAACAAAACAAAAACAAAACAAAACAAAAAAAAAAAAAAAGAGTTGGGTGCAAAATCCTTTAAAAAAAAAAAAAAAGGTTGGTGTAAAATCACATCTGAACAATATTTGGGAGAGAAGCAGTCAACGACTTGAGCTTCAGCTTGGGCTTGGGGACCTTTGAGGCAATTGTGATGGTGGTGGTCGACGTAACATCTGGGACAAGATTAAGATACCGAAATAGACATAGAAAGTCGATATGGTATTAGAAACGAGATTAAATGAGGTTTTCCTTAAAATATATATATATATATATATATATATATATTCCCAAACTTAATCTAACATGACAGCCACAAGAGCATTTTCATTCTTTTTTTTTTTTCTTATAGGATTTCGGACCAAGGAGGGGATAGCAGTAGAACAATTATCAAGATCAATAAAACATCTAATTTGAAACAGAATATCAGGGCCAAATTGTTGAACCTATGATTCAAAAGCCATTCGTGAAAATAACTGAAAAAGAGGGTGCCTGCCTAACATTCATGACATAATCGTTTTATTGGAAAAAATGTTGTTTTTACAAATGACCCTAAATTATAGGGATTTATAGCTAAATATCATTTTTAAATTTTTTTTCATAAATGGTCAAAGTTTTTAAAAATTAGTTAAAAGATCTTTTTTTTATAACGGTTAATCAATTTTCTTAAATGGTTAATCAGTGATTGACCTCATAATAGTCAATCAGTGATTGACTTATGGTCAAACACTATTTAGCCATAACATAAATTATCAAATTTCATAGCTAATCAGTTAATCACCAATTTTCATAGTCAATCACTGATTAACCAAATCTGAAAAGTGACAAATGGCCGTTTTCCTAAATAAAATAAAGTTGGGTCATCTATTAGATTAGGTGATTAAAAAAGGCCACCCAACCTAATTTTCTTAAATTATACATTATGACCTTAAACCATACACCATGTCTTATATTGGCTCTTGACATTTGATTTTCCACATCACACTACTTTAAACTTTTTAATTGTTATGCAAACATTCCCTCCATCAATATGGACTTAGATTTGAATTGAATTGTTATACACAATGACCTTAAAACAGTAAATGTAGTACGGATTTTTAAAAAGTAAAAATTTAGATTTAGATTTGAGTTGGATTATTTTAAAACAGTGAAATACTTAAATAATTTCATTCTAATAGTGATCCAATCAAACGCTTATTATATTTGAGTACGATACTAATTATTCTAATAGCATATGCAAATGGGTCATAGAAACACCTCAAGTTTTATTGATGTCTTCACCATAAAGTGAAGACCCAATTTTAAAATAATAATAATAATAATTATAATTATAATAAAAAAGTAAGTAAGTAAGTAGGAATATAAATATTGATGTCTTTTATAGTCATATTTCTTAA
This sequence comes from Ficus hirta, assembly GCA_038430175.1. Lineage (NCBI taxonomy): Eukaryota > Viridiplantae > Streptophyta > Magnoliopsida > Rosales > Moraceae > Ficus > Ficus hirta. The sequence goes on from CM076596.1 coordinate 11,428,545, forward strand.
ATAGGGGCTAACAACAAGAAATAAGTGAAATTTGGGGTTCATTAATAAAAACAAAATAAAGGTGCAAATATAACAATTCTTCGACAGGTACTTCACTCCCAAACCGCAGAACCCACCATCCCTGAAATCGGAAATTCCGCCGTCGCCGACCGCTGCTTCTTCCAGTCGCCGTCGTCGCTCTTAGTTTTGCAGGTATTTGTTCATTACCCTCCTATGTCTCTTGATTTTTTGCTGCACTAGTATTTCAAAGCTTTCGACCTTTTTTTTTTTTTTTTTTTTTTTCCCTCTTCCTCTCGTTTTGCTCTTTGATTTCTCCTCTTCGTTTTCTCTCTTGATGAAATCTCTTTTGTAAATTCTCAGCTTTTTTTTGTTTTTGTTTTTTGTCTGAATGAAATTCTCAGTTCTTAGAAATGAGCCTATTGAACTAAATTTTTGGTTTTGGGGCGTGAGAATACTGGTTCGTTTTTTAATGAGATTTATGTTAAAAAAATAAAAATAGTTCTGTAAAGATTAAAGAATCAAGCTGAAGCCTAATTAATAGGATTTTCTTTGGAAATACCCTAATTAATAAGATATATTTGGGTATTTGACACTTTTAACGATTATTAGTTAAAAAGGTTCTTCAATGGAAAGCTGAACAAGTTTAAGTTGTTTAATCCTTGAGACAGTTGTGGCTCTTTGTTTTGTTTTTTGTTTTTTGTTTTTGTTTTTGTTTTCGTTTTTTTTTTTTTTTTTTTTTTTTTTTTTTTTTTTTTTTTAGTTTTTTTGGAGAGAATTTTTCTTTCTGATTTCTAACTCTTCAAGTGAATGTAATTAGTTGATTTATCCTGTGAAGCGAAGGCTTAAGGCTACAAGTGTGAAAATTCGATTTGTTGAGAGCAATTTGTTGGGGTGGGGGGGGGGAGAATGAAAAAGGGTGTTCAATTTAGACTCTTAACTTTTGGAAACTAGATATAGAAAGGTTGCATTTGCAAGAAAAACAATCTCATTTTGGACATTTCATGCACCAAAAAGAACGGAGAAAAAAAGAGAGAGAAAAAGAAGCTCTAGGTTTTTGTGTTTAAACGGATTTTTGCTATCTAATTCTTAGATGTTTCCAATTTATTAGTAATTTTGTTACGTGATGTGGTCATCGTTTCCTCAGGATTTGCAAATTCATCAAGAAATCAACGTCATGAACTTTACAGCATCAATATGTAACAGGCTGAATCTGAAGCAGTTGGTTTCTAATCCTCCTGTTTACAGCAGCGCTACTGGTGCGAGTTACCTCTTATTCGTTCTGAATACTGAATCAGATCTCATGATGGTACAAAGACATTTTCAAATCTGTGATTTTCTGTTACTGCTTTTAATGGTTCCCTTATTGTACTGAATTTAGATGTCTCTGGAGAAGGATTGAGTCTGATCTTCAGGCGCTGGGCTACCAAGAAAACCGGAGGATCAACGAAGAACGGCCGAGACTCACTGCCCAAGAATCTTGGAGTCAAGAAATTTGGCGGAGAGGTGAGTGGTTGTTGCTTTGAAACGAAATTACAATGGAAGAAGGGCCTCTGGTTTGCTCCTACTGTGTCTATGGTTCAATTTCTCAGGACTCGCCACATTCTATAATGTTCAGCCGAGTTTTCCAGTTTTGAACTCGAGCCCTCTATGCCGATTTCGAGGGTTTCTTGGATGTTGTTCTTTAAACTCACAAACGAATTATCTTTTTCCTGTTTTGTTCTGCAGAGGGTGATACCGGGAAACATTATTGTGCGCCAAAGGGGTACACGATTCCATCCGGGAAATTATGTGGGCATGGGAAAAGATCACACCCTTTATGCTCTGAAAGAAGGTTTGGTTAAGTTTGAAAGACACAAGCTGAGTGGACGCAAGTGGGTTCATGTCGAGCCCAAGGACGGTCATGTGCTTCACCCATTGTATGCAGATTCTGCAGCCGCGAAGATGGAGACTATGGCTTGATGTTTCTTGATAGAAGTATAGTGCCTTTTCTTTTCCTTTCTTGGGTTAAACTCCAAATCTGGAAGAACTAACCAATTTTTTGGTTGAGCTCTTTTATCTTGGATTGACTATAAGAAGCAAATAAAAAATAAATAAATCTTCTGCCTAGAGATGACCTTGTATATGCATCATGTGGACTGCTCTTTTCGCCATTATTGTAGGTTTATGCATTAACAATGCTGCCGAGAGCTCTAACCTTCTGACAAAAAGGAGACAAGAGTACATGGTAAAATATGTGGTCTAATAACATCCGAGTTAGTTGGTTGTTAGTATGGTTACAAGTTGGTCACGACTTACAAGGTCGGTTATTAGTGCCGTTTGGTGCAACTATTTTGGGACATTTGGACAAATTCCATTTGGATGGTCCCTCCAAATATGCGTTTATTAGAAATAATTGGAAATGGGGCATCCAAATGTTCTTAAATGACAAAAATTTCCTCTTCTCCCTGTCAAAATTAAAAAAAAAAAAAAAAAAAAACCCTCCATTTTGATATATATCTTCTACCGTGATTTTTTTAAATAAATTTTTAAAAACTATGTCAAATGTCATTTTCCTATCTCTATCTTTTCATGTAACTATTTCTATATGCGTATTTAAATATTTCTGTTCAAATAGTTTGTTTGGAGTGTAAACATTCAAATGCAGTTTGGATAATAATTCAAATATTTTTGTTCAAAATTTTTCATTCAGAAGTTTCTACCCCGAGACTCAAATGTTTTATGCAGATGCTTCCCCCAAACGGTCGTAGACTAGTAGTGTAAATAGGAGGTTGGGAATGGAAGGGATGAGAGGGAGGGAATTGTATGGTGAGTTCTTTGGGTTTGGAAAACCTAGGAAGTGGGAGAGTTGGGTAGTCTCTCGAATACCGCATCCGGTTTAAGGATTTCTCTAGCCGTTGCATCTTGCTTGTTCTTCAATGACAAGTAAATTCCTCTCATTCATTTTATCCTGGTTGACTCCTGTATCATGGCAGCCTGCCTGTACTGAGAGAGGCGTATAACTCTTCTCCCACAGGAATGCCTTTGTCTAAAGCAGGAATGATAGCAGAAATGAGAGCAGCAGTACTAAGCTGGACCTCATTTGGCAAATCCGGGAAGGACAAGGAGAGGAACCCTCTGAAGAGGCCTATTCTGCTGGTTCGGATTGGGAAAGAGCGGCCCTAGACACTTCTCTCGAGTAATAGGTTAAAAAGTTTTGTAGCATTATGAACAAGAGTTTCAGAAACGGGTGGGATTAAAATCAAGACGGTAGTGTGTTTGATGATTCTCTTGTGCACCAGCTTAGTCCTCGTTTTAGTTCTTCGAACGTACTCATCTTGACGATGAAAATCGATTCTCTATTATAGTAATTTCAAATTTGTGTAGGACCAAACGACAAATTTTATATAGGAGAATAAAACCAAGATTTAGAATTTGAACCCTTGTATGGAGAAATGGAATTATGGGAGAGAATTCCAGAGACAAGAAGAAATCGAGAAAAACCAATAATTTCAATATCTGATCACCAAACATAACCCTGAATTCAATGGTTGACTCAGAAATTGAAATTAAAATCACTAAGATATTTCTAAAGAAATAAAACTCACAACGAGCCTAATCTCCGCTAAACATCAGTCAGACGGTCAGTAATGCTTAAACAGCTCCTCAAATCCAAACCGAGTTTATTGTTTCCTATCTGCTTCGTCCTCAAGAGCTGTAATGTTTGAACGACTTTGTCACTCCGGATTTTTACCAACCGCCGTCTCCGCCTTTTGTAACACTAACATCCTAAAGACCTTTGCCAAAGAGCGTTGGGCATATTAATCATAATAAACCTATCTAACTAGGTTTCCCAAGGCATCAGTGTACATCTTTTCGGTGCTTGCCTTCCTCTGTCAATCCCTATTAACCATAAATCTTCAATTTGCATCTTGCGAGAATGACACAGTTTTTTGTTCAATTCGAATCCACTTCATCTCTAAAATATTGCTCAAGAAAACCCTGTTTGAGACTTCACTCGAGACGATATGCAAACTGTCATGCTTCATTTTGCACAGAAACAGTGGTAAAGTTGCAACCTTACACATGAAGATGCATACAAGTTTTCATGCGGACTGCGGAGGACTCCTGAAATTCACTTCCTTCAAAAATAACAAGCAAGATATTGTTGTAAACTTGGTCTTCTTACACTCGCAAATCACACTCCATCCATCCTCCAGGGCAGGCAAGGCCTCATACACGCAATCTTTTTAGTAAAATTGTCATCCACCCGCTTCCTTCCTGCAAATAATATGGTCATCCATCAGGCGAGCGAGAAATGAGTCGCTTTGATTAGAGAACAATCTGCTAGAAGACAATATGTTAAAAAGAGATCACTACTGTACCTAATGCCATCTAACATTGTGGTTTGTCCTTCCCAGTTTGGCCGAGTTCTTTGAACAAACTTGCTGTTCTTTGTTTCGGGAACAATTACTTCATTATCGACAGCTTGAGAACAAGATCCATCAGGCAACCCAAGAGGGCTTGAAGAATTGATCAGGAAGGATAAAAAGTTGAATAGTTTTCTGACCTAAGGGGAACTTGGCAGATGGAGTTTGAGTCTTAGAAATTATGACTCTACGTCACTTTCAGAAAAATCAACGATTGTCCTGTTCACTGTAGCGTCATTGCCATCAATCTTCTCAGTGGTAAGGGGGTCGTCGTTCCTGATACCAGATTCGAATCTTTTGCGTCTCTCCTTTATAGCTTCAATCCTCTTTTCAAACTCTTCATCAGTGCTAGCGAGCATGTAGCGTAATTTCATATTGATCCTGTTCTCTACCAGAATCTTGTGCCTTGGAATGATTCGGCCATCAAGAGAGTAGCTCAAAAACCTACAAAAAATTTCAACTTGGTCATTAATGTATGAAAATAAACATATTCGCACAAACTTTAAAAATAAGAGCAAGAAAAGTTTGTTAAACGTCTAATTTTGTCGACCAAAAGTGCCCAAGCACTATGAAACCTAAGCAATGAAAACACTGCTCTTCATTTGAGCCACACGAGCGATTCAGCAATTTAAAGGATTTTACAGTCAGACAAGAGAAACAGATATCAAGGCAAGGTGTTTAAAAGGAGTGAAGCAGTCAGGGAAAGATTATTGAAATTAACTGAAGGTAACAGCAGCGACATGTAATGATTTTTACCTTGGAAATTCAATCAGATCTTCCAAAGGGCGGACCATGGTCCTCCGCAAGTAACGATACTTGGGACGGAGGAGATCTACATTGTACCGGAGCAGCATGGGAAAATCAGCAATCATTTCACCTAATTGTCGAAGACGAATGCCAAGTGACAGAAAATATTTTACATTGATCTCGAGCTTGTGCACAATACTGCATGCCAAGAGCTCTGGTCCCAAAGCTATAACCTTCCCAATATCCCTCTCATTGACTCCAGCTTTCGTCATCAAGAATATTACCTGTATAACATTAAGATCTCGATAAGCCACAATCAACCCTTATCTATCAACTTCAACATAAGAACGCAAAAGAATCTTGCAACAGCAACCCACCAGGGCTTTGCTTTATATGAAACTAGCTCAATTGAGAAATTACAGAATTAGAGCACACCAGATTTGTTTTACTACACAGCAAATAAATTGCAAGATAAATATACATTGCAACATCCTTTGAGCTACTTTCCCATTAACGTCGGTAGGAAATAAAATTAAACAACTACAGACTTAAAAGCAGGTATCATCTTAAAAATTCTTACAAGTCCCCAATGTAATCAGATTTATATAAGATGCAGACAATGAAACCAAAATTACTTGTACATCAGCTCAAAAGACACTAAGACAAGTCAGAATTCTAGGTTTGATTCATTGAAACCAACTTCTTCTACCAGATTTTTCACTTGCGTTTTCCTGCTCAAAATGTAACAAATCTAGATAGATGCACGCTCCCTATGGTTTCTAGAAAAGGACAGAGATTAGCTGTGTTGGGGGTGGGTGCGAAAGAGAGGCAAATTAAAACAGAACTTCGATGAGAAAAGACAAACCACTGGCCGGATTTTCTTGTGGAGGCTGTACGTCAGCAGTGGAGGAAACTTTACAAGCATATTGCCTATAGCATCATCTCGAACGCCAATATCTTGAAAAAATTGTACCTTCACCACAATACCAAACCGAGTGTCAATTTTGTCACTAAGAAGCAGGACAACAAAATTCTTGGAAACTGATTGTATAACATGGGTAGCTACACTGGCAAGGAGGACAGGATCAATTTGTCGGAAACACAATCAAAAGAGAATCCAACTAGATTGTTCAAATACTTCCACAATAGTGCAAGGCATTTGTTAGAAAGCTAAAAATAGAACGTGCAGTATGTCATACCTTTGGCACAATGGTTGCCTCCAAATCCACACAGAAAACCATCGGTTTTATGGTAAGAATTCTCCTCATACCATCTTGTGAAATTCCATGGTAGTACAAATACTTAACTAGAGGCTTCCATCTTTCCTCAATGCTACAGCCCATCAATTGTGGCTTAAATGCCAGTAATTTTCCAACTTCCTCGTGATTAAGGCCAAACTCCTTTAAATAGTTAACCTGGAGCAGAAAGAAACGCATCTCACGATATGTCTATGCAGATTGGCAAAGCGGCAAGTAGTCAATAACAACACATCCAGCTGAATTAAACCCCATATCAATTATTGTTCAGAAAACTTTTACAGGAATGCATTAGTTGGTTGGAACAATAGCCAACATAATCGGTAAAAGGAAAAGGCAGAGAGAGTGAGCTACCTTCTCATTCATCTCTATTAGAGAATAGTAGCCAAGTACCCTGGGATAATCAAACACCATTGTGCCAAAATCCTTCTCATTCATGCCCATATCCAAGAAGAACCGGACACGAGATTCTACTTCTTCCATGGTGTACGACAACAGTTGGGGACATCGACTAAATACATAACCCATCCACTCTCTTCTGACTCCATTTCTCTCCAAATATTCAACAATCTCATCTGATTCTTTGTTCGTGCATTTAAAAAGTTTTTCTCCCGCTTTCAGCATTACAAGTCCTATGAATCTCCCCTTGACATGCACTGTCTTCAACCACTCAGCAACACGGCTAATGGACTCTAGATTCCCCTTCGTCATGCAAATGAGCTTCGCTATTTGGGGATACGACAACGAATTATGCTTCAACCACCTATTCAACCAATTCATGAAATCAGACCCAAAAAAAAAAAAGGTATTAAAAACCGAATAAACCGCAAGTGATATAGTGATTTTATCAGTTTTTATTCTTAGATGTTTTGTTTTGGTTTTTTGAGCATTTTTATTAGTGTTTTATTATGTTTTTGTTGTTTGTGTAGGTAAAATGCAAGAAAGAGCAATAAAAGGATCCTAAAGGAACCAAAAAGAGGAATTAAAGTAGGAAGAAGCAGGCTGCAGCGCGCGCCTTGTTTTTCAGCCAGAAACAGACTGGCTGCAGGCTGAAGCGCACCAAGCAGGTGCTGCAGCACGCTTGCCAGGTCCAGAACCAATGTGGCTGCAGGCTGCAGCGCGCCAAACTTCCGCTGCAGCCCGCCCCCAGTTTTCTCAGCCCCTGTTTCAGGTGCGCTGCAAATCCCTTTTCATCCGCTGCAGCACGCCCCTTGAAAAACCCTAGCCGCCATAGTAACACTCATATCCGTCATTATTCCTCACCATTCACCATCTCCTTCATCATTTTGTCTTTCTTCTTAAACCTCCATACCCAATCTCATCACCCACATCAAAGGGCGACTTCAAAATCCAAGGAGCACGAATTTGGTGGTTCTCTTTCCTTGTTCTTCATCACATAAAGGTAAACAAGTTTGTACACCCCTCTTTGAAGATTTGTGGAAAATTTTGGGTTGCTGTCGAAGATTAATTAATTGATTCTTAGAAAGTTGATTGGGTTTGATTATTGTGGAAAGTGGTTGATTTTGATTTCGTGGGTGCTATATTTTAGGATTTTGGTTGCATTTTGTGGGGGGTGGGTGGGGTTGTGTTCATTTGTGGGTTGAACGGTTGCGGCATTGGACTTGATTGTTTTTCCTCTAACCATCACCTTGTTTTGCCGGTGTTTCGTGTAGAATTCGCGAATGAGTGTCAATGCTCCGGATTTGGGAGTAGTGCAATAAGTTTTCCATCCAAGTTTCTGAATGGTTTGCACTTTGTATGAGTTCGGGGAGATTCTTCTCATGAATATCAAAACCCCTCTCCCTACTACCCACTCTCTTCTTGACATAGTTGTTATATCGCTCTTCTGCAGCTCTTGAAATAAAAAATTTGGAATTGTAATCCGATCTAGAACTCTCTCCCTTTTGTCGTTTCGCAGCAGATTTAACCAGCATTTTTACTCAAGAGCGCCAACTGCCAAATACTCAAGCACCATAGTCGACACCAAAGACCCAAGAAAAGAAATCGAGCTAAAGCCTACCACCAACCACGACAAAGTACTACCAAATCAAACCACAAGGTTACTGCGTTAGGTTCCATGTGGTGACTAGAACACGTATAAACAACTCTAGCAATATATACAAATATATATATATATATATATATATATTATAAATCCGTAAAGCTTTGCCTACTAATTTTGTTATATATAAGCATGAACATACGTCAGATTGTATTTAAAATGCCAAAGCTAATCACGAAGAGCTTTGGTAATTGATTAGTTTCAAGAAATTCAATTGAAAAACAGGATCAAAGTTACCTGATCAAAGGCACAACGTTGGAGTCCTGAATAACAGTCTTGGCGCGAACGTTGAAGGTGGAATCCGAGTACTCCGGCAACCGCTTCAGCGACGCCGCTTCGACCATAACGTAATCGATGAACTCGCCCAACCTGTCGGTCACATTGGTGGTGTAAGTGATCCCAAACTTCCCCTTCCTCATCGCCTCCTTGAAAATCTCCGCCGTGACCTTCCTCCGGATCTCGATCGCCCTCACTATCATCTCCCTTTCGTCGTCGTCGTCGCCGCCTCCGTCGCGGAACAGGAGAGACTGGATGGGCGGGAGGGAGGTGGCGACGTCGGCGTCGCCGGGGGACTGGACGTAGATGGAGCCAGGGAACTGAGGAGTCCGGCGGCGGACGAGGGAAAGCTCAAGGAGCCGGGCGCGCTCCTCAGGCGACACGTGGCGGTGCTGGAGGTCCTCGGGATTGGGGAGGCTGTCCGAGAGGTGCGGAGCCGGGGACTGATGAGAGAGGTGGCGGAGCAGGAGGGCGGTGGACTTGGAGTTGTGGCGGCGGGGGTTGAGCTCCGGCGGCGGTGGTAGTGGTGGCGGAAGAGCTTCGTCATCGCGGCGGCGGAGGAGGGAGGCGCGTGGAGCGCGTGGGGGAAGAGTGGGGGAGTAGTGGTAGTGGTAGTGGTAGTGGTAGTTGTGGTGGCATGGCGAACATGACAGCATGTTTGGTGGGAGGAGAGGAAAAAATGGATAAAGTGGCGCCAGAGACCCAGAGATTTGTATCTGCAATTTGGGGATATTTTCCTTTTTTTTTTTTTAACTTTTCTAGTAGGTAAATATTAAAAATTTGATTTCATGAGCAACAAAGTTGGTCCCATGGTCTAGTGGTCAGGACATTGGACTCTGAATCCAGTAACCCGAGTTCAAATCTCGGTGGGACCTTTTCTTTTTCTTTTCTTTTTCCTCCATGTTTATTCTCATTGTTCTCTTCTGTTTCTGAATTGATAGATACTAGCCAATCAAGAAAATATAGATACGTAATTTCATATATTATAACATCAAGAAGAAAATAAAATGTATAAATTATAACCGCAACATTTCTTTATCATCACATAATCAAAAGCAGACAAGAAATTACAACATAAAATTACCGCTAGATTATATTTATAACTTTTCTGTTTCTCGTCTTTTTTATTTATTTATTAGTTTTGTAATTTGTTACAAATTTTACTCCATTATTTTCTCCCATTTCTACTTGCACAAAAAGAAGCCTTGCATAGGTGTTACTCAGGAAGCCTAACTCACTGAGATCCTTCTGGTAACCAATTATATTTCAAGTAAAAAACGACAACAAAAACAATAGAACTCAGGCATCTCAAGTAGAAAACGACACAACACAAAACAATAGAACTCAGAATTGAAAAGATATGAATGATACTCCTTACCATGTGGTGTCTATTTTTTCTTTTTTTCCTTGTTCTTGGTGAGCCAAACTGTGAAAATCTGATTTTGAATCAAAGGGATCTTTTAACAATTACAATTTACATTCCACAAAAAGATCAGAAACTAAACAAGAACCCCACCCCAAAAACGAAAAAAAAAAAAAAAAAAAAAAAGAAAAGAAAGTAAAAAAGAGAAAAATTAATTGCATAAAAATTGTGTTGCTTGTTTTCGCCATAAACAAGCCGTCAAACAAATAAGAACCATATCCGCCAGTGGCACCCCTGAACCTTCTCTGCTTCCACATTTTTCCTTCCCCGGATTCTTCACCATTTACAGATTCATTCGCTTTCTCGGGGACATTATAATCCGATGCTCTACTTTGTGCGCGCCAAAAAAAAAAAAAAAAAAAGTGGGGTTTGAAATCGTCATGGACTTCGAAACCAAGAAGAAAAGCAAGCTGGGGGTACCACAAACAGGCACTCGAAATGGGAAGGCCTGTTGCATTATTGACAAAAGAATCGAGAACAATTTTTTAACATGTGTTCGGCTAGTTCTGATCCGGTCTTTCTACATCTTGTACACTAGTAGTAGATGGTTCGGGGAATATCTCCCTGGAATGCCGTCTGTACGAGGACGAATGATCACCCCCTCCTCCTCCTCCGTTCTGCCCACTTCCCTGTGAGCCTGTCGTTCCTGAACGTTTTAAGCCACTCCCTCCTTCCATTTTGGTCGAGGAAACAGCTGGAATGACTGTTATGTCGGACGAGCTACGCCAGCTGCCGAACAAAGCAGCATTCCACGACCCTCTAGAGGAGGTTGTTCTGAGCCTCGCAGAGCCAGAATTCTCCTCTCTTACCACCTTCAGAGGGTTTTCCAGAGCCTTGAGGATGTATCTCATTGGAGGGCGCCTAGAGGGCTTTGGATTTAGACAGGACCGTGCAACAACGGCCATGGCCCATACTTCCTCCATTAGGTCCTCGTCCACGATCAAAGATGGATCTACTATTTTCGTCACAAGTTCCTTCTCATATATACTAATGTATGGTAGTGTTTGTTCTAACCATTCCTTCGCCTGGCCGTCGCTTGAAGCACTGATGCCCAGCTTACCCGTTACCAGCTCAAGTAAGACCTTTCCGAAGCAGTAAACATCGTATGCGCAAACTGCTGTGGGTGTACCTGGAATTTTTAGAGAAACATTAACTTTAGTAGCAATACTTATATTGCATAAAACCAATGTTCGTGAAAATAAATTCAACAGAGTGAGTGGTTTAGTTTGTGAACTTAGGTTCCTAAACATCTGTTTCGATATTGTCGAAGCTCAATCAGATGAACAATAGTATTTTTTTCCCTTTATCTAAAAAGAATCAAATATAAAGAAACCGTTCGACCGCAAAACAAAAGGTTAAACAGCAAAAGCAAAACCTAGAAACACTTGAGAGTACGGCATTAGCTTTGGATTTAGACCGCCTACACGTAAAGTGACTACCCAAACAAACAAAACAATTTTAAGACCAAGTATCCGACTGGGAATATCAACATTATACATTGTTGCCGTCAAGTTGGCCTCGCATGCTTGGATACTTTAACTATAAGTGTCGACCAGAATTACCGCCAGTTTCCATAAATTTTCAAACATGATCCCACCCCACCAACTTTCTTCACACATCCAAGTAAGAGCCTAAAATAAGTCCGTCCTCAAAGTTATTCAACATATTAGGTCTTTCGGTGCTAGAGCTATACACGCACATACATACACTCGGTAAAAAGGAGTACCAAAATCAATTGAGCAGTAATTTGGCCCCCAAAGGTCACCGGCAGTAACATTTCCAAGTTATATAGCTGATCATTTACTAGAGAGGGAGGAAACTTTCCAATAAGTAAAAGTTAGCTGATCCAAGGACACCATTTTCCTATTCAATTCAACAATCCCCAACCCCAGACGGCGAGTTTATCGTAGACTGAGTTAATCACGAGGTGATAGGAAATTTAACATTCTATCCCAATTTAGAATGCAAGCGAAATATACTTAAAAAAACACATGAATTCCATAGCTAACCACGCGTCTCCCGTCAAAAGTTTTTTACGTCAAAAAATTATGGCCACGAAAAATTTACTGAAGAAAAAAAAAATTATTATGCTACTCAATTCTGGAACTCGAGACAAAATTGCTAAACATTTTTATTTTTATTTTTTTAATTTTCTAAAGTGCTAGCATTCGATTAAGTTAAAAAAAGGTGTCATGCTGAGATCAGTATATATGTTGTAACTATTTATATTCAAAAATTAAAAACAAAAAGGACCAGCAAAAAAAAATTATGAGATATAATTTCAATATTAAAATTAGTACGTACCAGAAGCACCTTGCTCAGACGACCTGCATTACGATGAGAGATTGAATTAAACATCAAGCAAGAATAGGACGGAAAAAGGTAGAGATCAATTCGGTAAATAGCCTTAAAAGAAGTAGATCTAAATCAACCTTGCTTTGAGCTGAACTCACATTAAAACAATTTATATCTAGACCTCCGAAACGTGAATTGTCAAAGTTTAAGCTTGCACTATCAAAAAACAAAATTACAAACGGCATCTCCTATTTAATTGATGAAAGAACCGGGGATTTAACATTTGACATTACGAGCATCCTACTTTTCACATCATTGTTGCACTGAGTGAAGTAAGAAAAAGGAATTCGGATAAAGAATGGTGAAAAGTCACATCTAATCCCACTCGATTTCTAGTGAAGATCAAGTAAAAGACAGGCTGATTCTTTATATCTAAAACATTCAAGAAGAATTGAAATAGCAGCTGAACTGGAAACTGAAAATAACCCGTGTCCAAAACGATGTGTTATAAATTTGTCAAAATCTGTATTGGTAAATTATCAACTGCAAACATGCAAACAGTGAATCCAAATGAAATACTTACTGTGGCAAACGCAGTAGCCTTGTAATTTTGCTCTGATGAATATCCCCTTCCTGAGTGCAGATCTCACTCAGACTACCTAACCGCACTTCGAATTTATCATCAAGAAGTATACTGCTTGCTTGCACATCTCTTCAATGTCACAAAATAAAAAATTAAAAATAAGCTACAACTTGGACCTCGATTTATCACGGAAGACACCTCAATCAAATAGCATATACTAAAACTAATCACATTACAGCATTGTATAAAGATGGATATACTAAAGTGACAGAGTGATTATGCGCTTTTTAAAGTTCCCTGCTGGATGAAATGGTGTAATAAAAACCTTAATCAAGTTTAAATCCGAAAGGAATTACGGTTATAATCAAGTTTCATAAAGTCATAAGGTTGACTTCTTTACAGTTGGCCGAGAGTTTGAACAGACCAAAAGTCAAACTCCTAAACAAAGCAGAAATCAAGGAAGCATGCCTTTAGAAAAAGTTATAGACCATGGAACAAAATGAACTACTAAAAGTACGAAAAGTTTGTGTAATTGTCAAAAAGATTAATGTGTAAATTGGCAAAAAAAGGCAATGTGGAAAACAGAAAATAACAAAAAGGTGCAAGTTTAACAGTAGTTACGGTACCTATGCACAAGGGGTGGATTGCATTCGTGATGCAGATAAGAGAGGCCCTCTGCTGCTCCTAACGCAATTTTCAATCTCGTGATCCAATCCAATGACTGTAAACCATCGTCCTCTACGTTGCTTTTCTTGAATAACGAACTTGATAAGTCCCCATTCGGCATATATTTGTACACTAAGAACTTCTCATTCTCATTCTCTAAGCAGTGTCCCATAAAGGGCACAAATCTTGCGTGCGACACTTTGCTGAAGAAATCCAACTCGACAAGGTGCGCTTCCTTCTTAATGGAGCGCAAATCAATCCTTTTGACAACTACAGGTATCCCATTTTCCAGCACACCACGGAAGAGATCACCTGAGTGACCATTCTTTATGAGGTTTGTATTACTGAATTCACTTGTGGCTTGGAGGAGCTGCTGATACGTAAACGCATCTCCTACACTTGAATAGTTAATCGATACTCCAGGAGGCGGACTACCGCTGGGAGGAACTGGCCCAACACCAACTCCTCTTTGAGTTTCATTGCTTCTCTTTCGCAGACATACGAGCACTAACACCGGCAACAAAGCTAAAAGCAAAAGAAGACCAACCCCGCCAAGAACCGCAGCCAAAATGATGGTCCTCCTATTGCTCTTCTTATGAGTCCCTCTCTCAGCGGCCGAAGGAGGTGGAGCGGAACTCGGTGGTTGAAAACTTATACCCTTCTCGGCATAAAACGATTCGCAATCCAAAAGATTCCTTTGATTTCCCAAATTCTGGAGGCAGTTACGGTCAAGAGATGCATTGGCAACAACATAGACCGGAACCCCACCCTGAAAATAGTTTCCAGACAGATCAACCGAACCGAACCTTCCAAGCACCGGCGCTAGCCCGCCATAAAACAAATTTCGGGAGATATTCAGGACTGCATCAATGGTGGCATTGGCGTCATTCAAGCTGGAATTAGGCAGCATACCGGTGAAATTATTCCCGGAAACATCGAGAAACCGCAATCCGGGCATCAACCAAACCGTGCTAGGAAGATCACCAACAAAACTGTTGTGGCTAAGAACTATGAACTCCAACCTACTAGGATTGTTAAACAAATTGACGGGCAAAGACCCACCAAGCGAATTTTTCCCAAGCAGCATTCTTTCCAAGCTCCGCAACGCTCGCAACTCCGGCGGAACTGAACCGGTCAACGAATTGAAGCTGAGATCAAGGTCAACCAAGCCACCAAGGTCCCCAAGCTGAGCAGGAATGGAGGAAGACAAGCCGTTGTTGGAGAAATTCAACGCTTGAAGCTTAGACAACGTCCCAATCCCGGGAGGAATCGACCCGGATAAGAAATTCGACGACAAATCAAGAAGAGAAAGATTCTTGAGATTGGAGAGAGAAGAAGGAACAGATCCAGAGAGAGAGTTTCTGGAGAGATCAAGAACAGAGAGACTAAACAACGACCCAAAACTGGTCGGAACATTGCCGGTGAGATTATTACTGGCGAGATACAAACCGGTGAGATTGGTCAAATTCCCGAGGCTAAAAGGGAGAGACCCAACGACGGAACAAGAGCGGAGATCAAGCAGCTGGAGAGAGCTCAAACTCCGGCCGAACCAGTCGGGAATTGGGCCGGGAAGCGCGAAATTGGAGGCGTTGAAGAAGCGTAAGCGGGCCAGATTGGCCAAGCCATTGACGGAGAATTGAGGGTTTTGGCGGCCAAGACGGGTTCGCCGGAACCCAGAGATGTTGAGCCCGACGACGGTGCCATTCTCGCAAACGACACCGTTCCAGAGACAAGGGTCGGTTTTCCTCGGCCAGTCTCTGCTCCGGAGTCCCAACGACGATCTGAGTTCGAACAGAGCCGAGAACTCGAGCCGCGAACTGAGCCGCTGCTGCTGCTCAAATGTGGGCCCGACAAGAGACGACAACACGAAGACGAAGACGAAGACGAAGGAGAAAGAGAAGGAGAAGGGCAATACTCTTCTGCTACGCGGATCCACCATGGTTATAGAGATCCATCAAGTACGTAAGCTACGCAAAATAACATGTGTTTTCCTCGAACTGTAACATTAATGTTAATTTCTTGTTCTGTGGTGTTCTTGTTTCTCTCTCTTGAACTTCCGAGTGAGCCCAGTTTCTCTCACTACAAAAACGAGGGAGGAGAAGAAGCTTACCTTGATTTTGACAAGCTTTTTTGGTTTTCTTTTTCTTTTTTTATCTGATGCTTTCTTTGAACAGTCGTGCACAATGACAAACAACAAATCTGCGTCACTTTCTTTCTTCTTTTCTTTTCTTTTTTTTTTCTTTTTCCTTTTTTTGTTCTTCTTTTTGTTTTTGTTTCTCTCTCTACTCCCTCTCTCTCTCTCTCCCCGCAACCACTCTCTGTCTCGGCAACTACTCTCTCTCTCTACGCTCTTTCTCTGTCTCTCTCCGCAGCTACTCTTTCTCTACAGAGCAATCCTTTCTTCTTCAGTTTCTCCAGTTGACAAAAAGAGATGAGAGAAAATTAAATTTAGCCCAAAAAAGAAAGAAAGAAAGAAAGAAATTGTTAAACAAATTATTATATAGAACTCTCGTGATTGAGAAAGAGAAAAATAACAAAAATAAAAAGAGCTGACCAAAGAGCTGGTTTGGACTATCACCCTCTCTCTCTCTCTCTCTCTCTCTTATTTTTATTTTTTTTAGAAAGGGAAAGTTTGTTTTGTTTTTTAATTGTTTTGTTTTTGATAAATATAATTACAGTGATAATGTAATAATAATTTTTACATCCAAATTGTATGGTAAGAAATCTTTTATATCTTCCTTAAAAAAAAAAGAAATATTTTATATCAAATTCAAATTAAAAAGAAAGAAAAAAATCAAATTAGAAAAAAAAAAAAAAAAAAAACTTTGAAGTCAACACGAGGGTGGTGACTCAGTGAGTCAGGTGTGGGCGGAGACTCGATGCCGGATTTAAATTCACAGGGGTTTGACCTCCGGCAATCTCGCTTTTTCCAGCTAAGCCCCAAATCTACTCTTAAAATAATATCATATGTTTTTCTTTATTATTATTTTTTTTTTTGGTAAATCATTTTTTTTTTGATTTTTAACTCTTTGGGATTACATTTATATATAGATAGATATAGATACAAATGTGGGTGTGTGTATATAAGGCATGTGATTCTGCATTTTGTTTTTCCTATCATATTTGCTTTTAATGACTTTTTATTATGAGATTTGGGTAAAATAATTATGAGGGTTGGCGAAAATGTTGATTTTATAATTTTTTTTTTTAAATGTTGATTTTATTGTGGTTCCCAACTTCCAACGGTTTTAATAAGAAAGTTTTACTAAAGAGGGTCCAAGCTGTAAAGATCATTGGAAATCCGCTTGTCCGGTAAAAATATGGAAATCAATTTCAAAGAAAAATATGGAAATTATGCTCTCTTTTTTTCAAGCAACAAAAAATGGAAATCTATTTGTCATATATCAAATTTTTTGAAAAAAATTAATTTCTTACTATAAAAACTGTTTTTGTAATTGTTTTAATTTGCAGATTAGGAATTTAATCTTTATATCTTATGGTGTAATTATATACAAAATTACCGCTATATAATATTTACACTCGAATCAAAAAATGTGAAATTACTTACTAACTCCTTGTCTAAATCGGATGTGAAATTACCTATACCCGAATCGGAAGGTATTACGTAGGTACCGATCTAGTCAGAATATCCGAATATACCTACTAACTCCATATGTCAATTAGGTATGAAATTATCACTAAATCATGTAAGCAACTTACTCAGAAGGTGTTAATTAAGAAGGTATTGATCTACTCGAAATGTATGTGTAAACCTACTGATTCCTATAACCATACCTTTGTTAAAAATAAAAATAAAAATAAAAATTGATATGCAACCAATTTTTGTTAATAATAATATTTATTTATTTATTTATTTTGGAGTGAGTGAGTGAGTGAGAGGCTGAGTTGTAAAAGATTTTACGTGAAATTAGCAGGTTGGTTGGGGGGATAGAGTGGGTGATATGTGTTGTACAATGCACAATCTCCGTCCCGTGGCCTTTTATGGATGCTTGGTCATATTCTTATTAATGTTTTGTTCTTTCTGTTTTCCTTCCTGAATGCTCTCTTTGAAATGCTCGCCCAAAAATAAATGAATAAAAATCTCCCTATAAACAGAAAAAAGAAAAATTTAAAATGCCAAACCCATTGGTCCTATATCTTTCCTTTTTAACTATATTTTTTTTTTGTCTTTTATTTCTTTTTCCTTTTTTTTTTTTTTTTTATGGTCAAGTGTCCCTATTTTGTGTTCCTTCGCTCCGCAGCAACCAGATACGATTCTATCAAAAAAACATAGCAACAAGATGATAGCTGAAAAAGGAAATATGTAACTATATGAATTGATTTGTGCTGTGAAAAACAAAATGACTTCTGTGCCCCCATCACATCCAAGTCTTAAAAAGAAAGAGCCTTGAAAATTAGTAGCATTCATATAGCATATTTCCCCTGATTTTATTGCCTTATTTCATTTGATTTTAATCTGAATTCATACTTGTATGAATATTCATAGCCCAAAATTCAAGGAAAATGATTGAATGAGCATTTACTAAAATTTAACCGCTTGTTTGAAAAGGAAAAAAAAAAAAATCTATATTATTAGGCTTGATCATGTAAATTGATTTACACATATATATATATATATATATATATATCTAGAAATGGTCTTGGATCCGGTACCTGATAATATCCGATAATGTGAACTTTAGTTACTATAAATGTGAATTCATGTATAAGTAAATGTAAAATAAGGGGAATTTATATTCACTTTAATTACATTTTTTTCTACATGAATTTACATTTTTAATAACTGAAGTTTACATTACTGGATATCATCAGATACCGGAGACTTTGTGTTTATATATATTTATTTTGAATTATACACGTTTATTGGATTCATGATGTACCATTCTTGCCTCTCACATCATGTTCTATTTGAATTAAAGCATTCATGGCGCTTATTACCAATATAGAAACCCAAATTCACGAAATATCTTCTGTCATGTTATTATCTTATCAGCAAATTTACCATCAATGGCACGGTATTGTGGATATCTTTCCTTTTTTTTTTTCTTTTTTTTTTTATAACTCATGAAATGTAATCAGGTTCAACATTCGATAATCTTAATAAAAAATTATGGTGATGTGGGTGAAATTAGGCTCATCCTTTAAGTAGAATTAGGTCATATTTATTTCATTTTACTAGTGAAATAAAGCATTGATGGCACTTAAAACCCAACTTCAAGAAAATATATATATATATATATATATATATTTCGCCAAGTTTATGCCAAGTTATAAACTTATTAGCAAATTGATGTTTTTCCTTATTCTTGTGAGATGTTTTCTAACAAGAGATTATACTCAATTAATAGATTAAATAACATCAGACTTATGGTAGTATGAGTAAAACTGGAGTCCAGATCTGCTATATCATTTTCATATCTTAAAAACTATCTCTTTAATAGTATTTTGACAACTCATCAATTTGTTCAATAATTTTTAATATTTAATATTTTTTATGTGACTAACTTCTTAAATTCATATGATATGACAGAACATTATTAGTGAGACAGCTAATAAGACATGAAATCTGGGATAACAAATCTCAACTCGTGAAACTGACCCCATTCTTTAAGTGTAATTAAGTAAACTTTTTCGTTCCATCAGTGGACCACAAAATTTCTTCTATAAATGATAAAAATAGGGAATAGGAGGGTAGCCCAAAAAAAAAAAAAAAAAATATATATATATATATATATATATATAAGCATTATGAGGATCCAAAATGCAAGCTTGTGACGGGTATCAACCCAATCTTATGAATAGTTAAAATTCATACTGAGAAATCAAAAGCTGCTTCCCACCAAATTCAACAAAAGTGTTTTTCAATGGTATCTGTATCATTTATCATTTGCCAATATATTGTCTAATGTTGCAACCAGTCTTTGTGCACCTCAATAAATACGTATCTTCTTCATCTTTGATTTTGTTTCTCTCTGGTAAAACCGCGTCTCTCTCTCTCTCTCTCTCTCTCTTTTTCCATCAACTTGTTTGAAAAAAAAAGGAAAAAGAAAATGATATTCAGATGGATAGTAACCTCCATGCTTTTGAAATTTTGCAAAGGCTTCTAAAATGTAGGTGGGCAGAAAGAAAAATTTGCCATTTATTGAGTCAAAGGTTGATAATTTGCATATGCAATTTGTCATCTAAAATAATAAGGCTATGTGATTGAGGTACACGAATTTTTTGGGAATTAATGTTGATGATAACGTGGATAAAATCTCATTTTTTGTTACTTAAATATGTTAGATTGAGACAAGAAAACACCACTAATTTGTTTTTAGCGAAGAAAAAAAAAGGGCCAGGGAAGTTTGAAATTGACAACAAAATGAAGACCATCGAAAAGAATTACTAGAGAAGAAAGTGGTGTTCTCAAATAACTTTATGATTGACGGGTTCAAATAATATATATTCGTCAATAAGATACGATACATCTTAACTATTATAGTAAGTGACTCAGATATAAAATCTCTTTATTAAAGCGTTTGAGTGCTTGCCACTCTATCCCTCCTTACTAGGTCTACAATCACCATTCCCTAAACTGGATTATTTCAACTTTAAGCACAAATCAATTCTAAATTTTCAACACATAATTCTGGAGTTTAGTCCTACATACGAAACTGATTTTGTCAAAAAAATGTTTATTAATTAATGTAGCATGTTTTTTTAATAATTAAATTGTTTTCAAAGCGTAAACATTAACCCTCGACATAATGTGACAATTTAACGAACTAATTTTGTTACATTAGATGAAGTGTTAGCGTCCGTTTGTTTCGTACATTTATTTTGTCTCATTTTAAGACGAAAATAGAAAATTGATTTTGAGTTGAAATGTAATTACTTTTTAACTCTCCCCAAATTTTGTCTTAATTTCATAAAAAACGAAAAACAATTTTCTGCTTCGAAAGCTGATCGTAAGCGTGCATGGCAAGTTAGAAAAATAATAATAACAATAATTTGCTTTCACAAATTCATTTTAACCAACAAATTTCCAGTGTTAATTATTTATCACGGCTGGCCATAAGCATGTTTTAGTTACGAAAATTCACTTTGTATATGACAAAATGTGTGTATTCATAAAAGCAGACATGAAAACTTTGGCATTTAATTTAAAGAAGGTACACTGATCTTTTAAACTTCTCACCCATCCAAAGATGACTTGTTTGCAAAAGTAGAAATGAAATCTCTTGTTTACCAAACCGTAATGAACGTATTTAGAAAAATAAAATAAAAGAATAAAACTGAAAATTATTGATTCTCTTTTTAGTATTTATTTACTTAATAAGTGGTGCAATATGAAATAATCAAATTCACAATTTTTTTATTGAGTCCTTTTCTAATGTTTATTTACCTATTAAATGGTGCAATGAGAAATAATAAAGTTTACTCTTTAGTGTCTTAATAATATTAATCTTATCAAGTAATTACTAAAATACTTTTTACACAATCAAACAATTATTGACACATAAAATTTTATTTATATTATGTGTAAACAATCCAACAATCTTACTAAAGGGATGTAAGGAATTGACATTCTATTTTCTCATTTTTAATATTATACATGGCCTCCTAAATCTTTATTAATCATTTTGTAATTAAACATATGATTAAAAAAGAGAAAAGAAATGACTACTTATTTTTTTCCATTTCATGTGAAGTAAACATGCCCTTAAACAAGGAGAATTTTTTGATAAAATATGAAAAGATTCCTTATTAGTAGGACATAATAATTTACTATTAAATGACATATATATATATATATACATATTATAGTTGTATTGTGACGTAATATAAGAAAAATTATATTTGAGTCCCCCATTCCATTTTACAACTTTATCCCTCTCATATAAAAACTTCTCCTATTTTTTCCACAGCATCCCGCTAAAAGGCTCTGTCATTACAGCCAAAGGCATTTTTTTTGTTCTTTGTTTTCATGGCCCGTTTGAAGTGATCACTCCAATTGAAGTTTTTTAAATATTTTGTTGTCTTTTTTCTTTAAAAGTAAATTAATTTTATTATTTACATCTTATCACCCTTAAAAACTTAAACTATAAAAATTGGTAACTTTTTTATCTCAAATCAAAATAAAATGATTATTTTTAAATTACACAAAATAACAATAGAAACGAAACAATATCCATATTATTTTTTTTTTCTAAATACATTTCAAGTTTTTTACACATTTTAACTATCATAGTTTATTTTTAATCAAACGCACACTTCTAAATATTCACTTATTTTCAATCAAAACAGTTCCTAAACTTCAATTGAAATGTAGGTTTAAAACGCCCCCCTTAATGTTGCTATTGAAAGCCTAGCAATAAGGCATAGCAAAACAAGTCTTTTGTTGTGTTATGTTGGAAAAAAGAAAAAGAAAAAAACACTTTAACCTTTTCAAGTACAAAAAAACAAAAATTAAAAAAAAAAAAAAAGAAGGAAAAAAAAAAAATCATTATCCATACAAGTCTTTGGTCCAACAACCAGAACCGAAGCTAACTTGTGGTCCTATATCTTTAGTTTTCCTTACTTTGGAATCAAGATGGAGATGCCCACTATTTTAACTTTTTAAACAAGTTATAACCAGGTCACAAAAATTAACTAAAAAAAAAAGAAGCAAAAACTTGGATCAGACGAAAGATGCACATCTGAAATCCATAAATATATGTAATATATTGGTTCAAAATTTTTGGTAAATGAGTTTGAGTTGAAATTTTTAAGTTTCAATAAGGGGGTGTTTGTTGAATAAGTTTAGTTTAAGATTTTTAAGTTTCAATAGTAATTTTTTAGAAAAGGCAAAAAACTTTTTCAGAAAAGACAAAAAACTTTTTTAGAAAAAGACAAAAATCATGATGAAAAAAGTACAATTTAGTTCGAACAGAACTAACAACCAAACGGGTCATGTTTTTGAATTTTCAGAAAAGACAAAAAACTTTTTGAGAAAAAGACAAAAAAAAAATTTGAAAATCTTGGTTTAAACTCATGAACCAAACTCCCCCAAGTCTGAAAATCTACAGTGCCGTGTTGAACTGTGTTTTTGTAGAGAAAGTCACGGAAAAACAATTATATTGATATTGATTGAAGTTTACCAGCTTTATGCGATTGATTTATAGTTGATCATGTGGGGGTAAGTCCACCATTTCTTATTGAGATCCTAAATTCGAATTTCTCCCACGAAAATTAAGAGCAATAATTAATATTTTTTTTCGTGAGGTATTGAAAAATACTAGTTGCATTGTATTATTTTAAATTATCAGATCTGAATTAAGTAGGTTTTGTTAGTTACTAATTTAATGGAAACATCACCAACAATTACCTTGTGTATGATATCCTTAAAGCCAAAGAGTGATATATATTATAAAGAAGAGAATTTTATGATAGAACATGAAAAAATATCTTACTGGAGTGTTGTGTTTTGAACTGTATAACAAAACATTGTCGTTTTTGCCTATATATTTTTCTTTATGTGATTTTGACTAGATCAAGTGTAATACACTAGGATAGAAAGCTCCAAAAAAAATTAATATGAATTACTTATGAAATTATAAGATTTCCTATCTATTAAAGTGGCATACTATGTCACATTTTGAGATAGTATAAAAATACACAAATTCATGGCACAATTTTGAAAAGCAGTCCTATTTATCTCTACACAACATTTTTTAGTTTTGAAGCTAAATGATATATGGATATTTGCCTTGTAAATCTAAGCATGTGTTTGGTGCATAGGTCGAAATTAAATTTTTTAGGTTAGAGTTGAGTTAAACTTGAATTTACGTTTGGCTAGACATTTGAACTGTCGAAATTAATTAGTGTAAAAACTTGAAATGTGTTTAAAAAAAATCATTATGGAGCTTGTTTCGTTTTTTTTTTGAAATTTTATGTAATTAAAAAAAATCATCTCATTTAAAATTGTAAATACAAAGTTATAAACTTTTAAAATTTGAGTAACAAAAACTATAAATAGTAAAATTAAGATTGACTTTCTACATAAAGATAAAAATGAATTGAATTTTTTATGTTTGAATTGAATTAAATAGTAATTCCAAACACATGACATGTAAATTGAAGGGGGGTATAAATCTGGGGAAAACAAAAAAAAAAAAAAGGATTGGGGAATTAAAAATTGTGGTAATATTCATGTCACGTGCACCCAACATGGCTTTTTTTTTTTTTTTTTTTTTAAAGAGAGCAACATGGATATTAGATAAATTGTCTAGGGGGAGAGCCTAAGTGGAGGGAAGTCAAATACTCAATGTAGTGGTTCAACACTGTTTTTGCTTTCCTTTTTCTCGTGCTGGTTAAAGGATTTAGTAGTGATCGCGTAATTTTCTGTTTTTGAGTTCACGTAGACATGAATACTCCCCACGACTTTTTGCTTTCCTTTTTGGAACAACGGAACTCTCCTCTCTGCTCTTCCCCTCAATGTCATGCAGGACTCAAGGTCCCGACCATCAATAATTAAATTCTACCCCAAATCATTTACATCCAACCATTGATCCACAACAAAAATAGTTTTTTCTTTGGTTAAAAACTAACGGAAAAAAAAAATTGAATGAGATGTTTTTTCATTGTTTTTAATATAAATTCTAATATAATAGATTTAGTAAGACCAATTCCTTTATTTTTTTTCATTTTTTTAAAATTGAAATCGTTATCTAAGGGGTAAAGTGGAGTTAAGTTCAACATTTATAAAATAAAACTGGAGTTTTTAAAGTTCATTGAGAGAGTGATCTTAATATTTAGGAGATATAAAACTATAAATGAAAATAATCTAAAACTATAAAACTGATAGAATCCAATACGATAAACTTCTTGTAAATGATAATTTTTTCATATTCTATTATAAAATTCTCCTTTTTTTTTTTTAAGAGAAAACAAAAAGGAGAAGAATAAATTGTATGGTTTAAAAAAATATACCCTATAATTAGGGCCCTACTTTTTCTTTTGTTTGATAAATTTTCGGGCCCTACTTTGAATCATTAATTATGTCATAGATTATGTAAATTTTGGACGTCACCAAAGGTGCAATGTCAGAAAGCTAAAACCCGAGGGAGGGGTGGGGGTTTGGAAAATATCGTATGTAGGAATATGATGCATACATATATTTACGGTATTATACATGTATTTGCATATTTTTGAATCAAATAAGTAAACTTGCGTTTTGTTCACCTGTTGAAGATAAAATTTTAAAGTTGAAATTGGTTGACTTTTAAAAATTAGTTATAAATTTTATTGACTTAAAAAAAAGGACAAAAATTGAGATGACAAAATACAGTTTATTTGAAGTTAAACTTGAATGTCAAATAAGTTTCACATTTTTTCAAAACACAATTAAAAATACGTGCATTTACATCTAAATATGAATTGTACACGTTTAATCAGCAGCAGAGGTAGCCTTCTAGTTCAGTATGGGCATGTACTACAATCATGTCATGTATGATAACTTTATTTTTAAGAAAACCGGAAATTTCTTACTCGATGTATTCAATCAATAAACTTACAGGTAAAAGAGTATAGTTTTTAATGCCGGCTTGCATGGGGTAATTAGTTTTAAGTGTGGGCAGAACGAAAAAATCACAAGATATTTTAGACTAAATTTCTAAATAAGAAGAAAGTCGCCTCCACTCGACACAATGTAGCTCTGCCCATGCTTTAATACACTAATACATATTTTTCAACCTATAAATATATTTATGGCTTTTATTCTTACTCTTACTAATTAAAAGTGTTAATTTTTGAAGATTCAAGAGTTTTTAATTTACATATACATATTTGACCTCTTCAAGGAATTTGATTTTATATCCCATAATGAAGTCAAATTTAGTTACATTGATTGCCTATCAGCAACACAAATACGAAAGAAATATCTGATGGAAGGCCGGATTTTTCTCTCGTTTCCAACCCTCCAGTGTGTACTTTTATTTTTATTTATTTATTTATTTTTTTTAAGGGATTCGAATCCTCACTATTCTAACAACCGATAAGATCTTATGACCGTTAAATAAGAAAAATGATAATTATGATGTTCTTAGGAAAAATTTCAACTTTTATTTTACATATTTTACCCACATATTTTCAAATGTATTAGATATGCATATAATAGATTTACATATTTTTGGCGTATACAATTTTATGCTGAGTTTTTTTTTTTAACGTATTTTTACTTAAAAACCTTGATTGTATTTTTCTGACTATGATTACTAGTGAATTTTGAACCATTATATATACATAATATTTTAGTTTTAAGTACAAATATATTCATTAGAAATAAATATTTCCTATTGCATAAGCTTCTATAGAAATGAATTCATTATGCATTAATGTTCCTGTTTTTTCTTTTTCTCTGATAAATGTTCCTAAATTTATTAGCTCCAGTTTAAATAAAAAAATGATATTGAAATGTGAAAACAACACTAATATTATTAAATTCCATTGCCACAAAAAGAGAAAGATATCCAAACAAGCTCTGAAAATGATTAAGTTGGTGTTTGTTTTGGATTTTTTTTTCTTTTTTATTTTTAGTGTCAACCATTCAACATGAAAAGGGCTTATGCAAAAACAACTTAAATATTGAATTTTTATTTTTTAAAATAATTTGGGGGACCATTTCTCGTTCACCCCTTAGAGCAAATAAATAAAGACCCGGCATATTAATTTATAGACCAGTGCCTTCTTAAATTAAACTGAATTGTTTGGTCTAACAAATTTAGTCCAAACGCAAAAGGCAGCTGAGCATAAATAAACATTATTGCATACATGAAATTTAATGCATCTAATTTTATTTATCAAGGTGACATCATTATATCTCCAATATTTTAAATAATAAGGTTGTTGTTAAATTGTTATAAAATAAGATAAAATTCATAAATAAAATCCAATTTTTGCCAAGTTGATGTTTTTTTTTGTTTAAGTTGCTTTCTATACTAACGCAACAACTCAATGCATCTCTCATTTCCATACCTAAGGTTTAAAAACAAGTTTATTTATTTATTTATTTATTTATTTATTTTTGAACATATGGATAATCTCCAATGGTTAGGATTGATTTTGATAAATTTTCGGACAATCACATATTGCATATCAGAAAAAAGTTGATTGTGATTTTATGCGTGAGAAAACGACCAAGTCAGTCAACCACTACTTTTTTTTTATTTTGATTTTTTTGGGGGGCAGTCAACGACGACCAGTTGTGCTGCTTAGGTGCACCACTTGCATGCTCTTGATTTATGTCGGCCGCTCTAAGTTTGCAAAACTGTTTAGGCTCACAAACGTACACGCTTCAACTTCCATGTCTTCTATTGTAATTTTAAAGTTGAAAATTTTGAATGGTCTTAAACTAAAGAAGGCTCTTTTCAGTTATTAATAGTTAAGT
Source organism: Ficus hirta (assembly GCA_038430175.1). Taxonomy (NCBI): domain Eukaryota; kingdom Viridiplantae; phylum Streptophyta; class Magnoliopsida; order Rosales; family Moraceae; genus Ficus; species Ficus hirta. The sequence goes on from CM076596.1 coordinate 11,455,688, forward strand.
TTTTTTTTTTAATTTATATTAATTTTTTTAACAATATGATACATGAGTATAACGATTTTATATTTTACGGTATATATTTATAACATTAACACTAATAGTTTGTTTGGATTATAATTTTAATGAAAAAAAAATTGTAAAAAATATATATATATAAATTGTGAATTCCAACCTATAATCAAAAAGAGGCTAATAGATGATATCATTTATAACTTAATGCAATTATTAAAAGAGGCTTTACTATTGAAAAAAAAAAAAGTCTTTTCTACCGTATAATTTCCTAATTTAAAGGATTGTAATTCTTGAATTTTTTCACTTCTCTCTGTCATGAAACAAAATTCTATCTCCTTCCAACTTTGATATTTATGTCATGAAAACCTCAATCTTTTAGTGACTGTGCTCGTCATAAGACCCACACATGACATGATTAAATCGTTTTAAAAAGCACCCTTTACCATTTAGTTATGTGACAAAAACCGTTAAAAATTAATGTTTGAATGAAAAAAGAACCAAAATTGTAATTAATGACACGTTTTTGGGGAATTTCATTCTATTTTGAGTTGTAAGATGATAAAGTCAGATAATCCTAATTATTCGGGAACTAAATTCAAAAGTAACCTTGAAGTTTCTGGATCCTAAAGTTTATTGCTTTATAAAAAAAGAACCTTAAACTTTTAAAGGAAAAAGAGAAAAAAAGGTATTGTTATCCTATGTTTTTCATAATAAATTAAAAGAACATTTTGTTATCTTATGTTTTCCATAACGTGATTGTGAAGATATCCTTTTATTTATGTGTGTGTATATATAGGAGAGAGATGATGATAATATTAAAAAAAGTAACATTTGTTTTTAAAAAGAGGTATAGCTTAGCGATAATACCATATCTTACTTTCTCTAAAGTAAAGATTTTGAAGTCCCTAACCTCTAAGTTAAAATAATAATAATAATAATAATAACATTTTCATGTATATGATAACTTAAATCTATTATTTGGAACATAAATTTTCTTTTACGCCTATTTTTTTCGATTCTTTTTTGGTAGTGGACCGAATTTAGAAAAAAGAACCTAAAATAAAATAGTACAAACATTCCTCTGATAATAATATTGTTATCCTTACTTTCAGGTATTTTGTTTTTCAAGTTCGACAAACAGGAGGGAAAAAAAAAAAAAAAGGTTCAAGTTATCAAAATGGATTTTTAAAAACGAATCACTATTTTATATTTAATTAATACCAAAAAAAAAAAAAAAACACAAAGTTCCTTCGTAATAATTGTGAAAAAATAAGCTTCCCAAGTGTGATTATGTCTCAACTCTCAACCGATTAAGTAAAGAGCTACGAAGAGAAATGCTAGGTTCACGTGACAACAACTGGTTTTTTAACTAGTCATAATTAACATTTTAAATTGTGTGGGGTTAATAGAAAATGAATGATAATGATTACCAATAGTGATTTGTAACGTTGCTAAAAATAAAATAAAAAAAAAAGAAAAGAAAAGGAAAGAAAAGAAAGAGGATCTTGTTGTTCTAAAAACACGAGAAAAAAAAAAAAAAAAAACTAGTAATGTTGAAAGGGTTTATGGTGTCTTAATATCACCATTTAATATCACTTTCAGAATTTATTAAGACTGTACATGAAGTAAAAAAGGAGACTAATTATATCAATAATACTCAGATATGCATGCATGTCAATACATAACCTCACAGTTTCTAATACAATTCTGACGATGTAGTTAAAAATAGAGTTCTACTGATAATATACTTTTTCGAGTCTTCTCGTAGAAATATCCAAGGAAAAAAAGAAAAGGATGTAGAGTAAAAGGCCAATCTGTTGGCAAGAGACATACAAAAAGCCGAAACCCTACGTGCAATAATCAATTGACCAGAGAAGTAGCCAAAATGATATTCCCTCTCTTCTCTCTCTTCCAATACAATTTTAATTAGACATAATCAGCGGGTACTAACTCTTGCAAATTTATGATTACCAAATAATATGAGTGTAGTTGACTACAAATCATATGACAGATTATTATTGTATAATATATGATTAACCCACAATCAGTGCTCTCAATGTCCTATTCCAGACTGTTCTCATATATATACAATTTGTTGAATGTATAAATTAAATAAAAATTTATATATACAAACAAAACGAATGAATCTTCAACTCCCTACCCCTACTCAATCAGTAGCATAATATATATATATATATTATATATATATATATATAATATCCTTACTCAAAATGAGTGTATGAAGTAATATTTTATTTTTCATTCAACTAGAGTAATCTTTAATTAAACAAAAAAACTTTGCAACGGTCCAATAAATGTAGTTTTATAAATTGTGATGTTCACTTTGACAACTCATCATCAAAAGGCAATTAATTAGCAGACTCCCAACGAACGTGGGTTTTTATCTTTCTTTATTATATCAGTTAGGTTTATACAATTTCCATTTGGTGAAGTATTTAATTATTTGACCACCTAAAATATTAAAAAGAGAAAAAGAAAAAGAAAAGTACTTTGGTAGTAATTCATAATTCATAAATAACTCAATTAAGGCTAAGATTATGAGGGTATCACATGTTTGTGAGCTTCAGGTGATTCCATAGTTAGTGGTTGGCACACCTTCAAATATAATGCCTCTCAGAGTGGCTTATTGTGTGCCTTTTGAACTATTTGATGTAGAAAGAAGCTTATAAATATTAGGCAAAAGCTGCCAAAGTAGACACTAAAGATACATATTAACATATATATATATATATATTTTCTATTCCTCCTTTCTTTGCCTAAAATTATGTTTAGGGAAAAAAAAAATAAAATTCTATAATAGGATATGAAAAAATACAATATTGATAGGGTCTTGTTTGAATTGTCATATCAATGTCAGATTCTATTAATTTTATTGTTTTTATGTAATTTTAATCAGATCAAACATATGCATTAACAGTAGACATGGCCTATAGATGGCTTCTTAGGCCATACTCAATGTATATATACATACCAACATTATATTTGTTACCAAATTAAAAAGTATGAAAAATAACATTATTATACTTTGTATTTTAACGTGTAACATTATTTTTTACTGGTATTTTTACTTTTTGTCATCATAATTAGTATTTGAAATTCGTAAGAGTAAACTCTTAGAATTTAAATAGTTTTAAAATAAAAATATCAATTTAATGTTTATGTGAAAAAGTTAAGCCACCCATCAATAAAAATCAAATGTAAAATTTGATATTAGCTATATGTATTTGGTTTTAAATTTATCATCAAGTTAATCATATGACAAATTTGATGTAAACATTTATTGGAGAGCGCTTTTTGTTCAATCCAAATGTCTAAATTTATTATTAATAGATAAATTTAGCACTCTTTTTTTTTTAACATGGAAATTATCATTCAAGATAAAACGGGATACAAACACTAATAAAAAAGATAAATAACCTTGTGGTACAAGAGACATAATCCTGGACTAAGACCGATTCTATCAGTAAAATCTGATGAAGCTCAGTAAAGAGGACATAAGTCGAGACCCGATGACAGGAATATTCATCGAATTCCTCGGTAATCCTAAAATCGAGCATATACAAAGCTCATTTATAAAAAAAAAAAAAATTTACAATCGATGAAATATTTAGATAGAATGAGAGACAGTCACTCACAGCACAAAAACTATAACAAACTCAGTCAAGCCATAATACTAGCAGAACCAATAGACATATACCAATAGAAAATAACTCAAGTAGAACACACACACAAAAACAAACCGGATGTGGGGGAACTACTTCTTTTATTACAAAATTAAAACTAAAACACAAGAATAAACCATTAATATAAAAAAAACATTGACTGTAAAATCCTCGCCCCACGTGAAATAACCACTCCACTGCATGTCACAACTTAGAGGAAAACAATCGACTCAAAATAAGAGATCACCACACCTACCATCGGATCGCCAAGGCATCGCTAGATCCTAAACCGCCGGAAGTTTATCAGTTAGATTTGATCGAGAAACTCTCATCTAGAGCCTTCCGACTCCATTTCCGCCAAAATCACTGATCACCCTCGTTAGCTGCGGCGGCGGCGGCGGCAGTAGTGAAAGTGTCATATAAAGGGAAACCCTAGATATGAGAAATTTGAGAGAACAAGAGGTAGGATGAAAGGGAAACCCTCAGCACACTCGTATATTTGTTAAATATTTAGTACTCCATTAAAGAAGCTCTAAGTATTTACCCCCCCCCCCCCCCCCCCCCGATTTTGTTGATAGTCGCCAATTAAAAGGAAATATTTTCTCCATCCCCCCCCCCCCCCTCTTCGTGCATTGACTTTGTGATTTTTTTTCTTAACATAAAAAAAGAGATAAAAATATAAGGGTCTGCAGACCTTATTTTATATTACTTAGGTCTGTTACACTTCAAAGCGTCTTTTGATTTGAAGTGGTCTAAGATTGAATTACAATGTTAGATATATGATGGTTGAGAGTCAATGAGAAACTAGATATAAATTTTGGGTCAACGCCTAGATCTTGCTTTTTTGCCAAGTGCAATTCGAGTTAGTGTAGTTTAGTACCTGTATTAGAATAAGACATTATTGTGATTACCAACTCATATTTCTTTTTAGCGTAACAAAATGTTTGGAAGCACTAGAGCCTTTATAATTAAAGTAAAAATAAAATCTAGTTTCAATTTTTTATACTAATTTTTGGTTGTTACATTTTTATTAATAAATTCAATCTTTTGTTTTAAAATGCTGTTATTTACTTTATCAAGTTGTATATAATGGTATTTACTATAATGTCTATAAAAAAGGGATAAGTACCTAAAATTGTTTTGTGTTTTAAGAAATGTCACGTTTTTATCTTGTGTTTTAAGGAATGTCACAATCATCTACTTTGTTTTTAATTTCTTTTTAAAAATTCTCTCTTTTGACAAATTTGACAAAATTTTAAGATTAGACAATCAACATTTTAATCAAGAAGTTGATCAAATTAATCAAACTGAAGGTAACCTCAGCTTTTTATATATATATTTATTTATTTATTTACATTTTAAATTTGACCATATATATATTTTGTTCGAGAGAGGTTTAAAAAAAATTAAAATAAATAGAACGATTATGGCATTCTTAGAATCAAAAAAACACAAAGGAAATTTAGGTATTTATCCCTTAAAAAATTTGAAAATAGTTTTTATTTTATATTATATGTGTATATCTTACTGGACATCAATGATTTTTCATACATTTCTCCTTAACTATTTTAGAGTACTATTTTGCTTATGATCGTATATAATATACAATGAATTATTTGTTTACGGCATATATACATATATACATATATATTTATATATATAATTTTTAGCACGGGTGATCTAGCTACTAGTGTAAAGCCATTGCATAGAGATATCATTGATATGGTCAAGGGCTTTGTTTTTTTTTGTTTTTTTAATAATAATTTTTGTGGGTCATGATAATTTCATTACAATAAATAATTTTAAGCACTCAGATTCGGTATATCAGAAGAGTATGGTAATAAAATGTGTAGATTGTTACTAAATATTACTCAAGATACTATACCACAGCAGCTGTAATCAATTTATCATGGTTAATGTTAATGTAACGTAAAATGCCACGTTCATATTTTCATTTATTATTTGTATCCTATTTTATTAGCATATTCAAATCCCCTAGCCTCTTGAGAAGTGCTATAGCCAATTAGAAACATAAAAATACTAACCAACTTAGGAGAACATCACTGTCTCTTTTTTCACGAAATGGTAGGACGTAGTGGCAGAGTCGGACAAAATTTTAATGTGGGCATGAAATAAATAACATCAATAATAAAGGATAAAGTTTTAGTGGAGACTATTTGAAAGTTTTTAATTTTTAATTGGGGCTATATGGAAACTCGTTGGTATAGAAGTTCAAGAGTGGAAATAAAATAAATATAGAAAGTGTCATCTTTCAGAAAGGTCAAAGGGTAAAAAACCGTAACAGCTTAATTTAATATAATAGGAGCGCGAGCTCTTCTCGAAAAAGAGAAAACCACTTATCTACCCCGGTCTTCGTGTTCAGAATGATAAATATTTATGAGGACAAATAATAAAATTTTTAGGATAAAATTGAAGGAAAAAAGCCCCCTTGCTCCCACCTACAGCTGCCCATGGTAGGACGGTCTTTTCTTCCTGATATAGGTTACTTCAGTGATGGCACTATTAGATATGTTCAAGAAAAATAAGAAGGGTCATATTTTAAGGTTAAAATTTTAAATTTTAAAAAATTAAATGGAGGCACATGCCTTCACTCTTCACTTAGTTTCATGTTTACTCGATATGATCTTGTGTTAGAGTCAATCTTATCACGATGGGTCGGTCGGATATGTGAGCAATCCATTAAACAATAAGTATATTATTAGAAATATTTTGTCTTCCTCAATGGATATAATCCTTTTTCTTTATTTAAAATAAAAAAGAGAAGTTAGAAGGTAATTATACGGAGGCAAAGAAAATGTTTCTGGTTGGTGTTATTTTAAGGGATTTATGATATTTGGCGTACAAGTATTACTAACCTGCAAATTTAGATGTATATCATGTCCACTCAACAGCAGCAATTATGTCTTTAGCCAAAAAAAAAAAAAAGGAGCAATTATGTCCTTCTGAAAAACAACTGTAATTATGTCCATGATATTTATACTTGAAGTTGAAGTTTAGAACAAACAAATAGAATATATAAATTTACCCCCAAAAAATGAGAAAAAAGAAAGGCTACTTTTTTTTTTCGTTTTCTTTTCCTTCTTGCTAAGGATACATCAACTTAAGAAGGAAACTTCATTGGGGTTCATAATGAATTAATGATTATTGAAATCATGGTGAAATTATATTGTCGGTTTCATATCACTTTTCAGCCTATTATTTTATTATTTTCCATTGTGAAAGTACATTGCAGTTCAAGAGTATTTTAACGTTAACAATTTTCACACACACACACACCCCCCTATGGCTAATGGTACGTGTATGGATGCATGGAATTAGACCAAAAAAAAAAAAAAGGATAGATTCGACTATTTGAAAAAGTTAAGATTAGATAATATGTGAATCACTTAATATGAGTCAAATTTGGTGAAAATTGAATAATGTAACTTGTTATATCAAATAATAATACATGACAATGGTAGTGTTAAGCACTACCTAGCTAGTAACTAAAACTTCTCATAATATGAAACTTAAAAATAAGATTTTTTTTTTTTAAGTAGTGATATTTAATATTGGTTGTATCTCAATTATGTTTATTTTATATTAAAAGCTAAGAGAATTTACTTTCTGTTTTATGCGTGTGTGACCCACTCAATGAGACATAAAAAAAAGATGAATTTTTTAAGTACTGTGTTAATAAATGTTACGAGTTTTGTTAAATTAGAAAAACAATAGTTTTATTAAAAATAGTTAATCATTGATCGAGCAGGGAGATCTACAGAAAGAATTATAACATAAAAGAAATAAGAGGTTCAACCTTTCTCAAATATACAATATGGATTAATTTTAACAGTATGATGTAGTTGAACTCTCATGTTGATAGTGATTTAACCAATATCAATTACTGATAAACTTGATACGTTCAATAAATAATTGATTGAATCTTATTGGCGAGCGCATATTCTATTTAATTAATAGCCCCTCGTCATTTTATTAATTGAAAATTTTGGTCATTTATTTTTAAAGTGACCGAAACCGAATTCATTAAATTTTTTTAATACTGAAAATCAGAAGACGCTACAGTGTATCCCCACTAATATTTTTGAATTGTATGTATGACTCATTGGATGATAAAGGAAAACAATCTAAATTAATTTTTTTCAACAGAGGAAATTGTTTTTTTTTTTTTTTTTTCAATCATCTTGATACTGATACTTCTTATAATTTCAAATTATACCGTAATTTTCAGTTAAAAATCCAAGTATTAAGCAAACAAAATATAGTGAACTATGTCTTTTATGAAAGTCATCCTCTCAAGAACTTACAAATAGAATAATATTACGTCTTCAGCTCATATAATAACCAAAGGAAAATAAGACATTTTCTTTTATTATATTATGTTATAATATAACGATATAATATAATATAATATAACATAATATAATATAGTATAATAACTAGTAAACCAAAATAAATTAAGTTCAAATCCTTCCTCTTCTTAAATTACGAAATCCAAATGCTACCTTCTTGATATATCTTGTACATGAAGTTTTTTTTTTTTATTAAAGAAATATTGATATAGTATGTTAAAAGGTCACATCTATATTTTATAGTCTACAACTTCTCAACCTAAGTATATATATATATATATATATATATATATATGCACACACTAATATTACACTTTATAATTTCAACCAATAAAAATTCAATTAACAGATATACTATATATTATACATGTTTGACACGCCTACCGATGGGTATTGGAGTTGGTCAAAGCTTTATTTTGTTTTGTTTTTTTTGGTTCTTTCTTTGACAAAAAAATATAAATATTTTTCAAATGGTTGTTATAAGCTCTAACTTGAGATCCCAATGATCACTTTTTCTTGATTATCGTCAGGTTTAACGGCTTCAAACACGAAAAAAGTATAACAGATTCATCATTGTATTAAACCGTTTTTTCTCTATCCAAAAGACATTGCTTCACCAATTATTTAGTATTTACCAAGTCAAAAAAAAAAAAAAACAAGTCTTTATAAAAATATTGACAGTTATATTCAGCAAAAAAATATATATATATAGACAGTGATTTAAGTTGTGTAACACACGTACAAGTAAGCTGTTGTAATATAAATTTCTTTAGTGTTACAATAACGTTATAAATATAAAACAAAAACATTAATGGGCTTTTGTTATACAGATTTTATAACTGATTGAACTTTGTTTAAATGTGCACTCTTTTTTCCTTCTAGTTTTTTCCTACAAAGTTTTGACCGAAAGATTTTTAACGAGACATATTTGAGATCGAATTTCAAAATGTAAGTTTTGACTTAATTCAATGAAATCGATAAGGATTGAAAAATCGACATTTCCACCGATTTTTCCACTAAAATTTTTATATTTTAGAAGTACCGATATGAAAATAAGGGTGTCATATCTTTTCTGCTAATATCCAGAAAATTTCCATTGTGAAATTTCCGTAAATATCATTTTTTTACAGATATATCGATTTCCATAAAAAGTGTTGTAGTAAATGATAAAATATCGTGAAAATTTCCACTGAAATTTTGATAAAATATCCATATTAATATTATTTTTTTAATCTTTTACTATAATAAAATTCATGATTTTTTTAATTGACGCACAATATTATATACATATATGAATAGATAATAGAGATTGAGAAACACATAAATTATACAAAATAAATACTCAAATGTCATATCTTAGTATCGTTGTTGTTTACGCTAATAAGATATTACAAATACTATCGAACATTCTAAAAACTCTTTTAAAATTAATGTTTTCTTACTATGTAAGAAATAATGAATGTAATGCACCTATATTATGTTATGTTTCAATGATTTTACTTAATTGGTAAACATCAACTTATTATTTATTGTATTATGTAACATTTTTACAAGGCAAATTTGTCATATATTTAGTATTTAATTGAGAGTTTAATTTAATTTATGTATTATAACTATTTTAGAGTTTCATAAAGTTTTATTTAAAAATTTAGGATTTTAAAATGAATTTTCATATTTTACATCAATTTCCATCGATATCGATCTTTCAATTGATATTTCTGTAAAACTTAAGTACCGATATTTCTGTAAATATCAATATTTTCATCCTTGGAAATCGATCACCGGCTACATGAGGGATTTTTCTTTTCTATTTTTTGAGTGCCCTTAACAAGGCTGTTTCTTATTATCTTCTTCTCCATAACATTTTTGCATTTTCTTTTTATAATTATTTACTAATGAAACAATGGTATGGGTAAATGAAAATATAGTAAAAGGGTATTGATTTAATCGGGATGTCTTGGTATACATAATGATAGTTATCAGATTATCACCATTATTAAAAAAAAAAAAAGAAACACGTTTTAAATACACAATAAGAAGAATTTAACTATAAGGGATTAATGTAAAACTTTATTAACGAAATAAATTTCATATTATAGCGTTGGATTAATCCTCATGAAGGATAAAAACAAACTCATAATTAAAATTAACGGGACGTTAAAATATGGAGAGAAGAGATCAAATTAACAACTATTTTAACTATTTTAATTAGATTAAAATGAACATTAATTAATAACTTGACGTATAATAGCTAATACATGTAGTTTACAATTTGCAGTTTTTGTTGAACTAGCTACATCACAAGAATTGGTATTATAAAAAGAGCAAGAAAAGTATCTCTTATATGATCACACTACTGTTAGAAATTAGTTATAGATTACATAATTAATAAGCGATCGAATTGACTTTTTTCAGTTGAATATATTGATTTTTTTTTTCTTGGACGAAGAATAATTGAAAAGTTCCAAGAAAGAAAAATAGTACTTTCTTTTAATCATTTCCAAGGAAATGAAATACTCACTTCTAACTGCTTGTTTTTCCTTAATTATCAAATACAAAAGTTAAATTCATGAAATTCTTACTTCCCTATCATCTATGGTGGTGAAATCTCAACAAAAGACTCTTATTTAGTGTCTTCGTTTTTATCAGTTTATAAGTTCAAATCGTGATATTTAGTCTTTGACAAAAAAGACTAGGTGCTTCCGGCTTTTAAGGCTTAGAATTTTAACTGTTGAAAATTTAAGATTGAGATTCTTTCCATCATATATTGAAAGGCGTGAAGATACTAATTATCTCCTTAGTTTTTTCTTAAAAAACCTATCATTACATAAGCTCGTTACATAAGCAAACATGACGTGGAGGAGAGAAAGAGAATAAATTATATATGAGTTTGTTGGTTTTACATGTATGAAATTGCAATTTGCACATACAGATATTTAAAACAGTTTTGAAATTATTTTTAGTGAATTTTGTAGCTTGACCAAATTGAACAACCATATATGAAAATAACTCGGGTGATGTGAGCATTGTTTGCCTGTAGGATTGAAATTTAGTTTGATACAGATTTACATATATAAATGGATATATTCATTATGTTCTTCTAGGACTTTTTAAATTTCCTTGGGAAATTTTTTTTCTATGCACAACTAGAATAGACATTCTTTTTTTCTTCTTAGGCTTTTCCTTATTGATTTTACTAGTAAGGTTTCTAGTGAAACCTATTATAGAAATTGATTTTTAAATGAATAGTTTCGATTTAATCTTTTGATTTTAGTTTGTGCTAGCTGTGTGGTTAGTAGTTTGGGTCGGATTTCCGTTAGTATTATAATTCTTGATTTTCTTTTCTTCAAACTTTTGTATATTTCTCTTATTTTAATAAATTGAATTAAGGACTTGCTGTGAGATGCTTAATCTTTATCATAATCAATTATTCTTTCTCTTCAGTTCATTAAAAATAATAATGATGATGATGATAATAAAATGTTCTTCTAGGACATTTATCATCCTACTATTAAAAGGGGAATAAGTAGGAAACGCCGTTATTATTATTTTTTTATTCTTTAGGTTGAAGTGAAATGCAATGTTTTACTTTGCATTTAAATATATATATATATATATATATATATATATATAACCTCTTAAATTGAGAATCCCTTAAAAGTTCAACTTCTAATACGAGACTTGGTCCAAGTTAGACATGAAGATTGCCTTCAAATAATCTTGGATCAACTTTAAGGAAAAAAAATATATTATCCAAGACAACATGTCATCTTGTCTAATTTTATGGCATTAAGTTAATTAAGGACAGATTTAAAAGAATTGACAATCTAAAGGGATAATATTTATGAGTTTGAGAATGCAAGTTGAACATTTAATTTCAATTGACAAGGGAAAAAGTTCTAATTAATTCTATTTATTGTTGTTGCTCAGAAGAGAAATTTTAAATGAAATTTGTAACTATATGACGGTTCATGAGATGTTCTATCAGGGGTTGTGATAGAACCATAATTTATTTATTTATTTTTTTTTTTTCAGGTGCATGAGTTAATCTAACGTTTTTAGGTATGAAGTTCTGCGACTACTATTTTTTTTTTCCAAGCATTTGTCTATCTCTTTCTTTTTTTCTTTTCTTTTCTTCTTTTTTTTCTTCTTTTTTTTTTTTTTGTGCTTCTTTCTTTTTTCTTTCAAGTAAACTGGTAATAGAGTTTAATCTTATTTTCAAAGTTTAAAGTCTAAAGAATTATGAAATTCAATCATAGTGTAATTCACTTTTGATTTATTTACTTATGTATATATTTTAGAAGTCAATAGCTTAGGTATAGAAAAAAAACTTTTAATAAGATTCTAAATAAATTTTGCATTTAAAAAAGTTTCAGATATAAAACTTTGCATTCAAAACTTTTGTAGTTGCAAGCATATATAGTGGTAGTTTCACACCTAACTTCATTATAAACTAAAGAGTTCGAATCTTCCAATCACTAAATCAAAAAAAAAAAAGTTTCAAGATGTTATAAATCGAAAAAATTGTAGTAAATAGCATTTTAACAAAAAAAAAAAAGAAGTAAATAACAATGTTTAAAACTTTATTATTTATTATTAATTACTTCAAATATTTTAAAAATCTATTATTTACTCAATTATTTATTAAAACAGCTATTTATTTCTTTCTCCTTGTAAATCGAGAAAAACTTTCTAAACAAACTTTCAACTAGAGCAAAAACTAGGTGAATACCAACGGTTACCTACCGGTAACTTGAAGACCTGGTCCTATGGCATTCCTGCAAAGAGCCCAAATTCTAATGTAACCCATTGGGCCTAGGAAAGCTTAGGAATGTGGCTTTGCCACTTTTTATAATAAAGAAAATTACCTTAATAACCATCTTTTTTTCATTCGACTGATATTTTCGCAGAAATTTCTCTATTTTCAAAATGTCGATATAAAAACATGGGTGTCGTATTTTTTTCACAGAATATCCATGAAATTTTCATGAAAATATTGAAAAATATTAATTTTTTACATAAATTTGATTTTCGTGAAAAGTGTAGTGGTGAATAACAAAATATCATGAAAAGTTCTACGGAAATATCAACAAAATATCAGTAAAATATCAAATTTAATATAATTTTAATTTATCATTTAATACAGTAAAATTTATTATTTTTTAAATTCACACACAATTTATATATATATATATATATATCTATATATGAATAGATAGTCAGTAGAGATTGAGAGACATATGCATGGCATGTCCAAATTATATTAAGAAAAAATACTCACATGTCATGTCTTGGTATTGATGTTGTTTACACTAATAATATATTTCAAAGACTTTCTAATATCCTAAAAGCTCTTTTAATATTAATTTTTTTTACTATGTATGAAATAATGAATGTAATGTACCTCTATTATGTTGCCTTTCAATGATTTAACTTAATTGGTGAATGTAAAATTTTCATTTACTATGTTATGCTTCGTTCTTATAGTATAAATTTGTCATATATTTAGTATTTAATTGAGAGTTTTATTTAATTTATTCATTATTAACTATTTTCAAGTTTTAAAAAATTTTATCTAAAAATTTAGTATTTTGAAATGTAGTACTTTACGTCAATATCCACCGATATCGATATTTTTGTCAACGTTCATAGTTTTCACAAGGATTTTCCATCTTGCACAGACCTTAATAAAAAGGGATAGTTTTAGAAACAAAAAATGATTGAGAGGAGCTTAAAATAATATACTAGTTTCAAAATAGAAAAATTACCATATCTAAAGCCAAAGACAGATCGGCAACGAAGGTGTCGGTTGGCCACAAGTTATTGTAACAAAAAAAAAAAAAAAAAAACTACATTAACAACCAAAAATTACTAAAACAGTGACACCGATAACAGAAAGGGTTTGACTTCCCTACCTGTCATGCCTTGCAATACCAACAAACCAACCTTATAGATCCAACTTGGTTCACCAGCAGCCCAAGTATTCAAATGCAATCCATATATACATTTGAAGTTTTGACATTTACCAACAGCCTAGGTATTGAAAATTTTTGAAAATTTTCACGATATTTTACCATTCACTATTATTATTTTTACAGAAATAAATATTTCTATAAAAAAATCGATATTTTCTGAAATTTTTATGAAAATTTCGTGAATATTCTACGTAAAATAAACAGCACTCTTGTTTCTATATCGGCACTTCAAAAATACAGAAATTTCTGTAAAAATATCGGTGTAAATGTCGATTTTTCAATCATTGGCATTATAGAAATTGGCATTTTCCTTTCACACACACACAAAAAAAAAGAAAAAAAAAAAAGAAAAGAAGACAATCATATAATCATTTGTTATAATGGGGCCACAAGTACTAATCCGTCAGTAAAATTTTTGGTTTATTTTTCATCATATTCAACTCTTTGGTTAGGAGAGCTTGTAATTTCCTCGTCATTTCAGTCAACATGCTGACATAATTCAAGAGAACCAACAAACAAGATTGAGCATAATGGAATTGAAACGTACAAAGCCGTCGTTTTCAAATTCCTAAATTGCCTCCTTCAGCAATTCCAAACCTTCAGCGATGTCCTGAAGTTGCATAAGGACGAAAAAAAAAGAACATCAACGACATCGTAGTTAATTAGCATTTAATTTATAACCAAAAGGGATTTAGTTGAATTAATATTAATCGAAGAACCTTCATCTCAATCGTGTAATCATTCTAAATGAAATAATCTCTAGCTAGAAACAATGTAAAAGTCGATTAAGAGGAAAAACAAATAAATAACTAAATCACCTTCAAACACTCGTAAACTTGTAAATACCACTCACATTGGCTCTGTAATTGTGTCATGGCCAGTGGGATCATAAATGGACTACAACACTAAAAACAAACTGAAAATCGATACCTCGATGATAATGATAACTCACCATAGGGAAGTGTCTAAGTACATCTCGGTATTTGACTGGAACAGAAAAGCCAATTATATATATATGTATATACACACACATATGTGTGTGTATAGATAGAGGGATCATAAGATTAATAAGCTAATGTTAGAAGAAAGAAGTCACCGAACTTGTGAAGATAAAAAGGGACGCACCGTCTTTAACACAAAGAACAATAACTTATCAAATTTAAAAAAGGAGAAATGACGGGATTACTATCATATTTTTTTTAATTAAAAAAAATAAAAAGAAAAAGAACACTGGCTGATTCTGTAGTGTGACTAGTGCGTAGTTAAATCATATCAATTGTTTGAATGAATCATAAAAAATAAAAAAAATAAAAGAAAAACAAACAAAATGTTTGATCTCGAATTAATACGAACTTGCAAGACAGGAAATCCATGAGCGATCGAGTGCATGGTAACCTTGATGACTTTAATCTTTTTCTTTCCTGAACGTTTCTTCGATGGCTCCCTAGGCTCCAAATTATAACATGAGCGGTGACCGATACATTCTCAAGTATTTCTTTCTCGTGTTTCTGTATTTTTCTGGAGAAAGTGGGAGAAGAAATTTTCAAACATGAAATCTCCCAAAAAAAAAAAAAAAATCAAAATCAAAATCAACGAAACCTGCGATCGCAATCTTCTGCCTCTCGTCAAGTCTCCGGCATCACTGCCCTCTTCTCTTACCTTGGGTAATTTTTCTACTTCGTTGATTTTGATTTTGATTTTTTTTTTTTTTACTTTGAGTGTAAGATTCGAACTTTCCACACTGCTAGATTATGCCTGGCAATTAGATTACGGGTTATTTTTTGGAAAACTCAAAAAAGGTGATTTACCTTTAAAAAAAATTTTGAAAATCATATTATGATCCGTGTAACAATTTATCTCGAGAAATTTAAAATTTAATATTCATTTATCTCGAACGTTGAAATCATAAGAATTTTGGCTCATACCATTAGTTTTTTTACCCAAACCCCCCCCCCCCCCCCTCTAGTGACATGCACATGACAATGAAGCTAATTACAAAAATTTCCCTAAATTATAGGCCTTGTATTATTCTGTCTCCTCTCCCTTTAAATATTTTTTCTGATATTTCTTACAATTTTAATAGACTTTAAAATGTGCATTAGAATATAGATTAAAATAGTAATTATGTATTTAATATCATAACAACCATACTTAATGCTTAATATGTGTAATTTCCATCCATCAAAGTATTATAAATCACGAGGTTTTTTGATACAAATGCAAATATTAGGGACATTTTGACACAAATATAAAGTTTAGATGGTATTTTGACATTAAAAATAGCGAAAAAACTAACGGATAGGACGATTTGACACACATGTTAAAATTTAGAAGGTACAATAAATACATTTCATAATACATGTAATATTTTGACACTAATTACATAGTTCAAAGGAAATTTATGATATGTTTTCAAAAAAATATTTGATTGTATCCAAAGGGTAATTAAAACAATACCAATGATCTTTAAAAAAAAATATTCTAGAAAAAAAAAAAAAAAACCTAAAGACAAATAGAAGATGAGGACATTTTCGATATTTCACATAGATATTTTACAACATAAAAGAGTTATATTTAAGACTGACATAAATTTCACACTTATTTATATATATATCTATCATAAATAATATTAAAATAATTATCAATTTTAATATTAAAATAAATAAAATTATAAAAATATACTAAAACCATGACTCTTTACAAAAATTTCTCAATACTTTATATTTTGGAATCCCAAATATTAGAGAAACTTCCAACGTGATACATTCAAAAACATTTTTTGAAATGAAAATTTTAAAAAATGTTATTATCGAACGTCTTTTAGCGAGGGGGAAAAAAAAAAAGAGAAAGTCGAGGTCAATGCCTATGCAAGCAATTTCGTGCAAAATGTAAGGGCAAGATTGTCTTTTCAAGTACAAGATATTTTGGAGGGCGTAACTATCTTCATCTTATCAATCGGCGTCACGTGACAGATGGACCACAGAGCAGCCACGCTTTCTGCCGCTTCATTTTTTAACTAGAGTTCCCACTACTTGCCCTCCACCACTGCGTCAAAATGTTTGGTAACCACTAACCAGGGTAGGTTTATCCTCAACCAGGCTTGGAATATGCTAAACTTCAGAAAAATGTTTCCCTAAATTAATGTCTAAATTTTATTTTTTTAGTTCATCATGTATTTCATAAACTAATAAATATAAGGACAAATTACAATTTTTTCACTCTAAACTTTAGACATTATAATAAAATACCCCTTGAACTTCAATTTGTAACATTTTTCCCTCCCGAATTTTGAGACGTTTGCAAGTTTCCTCCTTTTGTTAAATTATTAACGGAAAATGACACGTGTTGCTGGTTAACAATAGGAATAAGGAGTGTTGAATGTGCAATTACAAAGATGTCCCTAGAACTAAGTTAAAATGAAAAATTTGTCAACTATTCATAGTAAAAAATTTTAAAAAATCAGTAGCATATTTTAAAATCCTTAAATCCCTAAAAAAAATTTTAAAAATCTTGATTAATGTTAATATCCCTAACAAACTTTACCAGTAAAAACAAAAAAAAAATTTATTATTATCCTAAAAATTTTTACTTAAAAAAAAACATTATTATTATCCTTAATAGTCCTAGCCTCTCTCACATTAGAAGGTCTGCTAATCATGTGACACGTTTGTTGTCCCATTTTGCTTCTAATTTTCGTTCTTTGACTATTTGGGTTGATGAAACTGCTAGTTATACATCCAGAGCTGTGTTTGTTGATTCTATTATGAAATAAAAACAGACCCTTATGATTTTCAAAAAAAAAAAAAAAAAGCTCACAATTATTCCACAATAAACTAATACTAACTAATCAAAGTTGCATTTTGAGTAAAAAGAAATCAACTATATACAGAGAGAATCACAAGCTGGACTTGGGGAGGAAGCGTGAGCAGATCTTACACAGGGGAAGGGAGGCGAAGAGGAGTTTGGAGTGGGTGAGAGACGCGCCCAAGATCTTGAGGGAGGATGACTGCAATTTTGGGGTTGGGTGTCGACAATCTGCAAAGGACGGGAATGGGGGCATGACGAAAGTTGAGGGTAAGGTGTCATGGCGTGGCCTTGTAGATCTTTGACGGGGAAGGGGGGCATGTTGCAATTTGGAGCTACGTGAGTAGGAAGGGTATGCAGCCGTTGGGGGGGAGAGCACTCGTCGCCGAAGGGGGAAAGTAGTTGTCATCGGAGGGGAGAGCAGGCTTGGAGGCCGGCTTGCTATCAACGGCCGTTGGCGATGCCGCTGCAGGAGAAGAAGGGTATTGCGTTATTCTTTTTTTTTTTTAAAGGGAATTATAGATTGTTTTCTTTCTTTCATATTTAATTATGTTTTTACAGAAATACCCCTTTGAAGTTTGGTGTTAAAGTGCTATGTGTCATTTTCCGTTAATAATTTAATAAAAGAGGGAAACTTGCAAACGTTTCAAAGTTCGGGGGGGGGGGGGGGGACGTCACAAATTAAAGTTTAAGGGGTATTTTATGACAAAGCCTAAAGTTCAGGGGGAAAAAGTATAATTTGTCATAAATATAAAGAGAAAGATATATATATATATATATATATATATATTTCTTAGGAATGGGTTAAAGTTTAAACATCAATAGCCAAATGGTTTATTAAAAAAAATTGATAGTGAAATGTGAACTCTTGTAACATGTTACATAGACGGATGCATCATTTTAGTGATAAAGTTTGACTTAAGTACTATTTATCTAGTTAATTTTTTTTAAAACCTTAATATTTATTTTAAGTTATTTTCGTAAAATGCTATTTATTATAATTTCCCTTCTAATATTATCCAAATTTGAACCTAAATTTTAGTAGGTATAGTTTAACGATAATTCTACCTAATTTTATTATAAGATATGGAGTTTGAATTATCTATTCATAAGTTCAATTAAAAAAAAAACAAAAATTTTGAAAATGAATTTGTATTGACATAAAGTAAAAATGCTTAATAATGTCCTTTTAGGTTGTCACGTTCAATTCATGGCAAATATCTTCCAAAAATTTAGAGACTAAAGATTTAAAAAATAAATTTAAATTTTTGTAAACAAAAACATTGTAAATTTTTTTTAAAAACACATATGATATTTTCAAAATTCTGTCTCTTATTGTTCCCAAAAAACATTATAAATTTTAAAAGTTTTTAAAACTCATCTTATATATTTAAAATTCAGTCACTAGTTGTCCCAAAAAACATTATAAATTTATTTAAAACTCATAATATTTCAAAAATTCTGTCTCTAGTTGTCTCTCAAATACCTACAAGAAAACCTATATAATTTGTCCTAATATTTTTTAAAAACTCATCTAATATTTCTAAAATTCTTTTCTCTAAGTTGTTCCTCAGATGGGAGAAGTTAAAAGAGTTATTGGTACAAGAAAACCTATATGATGAATATGTCCTAAAACTAGACAAGGACAGACGAAAGGAGGAACCAAACAGGGCAGGACAATCACCTCACCGGCCTAAAACTAACCATGGTTAGCAGAGTGGGCGCAATGCGCACAGGCTTAGAAAACAAACCCTAGTTGAGAAAGACACCCTGCCCACCACCCTATAAAACCATCCTTGAGGCCTTCCCCTTCTTCCTCGTGCTCTTTTTTGGAGGCGGATCTCAAAATCCTCCTCTTTCTTTCGTTCCTCTCCTATTTCTAGGGTTTCTCTTTCTCTCTCTTAAAATTCCCAGATTCGTAATGGGTTCTGCAGATGTTGAGTACAGGTGCTTCGTCGGAGGGCTCGCATGGGCCACCGACAGCCAGTCGCTGGAGAACGCCTTCGCCCCCTATGGCGAGATCCTCGAATCGAAGGTCCGTTTGTTGCAGAGATCGGATCCGACCCGTTTCGGCGTTGTCGAACATCCCATCTGATCTGTGCTTGCTCTCTCCCCATCTGATCTGTGAAAATTATTCTCTGTTACTATGATCTAAATCATTCTCTCTGTTACTATAATGATACTTGTTTTGCACCTAAATCGGTACGTCCGTCTTCATCTTTCTCTAAAGACGAAGATCCGATCGGTTTATTTTTTTTCAATTTTTTTTTTCGATTTGTTCGATGTTTTTTGTTCAGATCTGACGGAGTTTTCTTGATTTTTTCGTTTTTTTGCTTCAGATCATCAACGATCGGGAGACTGGAAGGTCGAGAGGCTTCGGATTCGTGACCTTCAGCAGCGAGAAGGCCATGAGGGACGCCATCGAGGGGATGAACGGCCAGAATCTCGACGGCCGGAACATCACCGTCAACGAGGCTCAGTCTCGCGGAAGCGGCGGCGGAGGCGGTGGCGGCGGCGGTGGCTTCCGCAGCGGAGGCGGCGGTGGCTACGGAGGTGGCCGTCGCGAGGGCGGCGGAGGCTACAGCCGTGGAGGCGGCGGCTACGGCGGCGGTGGAGGTGGCTATGGAGGCGGCGGCGGTGGCTACGGAGGTGGCCGTGACCGTGGCTATGGCGACGGCGGGTCGAGGTACTCCAGCCGAGGCGGCGGTGCTCCTGAAGGAAACTGGAGGACCTAGAGATGGGTGGTGGGAAAAGCTAGGGTTTGCAGATTTGGGGTTTTTTTTTTAATGTTGAAGTTGGGTTTAATGCGTTTTGATGGTTCTGTTTGGTGCTCTCTATTTTTGATCGATGGTTCTCTGCTGTGTTACTGCGATGAAAATAGATGTTTTATTGTAATGTTCTCTTTTTGTCCCTCTTGAATTAACTAATTTAATGGTTTTTGTTTAACCATTAAAAAAAAAGGAAAATACTAGTGGCTTTTCTTCATGTGAATTTTGCATTTCGTTTTATGGGTCCCTTCTTAAATACTCCATAAGATGTAAAAGTCGAAATAAATTCAAATTTGGCCTCTATTAAATTGAAAAGTTTGACAAGTGGGAAAATATGATCAAGTGGGAGTTTTGGAGATTTTGATGGGTAATTATGGAGTTTGTATTGTTACAGTAAATTTAATATATATTTTTCATTATTTTCGTATTTGTAGTAGTGCAAAAACAAGGTCCCGACTTTAAGTTGCCTAAAAATAGTGGTGTTGAGTTTGTTGAATGAATTCCGGTTGAAGTTGATTGACTTTAAAAATAAGTTTGTTGATCTTTGTTTGGTATACTGGTTTGGAATGATTTAGTATACCGGTTTGGAATGAATTTTGGATTGAAGTTGATTTACTTTAAAAATAAGTTAAACTTCTTGTTGATTTTTTTTTTTTAAATAAAAAATTCGAGTTATGAGATGTTGGGTCCAAACTTGATGTTGAAGTACAGGTTTTGTCTTAGGGCCTCTCCAACCATATATTAAAATAGAGTTTTTTACCATTTTAGAGTATGGGAAGCTCTTCAACTCATATTCTAAATGGAACTCTAAATATAGAGTATGAATAGTATACTTCATATTTGAAGTATCACTATTCATATTCTAAACTACTTTTTTCTTTTTTTTAATTAAATTTTAAATTAATATTTAGATAAAAATAAAAATTATAAAGTTATCCTTAATTTAAATATAGAGTATGAATAGTATACTTCATATTTGAAGTATCACTATTCACTCAATATTAAGTTTTTTTTTATAATCGCACTAAATTTATAGTGTTTTGGTTATTGGATATAATTTTCTATTTTTAAAGATTATTCTAAAAAATTAAAATAATCAATGGATTAATATGTTAAAAAGATTGTATGGGGGCATAATTTGTAAAATACAAAGATTATAGGGAATAAATATAAAATAATATCTAAATGATTATAAAAAAGAATATAAATAGAATATTCCTTTTAGAGTATGATATAGAGTAAATGGGTTGGAGATAAAATAGTATTTGAAGTGACAGATACTCTATTTTAGAGTTTCTGTACTCTAAAATAGAGTAAATGAGTTGGAGATGGCCTTAGGATTATTAAGTTCTTTTTCTCGATGGAGGACAGAGAAATGGATATAACTCGAAAGATAAAGTGTTATCTTGATGTGGTCGTGTGATTGTGAAGAAAAAAAAAAAAGAAGTTATAAATTTTTGAAGTTTGTGTTTCATATGAGATTGTTCAGAAAAAAAGTAATCTAATTCTGATTTACAGTTATGAATTTTTAAATTGTGTGTTTTATGTAAACGGAAGATGTCAATGGAAAAGAGAGAATGAGATGCGGATTTGTTGGACGAAGAGTTTTTAGAAACCATTTTCTAAAACAGAGCATGGAGCCTTATTTGCTCAAATGTGAATGTTGGATGGGTTATGTTTTTAAAAAGGAGGAAAAAGTAAGCGTAACGGGTGTTTGTGGTCATAAATTGGAATTAGGTAAAAGAAATGGACTGAATGTGAAAATAGTGGAGATTAAAAGTTTAGGTAGTGGTTAGTGGTAGGTTGTGTGATGGGAAGGTTCGTCGAAGATTACGATGACCAGGTCATGGGGGTTACATAATTTTCAAATGTTGGATCATTATTATTATAAAAGTGAAAGTGATGTTCTGATTTTAAAATCAAAGTGAACTGACGTTTATTATATTTATTGTGGAGTAGTATGTCGATTGCTTTAATTCAAATTGAAATAATTGTTTGTTGGCTTTAAACGTATGGCATGTATCGTTAGTGTGAGGCCCAACATTCATCGTTCATATTCCATAATGTGGTTGCATGCATTTAAATTTGGCAAAACTTATGATATGAATTATGAGTGTTTATATTAAAAATTCCCAACATAATATACATGATAATAATTAATCATATATTAAACTTTTAAAAAATTAATCTAATAAGTAAAACAATAATTTTACAAATAGAACAAAAATACAGGGAGAATTAGAAAAATGCCATCCTAGTCAATAGGTATTAAGATTTTTGTACATCCCTAGATTAAATTGTTTCTTCCTCTCTTTCTTTTTTTTTTAAAAAAAAAATCAAATTAATAAAAGCACAATTAGAGAGGCATACAATTAAGGTTTTTTTTTTATTTTTAAATACCCTAAATTTATTGTAGAGTTATAATTTACACCATGAACTTACAAATATGTACCAATTTGTAACTCATTGACTAAAATATTAATTTTTTTGAAGGAAATTGATATGTGATTTGTATATGAGTTGTTAATTTATGATATAAATAATCATTTTTATCCTTTTTAATCCTCTTAATTAACAATCTTTATGCAAGTGAAGTACTGATTTTCCTTAAAAAATAAATATTGTTTATCAATGGGGTGTAAATTGCTACAGATTTGTAAGTTTAAGGTGTAAATTATCAAAATTAAAAATTCAGGATGTAAATTGTAACTCTATGATAAGTTTAGGGTGCACTAATATAAAAAAACCTACAATTAAAGAACAAAGTTAAGTAGTATATTTTTCTAAATTTCTTTAGAAAAAAAATAAAAATAAAAGGGGATCCTTTCATAACAAATAATAATGAATTACACTGATACCCCCTATGTTTTTTCAAAATTACAAGAACACCCTCTTTATCAAAATAAATAACAGAACACCCCCTACTATAAACTCTGTTAAATTTTGATCTGAAATGACTAAAATGCAGGGATGGTTTGGGTTTCGACTATGTTGTTGTTGTATTTTTTTATTATTATTTTTCCTTGCTGGACTGCTAAAACCGGCCAAGTTTTAGATCTTCTTGTTCTTTTGAGAAGAAGAAAAAAATAGAAGGGAAAAAAAAAAATTTGCACAAAGCAAGTTGAAATTACATAAATTTATACACACACACACACACACGAATAATAGAGACTCAGAAGGAAATTAGTTTCTTTTTGGGTATATTGTTGTGTTGTTGAACCAAATATCAATTCTTACGATCAATCTATAAGAGACGAGAAGCGTATGAAAAATATGCTTGGAGAATTCCATGTGTTTTAGACTTCAGGTTAGAATGATCAACCAAAGATACATTTTCTCAGTAAACAAAAAAAAAAAAAAAAAAGAAAAAAAGAAAAAAAAAAGAGATTCTTTTAATGGCTAGAGTGGAGTTATCTTAAGTATTCATAAAAGTGCAAAATATGATTAAAAATGTGTAAAAAATTGATTAAACTCATTTTTTGATGTTAAATAAGGATAAGAATGTCATTTTATACTTTTAAACATATATTTTGATGTAAGGAGGGGCATTTTTGGTATTTTTAATATAATTAACGGTCAAATTAACAGTCAAAGTTATGGTCAACTAACAGAAGGGTTGTCTCTGTAAATTTTTTTTTCAAAAGTTAAGGGGTGTTGACGCTATTTGTTTTGGTCAAAGGGGTATCTCTGTAATTTTGAGAAAATATAGGGGCTGTCTGATAGGTAATTTTCGCAAGTGCACGAGCCGGTTCAAGTAATAAAGTGATGAAAAGATATCGTTCCCAACGAGGACTATATACTACTAATTACCGAATTACTTTAATCCAAATTCTATTTGAATAATAAATTTACGAGATGCAATAAATTAAAAGCAAATTAAAATAAACACAAAGCACGAATTTAACAAGGAGAAATTTAATATTTTAGGATATCTAGGGTTTTCGATTTCACCGGATTAATCCTGCTCAAAACATCAAATTTAATCAACTACTGTTTATTCCTATGCTGAAGACAAACTTCCCTAATGTAATCACTAATCTTTCTCAAGCATTAGCAAACTACCATAACAAGCCAGTTTTCACCTCTCGGTCTCAAACTCCAAACCTATCATGATTTATTAAGAACAAGAAATTCATAGTATCACACAAGCCTCATAGATATCTCTATCCTATGACAATCTCATGGTATTTAATCAAAGTCTAATTCAACTATCATTTCTCAGTCTCAAATTGAATCACAAATCAATGAGAAAGGGCGCGCACACTTTCACAAGCATTAAGAATAGATTAAACACTCAACATAGATATGAATAAATATCAAAATTGAATTAAATCATAATAAATTTGAACAATCACAATCCGGCTACATCGTAGCCCTAGAAAAAGAAAATTAGTTCATAATGAAACTAAACACAATCCTAAATAATGTTCTAAACATGATGAGAAAAGGAAAAGAACTGATTTATGAATCGGAATTGCCGCGCTCCGTCTCCGGAATTGCTATTCTTCTTCTCCAATTTACCAATTGCTCTATTCTCCTTTTTCTCCTCTCAATTTCTCCGAAAATCTTCTCTTTTGAACCCTAAAAATATTCTATTTATAGCCATGGATCGAAAGATTTGAAATTTGAATTTCAAATTTGGAGAATCAAAACAGATCTCGCAAGATCCCGCAGTGGGCGCCTAGGCCCTCTTTTTCTGCGCGTAGGCCCCAAACTGGGATTCACGATTTGCGCCTAGGCGCTACTGAAACAGCGCCTAGGCCCTAAACTCTCGGGTTTTTGTACTGAAAAACTCAATTCAAGCGCCTAGGCCCCATAAAATTGATGCGTAGGCGCCCAATACTCTTCAAAACACAATCTTCACACCAAAGCATGCCAAACGCTCCATTTTAGCTCCAATCGCGCCGAAAAACAATGAACCCATCTTTTTACTTGAATCCTACAAAAGAGAATAAAACGAAGTGAAAGCCCTAAAAATAAATTGAAAACCAACAAAATAATAAGTTAAAAGTATCCAATTAATTAGTCTAAATCTAACTTATCAAATACCCCCAAACTTGAGATTTTGCTAGTCCTCGAGCAAAAGAAAAGAAAGACACAAATGAAGAATTGAGCATCAAATTTTAGTTTTTCATCATAATGGCCTCAAATATTGCATACAGTATATGATTCAAAGACAACTCTAACCATCACAATCATGTAGAATTTCAATTCAAATGATGATCTTACCATCCCCGAATTCCTTGAGTGTGTGTGTGCAAAGCTTTTAACACTTACTCATCTGCCTTCGGATTGGTTTATGTCAGCCAATTACTTTTGAGAAGATCTCAGGATAAAGTGTAGTCTGGGATTTCGCCTCAAGTGAATATCAAATAGGTTCTAGAGTTCGTTTTGAGATTAAGAAATTACTCAACCAACATAAACTTCGTCTAATTAACAAATAATCTAAGTGATTATAACTCGGGTGCTCATAAGTGTCAAAGAAATCAGAGCATAGCAAAACCACACAAGAATCAAGCACACACACAAAAGCAACAGTTTTCATCTTCTTAGAACCATGTACAATTTCAATTAGTTTCATATCATCGGCCTCCTACGATTCAAACTATAATTCATGCTAATTTTTTTTTTTTTTTTAGAAATATTCACGCACAACCTACCTAAGCGCCTAATTAACTAATGACACAAAACTTCAAAATAAAATAAAATGAAAATAAAAATACCAAACCAAAAACTACCCCCAAACTTAAACGAAACATTGTCCCCAATGTGAAGAAAAACGAAGATAAAAATGGAAAGAAAAGGAAAGAGAAAAAATTACTCCCCCAATCGAAGGTCGTGAGTGCTCAATCGTCTTCTTCCTCGTCATTCTCCTCATTGACGTGAAATCCGGTGACAGGGCGAAAGTTGTCGGTGTTGATATTCAAATGCGCAGCCATTTGTCGTAACATATCCGCAAGATTGCATTGATTTTCCTCAATATGGTCAAGCCGATCGTCTATATACTCCCAACGTTGTGGTACCGACATAGTGCTGACTGGACGGTGTGCTCGAGGAGGTTCATCTTCAGCTTCATCATCCTCTTCTTTATAGCTTGCTATAACTCCATCATCGATGGGATGACGCGGGCCTTCCCAAATCTCGTTGCCCTCCCAAGTAACCTCCGCTAGCTTGCATAGATCGGTGATTAGTGATGGAAAATATAAGCCAAGCGTGGAATTGCGCACACTCTGCATAATTTGATGGTAAAGCACTCGACCCACGTCAATAGACTTGTTGGTAAAGATTGCAAACAGTAA
Organism: Ficus hirta; assembly: GCA_038430175.1. Taxonomy (NCBI): domain Eukaryota; kingdom Viridiplantae; phylum Streptophyta; class Magnoliopsida; order Rosales; family Moraceae; genus Ficus; species Ficus hirta. The sequence goes on from CM076596.1 coordinate 11,482,596, forward strand.
GATAGCCATGTCTTTAGTGATGTGACTAACGTGCCACACCGGCATTAATTTGGCACAAACAAACTGATGCCAAGCTTTCCCGTATTTATCCAAGCCACGAGACGAAATTTTGACTGGAACACCATTTCTTCCCGTTTTCCATGCCGTGTTAAATACACAAATTGTTAACTTGACCTCATCAGTATCAACGTTCTCCAAGTACTTTTGATAATCGTCTTCCTCAATATCTTGGAGCCCATAATACTGATTGATAATAGTCCTACTTATCGGCACCCATTTTCCTCTGACATATACTGCTCCATCTAGAACGTTTCTGTAGATGCCCAAAAAATTTTTTTTCGATCGTTCTTGAAGAAAAACCCAAAATCCTTGTGTTTGATACAAACGTTATGGCGAGGATCACATGTGGTGGTTAGAATCGTCAATGAACGGAAATTTTGAGCACCAATGATGCGGAGAATAAGAGTTTTTGATGTAAAATTTCGAGTGGGTAGATGATGGGGTGAATGGAGAAAAACGTCGGTGGAAGGGGATGAGCGAAAACGAAGAAGAATGAGGAAGAATGAGATTTTTGGATTAAGTGGATGGTGAGATCAAGATAAATAGAGAATTGGTAAAAGGAGAGGAGAGCAAACGAGAGAGAATTAGAGTTTGGCCCCAATTATGAATTAGGGCTCGACTTTTATGGGTAGCTTTTTTTTATTTTTTTTATTTTTATTTTTATTTTATGGGCGCCTAGGCGCCACTGAAATAGCGCCTAGGCGCAATACTCTCGGGTTTTTGGCCCAGAGAGTATCTCCTAACACTTAAAAACGACGTTTTTTTTTTAATATATGGGCGCCTAGGCGCCACTGAAATAGCGCCTAGGCGCAATACTCTCGGGTTTTTGGCCCAGAGAGTATCTCCTAGCTATGCTGAAAACGGTGTCGTCTTTTTTTTTTTTTTTTTTTTTTTTTTTTTTTTCAGATGTTGGGCGCCTAGGCGCCACTGAAATAGCGCCTAGGCGCAAAGCTCTCGGGTTTTTGGCTCGAAGAGCTTCTTAATGGAGTGCATAGGCGCAAAATTTTTTCGTGCCTAGGCCTAGTTACGATATGCAGTACACCCAACAGCTGTTTGACGAATTTGAAGTCCCATATTTATAAATCTTCATATCCATGACCGCCAAACTTGACTTGAACCCAGTTTTAACTGCAAACAAAATAGATTGTATCAAATTTTTAGTCAAGAAATTTTTTTTGTTTTTTTTTAATTTTTAATTTTTTTTTTTTACAAAATAAAAGAAACAAGATTAAAAAATTGGGTTGCCTCCCAAGTAGCGCTTGTTTTATAGTCTTCAGCCAGACTCTTCTCATCCTACGAAGATCCAAGGAGATTGGTGGTCTTCTGATTGTCAAAACCACCATCAATGTACGGCTTCAAGCGTTGACCGTTGACCTTGAAAGTTCCCTTTTGCTGCATGATTAAGCTCAACTGCTCCATGAGGGAACACGTTCACCACAGTAAATGGACCCGACCACCTCGACTTGAGTTTTCCGGGGAATAAACGAAGCCTTGAGTTGTAAAGCAACACTTTTTGCCCGGGTAAGAACTCCCTTCGTTGGATGTGTTTGTCATGCCAAGCTTTTGTCCGCTCTTTGTAGATTTTGGCGTTCTCATAGGCTTCGTTGCGGAATTCATCCATTTCATTGAGTTGTAGTAGACGCTTCTCACCCGCTGTTTGCAAATCCATGTTCAGTTTCTTCATTGCCCAATATGCTCTATGCTCCAATTCTACCGGAAGATGACAAGCCTTGCCATATACCAATCTGTAGGGAGACATTCCAATTGGTGTTTTGAACGCAGTTCGATATGCCCATAATGCATCATCTAGCTTCTCGGCCCAATCCTTGCGAGAGCTATGAACCGTTTTCTCCAAAATCAACTTAACTTCTTTGTTGGAGATTTTTGCTTGCCCATTAGTTTGAGGATGGTAAGTGAGCGCAGTTCGGTGTCTGACTCCATATTTTTGCAAAAGAGCCTCAAATTGTTTGTTACAAAAGTGCGACCCTTCATCACTTATTATGGCCCTTGGAGTGCCAAACCTCGTGAAAATGTTCTTTCGAAGAAAATTAAGCATAACTTTACCATCATTGACTGGAGTTGCTATTGCTTCTACCCATTTTGACACGTAATCGACCGCAAGTAGAATGTATTTATTGTTATATGACGAAGGAAACGGACCCATGAAGTCAATGCCCCATACATCGAACAACTCCACTTCAAGAATATTCTTCAAAGGCATCTCGTTCCTTTTGGAAATATTTCCTGTTCTTTGGCATCTATCACAAGTGGCAACAAAGGCTTGAGCATCCTTAAACAAAGTAGGCCAATAGAAACCTGATTGCAAGACTTTGGCAGCCGTTCGGTTCCCTCCAAAATGCCCGCCGCATTCAAGTGTGTGACAATGGCGTAAAATGTCCCCCATCTCTTCTTCCGGTATACATCTTCTTATGATTTGATCCGCACAATGCTTGTATAACACTGGTTCCTCCCAATAGTAGTGCTTTATATTAGAAAAGAACTTCTTCTTTTGTTGTTGTGAAAGGTCCGACGGAACAATCTTGCCTGCAAGGAAGTTGACATAATCGGCAAACCAAGGAAGATTCTTTGTAGAAGAAATACTAAAGAGTTGCTCATCTGGAAAGTGGTCATCAATGGGAAATTTTTGCAAATCTTTCTCTTCTGATAATTCGAGTCTAGAGAGATGATCTGCTACAAGATTCTCAGTGCCCTTCTTATCTTTTATCCCTAAATCAAATTCTTGAAGCAATAACACCCAACGAATAAGCCTTGGCTTTGCATCCTTCTTGGCCATAAGGTATTTAATGGCTGAATGATCAGTGAAGACTATTACCTTATTGCCAATTAAGTAAGGCCTAAACTTATCAAAAGCGAAGACAATAGCAAGTAATTCCTTTTCTGTTGTTGCATAATTAAGTTGAGCATCATTTAGGGTTCTGCTAGTGTAATAAATGACATGAAAAACCTTGTTCTTCCGCTGTCCTAGAACCGCCCCTACTGCGTAATCACTTGCATCACACATCAATTCAAACGGTAACTCCCAATCTGGTGCTACAACAATAGGTGCTGACACAAGCTTTTCTTTAAGCACAGTAAATGCCTTCTCACATTCTTCTTTGAACTCAAAAGGAGTACCATGCACTAGCAAGCTTGAAAGAGGCTTGGAGATCTTGGAAAAATCTTTGATAAATCTTCTATAGAACCCCGCATAACCAAGAAAACTCCGAACTCCCTTGACCGAAGTTGGTGGTGGAAGCTTCTCTATTGTTTCTATCTTCGCCCGATCCACTTCTATTCCTTTAAATGAGACCCGATGACCCAAGACAATCCCTTCTTTCACCATAAAGTGGCACTTTTCCTAATTAAGTACTAAGTTGGTTTGTTCACATCTCTCCAAAACCAACTCCAAATTAGAAAGACAATGATTAAATGAGCTCCCAAATACAGAAAAGTCATCCATAAAAATCTCTATAATCCGCTCCACCATATCTGAAAAAATCGCCATCATGCATCTCTGAAAAGTAGCTGGTGCGTTACAGAGTCCGAATGGCATCCGACGAAAGGCAAATGTACCATAACGGCATGTGAACGTCGTTTTCTCTTGATCCTCCGGTGCTATGGCTATTTGGTTATACCCTGAATAGCCATCTAAAAAGCAGTAGTACTCATGATCCGCTAACCGATCCAACATTTGATCAATGAAAGGCAATGTGAAGTGATCTTTCCGAGTTGCTTTGTTCAATTTCCGATAGTCTATACAAATCCTCCATCCAGTGACGGTTCTTGTTGGAATCAACTCATTGTTCTTGTTCTTCACCACTGTCATGCCTCCTTTCTTTGGAACTACTTGCACTGGGCTAACCCATGAGCTATCAGAAATAGGGTAAATAACTCCAGCATCTAACCATTTCAGCACTTCTTTGCGAACTACTTCTTTCATAGTTGGATTAAGTCTTCTTTGGGCCTCCACCGACGGCTTGCTATTATCCTCCATCAAAATACGGTGCATACACATAGAAGGACTAATCCCTTTTATATCCGCTAGAGACCACCCAATAGCCATCTTATATCTTCTCAGCACTCTCAATAACCTCTCTTCTTCTTCAATAGAAAGCATAGAAGAAATAATTACTGGTAAAGTTGATGATTCTCCCAAAAAAGCATAGCGTAAATGATCCGGTAAAGGCTTAAGCTCAAGAACTGGTGGCTTCTCAATTGATGGAAGTGGTTTTGATGGACCTGTTCCTAGATCTTCAAAGTATCTTCTGTTGTTGGGACCGAAAGAATCCAACCAATTCACAAACTCTACAACTTCTTCATCTTCCAAGAGGGATGGATGTGAATGAACCAAACTCAATTCCAAGGGTTCTTTTGGTTGGCCAAGGTGTTCAGAAACCAAGGCATCAAGAGCATCAACGCGGAAACAAGTGTCACTCACACCTGGGTACTTAATAGCATTGAACACGCTAAAAGTTACCTCTTCTTCATGTACCCGAAGCCGCAATTCACCTTTTTGCACATCGATGAGAGCTCGACCGGTAGCCAAGAAAGGTCTTCCAAGTATAATAGGGATTTCTTTATCCTCCTCCATGTCTAATACAATGAAATCTGCAGGGAAGATAAATTTGTCCACCTTAACAAGGACATCCTCAATAATTCCCCTCGGATGTTTAACAGATCGATCAGCTAACTGCAATGAGACCGTAGTAGGTCTAGCTTCACCTAATCCAAGCTTCCTGAAAATAGACAAAGGCATTAAATTAATACTAGCACCAAGATCACACAATGTCTTTTCAAAAATAGAGTTTCCAATAGAATAAGGAATAGTGAAACTCCCTGGATCTTTGAGTTTCTGGGGTAATTTTCTCTGGATGATAGCGCTACACTCTTCTGTAAGTGCAATGGTTTCATAGTCCTCCAATTTCCTCTTGTTTGATAAGATATCTTTCATGAACTTCACATAACTTGGCATTTGTTCAAGTGCATCTGCGAATGGGATGTTGATGTGAAGCTTTTTGAAAACATCCAAGAATTTGGCAAATTGCTTATCAAGTTTGCTCTTTTTGAGACGCTGAGGAAAAGGAACATTGAGGCTTGGTTCTTGAGGAGGCAATGGCCTAGTTTCAGGGATGGTTTCTGTTTGCTCTTGACCATCCTTATTAGCTTTTACGACCGTTGAAGGATTCTCCAATTCTTTTCCACTTCTCAAGGTTATCGCCTTGCATTGTTCTTTTGGATTGACTTCAGTAGTGCTAGGCAAGTTACCTTGTTGGCGACCATTGAGCATGTTGGTCAATTGACCAACTTGAACTTCTAAATTTCGGATCTGTGCAGCTTGATTCTGGAAGTTGGTCTGAGTATCAGCCATGAACTTGTCAGTGTGCTTAGTTAGCTGGAGTATAGCTTGTTCTAATTCCGACTTCTTCTCCTGAGGTGGCACTCCCTGCTGAGGCTGGCCCATATTTTGATTATTTCTCCAAGAGAAGTTTGGATGATTACGCCATCCCTAATTGAATGTATTGGAGAAAGGGTTGTTTTGTTGCCTGTTGTAATTTCCCACATATTGTGCTTGTTCTGGCTGAGATTAAGTGAGAGCTCCTATTTGACATTTTTCAGTGGGATGGTTCCCTTGACAGTAGTCACACATAATTGGAGGAGTCTGAATAGAATTGGCTGCCAAATGATTATTCTGAAGCTGTTTAGTGAGAGAGGCAACCTGAGCAGTCAAAGCAGTCAAAGCATCAATCTCATAAACTCCAGCTGCTTTCTTTGATACAGTCCTCTCACTTGGCCATTGAAAATTGTTGGTGGCTACATCATCCAGCAACTCATAAGCTTCTTCTTCAGATTTCTTCATGAAAGATCCTCCTGCAGATGCATCAATTACAATTCTTGAAGTACCATTCAACCCATTGTAAAAATTGTGGACTATCATCCACTTAGGCAATCCATGGTGAGGGCACTTCCTTAACAGCTCCTTGTATCTTTCCCAAGCTTCATATAATGTTTCGCCATCTTGTTGAGCAAAATTGTTGATCTCTATACGCAGTTTTGCTGTTTTTGCTGGTGGGAAAAATTTTGCTAGAAATTTATGTACTAAATCCTCCCAAGTAGTGATTGAGTCTGCAGGTAAGGAAGTCAACCAATCTCTTGCTCGATCCTTCAGAGTAAACGGGAATAGTACAAGGCGAATGGCTTCGTCAGTAACGCCATTATACTTGAATGTATTGCAAATTTCAAGAAAACTTGCAATATGAGCATTGGGATTCTCAGAAGGCAGCCCATTAAATTGAGTTGCTTGGATTATCTGCATTTGCACCGCCTTAATCTCAAAATTGTTCGCAGCCATAGTTGGTCTTCTTATGGCTGAATATAAACCAACTGCAGTAGGCAATGCATAGTCCCGCAGCGCAGGTGGCGGGTTGTTCTCGTTTCTCAATCCACCAGTATCACCCATAGTTCCTTGCGAATGTCTAACTGCTTCTTTTCTTTCCCTTCTGTTTCGTCGACAAGAACGCTCGATTTCAGGATCAAAAGAAAGTAAGTTTTCGCTTCCAAACTTTCGCATGCACCTAGAGAATACTCCTGAAAAGTAGAAACAACGACAATAATAAATAAAAGGAATTCAAAGTAAAATTAGAATTATTTGACTCGATATTAGTAGGACTAAATAGTCCCCGGCAACGGCGTCAAAAACTTGATAGGTAATTTTCGCAAGTGCACGAGCCGGTTCAAGTAATAAAGTGATGAAAAGATATCGTTCCCAACGAGGACTATATACTACTAATTACCGAATTACTTTAATCCCAATTCTATTTGAATAATAAATTTACGAGATGCAATAAATTAAAAGCAAATTAAAATGAACACAAAGCACGAATTTAACAAGGAGAAATTTAATATTTTAGGATATCTAGGGTTTTCGATTTCACCGGATTAATCCTGCTCAAAACATCAAATTTAATCAACTACTGTTTATTCCTATGCTGATGACAAACTTCCCTAATGTAATCACTAATCTTTCTCAAGCATTAGCAAACTACCATAACAAGCCAGTTTTCACCTCTCGGTCTCAAACTCCAAACCTATCATGATTTATTAAGAACAAGAAATTCATAGTATCACACAAGCCTCATAGATATCTATATCCTATGACAATCTCATGGTATTTAATCAAAGTCTAATTCAACTATCACTTCTCAGTCTCAAATTGAATCACAAATCAATGAGAAAGGGCGCGCACACTTTCACAAGCATTAAGAATAGATTAAACACTCAACATAGATATGAATAAACATCAAAATTGAATTAAATCATAATAAATTTGAACAATCACAATCCGGCTACATCGTAGCCCTAGAAAAAGAAAATTAGTTCATAATGAAACTAAACACAATCCTAAATAATGTTCTAAACATGATGAGAAAAGGAAAAGAACTGATTTATGAATCGGAATTGCCGCGCTCCGTCTCCGGAATTGCTATTCTTCTTCTCCAATTTACCAATTGCTCTCTTTTCCTTTTTCTCCTCTCAATTTCTCCGAAAATCTTCTCTTTTGAACCCTAAAAAGATTCTATTTATAGCCATGGATCGAAAGATTTGAAATTTGAATTTCAAATTTGGAGAATCAAAACAGATCTCGCAAGATCCCGCAGTGGGCGCCTAGGCCCTCTTTTTCTGCGCCTAGGCCCCAAACTGGGATTCACGATTTGCGCCTAGGCGCTACTGAAACAGCGCCTAGGCCCTAAACTCTCGGGTTTTTGTACTGAAAAACTCAATTCAAGTGCCTAGGCCCCATAAAATTGATGCGTAGGCGCCCAATACTCTTCAAAACACAATCTTCACACCAAAGCATGCCAAACGCTCCATTTTTGCTCCAATCGCACCGAAAAACAATGAACCCATCTTTTTACTTGAATCCTATAAAAGAGAATAAAACGAAGTGAAAGCCCTAAAAACAAATTGAAAACCAACAAAATAATAAGTTAAAAGTATCCAATTAATTAGTCTAAATCTAACTTATCACTGTCAATGTAATTCTCTTTAATAATAATAATAATAATAATAAAAGGGGTCAAAGATTCATGATAAAATCTAAGCAAGAGAAAAAAATAAAAGGGTTTTATCTTTAGGATTAGTTAGGTATATAGCAAAATCATGATATTGATGTTGAAATATAGTAAAAGTTTAAACAATGGTATCTATTGATAATATCAATATCCCAGAAGATCTTTATCTAGTTATAAAATATATATGAATCTTTTAGAAGGATAATTTATTATTTATTATTTTTTAAAAAGCGTATCTAACAATATCAAAATAGGATAACAAAATCATTTTATTTCAAAACCATCTCATTGTCTTAAGAATATCATAGTATAAAAAAGATATTAATCAAGCAAAAAATACACTGATCAATAAAAAAAAAAAGTTAACGATATCAAAATGTAATAACGATATCATTTTATGTCATAATCATCTTATGACATCATGATATCAAGATAATAAAAATATCATTTATCTTACCAACAACCTATATTTATATCAAAGAAAAAATGATTTTCATAGATCAAACTTCAACGCCCACTGCCAAAAAATTTCACCTTTGATCTATCACATAAAATACCATGTCATTGTCTTAATGACTTGTGATTACATATCATTTAGTAATAATCCTATCATTTTAAGTTCGATAAGTGCTTATCATACAAAAGTACGTCATTGTATTAACCGTTTCTGGTTACATTTCTGATAATTATACTTTAAGTGTAAGCTTAATTATTGTTTATCATAATATGCTACTGTGTAAATGATTTGTAACTACTAAATGATGTAATTATTTTTCCTTTTTTCTTTTTTAACTTCAAATTGTTCAAGAAACCATGATGTGTATTTAGACCAAAATGGTTAACCCAAAAAGAAAAAGAGAAAGTATTGACATGGAATTAAGTAATATTAAAAAAAAACAAAAAAACAAAAAAAAAAGAAAAAAGAAAAGAAAAGAAAAGAAAAAGACAACAAGAGTAATCAGATAAAATCTTACAGACAAAAATGATTGACATAAGGGTATAACTAACCGCATATGTAAAGCAAATTTAAAAATTTACTATTTTTTAATTTTAATTTTAATTTTCTTATTTTTCAACTTGAATTTCACAAGGATGTTATGTAATGTGATTTTTAGTTATATTTATGTATCAATCTTGAATCATGGCCGAAATCAGTCTTTACGGTCTCTTGCAATGGCCTGTGAGACCAGGAGGCAATGTCAATAGAAAATTTACAAGGTAAATAACATATTTATAAAAAGTAAATAAAATATTTATGTAAAAAAAAAAAAAACTACTTGCGTCTTTTTTTAAAGTTTATTTTAGTTTCTTGAATTCAAAAACAGGTTCTTCGATTTGGATAGCTTTTAGTTAAAGTTACAAAGCATCCGTTAAAATTATAGGTTTTAAAAGTAAATTTAAACATTAAATTCAAATTTTTATACAATATAGAAAAACTTTTTATATAGTGCATTTAAACAGTCTCCAAGACGGAGTGCCAAAAAAAGTTCAAAAAAATGATTCCTTTGATCTGGATGACTTTTAGTCAAAGTTACAAAATGTGATTTTTCATAAAAGCTCTTGAAACTTGACTAGAGTTTTGATGTGGTTTTTTTGAAATATTTATTACCTATTAGCAGATTGGAACATTTTTGCCACATTAAAATACTTAAAAAAAAAAAAAAACTTATAAAATATAGTTCCAAACACCAATCTAAAAGTTACAGCTTTTGTTTTCTTCCTAACCTAAAATTATAAGCAAACGTGATGTTACATGTGTCCTATATAATTGGTGAGTAAAAGGGAAAAAAAAAAAATAACAAAGTTATCCGATTACGCATTGAATAGTTCTGCACAGAAATAAATAAGCGACCCTATTAATATGATATTCAATGACTTTGTTTCATGCGATATTATCGATATGGAGTGGGATAATAACTTTAAAAAAAAATTAATATGGTTAATGTGAAATATATGGGTCTAAGACATGATAAGTTTAGAGTGAATTAGAAAACATCTATTTTGTATTGCACCATTAATATCTGACCCACAGAATTTATATTCGTAATGCACTTGGTGCCTATTTATTTATTTATTTTCTCTGGTTTTCAAGTCATTAACATTATTATTTGGTAGCACATGATTCATTTTTTCCCATTTGGAATCTAATTTTGCTTTTAACTCATCATGTGCTATGCATGACCATTCTTAGCAAAAGGGTATTTTAGGGGGAAAAAAATTGTTTTCACTTTTTGGTCCCTAACTTTTTGAGTTAGTTGCAAATTGGTCTTCGATTATTTCCTGGGCATTTAAATCCCTAATGTCCTAAAATTCCTCCCACTTCCATCATTAAGACTACGTGTCGAGTTCATGATCCACATTTTACTTAGATTTTAGAGGTAGTTAGTGAATTATTAGTATGCTAATAAATTAAACTACACACTTCACATATCTAGCTGGTCCTTGTCCCGCATATCTATCAACTTTGATTTTTAAAACATTATCGATCGTCAGAGTTTTTTCATTAGGAGAGAAAAGTGGAAGAAAGGAGAGTGATAGAGATATTGATGAAAGGATTTTAATATTAATTCTTCGTTTGGTTTAATTGTTTTAAAAAATTTCGGACATTTCATTTGAATGAGCCATTCAGATAAACGTTTGGAGCACAATATTTAGAATGCCATACAGATGTTGTCAAATGGTTTCAAAATGTCATTTTTTTTTTTAAATTTCAAATTCGATCAAAACGAATTTTTCTATGTGACAATTGAGATTTAATCTATGCTGTCATTTATTGTCAGATAAATTAGCAACCTTTATAGATGTAGGAAGAAAAAGATTATATATGCACACACATACTCTTTTAAAATATATGTCATCCAACCAATAACTAAAAGTCTACAACTTGTACTGTTTTTTTTTTCCTACCATGTAAATGTAAAAGATTTAAGTTCAAACAATTTGATCCAAAACGTTCAAGAAGCTCAATTGGGCCTCAAGGGCCTTCTTTTATGAAGCCCACTAGGCCAGCCTTAAGGCCCAAGAGGCTTCTAGACTCTAGAATTCTAACCAATTGATCCAAAACGTTCATGTTGTTGTTTTGAGGAATGCCCCTAAAAGAGTATATTTCTAAAATATTGCCTCATGATTCGGATTTTTACCTTTTTATAATATTAAATAAAAAATGATTTCCGGTAAAAAATCCGAATAATGGGCAAACATCACTAAATGGGCTATTCCCCTCGTAAATATATCCATAACAATTCTATACAAAGATACCGATAGTAGTCACTGTTACCCGTCTATATCCTCTCATTATACTTTCAGGTATCCTACCATGATACTTAAAATTTCCTTCCATGATCGGTGAAAGCTTAGCCAACGATCGCCAAGAAAGCTTAGCCAATGATCGCCAATTTCTTACCATAAAAGGGAAAAAAAAAATTTAACAAAGTTATCCGACTACACATTGAATAGTTATGTACAGAAATAAGTAGGCGACCCCATTAATATGATATTCAATAACTTTGTTTCATGCGATATTATCGATACGGAGTGGGATAATAACTTTGAAAAAAAATCAATATGGTTAATGTGAAATATATGGGTCAGGACATGATAAGTTTAGAGTGAATTAGAAAACATCTATTTTGTATTGCACCATTAATATCTGACCCACACAATTTATATTGTAATGCACTTGGTGCCTATTTATTTATTTATTTTCTCTGGTTTTCAAGTCATTAATATTATTATTTGGTAGCACATGATTCATTTTTTCCCATTTGGAATCTAATTTTGCTTTTAACTCGTCATGTGCTATGCATGACCATTCTTAGCAAAGGGTATTTTAGGGGAAAAAAATTGTTTTCACTTTTGGTCCCTAACCTTTTGAGTTAGTTGCAAATTGGTCTTCAATTATTTCGGGGCATTTAAATCCCTAATGTCCCTTGTCTATTAAAATTCCTCCCACTTCCATCGTTAAGACATGATGTGTCGAGTTCATGATTCACGTTTTACTTATATTTTAGAGGTAGACAGTGAATTATTAGCATGTTAATAAATTAAACTGCACACTTCACATATCTAGCTGGTTCTTGTCTAGCTTAATTATCTACCAACTTTGATTTTTAAAACATCATCGATCTTCAGAGTTTTTTTGTTAGGAGAGAAAAGTGGAAGAAAGGAGAGTGATAGAGGGATTGATGAAAGGATTTTAATATTTATTCTTCGTTTGGTTTAATTGTTTTAAAAAATTTAGGACATTTCATTTGAATGAACTATTCAAATAGGCGTTTGGAGCAAAATATTTAGAATGCCATACAAATGTTGTCAAATGATTTCAAAATGTTATATATATATATATATATATATATTTAAATTTCAAATTCGATCAAAACGAATTTTTCTATGTGAAAATTGAGATTTAATCTGTGCTGTCATTTATTGTCAAATAAATTAGCAACCTTTATAGATGTCGGAGGAAAAAGATTATATATACACACATATATTCTTTTAAAATATATGTCATCCAACCAATAACTAAAAGTTTACAACTTGTACTGTTTTTTTTTCTACCATGTAAATGTAAAGGATAAGTTCAAAACAAGAACTTCTCTTCTTGTAGCATGTAAATGGAGAAGTAAAAATATAAATCTCAACAAGCTCTCACCTCCTTGAGAATATTCCCACTTCATCCCATTCCAGTACTTGTCTCCGGTTAGAATTCTAGAGTCTAAAAGCCTCTTGGGCCTTAAGGCTAGACTAGTGGGCTTCATAGAAGACAGCACTTGAGGCCCAGTTGAGCTTCTTGAACGTTTTGGATCCAATTGTTCCCCCAAATATCCTCTTGGGCACTTGAGAGAAACATAGAAATATTTGTGTCTTGGATTTGATCTACGTCATGATATAAAAGTAATTGTTGGAGAATATCATGTTGTTTTGAGGAATGCCCTTAAAAGAGCACAAATCTATAATATTGCCTCATAATTTGGATTTTTACTCTCTTACAATATCAAATAAAAAATGATTTTCGGAGAAAAATCCGAACAATGGGCAAACATCCTAAACATGTGCACTAAATGGGCTATTCCCCTATATCCATAACAATTCTATATACAAAGATACTGATAGTAGTCACTGTAACCTGTCTATGTCCTGTCATAATACTTTCAGGTATCCTACCATGATACTTAAAATTTCCGTCTATCACTGATAGCTTAGCTAACGATCGCCAATTTCTTACCATAATACTTGAGATATCCTCTAGTGATATTGAAAATTCTAGTGGTCGTTGGTATTCTATCGTGATACTTTAAAGTTGCCAATCGGAGACTGTTGAGAGCTTATGGCTTGTTTACTTTCTAGGAATAGGGAATCGGAATGGGGAATGAGAATCAACACTATGTTTACTTACCTATTTTTATCCTGGAATGAGAGTGAAATTGTGTGGGGTCCATACTAATTTGGGATTGAATAAGGAGATTGGCAATCCCAAGCCCCCCTACCGGATTAGCACTCCCACTCCTAATATTGAAATTAATTACTATTTTGTCCCCAACTTTACTTTCTTATCTGAGGATTGAAAAGGAAAAGTAAAAGATTGAAAGAACCCTAATTTTTTCATGCTCATTAACTTTTCCTTCTACTGTATTCTTAGAACTCCCTCCTCAAGCAGCAAGCAGGGCAGCGCTTTGTCTCCAAGGAATTGCTTTACAGATCTTCTATGTAATCTTCCAATCTAAAAATTTCTTGCGTACCTAACTTTTGTAATTCACTTCCGTGTATTCTACTTTTTTTTAAGCACAAAAAATAATTATTTTAGTATTAAAATAATTAGTATATAATCTACTTGTTTAAATTGAAAACACAAAATTAACTGAAAGGGTATATAAGTAAATTTATAATAACTGACTCTGATTCATGTTTTAAGTAAACGCATGAATGAGATTGATAGTAATTCCGACTCCGATTCCTGAAACCCAAGTAAACAACATATTCTGACTCTGAATCCTGACTCCGAGTCCAGCCCACTCCAAATCCTACCCATTTCAATTCATGCCCACTCCGATTATGCGTAAGTAAACATGCTAGTGTGTTACCTTCGTAGTTGCCAGTAAGAGATCATTGGTACGAACAGTGACCAACCATGCTACTGCCGGATTTTTTTTTTCCCCCGGTTTTTTTTCCCCCGGTTTTTTCCCCCCCCCTAGAATACTTGGAAAAAAAAAAATCCCACAATTAAAAAAAAAATCAAAATTACAAAAAAAAATAAAAATACAGTGGTCATAAAGTGGCGGTGATGCTCCCCGAGTTCGGCGAAGATCTCATTGGATCTCCTCTATGCAACCCCCACATGGAGATCCAGAGTTCCTAGGGAAATCTCCTTCGTGCCGAGGAAGATATCATTAGATTGTAGTAGGTTACGGATGGCAATGGGGTGGGTTCAGAGTGGGGCAGTCTTCTCGCCAATCTGCCCCGCAAATAAAAACGACCTCTATACCAGCCCTGCAACCTGTTTAAATTGACGGAGACGGAGCGGGTTTTCCCTGTCTCGGGTTTGGGATACTCATATGATGATGCCTCATTAACCCTCTTATTTATTTCTAAAATATGAAAATAAAAAATAAAAAATAAAAAATAAAAAATAAAAAAGCATAAATATGAGGTATCTCCAATGACATATCCCCCTTTGAGATGCCCCCATAATGATAAGCTCTTCCGCATGAGAGAGAGAAAGCAACACTGACCGAAAAGTGGAAGAAGAGCGAGAAAGAAAAAGATAAGAAAGATAACCCCAGGAAAAATTGACATTTACGGACTAATAACGAATAAAAAATGGTCCTCCCAATCATTTTTTGATTTAGATCGTGACAGAAATTACAATAAATTCGTGGGTGACATAAATCAATCTGCACTCAAATTTCATGATACTCTGCACAATTACTACACCTGAAGTCTCACTAGATGGATTGTCTTATTCTGATCCATTTTTCAAATTTAAAAGCAATTAAAAGAGTTCCAATATGAAATCTCAACAGCAAAGCTAGAGTACAGATCTGCTGTTGCTATTTTTCATGTCCCCTTGGTTTTCCCTTAACTGCGTATTTGTTATCTCATTTAAAGTTAACAACCTAATCACATTACATTAATAGGAGCTAAATACTAAATATATTTAAACAATTCACTTAGATGTCAAAATTTAATTGGAGAGATCTAAAAGATAGAAAAATAATTGGACAACATATTTGAACTCAAGAAGCTAATATGATTACATTAGAATTGTGGCCATTTTTTTTTTAAAGTTGCTTTCTATGTTTTTTTTTTTAATTTTTTATTTTTGGGATGAATTTACTCACGATACAAATACCTTAAACTTAATATATATATATATATATATATATATATATATATCTCCATTCAATGCAACGTGACATGCCATGCCTACTCTTACGTAAACCACACCTTGCAATATAATGACGTCGCTAATACAGAAAACGACATCTCAATTGCCTAAAAAGATTCTGTCATGCATATATATATATATATATATATATATATATATCACACAACTTCCCTTTGTTTGTTTGTTTTGTTTGCTTGCTTGCTTGGAACCGACGCCCTCAAAATGTTCTCCCACCACCGAAAGCCAGAAAGACACCAAGAACAAGGAAAAGAAAAAAAAAAAAGGAAAAAAAGAAAAAAGTTCACCCTACTACTTTTCCTTTTCGCTTAATTAGTATCTTTTGTCATATTTGATTGGCCATTTCCCTTTTATATCTTATTCTATGCCATATAGGCTTTATAGGGGGGAATAAGAAGGGAAATAGGGAGTGACCATTTTGTTTTTTACCCTTTAATGAAGAACACAAAAAATGGAAAAAAAAAAAAAATTTGACAGCGATTTGCAATTTATCAAAAAAATTTAAGAGGGTTTTTGTTTTTGTTCCTTTTTTTGTTATTATAATTTTGTGGCCATATATTATGGGTTATTTCAAATTGATTTTAGAGGTTTGGTTTTTGGGTTTTCACAAACTTTTAGACGAAAACTTAGTTTAAAATTGTTTTAATTTTTTTTTTCTTTTCAAGGAATCGAAAAATGATTGACTATAATATATGTTGGTTTTTTAACCGAATTGGTTCTACACGTTTAACTTGTAAAAGTTGATGAGTTATATAAGGAAACCACACACGTGTAACATATAAAAAGTAATGTGAAAGTTACGGTGTAAATACATGTTTAACATATAAACAAAAATACGGAAATTATAATAAAGAAGTTTTCAATAAATTATTAAAATAAATAACAAGTTTTTAATATATTTTAAGTAAACATTAAATTTATCAGGTAAATATCAAATTTATTAGATAAATAGCTAGTAAATTTACTATTTACGTAATAAATTTGCCATTTATTATTGTCTACTTTAAATATTTAAAAACTTGCTATATATTCTAAATATTTAAAATCATGTTATTTACTTTAATTGTTATTTATTGCTTTCTCCCAAATAAATAAGGTGTATTATGATATCTACTTTATAGAATGATGATTTAAAATGTATGTCAGTGTTTCTTAGCACTGCCTACACTATTTAAGTTCCTTTTATCACACTGTTACTGAACGACTGAAACAATATGAACTCAAATTTATGCCTTCGGCTTGATCGCAGGACGCAGAAGGTCCTTGGCATCTGATTTGCATGGCTATTTTCTCCAGTCGAATATGCAATTGGATGTCAATATATATTAGAATACATTTCAGTGTTTCAAAAAGATGTGTAATCAAATGAGAAATAGTGTTAATACAGAGGTTTGTTTTAAAAAGATATGTATTCAAATGCAAAACAGTAACAATTCCAATGAAATATGCATTTGGATATCAACATTAAAATACATTTGAGTACTTTAAAATGGTATCTATTCAAAAAATGAATAGTATTTGTATCGGGATTTATTTTAAATCCAACCAAGGAAGTCTCGTCGAGTAAACCAACAAACAAACAGAAAAACGCACAAGAGAAGAACTAAAAATTGGATCTAAAACGGATCTCATTAGAGAAAGTGCCTAATTAAAACATTTTGAGGGGGGGAAAAAAAAATTTAAAGGCATGAAGAAAAGGACATGATCTAAAAGTCACTTCACAAAACTTTATCAACCACAAAATTCAGTTCAGCTTATCGTCAACCACGAAAATTAATAATAATATAGAAGTTGATTCTCATAGGGTTGTTGAAAATGAAACCACAATAAAGCAATCCTAATTTAGGTCATACAATTATATGTGTATCAATAGAACATGATGGGACTGCTCTTCCTTTTTTGTTAATATCTTCTGTCACACTTGAATTGGCCATTTTCTAGTTCTACTTGTTCTATTTCCTAGAGGGATTAAAGGGTTAGAAGGGAAGGGGAAAACCTGAAACGACCCCTACTACACATTTTTATTTTTATTTTTATATTTATTTCTATTGTTTTAGGTTTGAGAGAATTTTTAAACTCTGTATCTCGAGATAAAAGGCATGTACTGAATTATCAGTAGACCGAAAGTTTAGTCAATCTTTGAAAAATAAAAGCTTTTCACTTTGTCCTTTCTAACTCCAAATGAAAAAAATATTCTTCCTTAAGCTTACTATAAGTTACAATTTTAGTACTTTTTTTTTCATTGAAATGTCGATTTCTATGATTTAATCACGTGTTCTACGTGATTAAAGTCATTGAAAATCTGAAATTTACAAACCAACCTCATGACCTAATATATGTCATTAAAACAATTAAAAAACTTGATGTTTTGATGAAGAAAGGATCGACATTGTAGCTATCAATAAGCTCAAGAGAGGAGTTTTGTTCTATTTTAAGTTGTAGGGAGGAAAGTGAGAAAATCTCGTAGTTAACATGCTGGTTAACCGTATTCTGAAACATGGAAAAAAAATCATTGGCTTGTCAAATTGTCTATGGACTCTTGTATAATATATAAAACTTTAGCTGTAATTTACTGCCGTTTTCGTTCATTCCAAAAGGGTTCCATGTTAACACATAGTATTAACAATTGAATAGATTTCACATTTGAACATCCTAAATTTCTCATGTTCTCTTGTGACAACATTCCTTTTCAAGTTCAAATTCGGCCTGTACTAGTTTTTTATTCCACTTTCACAAATCACACCCTAATCTCTTTTTAGTTCGATTCCTTTTTTTTTTTTTATAGTTTTTACCAAACAAAGTGTTGTGTGCAAATATTCCTTTACCCCTGGACCCTGATTTATCCTTAAATGATCTGTAAGAGATTGTACAACTATATAATAGAAAAAAAAAAATATTGGTATACTTCAGATTTCATGCAATTTATTCGTCTAACGAAAACCTATATATACATCTTGCTTTTAGTGAATTTCAATAACATTTTTTTTAAATTTGGGGTGGGGATTTGTACTTTTCACCTTATCGTAAAATTAGATGTATAATTAATGTTACACTATGAGGCTATGCATGAAACCACTTCAATAACATTTTTCCAGAGCAAAATTTGTAGGACCTGATGATTCACACTTTGATCGGATACTTGAAATAGAATATCTTCTTACCATGATAGTCTATGGTCCAGTCTGAAATGGTCCCTAGGGGGTGAGAGAAAAAATATCATACTTCAACATGTTGCAGTAACTCCTTATATGTAGAAGCCAACAAAAAAAAAAAAAAAAAAAAAAAATCCTTAGATATGTAGAAATAGATAAATAAAAAGTCATTGTATAAAAAAAAAAATTTCTGCGGGTGTGGTATAATTTTTAACTGCCACATTAAGTCATCTAAAATTAATAATGATAATTCAACGGAATTTGGTAAATATTTAACAATTTTAGTTTACGTTTGTGTAATTTTGATTCTTATTCTTTTTTTCATAGCTTGAATGACTCTTTAGTATTAAAAATGTTGTTACATCAGTCATCAATTAATTTTTAGATGAAATCAGTTGGTGAACATCAATTTTTTTACCAAAATATTATGGATTCAGTTTAAAAAATAACGAAAAGGACTATTGTAATAATATTTTAATAGTTTAAGGTCATTTGAGTAATAATAATAAAAAAAAAACACTGAATAAAATTTTACAAACTTAAAGTACTTTCACAAGCAATTTACCCTAAATGAAACATAAGCTAGACACAGGCCCCCACGTGAAAGCAATAATATTCTAATGATTGGATAATAAACAAAATCAAACATGCAGCATATAAACATAAAGTTTGGGGGCAAAAATGAAAAAAAGAAAGACGAATGTCATGGAAAAAACTATTGCTCTACTACTAGATTTTAGGCAAAGCAATCAACAAAGAGAGAATGAGACAAGTTTGACTTTAGACTGCACTTTTGCAAGAATGACATTTCCGTGTTGAGCATACAAGAATCCTGCACCACCATTTCTCTGACATCGAATCAGCGTACGGATTCTTTCTCATGCACTACTGTACACTAATATGTACGTGTACATATATAAATATATACGCACATATATGTATTTATACATGTATATAAATAGATAAGAGATAGTGACTTTCAGCCTTGTTAACCACCCAATTTTTACTTTCCAAGAAATGCAAATCAAAAGATGATATTTTAACAACTTGATGACATTCTAAATATGTGGTACTTATAAAAAATGGTTTGCGTAGGTTCTTATCTTTGACTTTGTAGTTGAAAATTTTCCATGACAAAGGTTATTCTAGGTTGCATCATTACATATATCTTATCCATCACGTATACGAGCCACAGAAGTATTATCAACTGCGAATGAATGCACTTCTACATGGCCTCAAAAACACTTAACTTTCAACCAAAAAATCACAATCTTCTTACCAAAAAAAAAAAAAAACACTAAAAATCACAAAGCAAACGTAATCCAAAAAACCAAAAGCTTATCGATTTTGCTGGAGCCTTCTGAGTCACACAAGCTGCAATTCCTTGTGCATATCTTCCACAAAAGTTTTTCACAAAGATCTTTTCACATTTCCTATAACCTGAAATTCCTCTCTTCATTTCTAGATTCCTTCCAAGATTGATCTTTTCTACTTTTTTAGCCAAGGTAGACCACACTGGCCGACTTTTTCCCACTCGCCATAAAGTTGTGGATTTCCTGCGTTGCGTCTAACGTGACTGCGTGGCTAATCTTCGAGATTAAAGCTATATTTTTAGTACTAATCACCAAGGAATTATCTACATAATTGGTAAATAAGTGCAATTCAACTCTTAAATCACAAGTCACAACAAAATAATCGCCTTGCCCAACTTGTGGGACGGGACCACAGGAAGGAGAATAGTCCTCAAAGTTAAGAGAATAGTCCTCAAAGAGAAGAATCCAGAGATATCACACCTTTTTTATTTATTTTTGTGTGTGTGGCTTTTGGAGTAAGATTGACTGGATGATATGGATTCTAAGGATTGGCAGGAGGGTGTATCCGAAAGCATCGCCTTTTTCTTCCGTATAGATTCCTAGAAAGTTGCAGGAGGTAATTTTCAACTAATGATCACTGATAGCCCCATTAGCATGTGGTCAGTATCCCATGACTGCGACTCGAGCAACTTGACAATGGGGGACGGGGCCTCATAATTGTGATTGCCTATGATACAAGACCCTGCAGCTACATTTAATCAACAGTAACGTTATAACTGTCGGAGAAAAGAAAAGAAAATCAATCATGCGGTGGTGTCCATAGAGGCCTAATCTAATCCGTTAAACCATTCCGTATATAAGTGCGCTAAAATGACAAGAAAAATGTGTGGAGCGCAATGAGGCGAGCATCGGTTTTAAAATCTTTGATGATAAGACGACAGTAAATGTTTTAAAAAATTTAGTTCATTAGCTGTTTTCTGTTAGGCCAGAGTCTCTTCAATCTGCAGAACCATGTAATTTTAATCTTAATATTTCCGCATTTTCAGTTGGCATTAACGCAGTTTGATATTCATGCAAGTGTTCTTCACAGAGTTTTGATAAATGAATTCGTTGGAATTTCTAGAACCACAGGGTTATCAAGATATTGGGAGAATCAAACAGTATGAATTTTCAACCACCGAAAATTTTTTTCCGTTGCAAACCCGTCTTCTCCTTGTTACCGCAAAATAAGAAGATTAGGTTCAGTGGATTCCATAAGTCCTGAATAGACTAGAAATGAAGTCTAGTTGCAGGATATTTGCAAACACAGACCTATAGGTTGGGGCTACACCTAACCAAGTTGCAGCTGAAAGCCGTACAATCACACCGCCTTCCTCTGAAAGATGCTTTGTATGATTTTTATTATTTTTTATTCCGCCGAGATAATTAGTTTTGACCAAGAAAGTATTGTCATTTTCTTGATTAAATACAAATCGTAGAAAAAAAAACTTAAATTGGGAATCATATCATATTGGTACAAAATAGTTCAATGAATTCTATAAGAGGCCTTAAAACTAGCACATATTCTGGTGTTTAAGTTTACTGGTGCAGAGTTTTGCTATCGAAATAAAACGTCTCTTCAGCATACTTTAGTCTAATTCTGATGGAAAAAAAAAAAAAAAAAAGTAGGAATGATTTCGTCAAGAGTGGATTCGCATCCGAGAATATAAACACTACCCGAGTAGAACTATTTCACAAAAATTTTAAGGGAAATGACGATCTAATTAAGGATGTCAAATAACGAATCATCTCCGACAAACTGACCTAAAATCGTCTTTTGCATTATGCTGACAAGAGATTCTACATTATTGCACTTAGGATGCTAACGAGGAACCCTATCGATTGGGATATTCCATAAATCGTAAAAAAAAGAAAAAAAAAAAAATTGGTGCTTGCTCAAACCAATATCACTACAAGAAAGGTAAAGCTTCAAATCACTTTTCCCTTTTACCAAACGAATAAAAAAATAGTAAACTAAGAAAAACAAGTGGATGAACTCCGCCAACAGATATTTGTGTCTCTTCAAGCCCCCCATCCTAAGGTGAGCTAGAGATAAACCAAAAAATGATCACATGTAGATATCTTTGTTATACATAGAAGTTTGTCTAACTCGAGAGATATACATATATATATATATATATATATGCATATAGTTTTTAGTATCTTTTTGGCACATGCCTATAAAAAATTTTGGCCTTGCTACACTTGCATGGTCTAGAGGCCAGAACCCGAATTTCTGTGAATACTAAACTATACGTGTTTGGCCTTTTGCATTAGCCAAGAGTTCTTTTAAGGATAAAGTCACGCAATATTTAAACCAGGATTTTCCTGATTGTAAGTGTCATTTAACAACTAACTATATTATTCCTTGTAAGTATTAAAGACTGAGTAATGGCCCGTTTTGCAGAGTATTTGTTTTTGTTTTTAGTCAGTAGGACAAGAGAATGAAAATCTGAGGCTTTTGGTAAAGATTTTGGAACCACATTTTCAAAAGAGCTTTTGAAGTCGATAGAAATGTTAACATAAAATTTATAATGTCTACGTTAAACTCAGGTTTCTAAATCTACTCAAAAAAGTTTTTTTTGAAAGTCATATCTTCTAGTTTTGACAGAAAGCTTTTCTAGAGATCAAAAGTTATTTTGACATATTATCCAATTACTTCTATAAATAGTTTTTAAACTTAGAAAGTAAAAAAAAAAAAAAATCAGCTCTTAAAAAACTGCGTCAAACAGGTCCTAAGCCGAGAAACCGATGAGAGAGACACAAGATTCCAAGTTAAGATACTCTGCCCCAAAACCCAAGAGTCAGAACGAATTCCTGAACTGCAAAAGAGTAGGTAAGATATATGTTGACACTTCCTCATGGAAAGATAATATAGCTTAATCATAAATGTACCATGGACTTTGTTGGCCAGCTAGAGGGCTTGGAATGTTGTTCAGGACTATAGTACATTAAACAATAAACACTTGTTATATGAATGAGGGCTTTGAGGCTTTCTCAAGGACTCTTTTGGAATAAAATCGTTATAAAAAGGGGAAAAATATATATATATTTTTGATGTACACATAAAAGCTCTCTCCGGTTACCAAACGATTGTAGTTTGATCTCGGGCCCATCTTTTTTTTCTTTCTTTTCTTTTTTCTTTTAAATAATGATAAATAACTTTACGGGGTATATGAATTTTATTTCCCAAAGAGAAGTTAAGAAATCAAAGTACTTCTAGGTTTTGAACTTGGGAATTTTAACTCAAACCTCTCTATTCTCACTTGTTGAATAACTTGTTATGTACTCCTGAAAGCTCTCTACGGTCACCAAATTCGAATTGTGGTTTGATCTTGAACCCATTTTTTTATTTTTATGTACTTTTTACGGTATGAAAGATGAGACTCTCGTTTATTAAAA
The DNA here is from genome assembly GCA_038430175.1 of Ficus hirta. Lineage (NCBI taxonomy): Eukaryota > Viridiplantae > Streptophyta > Magnoliopsida > Rosales > Moraceae > Ficus > Ficus hirta. Next base: position 11,506,033 of record CM076596.1, read on the forward strand.
AGAAACGTAAATCTCAATGAATTAGGCTCAATGGGAATCTTGGGTCCGTCCAGATCTTTGAAAGAGTATAATAAAAACAGACGGGGGTTAGTTTGGATGAATCCTAGTTAGTTAGATGATAGCTAACTTGGGATTTCTACTTGGTTTCTTTATTTATTTAAAAAAAAAAAAAAAAAGTACTGGCATGGCTTGCTTATCTCCTAAGGCTCCAAGTGAAATTACCATTCTATCCAAAGTGTTGGGGCAGTTTTTCAAAAAGGCAAACCACGTGAGCTTTGCCAAGTTTAGTCGATTTGTAAAACAAGCAAGAACTTTCTAGGTTTATGGGGTTGTGTTAACAACCTATAAAAGAACCTCAGATGCAATTTTTGTTGTGTTAACCCACATGGATCTATTAGTTATTCTTCCATAATTTGCAGAAGAAAAAGAAGGGGTAAATAAAAAAAAAAGAAGTTTTCATTTTATTTTATTTTAAATTTTGTTCTTTTTTAAGCAATCATAAAAATTCTAGGATATACTGATTCTCCTTTTGTGGATCCTAAGGAGACAAATCATTCAAATTCTACTTCTTCTTCTTCTTTTATGTTTTTATTTTTATTTTTTTTTTCCTCCAAAAAAGTTCAAGTGCCAACTGGCTCTACCCCACGTCACCCCAAGCTCTTCTCCACGCTTATAAAGAGCAGGCATTGCCATCTATTTTGCACATATCATCCCTCGACTCGAGTCTCAATCTCTTGATTCTCTACACACCCCCCCTTCTCGCTATTCTTCGCCTTTAGAGATTTCTCCTTCACTTCCTTTTCACCTCACAACATCCAGGCTCTCTCTTCCGTTTCTTTTGATTTCTCTTCTGATTTTCTTTGCAACGCCGCGACACCCCCCTCCCCCAACAAAAAAAAAACAAAAAACAGAAAACAAAAACAAATCGAGTCGTTAAGAATGGCGTCTAGCTCAATGTCATCATGGACTGCCAAGCAAAACAAAGCCTTCGAGCAGGCTCTGGCCGTGTATGACAAGGACACCCCCGACCGTTGGTACAATGTCGCCAAGGCTGTTGGCGGGAAAACCGCCGAGGAAGTGAAGAGGCACTATGAAGTCCTTGTGGAGGATGTCAAGCATATCGAGTCGGGCCAAGTGCCCTTCCCAAATTACAGGACCACTCAGGCCAACACTAGCCAAGACGAAAAGAGGTATTTTATTCTACATGGTCAATTCAAATAATTCTCCACCTAAACTAACAGACCTTTTTTTTTTTTTTAATAAATAATATAAGCGTTACTATATTCAAAAGCAAATATCTTTACTATGTTAGTTTTTAGCATTTAATTCCCACCCCTTTTTCACAAACAACAGAATCTCCATTTTCCGAAAGTCGCCATCCAATACAAAGCAAAGCTTTCCTTCCATGCTGTAACCCGTCTTAAAAGAATGCTCTCTCTAGACTTCTTTGAGGCTATATATGTTTCATCACTCCAATTCTAGCTCCGCTTTGCATCGTTTCTGTCGATTCGATCGGTGTTAAAGAATCGCTAAAAGTACCGTTTTCTAGTTAAGCCTTTTTAGTAATTCTTTCCTTGATCAAAACAGCATTTGCACAGCTTCCACTTACACCACGAGGAAAGGGACTTTCCAAGAACCCTAAACACCCAAAAACAAAAAAAAAAACAAAAAAAAAAAAACGTCAAATCACTCCTCTTGTTAATTTTCTTAAAATTCAATTCCATGTACGAAAAGGGATCATTAGTGTCATCTCATCCTGTGTCCCCACTTCACTATGGTAGTCAAAATCTCTATAGACCCACTAATAAAAGTGAATATATTACAACCCACTAATAAAAGTGAATATATTACAACTGATATTTTGCATGTTAGAAAAATTGTTTATATATTAATTCAACTAGAATCCTCATGGCATCAAAATTATTGTCCTTCATTGCAGGGTGAGGAACCTCAAGCTTCAGTGAACAACAAAGCGAAGCAACGTCTCGTGTCGTTCCCCGAGATCGACAAGAATAATTATAGAATAATTACTAGCTTTCTGGTTATAATATTCCTCTAATGTATTAGCTTTTTTGGTGCATTGTATGTTAAGAATTTCCGTCCTGGATATTGGAGGGTTCTTAACTAATTTTAGTATTTTTCAACTCCTAAAAAGAAATTCCTATGTACGAAGATTTCTCTAATGGAAATCATAAATTTTATATTCTAAATTTTCTGCGTTATTTTCAGGCAATTATCGGATCCAAATTCTAGAGCACAAAGCCAAAAAAAAAAAAAAAAAAAAAAGAGTTCAAACAAAACAGGAACAGAATCATAGTAAACAAATGCTAAAAGAGGTGAAAGAAAAAAAAAAAAAAAAAAAGAGAAATGGGAAAATCTTTAGCGTCTGACCTTGGAGATGGGAAAAAATTCCGATTCAAGATTCGAATCTTGGTTGAACATGAGACGCTGGGTTTTTGATTAGAAGTTGAAGATGAAAATCTTTGTATTGATAAATAAAACAACAGGAAAAAAAATGGCGGGAAAAATTTACCTGAAGAATTATAAAAAATAAAAAAAAACAAAAAAGAAGCTACTTGGAAAAACTAAAAAAAAAAAAAATGCATGTGTTGCTGGGCGCCAACTTTAGTTACTTAAATCATGGAGTCAAATTTTTTTTTTCAAAGCGGTATGATTAAACAAAAAATTTTACGTTGAAATAAAATATACTTTTAAAAGTTTATATTCCTTAAATGATTAATTGAAATAAAAGTGTGTTTTTATTTATTTATTTGGCATTATAATTAAGTTTGAAATATGAGTTTACATATTATAATAAAGTTAAAATCTTGAGAATAACAGCAGTAATTTGATATTTTAAATATAAAGTTGGAATTCTCTAATTCCAAATTAAATTTTTTTTGAGGATAACCAAAATTTTTCTAAAAAAAATATAAATTTTACAATTTAAAAATTTCAGAGGGAGCAAACTAAAGAAAAATTTACCACAAATATTTTAATGGTTCAAAAGAATACTTTCTTTTTTACATTAATGGAGCAAAATATTATTTTGTGGATAGTTTTTTAACTTAAAAGTGGGGAATGTATACTCTATAGCTAGTGAATTTAGTTCTTAATTTACTGTTAAATTATGTTTGTAGTTATTTTGTTCATTAATATTATGGGGAAAAACCCAATACTTAAGTTCATGTCACTTACTCCGCATATAGATTTTTTTTTTTTTTTTTGGAATAATACTTTTCCAAATTTTTTTTTTTTTCATTTCAATTTCTTTACCATATGTTGATAACTTGATTGTCAATCAATATCGTTTCCAATTATTCTTTTTCCTATTCGATTCTTATTATTTTTCTCTGACCACTGAAAGCGTCTGGTAAAGAGTTCTCCTATCGGTATCAGTTGATGGACCTCAGAAGAAAAAGTGACTCATCTTCTTCTCTCTTTTTAGATTTTTATTTTTCTCTTTTGCCCTTTTTCTCTTTTTGAATTTATGAACTAATTATTAGAATAAAGGGTTTCCCCGGTCTTTTTACCGTATGTTTGGCATACCTTATTTATAGACTGCAATAGGGATTATTTATCCTAATTCTAACAATTAAAATTGATTCAGATCTCTTATTTAATTTTGATATCTCAAATGATATTTAATCAACTATATTATGTCATATCAGTTAATTAAGTTATTATTTGAAAACATCATATGACATTATATTATTGATTAAATGACGTGACATAATATGATTGGTAGGACATCATTCGAGACATATAAAATCGAAAAAAAAAAAAGATCTAAGTCTAAAAAAAAAAAAAGAAAAAAGAAAACCTCAAATTTTGTAGAAGAACTAGTCCCGAAACTTGACAGAATTAGAGTCATTTCCCCAATCCAAATTCAGGTTCTTCTCCTTAATAGATTAATAAGGTCCTCTTTCTATTTTTAGTAATTCAGCTTAGCTGCATACACTCATGACCTTCACTGCCAACAAAAAATGAAAATGTGTCCTTCCAGAAAATTAGAAATAAAAATGAAAACATGTTGGGCCCTTGTTTGGGAGCATTTGGGAAATGATTTTGAGATTGTGTTTCTAGAGAAAATGGTTTGAAATAAAAAAAAAAGTAAAATTATGTTTGAGTATGTTTCTCAAAATATTTATTAAGTGTATAAGCTTTAAAAATGAAAATGAAAAATAATTTAATTTCATTTTCTTAACAAAAAAATGAAAATGATTTTTGTTTTCGTTTTTGTTTTCTAACTTTGTGGGAAAAAAAGAAGAAGCTATTTTAGAACCATTTTTAAAACAGTTTTATTGGGAACTGTGAGATTTTTTTTCCAAAATGTTTTGAAAACAATACCAAACAAGGTTGTTGTTTTCTTTTTAAAATGCAATGCAATATCAACGGCCCAATAAAATATAAAAAAATAATGAAAGCCGAAAAGAAAAGGACTTCTAAGTTTTTAGTCCCTTGATTTTTTTTTTGGGACCAAGATTTATTTATTTTTATTTTATGAATGTTATATTTGATTAAAATGACATCCAATTGAAGCAACTTTACAAATAAGTTGGTAAAAAGTAAAAACTAAGAAATAATAGAAAGTAGAAAAGAGATAAAGCGTGGCATTTTTGTGGCATTTTTTTTTCCTTCACTAATATCCTCTGCCGAACAATTCACCTAACAACTTTTAAACTCGTAACTCTGTTAACCTCTTATCTCACAAAGAAAAAAATAATAATAAAATAAAAGGACAACAACTCTGTCAACCTCTTTTCTTCTCTCAATTTTTCATTTCTTGTCGGGTCTCATCCGGCACCCATGTCCATAGTTCTTTTAGCTTTGAACTAATTTTCAGATAAAAATATGTTTATAGAACCATATATATAGATCAAGACACGTACAAGAGATTAGGGGAAAAAAACAAAAACAAAACTAATATATAGAGCCTAAGGTCTCGTTTGGTGAATGAGCTTAAACTGTATTTTTTCATCTTAGTTTTTGTCTTTTTCTGAAAAAGTTTTTGTTTTTTTATGAAAAATCAACAAAAATTTTTAAAATTTTCAACTCAAACTGTATTTTTTTTATCTCAAACTCATTCACCAAATGGATCCTAAGTTTTTAAAAAATGATACTTGATTAAACTAATAAGTAACAATAATGTTAGCAGTTTACAAAATCTTTTTAAAACTAAAGTACAAGTTTCAAAAAGACTTTTCAAAAGTGCTTTTTGAAAAGCTGGGGTTTTGTTATTTTGATTAGAAACTCTTTTCAAGGACCAATTTTTTTTAATTAATCCAAACACTTTATGGAGCAACTTTAATACTCGACAAGGCGTTTAGAAAGATATTTCATACAACCAATATATATATCAAATCATAGACTGACCCACTCTTCAGTGTTACATATATATGACATCAGTTTAGATAATAGTTGAAATTAGATTTTTGGAGTTCTTTTATTTATTTAAAATGAGTAAATGATTGATTGAAATAGTGAATTTAAAATGGATTGTCACGTGTGAATGATGTAAAAACCTAAAATATGGTTGGATTTTGATGGGTCATACGTATCTTGTTTTATTCTTCTCTTGTTATGAGCGTTATAAAATAAAAATAAAAATAAAAATAAAAAAATGATTTCATTTTAATTTGAAATAAGATAGTTATGAATTTCTGAAACGATTTATATTATAGATAATTAGGTTGCGTTTGGTTTATCAGTTGAAGATGAAATTTTTAAATTGGAATTGATTGACTTTTTAAAAATTAATAATAAATTTTATTGACTTTTTAAAAAAAAGATAAAAATTAATATCAAAAAATATAATTTAATTAAAATTAAACTAGGAAAACTAACTTCGAAACGACTTCCAAACTTATAGTACATGAAAGAGCTGTTCTTTTTGTAGCTTTGTGTAATGCATCTGTGCTACAGTCTGCCAGAGAATCAAATCCCCACGTACAATTCCTTCTGTGCTATTCCTTTCACATTGTTTTCTTGCTCATTTGTCTCCATTGCTATTATTTGTCTAATTTTAGAAATTTGACAAGCACATGTTACAACCTATTCAATAAAAAAAAAAAAAAAAAACCTGTTAATCACAAATGGCCAAGTTTGATTTCCATGAAAAGGGCCCCAAGAACATCAAAGATTTAATGTTAAATTTGCAAGCTTAGAGAGGGTTAAAAAAAAAAAAAAAGTTCATTTGATGTGAGATTAGGTTGGTTTGTTCACCAACTTTTTCGTAATCCACGAGAGTAAATTATGCATGTGCCTCGGGCACTTCCCAGCTTCCGCTTATAATCTGCAAAAATTAACCAAATTTGTCCATCAAATAATCGAGTTTTATGGATATAATTGGACCAACTTGAAGTAGTTTAACATTGATTCAACTCCAAACAAGTCGTTTTTCTATTTATTTATTTCCCTACCTTGTTTATTGGGAAACTTAACCATAGCTTATACATAAGTTATATTTTTTTGATAACAAGCGGCATTTTTTTATTAGAGCTTTTTATGACAACATATGCATATCGGCATTCCCCTTTGGTAAAAGTTTAGAGGGGTATGTTAAGATTGATCACTCTCTTCCCACGTTTTTTGACTATGGAAAAATGAAAAATCTACAAAATTGACTTGATACGATTCAGTTAAAACAGAATCTTATCAGTAAGGTATTGTTCATATGATCTTTTTATTATAATAATGAGGTTTGTGGTGATAGCTCTTGAAATATTCATTAAAGATAAGCTTTGTTTTTGTACTAGATTGTTACTAGATTTATCTTATTATATATATATATATATATATATATATCATACTACTACATCTTTTTCTTGGCTCGAAAAGGCAGTGGAATGAAAAAAAAAAAAGAGAAGATATTCTCTTGGCAGTCAAAAGCAAACTAAAAAGAACAAAACGAGAAAACGAACAACCCAAAAAGTTTCCTGTTCATAGACAAATAATCATCGAACCAACTTACCAAAACTAGAACTGTTGTATCAAATTCACCACCAACATTGGGACCACTTGGAAATCTTTGATAGCTTAATATGTGCAAGAAACCAAGGCTTAAAAAATGATAACCTATGCATATGATAGAGGCATTATCTATTGGAACCGATTGCCTCATAATCAGTTTTGGAGTAAACAAGACAAGACATCACTTGGAACAATGAAAAAAAGAAAAAAAGACCCTTATATGTGCAAGTTTGTTGACAAACCAGCCCGGATAAAAGCATTATTGATTACCAAGTGACCATGGAATAATCATATATGTACGTTTCGTTTCGCATAATATTCTAAAAGCTGTTTTTAGACCTGTTTGGCAGAGTTTTCTAAAAATTACTTTTGATTTCCTAGGTCTAAAAGTAACTTTTGCAAATATTTGAATGATTTGTTAGAAGTGCTTACAGTATGGAGAAGTACTTCTTGTTAAAGCTAAGAAATATGAGACTTTCAAACTTGAAACAAAGTTTTAGTTAGACATTATAAATTTCATTTTAATAGTTTTATTACTTATTAGAAAACTTTAAAGCTCATTTTGACCTTATAGGCTATTTGAATTTGAACATTTACTTAGAAGTCATAACTTTTATTTATTTATTTTTAACTGGTTAAAAGCAAAAATAAAAGCTTTACCAAATGGGCCCTTTGTCTTCATGAGTCCAAAAGTTTCTTCTGGTAGTGTTTGGATGCTTTATCATAAATGCTTCGAGTTTCAAAAAGAATTAGCTTTTGAAAAAAACTTTTTGGAGTAGACTTATTTGTATCAGAGTTTAATTTTAAAATTAGATTAATATTTAGATATTTAATGTTTTAAATAGTATTCGATTTAGATTGGGAATGATGGTCTTGATATTTTCAAAAACTAAATCACTTTAGGGGATATTTTGTGATTGATTGTATAAATTCGAGGGATATTTTAGATATTTGCATAATAAGAGGGGTAACAATGGTATTTTGACTAGAACGGGGTTGGTTGGGTATTTTCTTGAATTTTTTTTTTAAATGTAATTGTGGCATATATTTTCAACTTAAAATTTTGAAGAAAATGCCCTAATATACACATGACATCATGTGTTCCAATAGTCAATCGCATGAATAGTGGTTTCATCTTTCAAATGAGCTCATGTAACCTCAATTAGTGCGTTTTCGTCCAAGTTTAATAACCCTAGTCGATTTGAGGATACTTTGTAACGTTTTGTTAAATTCTAGAGGAATTTTCCAAAATTAAAAGTTAACGAAGTAGTTTATGAGTTGTGAGAAGTTCATGGGATAGAAGTGTTGTTTTGGAGAAAACATGATTTTTCATCTTGCACTCAGATTTATCCTTACTCTTACTATTGGAACAAAATTTCGTTTAATACTTATCATTTGGGACATCCTTGAACAAGAGTTCTTTTTTTTTTTTTAATAAGAAAATAAAAATCAAGAAATTAGGATTAAACAAGTGATAAAATCAAGTACATTGTATGAACCCTCAAAGAACACTAAAAGTGGTGCAAAATTAACGAGTAATCAAAAGAGGAGCAATATAAGATATGTAAGATTTTGGATTCAAACGGGTATCTATCTCATCCTATTCAATTCGCAGGAATTAATATTACAAGTGGAATAAAAGAGTTAAATTCTTCTACAGTTTATTCTCCCTTTAATTACAATGAAACTCTTCACATTCCGGTATTGTAACCAACCAGTCTCTTAATTCACCTTAACTTCTATTGTTCATTTTCTTCAACCGACGCCCTTTACAACTCCAGGGTGTCCCCTGAGCTTACTTCCTTGAATGGATCTTTAGTGCTCGGGGCATCTCATGTTCAGGCATTCAACTATTCCGCTACCGAACTCTCCGATCCATAGGACAAAAGTCCAACACCATTGTTATCCTTTTTATGATCGTAAAAATACCACCCAACAGTTATAAGAACCAAAAACTTCATTAAAAAACGAAAAAAAAAAAATCATTTGAAGTACTTGGCTTTTCTGGATTACGTGAAAGCTTATCAGCTTCTAACGTCCAAGGCTCCAGGAAGAACCAACTTCACTTCATCACTTCAAGTGGGAAATTTTCGCCCTCAAAATCCATCCCGAGATAGCTTGATTTCTATCAAATGGCAATTCCCAGACATGAAAAATCTCCCCTTGGACAACAAGGTGTGTGAAGTAAAAAAAAATTTAGTCTTCCTCTGTCATTAACTGGCACATGCTAGCTTGATTTTCTAAGCAAACACAAGCAAAAAGATTATAATCCTTAAGAATGCAAGTTTTTGTCTTGAGAGAACTTCGGCGGCTAAACAACTTGAGATACAAATTTGAAAGAACAATTCACTTTTTATTAACAGAGACATAAGCCACAGATGGTGAAAACAACTCGCAAAACATCTTAGAACTCGACCGAAAATGCCTACTCAACTAAGCTAAGTCCAACTGAAATGATATACTAAAATTTTCATGTCCAAATACCAAAACTCTCTTTCTTAGTGACAAACATCCTAGTTTCCAACTGTTGTATTGAGGGGCAGAGAACTTTCAACTCCCTCGGCTTCTGAACTCCTTTCAGCAACAATCTTCGACATTCCAAACATCTGAAAAAACATACCCAAATTACTTGACCAATAATCAAAAGCAGACTAAATACAGACATACAAACATGGAAACAGAAATGGGAACAAAAGAAGAACCTTTTGGATGGTTTTCTTAAAGCAAGTTTTGTGTTCATCCATGGATGCATGTATGAACTCATCAATGTGATCCTTAACATCCTCCAGGAAACTGACCTCCTCGTTCTTCTTCTTTCGACATGATGTAGGGACAGGAGGGGGCGTGGCAGCAGATGTCTGCTTCTCGGGTTGAGTTTTGTGTGATTCCATCCTCGGTAAGATCTAAAATCGAGTAAGACATTTTCAACCATACATATGAACAAAGTTTAACAAGATGCAAAATGAGCTTTACTAGGGCCACTCTGTCTACGCCCCATAAAGTGCCACAAAACTACCCTCGTATTCGTTGTCAACAAATACATGAAATTGGCAAAAGTACTATATTTGATTGAAAAACACAAAACAAACCCCGAATTAACAATCATGAAATAAACTAACTTGCACAAGAACAAGAGTTAACTGAATTCCACAGAGCAAATATCTTATTCATCAACGCAAAAATGGCATAAGAACTAGAGTTAATTGAAACCCACTAAACAAATCTCCTATTCATTGCCATTCGATACACGAAAATGGAACAAGAATTCGAAACTATTGAAGGAAAGAAACGCCCAAATATGACCTCTGAATGAAAGAAAATCTTGCTTAGCAAACTGCACGACAAAGAGTTACTTCGAAAGACTATTCAACTACAATGCAACCTCAAAACTGTATCGCGTCTTTCGTCATTTACAGCATTGAATCCGTTTTGCAAAGTGGGTAAGTGTGTTCTGGAGAAAACCTCCCCAAGAAAGAAGATACAAGTCTAGAGCTACAAAATAAGCAATATAACGACGATTTTCGAGCTTTCTTTCAACCTTCAGAAATGAATCCAAATTCAGAGTAATTTATACACAAAATCAGGGCCTGCTTAAAGGAAACCCATCTAGGCAATTACCCAAGTTCCCTTTTAGGCCAATCCCCCTTATTATTAGGAAACTATATCAACTAATTATCCATAAAACTCTCAAAAATTGAAATTTATCATATTAATTAGGTTTTTTCAAGAGTAAATCCAATTACTTAGGCATCAGCTTGTTTCTTTATTATTATTTTTTTTTAAAGGAAAAATCTCATAAAAACATGAACAAGTGTTAACAAGCCCGGTGAGTAATTGGGAATTAATATAAAATAAATACATTAAATTAAAACTAACAAGAACATAGGAAAAAACTGGATAGGATCGTATATAAGAAGTGAGAATTTAATTCAGCAAAAACTAAAATAAAATAAAATAAAAGTAGTGAGAATTTCGGGAGAAAATCGAGAATGATAAAAGAGATTTCATTAAAGTTAGAATTGAAATCGAGAAGGAAACAGCAAGTGAAAAGGGTGAGGAAGCCCTACCTCAAAAATCGAAGAAAAGTTCCCCAGCAAATTTGGGTCTTCTACTTAGTGGAAAGCTCGGTTCTCAAGCCGAGAGAGAGAGAGAGAGAGAGAGAGAGAGAGAGAGAGAGAGAGAGAGAGATCGAAGAAGGAAAACAGGAAAGGAAGAATAGTTTTTTCTTTTTATTGGAAAAACCTACCATTGCTTGTTGAGAAAGAAATAAACAGAAATTAGTCCCTTTTTTTTCAACTCAAAATTATTTTTTATATAAAAATATGATTCTTTACTATTTATATAAATATAAAGTCTAAAACAAATTTTAAAGCCCGTAATTTTGTTATTTCAGTTAAAATAAGATGGTGTTTTTTACAATAAATTATATAAAATTTCAATAAAAATGAAACAAAATAGGTATGCATATATTTTTTAAAACACTTCAAGTTTTTATATTTTTTTTACTCTAAATAAATTTTTTTTTTTTAACCAAAAGTACATTTTCAAATATAATCTTAATTTCAATCTAAATATCTACAAAATTCGTCTCTAATTCCTTGCACAAATGGATTCTAAAATCAAGCTTTAAAAATATGAGGCGTGCTTATTTGTCCCGAGCAGGAGAAATTCACGGCCAAAATGATTGTTTCTGATTTGTTTTCAATTCAAAAATTTATCAACCTATTTATACTCAACAATCATAAAATAATATAGATGCCCATAAAATATTTGATATAATGGGCATGAAAACTATAGAAAAATACATGCTGATTGATTTATTTTATATAATGGGTATGAAAATAATAGAAAAAGTACATGCTGTAATAGTGATTGATTTGTCAAAAGGTTTTTTTTTTTTTTTTTTTTTGAGAAATAGTATTATAAAAAAATTTTAGGGTTCAAAAAAGTGAAATTAGGGATATTCAATGATGTGTGAATATACTTTTTTTTTTATAGGGAAAAACAATAGTTTATTCAATATTATTAATATCAGAGAGCACAAACGATATTAATACAAGAGAAATAAACTCGGTACAAAATAAATCGGCATAACTAGTAAAGGCCAAACTTGTTAAGAAGTAGATTACACTGTTTCCTTATTGAGAGACATAATAAACAGATCGACGTCTGACATCGGTCATCGTATCCTTCACATCAGTTATCACATTTGATTCTGGAGACCATGATAAGGGCTGTTGAATAGCCCTCACAACATTCAAAGCGTCTAACTCCAAAATCCAACTATCCAATCCACACTTATTGATTTATATATTTGAAACAAAAAACAATTCTATTTATATTAAACATAGGTGCGCATTTAACTTCTTAAAAATCATGTTATATTTAGTTATAATCAATTTAGTGTATAAAAGGTGTATTTATAATGAATTTTAATGTAATTTTATTATGGAGTAAAATTATAATTAAAATTAATTTACGATTTAATATGGGACATTTATAATTTTTTGCAGGTGTAAATAGAGTCATTCGACAAATAAATTAAAAAAAAAACTTTTGTAGCACAATTTAACAAAGCCCAATAGGCCCATAAAAAACAGAGCCCAGAAAGTTAAAGGTGAAGCACATCATCTACAAATTATAGTAAATTGTGTTTTAATGAAATTAAATATATAGACTCCGTTTGGAGCTCAAGTTTAAACTTAAGGTTTAAATTCAAATTTTTATCTTTTTCTGAAAAATTTTTTTATCTTTTCTAAAAAGTCAATAAAAATTACTATTCAAACTTAAAAATTTTAACTCAACTCAAACTTAACTCAAACACCAAATACCCCATAGAGTAAACAATAAAAACTTAAAACATTTGAAGTAAACAACAGTAAATAGTAAATTAGTTGATCAAGTTTTATCCCAAAAGCAAGAGGATATATAAAACCATAGGGATTCTCCCTATGGTGGGTGTGTGGGCGTGTTTATCAAAGAAGGAGGAGAGACAAAAAAATCTTCAACTATATATGTTTAATTGAAACACCTCTAACCACTAATATAAATAAAGATCTCGAGTTGTTATTTATTTTTTAGACTAAAAGAAACTAAATAATTAAATCTAGAGAGAAAAATTATTTATTCTCCATTAATAGTTAATTTTTCAAAGACACTTGTGGTTGGAAGGAGAGAATTTGCCATTGAAAAAAATATGGAATGTGTGTCCCCACACACACACACACGCCGTTCGTGGAAAAGAAAACAACCACGAAGGCCTAGTTGATGAAGCTCTTGCGGTGATTCAAATTTTGAGATAGTTTTGACAAACGTGCTGATCAATTCTTTAAGAGGCGATGACAATGAACTAAATAATTGTTCATAGCAACTTGAGTTAGGCATCTTTTGGTTATTTAGAAATTTAAAATTTTTGTTGCGTTACGATCTGGTTATTTTTTCAACAAAGGATCCTACTTGTACTGAAATTGGGTGTGCTGTTATTATTATTGTAATAATTGTTTTTTATTTCGTGAAACTAGGTAGACTGTTAATTGAAGGTTTTGTTCTACTTGTAGGACTCGGTGCCCCATTAATCATGGGGAATTCCAATCAGGTTTCCGCGGAGTCATCCATGATTGAGTTGAAATTTATGCTCTCAGTGAACTTTTATATATATATATATATATATATTTAATTTTACCTTTAAAAAAATGATTTATGCTCCAAGTGAACTTTAATATATATATATATATTTTTAATTTTAATTTTTTAAAAAATTATTTATTATTCTTTTATTTTACTTTACTAAAGATTGATTATATCCCTAAATAACCCATTTTAAAAACTTTATCTTTCAACGTACGTTTCTACTTAAACAAGAGACTAGTTCGGTTGTTAAGTATCTCAACTATAAGTCTTTATATGGATTATTGATTGCAACTGTGGGATTTGAATTAGACAATCTCCATATAATATGAGATTACCACTGTAAGAAGATTTTGAAGTTGCATTATTAGATCTATCTCAGAAGCACCATTAGATTTAAACCGTGACAACCAAATTTATTTATTTATTTATTTTGGTTGAAAGTGACAAAGGAGTTTATGATTCCTACTACATTGTGCTCTCACGCTAAATAATACATATGTCCTACTTGTGGGACTTGGTATGCCATTAATTGTGGTGATTGTCATGAATAATTAAACTAAAACAACAATAATACACTTGCAATTCAGTAAAATTGAAGAAAGATGGAAAAGTTTTTGGTAGGGTAGAATTTAAGTACTCGACTAATTATTTAGTGTTTATTTCGACCTCATAAATTATCTTGATCTCAACTAAAGCTACAACCACTCTCATAATCAAATTTATTATCATATTGGCTGTAATCACGTCGCAAGCGTGAGATTTTATTAAAAAAATAATTAAATTATGTTTCATAAAAAAAAAAAAAATGATCTTGGGATATTCATAAACATAGATTGTGGAGGTTCGAGAGAAGTTGATTATATTTGACTCCATTTTAGATTGTAGAGTTCAAATTCTCCTTCATAAATTTTAAAAAATAAATAAATTAATCTTCTAGGTGTTTTTTTTTTATATATATATTAATGTTTAAAAAGGATTATAAATGCAATATAATAAAATAAATTGTATAAATATAATATTTTAATTAAAAAATATCAAATAAAGAAAAAAGCTACAACGTCTTTAAAAAAAAAGAGAGAGCATGACAAGTTAAGGAAAAAAAGAAAATCATTATAATATCAGTGAAATGAAAGAGGGTTCCACATCTGGGTGAAGCAATTAATAAATTTATTAGAATAAGATAGTGTACATGTTAAATCAATGGACAAAAAACGTAAAATAGACGCTGAAGAAACTGAAGTTTACCAAATGAAAAAAATGTCTAAAACGTTTTCTTAAAAAACCTCATAAAAAAGGTCCTACAATATAATACTCTTTGTATTATGATCTTTCTATTATGCTTCATTTAGATGATCTTTGTATCATGCTTCATTTAGATATCCCATTTAATTTCAGTACAATATAATACTCATTTGGTTTCTTAAAATATTGTATTTGAATACAATTTCATTTGAACAGTAAATCCACTTATTTTACTGTTCATCATTTTTTTTTTTATCTATTCTATTAATTATATCATAAATTTTCTCTCATTGACATTTACTAGAACGACCATTCAAATACAAATAATACACACGTACATTATATCTGAATACTATGGTCAAAAGGGAACATATGAACATACATTGGAATATAATATCAAAATAATAGTATATTACATCCCAACGGACCATTAATGTTCTAATGGTGACCCCAATTCTCGTGGAGCAAAATATCTGGGGTACTCCAAAGCACACGATTGAAGTACAATGAAAAAAAAAGGACAAAAAAAAAAAAAAAAAAAATCACATGTTGAAAACAGATGAGCTGTACCTACACGTACTGTACACTTCGCATACTGCCCTGATTCTGTCTGTCGAATGCCTCCCCGAACAAACAAACCCCGAAGTATGCTTATGCAAGTGAAAACCCAAAAAAAAAAAAAAAAATTAAATCTTAAAATAGGTTCAGAAAAAATATAAATAATATCTTATTTTATTATTCTTGAAATTTTATATATTAAAATAAAAATAATCTTATTTAAATTTTAAATAATAAAATTATGAATTTTTAAAAATTAAGATTATAACGAACCTATAGAGATATGAATATAAAATCATTCGAAAACCACCAGATATCAAATATAGTTCCAAACGGGCCCTGCCCTGAATCTTCCTCTGGTCCTGTAGTTTACCATTTTTTTTAATTATTATTATTATTATTATTATTTTTTAAGAGGACGCAAGATTTCTTCACCAGAAACGTTTCTGATTGACTTCTCCATTACGGTGATGTAGTTAAACTATCAGCCTCTCATCTAAACCCCACAATTTTGTCCCAATTAGGCCACACTAAAATTCACCTACTTCTTCTTCACATCTATAAAAACTCAAACTCCTCTTTAGAGACCACTTCACTAACTTCATCAAATCAGAAACATTTCAAAAATGAGCTCGGTGGTGAACGCCATTAATGGCGGAGCTCAGCTCCACCACCACCAGGCTAAAACCAGACTCCCTGATTTCTTACAGAGCGTTAACTTGAAGTACGTCAAGCTCGGCTACCACTACCCGATGACTCACCTCTTATCTCTCTGTTTAGTCCCACTAATGGCGGTCACCGTCGTCCAGGCTTCCCAGATGAACCTCGACGACGTCCACCAACTCTGGCTCCACCTCCGGTACAACCTCGTGAGCGTCGTCGTCATTTTCGCCTCGACAGTGTACATCGTGACGCGCCCCAGATCCATCTACCTCGTTGATTTCTCCTGTCACCGTCACCTGCCCCATTTGGAAGTCAAGTTCGAGAAGTTCTTGAGGCACTCGAGGCTCACCGGCGATTTCGACGAGTCGTCGCTCGAGTTCCAGCGCAAAATCCTCGAGAAATCGGGCCTCGGAGAACGGACCTACGCCCCGGAAGCTGTGCACTTGATTCCTCCGTGTCCGACAATGGCAAAAGCCCGAGAAGAGGCCGAGCAGGTGATGTTCGGCGCGTTGGATAATCTGTTTGCGAAAACTAATGTCAAGCCCAAGGATGTCGGAATCCTTGTCGTGAATTGTAGTCTTTTTAACCCGACTCCTTCGCTTTCTTCCATGATTGTGAATAAGTACAAGCTTAGGGGCAACATTAGGAGCTTCAATTTGGGAGGAATGGGGTGTAGTGCCGGTGTTATCGCTCTCGATCTCGCTAAGGACATGTTGCTGGTTCATAGGAACAGCTACGCCGTTGTTGTCAGCACCGAAAACATCACGCAGAATTGGTACTTCGGAAACAAGAAATCGATGTTGATCCCCAACTGTTTGTTCCGAGTAGGCTGCTCCGCGGTTCTTCTCTCGAACAAGTCCTCAGATCGGCGTCGCGCCAAGTACAAGCTCGTTCACACCGTGAGGACTCACATGGGGGCCGATGATAAGGCCTTCAAGTGCGCCTTTCAGGAGCAGGACGATGCAGGGAAAATAGGGGTGTCATTGTCTAAGGATCTTATGACAATCGCAGGCGGAGCTCTCAAGACTAACATCACCACACTCGGTCCTCTCGTCCTTCCGATAAGCGAACAGCTTCTGTTCTTTGCATCTCTAGTCGTGAAGAAGCTGTTTAGCACGAAACTGAAGCCCTACATACCCAATTTCAAGCTCGCCTTCGATCACTTCTGCATACATGCTGGTGGGAGAGCCGTGATCGATGAGCTGGAGAAGAACTTGCAGCTCCTCCCCGAGCACGTCGAGGCCTCGAGGATGACGCTCCATAGGTTCGGGAACACCTCGTCGAGCTCGATTTGGTACGAGCTCGCCTACATCGAGGCCAAAGGGAGGATGAGGAAGGGACACCGGGTTTGGCAAATTGCACTCGGAAGCGGGTTTAAGTGCAACAGCGCTGTTTGGAAGGCTCTTAGGAATGTGAAGCCTTCCAACAATAGTCCTTGGGCAGATTGCATTGACATGTATCCGGTGAAGCTAGTTTATGCTTGATTCATATAAGAATCTTTGTCCATTATTTTTTTCTTTTCTTTTAATTTTGTTTTTTATTTGTCAAAAATGTTATTTTTGCTTAGAGTCACAGGCCTCGTTTGGTGAACGAGTTCAAATTGTACTTTTTCATCTCAGTTTTTGTTTTTTTCTGAAAAAAGTCTTTGTTTTTTCTGAAAATTTAATAAAAATTTTTAACTCCAACCGTACTTTTTCAACTCAAACTCATTCACCAAACGGACCCATAATGTTATAGTCATGTTCTAAATGATTAGTACACTCTTGAAAGGTGTTCCAAGTTCTTCAACTCTGGCTCCTTCACTCCTATATCTCAAATTCTTATGCCTAACACAAAGATTTGTTCCGAAAATCGTGTCCGGGTTCGGCTATACAATGATCTAACAGGCATTTCATTTTATTCGCGGAAAATCGGTGTTTATTTATTTATTTTTTGCAGTGATAAATTTCTAGATTGATTTTCTCTAGGCTGCTAGTTTTTTTGGCCAGCATTTCATCAAACAAATTGCTTGTCTGAGAAAGTATTGTAAGGTGTAATATTGGTTCTAATAAATTGGCTAGTTACATAACTTGTCAATAACGCAAGGTGTGAAATAAATTATAAAGACTGAAGAAAGTGTACTTTTTTTCTTTTTCCAATTATAAAGGGTCAGCAGAGTTTTTGGTGTTTCAAATGATTTAGAAGACATGAAAAAAGACATGTTATTTTCTCTGTGGCAATAAGTTTGTACTGATGTTGCCCATTTGTGAAAATCAAAACACGTTTAGTAAATCAAAAAAGTATACAAATTATTTTGAGAATAATTTGTAAGTGTACGATATCTTTAGTGCATTCTATTATAACCCACTAAATTTCTTTTTTTCTTTTTTTTTTCCCCTCTTTTTTAAGACTTGAGAAATTTCTGTACTGGAAAAATTGTTTTGGTGTCTGCTGAGTGCTCCCTTTAGATTATTATTATTTTTCAAATTCATTCTACAGTTGCATTTCAACTGCTAGCTAAACCAACAGAGTTTAAAACGCCCTTGTATGTTCCTTTAATAATATAGGCTCATACTTCTATTTATTTTGGAACAAGTTATTTATTTATTTATTTATTTTGAAGGTTGCAACAAGCAAGCCTTCTTTCGTATGAAAATTTAAATTGGGCCACAAAAGAAAGGATTTGGGCCATATGAGAGAGATAAATAGGGGACTAAAATAATGGCATTTTTGAAAGGTATAATGGTAAATTGCCGTATAAAATTTTAAATATAATAATAAATAACATAATCAAATTTATGATCAAATAATATCAAAAAAATAAAAATAAAATAACCACGTCATTCTTCCTCTTTTCTATAACATGAAACTATACACTTAAATTTGTTGTTAAAAATTAACCGTAAATTCAAAATTTTTTAGAAAATCCAAGGATATTTAAGATTTTACTAGAAATATATGCTATAATTTATCATCTTTTAAAAAATATGCTATAAACTTCAAAGATACTTATAAAATACTATTTACTACAATTTCCATAAATAGGAGGGATGCAACAATTATTGACTTTGGATTGACTTTCGTCACATTAAAAAAAAAAAGTGAAAATTACCTAAATAATAATTTTTTTTCCCCATAAAGATGACCAACATGGCACAAATTCCCAATTCTTGATCAATATGACACAAATTTTAGTTAACTTTAGTGTCAATTACTCTAGTGTTAATTTATGTGTTATGTTGATGAAATGGTCTTTAAATTTGTGTCATTCGGTACTTTTCTCTATAAAAAAAAAACTTTCAGTTTTGTGATTACAGACATTGCATAATAGATATAGCCCAGCAGTAATTAGAATAACGTGACTACTAAAAAGGTGAAGAGTTTGAATCCCCACACACCTCAAAAGAAAATTTTTTTCTTCTCTCTTCTCCAATATCTGGTGCCTCGTTTTATTATTTCCTTCATTCGAAATCCAAGCTTCCCTCTCGCCACCATCTCCGTCACCCTTATCCTAACTCGTCCTCTATCCTTCCCCTTCTTTTATGCATGAACACCAAATGAGCTCACCGGTAAGATCTCTGGAGCTTGGAGATCAAAATGACTACCACCAGTTTGTTGGATTTTTTTTTTTTTCCGCTTCCAGATTTTCCGAAAGTTTCGGTAAGAGCATGCTTAGATCATTAAGAAACAACACAGTTTTCTTGTGTTTTTGTGGTTCTAAGTATATATTTTTGCCATGATTTTTTTTGGTGGGTTATGTAATTATGTTTATATTTTATGATTTTTTAAATTCGTCTAGAGAGATAACCAGCCATCGACAAGGTTGGTTACCGCCCATTATTGATAAGGGCGGTTTCCGGCTGGTATCAAGACGGTTACTGATCGGTAACTATGTGGATACAAGTGGCCGCTTTTTAACTATGTGGATACCGGTGGTTATCAACCCGTATTAATGTGATTTTTGACTGAAACCTATCACAATGGTTATCAATCGGTTACTGATCGTAATCAAGGTGGATACTAATGGTTACTGATAGGTATCACGTATTTACCAACTGATAATTTAAGGATATATTTAGCATTCATATTGAAATATTGTAATAGGATATGGCATGACATTTTCTGCTATATATATACACATATATATATATATATATATTTCTATGGCACAACTCAATTCAAGCCATGAATATGGGACATCCTTGTAAAGCGAAGTTTTCCAAAAGAGTAGTCTTCTTCAAATTTCCGGTCTTTTAGAAAAAACGGGAGAATCTTTGTTACAGTTTCAAGAATTTGGAAGAGTGTACGCTTCCTCCATTCCATTTATGCCCAATATTTGGTGGATGATGAAAAAGAACATGTGCTTTTTTTGTTTGTTTGTTTGTTCTTTCTTTCTTTCTGCAAATACTATTTGCCAGGAACAAGGACAGAATGAAGCATACACAAGGAAACCGTATAAATGGAGAAAAAAAATCACCTAATTTCCCATCTTTCAGAGAAAAATTATGCGAATAAAGTTAAAAATAAAAGTATGACGGGTTTTTAAATTTAGCCAGCCTGAAGAAGTGAAAGAGAGAAGGAAAAGGAGTGAATGTGGTGGGGTGTAGTCTATTTTTGGACGATGTTCCAAGTGCATCGCCTCTGCTATGTTTATGAACGATTGGGTCTATCACAACTAATAGGCTTGATGGGCTGTACCAGTAAATCATTGATTGATATTGGTTAGTCACTAATTAATTTTCGTATATCAAGTTTATTCATGATAGATTATCAAGTAATACATCATTGATGTATCATTTAATTAAAAAAAAAACGGTATTTTTTTATAAATTAAAAAAACTTGGCACATATACTAAAAATGACTTTAACAAATGCTACTTTCTTATAAACCCCTTATTTTTATTGTGTTTGGTTATATTATGTGTCCGCTAGATATGTTTTTTATCAGTTTTTAATGTGGTCTTGATATTACGGGATTCTCGATAATGGTCAATCGGATATTTTTACCGATTATAAAAAAATTATTAAATATGTATGTTCGACCTTTAGTGTTGTCTTTTCAGATGTCCGTTTATGCAGTCCGATACACCTGATTTCTTCTTGAGCATTTTATTCAAACGTGTGAATGGATGCTTGTAATGCCTTTCTGTAAATTAAAACATATTTACCATTTTAACTAAGCCAATTGATTTTCATTCTCAATTAGTTCAATAAAGTTTGTTCGGAAGTCTCTGTTTTCATGACACCAAACCGACTGAAACTCAAATTTGAAAACGTCAAACACGTTTCGGTTTGAAAGGGTTCTAATTGCATTAAATTGTGTGGACTTGAATAGTAAAAATAGCTCAATGTGTTTTAATTGCAGTGGATTTGAGTTGGTACATATGGACATTAAATGCTTTATCTAGAATTTTAATTTTTACTTGATTAACTGATGTGACACAGTCACTTCAGCGACCAAGCTACTAGTCTGTTTACGAGTAAATACGTTTTATAAATAAATTATTTTATTTATTCACCGTAAACTCAAATATTCATAAAATATGTTATTTGTAATAATTTATTTTTTTTTTATCAAAAATGTTATTTACTTCTTTCTCCCTTGGTTTCTTGGTAAGTAACATATATTGGTAAGTTATTTTAGTTATTTTTTATTATTTTTTTTATTTTTTTATGAATAGAAAGGTTCTGGTGGTGGCCCTTTTATTGTCTCATTTTCAGCCCCACAGGTGAGAATTACTTCTCTGGGAATGGCAAGGAAAAGATGGGCCTCTAATCTAGCCTCTTACAGTTGTCAATTCAGGTCCTGTCCAGAATATCATCAATCCAATGCATCCACAACCAAAGCTAGAGCGAGGGCCTTATGGGAGTTCCATGGGGATCGAACCTGTGTGGACGAAAAAAGAGGCTAAGGAAGGCGCCACCTTCTTTTACCACCCTATCCACCCCTGTAGATGTGGTCAGTTATTTTAGTTGATTCATTAGCTACTATGCCTCAAAATTGGGATTGATGACAAGAGATTTAGTGTTTAAAAAAAAAAAAAATTTAAATCATGCTTTAAAAAAATTAAAATTTTTTTGATAGCAAAAAAAAAAAAAAAAAAAAGGATTTAAATAATGAGTACTAGTGATAAATAAATTCTATTTCTAAAATCAGCCTATCACTTGTAATGTTTTTTCCCCCAATTTAAGTATGTTAGAAAATGACAGATTTATTTTTAGAATAAATTAAACCAAGTCTACTCAATTTAATTTTAATATTATTACGCGTAATTTTAGTACTATTGATTTGATCGTCCAATCAGCTTCATTTCTCCAACAGTTGCATCGACAATTACAAACCATGACGAAAGAGATTCACAGGACGGCAATACTGTTGCTGATAGACTTGCTTCTCATCATGTTATGATAGATCATATATCATGATGGACGAATATTCCTGATTTTGTTTCCATTCTGGTTAGGAGAGATATGGTCCCTTTGCCCTATTATCGTTTTTAGGTCTCTGTTTTTTAGTTGTTCCAAGACAAACGTATAGATACTCTTTTTTCATTTCTTGGTTTTTTGGCCCTTAGGGTTTTACATGAAAAGATTTTAATGAGTTCTATTTTAGAATATGATTTTCAAAGGTATGGTTATGGCTGATCCTTTTGGCATAAGATTTTGCTTGTTCTTGTTTACATCAGTTGGTTGTTCAGTTGTTCTCGTATGGGTAGTTATTATTTATTTTAATATATGAGTGGAGTGCTTAGCATGGGGACGAGGTTATTAGTGAGTGTCAACCTAGTTGGGATGTGCTAGTTTCTCCTGATGTTAATTGTTCTCTGTCATCGTTTATATGGAAAAAAAAAAATCTTTATCTAAAAAATTACAAACCATGACGACAGAGCAATTAGAGAACGAGCTATATAAGTACCTTGTGGTCCTTTTGCGGGATCATGGTTCGATTGCAGTGGGCAGAATTTCTGATAGGTTTATTCAATATGGTAGATAGAATTTCTAATAGTTGGATTTTTTTTGTTATTTATAATTTGTAATATGTATACTAGTTACATTCTGAACTTTTCTGTGAAATTTGGGTCTGGATAACACATGGGATAGACCATCCGTGACAAAACTAAAAAAGATTTTGATTTTTTTTTTACAAAATATAGTTTACTGTAAAAATCGTGTGGAAAGTGTCACGCCAAAAAAGAAAAGCACGACTCATATTCAATGACGATATTAAAATTATCATGTAATCCTCACAATGTTTAATGATCGTCATGATACATTTTCAAGACAATTTAAAACCGTTACAATCCTTAATTTCTATACTAATGGCTTCTTATGCTTTAAGATCGTAAGATTTGTCTTACTTTATTTTATAATAAATTTTTGCTCACACAAATATAACATTCGATGAAAGAAAAGGAGCTTTTTCGATGGGGCTATAATTTTAAATTACATTTGTTGAAAAAAAATAAAAACAAGGATTATCTCTTTTTTTTTTTCTTTTTTGTCTAACCCACACCACCTACGTACGGTTGTCATCATATTTATATGGAGGTGCTGTTGGTTTAGCTTTCTTGTATTTTCGTGCAAATATATATATATATATATATAGATATATGTATATGTGTGTGTATTTATTTTTTGTCAAAACAAACACCAACTGTACTTCGGGGGGGTATGCAAATAAAAATACTATAATGGATAAGAAATGAAATTACAGGGGGTGTTATATCAATATTTTTATTGAAATATACTTATGATTAATTTTGAAATAAGTAAGATATATAATAGCAAATTTATTTACTTTTGGAAGGGTGTGACAATAAAAGCACCCATTACTTATTAAGAGTTGAAAATACACCTCTAATTTGATAAGTAAACTTATGAATGGAAATGAGAGATATATAGTTCTTCCATTTCCTCTTTAATTTTGTTTAATCTTGACTTAGGAAATATACATACATACATATATATATACATACATATATATATATATATATATAAACGTAGTTAGAATTTGGGCAGCAACTCTAAGTTAGTTGAAGAATATACTATTTTTTAGTGTGTTTACTAACAAAATGTGGAAATTCCATTTTGTCACCAAATATATGTTTTCTGATTATTGTAATTTCCTACAGCTTGCTTGTTGGTTCACTTGCTTTTTGCTGTAAAAACGAAATATATAGGAAGTGGTGCTTGAGAAATTGATTATGCAGAACGACATTTCGCAAGAATACAAAGCTTCAAGCTAATTCCTTCAGAAGAGAAAAGAAAAGAAAAGAATTTTAAAAAAAAAAATCTTCTAGCTAGTGCTAATTAGCCAATAGATTAATTTTCGGATAAAAGTTTTGTTTTATGTTTTTAAAATAGTAAATGTTTGTTTATTAAGAAGTTGCTTGTTTAGGGTGTGTTATTTTGGGTATATGGGGGAGAAAAAACTTTCTTTCTTCTTCTTTTCTTTTACTAATGACAAAATTAGTTACAATTAGAGTAATAATAGCTTTTTTTTGTGGTCATTTTATGTGAGAGTTTTTCTTGTAGTAAAAAATTTTAAAATTATAAATGGTCGTTTTAAATGTGAATTGAGGAATGTGAGTAGAATGTACCATTCTAGGTTTAAATGCTGTTATTATATTTATTAAAAGAAGATTTCTTTTTATAACCCACACCACCAACGTACAATTATATTCTTAATATTTGTGTGGATGTGCTCAAGATAATCGTACCAACTTGTACTCTCATAAATTATATAGGGTTTGTAAGATGTCAAATCCAATTCAATATGAGAACCATACGTCTTAATTAGCTGTATATATGTACGGGTATATATGCTCTATAGTATATATGTGTATACGCTTAAAGGAGTGGATAGATTGGTAAAAGAGGGTGATGCCTTTCTTAATCTCTTCTTTCATCCATCTAAATTCGGATCCCCGTAGAACTCTCGTAAGACCCCGCGGTGACGTTCTAGGTAGGGTCTAGGTTGATGATTGAAGAGGCTAGATTAAAGGTTCATCTCTTCTTTACCATACTTAGGGAAATTAATCTTACCTGTAGGGCTGAAATTTGAGTGATGATGAGACCACCACCAAAGCCATTTTCCTACCAAACTCCCTTTAAAAAAAAAAAAAAAAAAAACCACATACCAGAAGTATTAGCCTGGCCTTCTACATTTTCCTATTGGATTAGGAATGCGTTTTTCTTTTAAGTGTGGAACCATATGTCTCCTTATTATAGCATCTTTAATACGATGATAAATTATTGTCTATGATAAATTTTGATATTTGTATGAAAAAAGTGCTTTTTAATAATAGAGTGTTATAATTAATGTCAAATTTTCATATGCTAGACTTTGTGACAAATTTAACACAAGGTATAAAGTGTTTATTTATTTAGATATTAAATATTTACATTTTTTAATTTATTTAAATACTAAATATTTACTTTTATAAGTTTCAAGGCATAATAATGATTAAAAAAGAAAAAATATATAGAATTATAAATAGCGTTATGTATTGGAACATAAAATAACACATGTTATTTTTCAAATTCCTTTATTACATATATAATATTGACATAAATAAATGCATTGGAGATTGTCTTTATGTGTATTAATTATTTGTTAGCCGTAGTTTGACCTCTGTTTGTAGTTGGTTGTACCTTGTTGTATTTAAGAGGCAACTTGTTTTTTTTCCTACAAATATATTTATGTATATATACACACGTATATTGTCAAACAAATCCCAACTGTACTTAGAGGGATATGCAAACAAAACAAAATAATGGATATGAGAAGAAATTTCAAGGGATGAACAATAATATTTTTAAATAGGTATTATCAATTTTGAAATTGCTAAGGTATATAATGAGCAAATTAAAAAAAGAAAATTTCAACAAATTTTTTAGAAGGGTATGAAAATATCACCCATTTACGTACTTATATATATATATATATATACATGTATATATCTGATGAGAGGGAACTAGATTTGCAGTCCTTTATATAATCACTCATTTACTTATTAAGAGTTAAAAATACACCTCTAATTTGATAAGTAAAGTTTGGAAATGAGATATAGTCTTCCAATTCATCTTTAATATTGTTTAATCTTGGCCTACAGAAATATATGTATATATAGTTAAAATTTGAGTAGTAACTCTAAGTTAGTTGCAGAATGTAGTCATGTACTATTTTCTAAGATGTTCTTAACAAGACGTGCAAATTCCATTTTGTCACCAAATTTGTTTTCTGATATTTATTGTAATTTCATAGACCTTGCTTGTTTGGTTTTGTTAAAACGAAACAAATGTGACAAATGTAGATTTGAAATTCTAACATAAATAAGAAACTCGAAACATATTAAAAGTCCACACACAAATGATAATAAATGGATTAAAGAGTGTAATTGTAAGAGTTTGAACTCGTGATCTCATATTCTAATATCATGTTAATTTACTAATTCATTTCAAAAATTTAAGTTATTCGAAGGTGGCTATTAATAATTTTATATTCCAACAGGAAGTGGTGTTTGAGTAATTGTTCATGCAAAATGTCATTTCTCAAGAATACAAAGCTTCAAGCTAATTCAGTTTAAAAAAAAGAAAAAAAAAAAAAAGCTTTTAGCCGATAAAATTAATTTTCAGATAAAGTTAGCATTGACAATAAATTTCAATTTCAACTACGCGTACCTGTTGAGCCCACAGCTCTAACTGAGACTTTGTGATTGGACGATCTCCCACTTGTCAAATTGATTATACCAATTAAAGTTCTCCTTATAATATGATGAAACTGTCGGTCGTTAAATCATAATGCATATTTTAATTTCTTAGGAAAAATTTATGGTAAAAATTTGACAATTTAGAAATAGATTATTTTCGCTTTCTTATTTTTAATCACAGTTGATCAATATAAGACAGCTTGCAAGATATCTTAAGTTCTTGCCTTAATCGTGCTGGGGATCTTATAGATCTTCTTCAGTCGACTCTAAAAATCTAGAACGAGTTTATCAGATTTTTAATTCACTCACGGATTTGATGATATTGAAGACATTTAAACTCCAAAATAGTATTCCTAAAGCTCCTAGAATTCCTGAGGTTCAGTGGAAAAATTCTACTCCGGGATGGATTAAGACAGTATAGCTAATGGTTCTCCGGATATGGCAGTTTGCGATGGCATCTTTCGCACTTACAGAGATTTCTATAAAAGTTGTTTTACTTAGCCTTTGGTTAGTCTTCATGCATTTGAAGGCGAGCTTATCACTACTACAAAATGCGGATTTCAAGACAGAGTTTTCACGACCGTTTTTAAAAAACAATTGTGGAAAGTACACCAAAAACACAACACGGAACTAGGTTTCTGAAAACGATCGTGGAAGCATCTAGATTCCATGATCGTTTTTGAAAATGGTCGTGATATCCTCTTTTTGTTGATATACCGTTGTGGTATCCTCTTTTTGTATGAGTGTATGGAGTTATTACGGAAATTGATTTTGATAGGACGTTCAACTGGACACATCTTTGATTTAGATGTGATGCTACATACATGGTCGATCTTCTCAAACATGAGTAAAAATGTTCCTTGTAAATTCCTCTCAAGTGGTTGCGAGCTTTGAATTGTTTGGAAAAGATAATTATTGCCTCTCACGTTTTATCTATATCTCTCTTTTATCATTTAGAGATGTAATTTTTTGTATTTGTATTTAATTATTTAGAATACTAATAGCTGATGTGTGCATGGATCTTTGGGAATATAAGTTAATGAGAGCTAGATTGATTCATTCTCTGTGTTATATACATATATATATATATATATATATATATGTATGTGACGAGAAAGTAACTCATATTTGAAAAAAATAGAATATCTGAATTAGATTGACACGTTCTAATAATAAACTGAGTAATGCATATAAATTCACATGCATGGTGACACGCAGAAGCCCTTGTCTTCATTTGTAATTGTCATAACGTAGATTTCTAAAATGATGAAGGACGAGGACACAAGGACGTCATTTGTTTTTTTCAATAAAACAAAAAAAAATTTAAATGCACATCTCTTACTATATTGTAAAAGCAAAAACCTCTTTCATCTTCTCTCATGGATCGTTACATGACAGATCATAAATAGACACCCGTCAAATGGCAATTTTATAAAAGTTTTTTCAATTTTGTTTTTGTTTTTGCTTTGTTTCATTTTATCTATTCTACATGTGTGTTATCTAACTAGTTATATATAAATCTATATAACTATATCAGAAAGGAGAGTTTCCTAACAATTCATCTTTTTATAATTTATTATTCAAACTTTTAGTCAAGTTATTTTGTTCTATAATGAGTTCTTTTAAGAGTCAATATATCTTTTATTATAAAAAAATGTACCTACAATATTTCTCAAAGTTTGTTATAAACCCATATATTAACAGAGTTGCAACCAAACCCCACTCTTTATTATTATTATTATTTGTTAAAATTCACAATATCATTTAATTAAAAGTATGTGCATCACATATCTAAATATATATATATATATTGCTAAGAATAATATATCTAAATAATAATTAAGAATTTAGAATACTAAAAAGGTTAAACTAAAGCTCTTACACATGCTTTGCACGTGTTTTAAATTAGTAAACAAATAAAACATTCGTCTATATCTTGCATGAGCTGTTTAATGATGCTTCCACGTTTATGTCTTTTGCATCACACACAATTCCTGTAGCAAGATCATAAAAGTCTCCACGTCTTTACTTTGCCGCTAGCCCCACGACTTAAATACGTACATATATATTGACACATCCTTATTCATCTTTATTATATATAAACTGTACATACTTGGGAAATTTAATCCGATTAAGAGGGAAAAAAAAAGTAATTTAATAAGATACATTTAAAATTAGAAAAAAAGTTAAAAGAAAACCAACAGAAAGACGAACATAAAAAAGATTAAAAAGAAAAAAGGACTAAAACAAAAACAAGAGACCAAATAAGAAAAATGAGCAAAATGGAAAACAAAAAAGTAGTAGACACAAAAAAAAAAAAAAAAAAAAAGCTGGAAATGAAAAAAGGGATGTATGAAAAAAATCAAAATAATGGACTAAAATAAAGAAAAAATAGACAAATGCGAAAAGAGTAATTTAATAAGAAACATTTAAAAATTAGAAAGAAATTAAAATAAAACCAAGAGAAAGACTAACAAAAAAAAATATTAAGAAGAAAAAAAGGAGTAAAACAAAAAGAAAAAACCAAATAAGAAAAAAAGAGCAAAATGGAAAATAAACAAAATTAGACAAAAAATAAACAAAAGAGCTAAAAATGAAAAAGGGAGGGGGGGGGGGGGGGCATGAAAGAAAAAGACCAAAATGGACTAAAACAGGAATAAAATAAAATAAAATAGACCAATGAGAAAAAAGGATTAAAAATAAAAAAAAAATGACCGAAAAGAAATCTGTGGGACTAAAAAAAAAAAAAAAAACGTTTTGGTAAGTGCACAGATTGCACTTTCTCCTTCATTATTATATAGATAAAAAGAACAGTTTTTTTTTTTCTTTAATTTTTTTTTTTGGCTGCTCTAAGTTATATAAAAAGGATAGTTAATCACCAAAACATAGGCAACCATAACATAGTAAACCATAAAATTATAATTGAAACTATCAGACCCAAAAATTAAGAAGAAGCAATTAAAATAGAATCCAAAATTTCTAACCAACCTACCAACTAATTAGTACAAAAATGAAAATATTAAGAGAGAAAAGTGCCGTTTTGAAGGTCTAAACGATGTAATTTAGCTTAAGGGCATCGTATGTCATGGCAAAAGTAACTATTGAGAGTTTGTTGGCTTTTTCCACCCAAAAAAACCATTGTTATTTTTTATTTTTTATTTTTTTGACCAAATCCGACAAGGTGACTTCATGAAAAGCGAAAAATAAAAATTATCTGACCTTAAAATGATTCCAACGCGCCATGAAACCGAATCTCTAATATAGTGAAATCCTTTTTCAGAACGCTAGCTCATTGATATTTATCCAAATATTTATAACTTCTAGTTTTTAAAGAACGTACAGTTACGCACAAATATAGGAACATGTCGGCGCTTTGTAAAGGTACTGTTACACACAAATATAGTGAATATGTTCCACAAAATAATAATAATAATAATAAAACTAGAAAAGATTGAATATATAGATTTAATTTTTTTTTTTGGCTAGAAAATATATAGGTTTCATTTATATTACATTTAATGAACTACGTTGACGCTTTCAAACTAAGTAAGATTCCAAGTCAGTCGGTCAAGTATTAACAACTTGGTTGGGGATGTTTGAAATCTGATTTTTAGATTTTTTTATTTATTTTTTCTTCAACTCAAAACTATTTTTTACTATTCACATCTCTAATATCTTTAATAAATTCAAATTTTAAAAATCGACAATTTTATATGTCAAATCCAAATGAGATGAAATTTTACTTTAAATTATGTAAAATTTCTAGAGGAAAAAAAAAAGATTTATATTAATATATTTTTCCAAACTCATTTCAAGTTTTTATATATATATATTTTTTACTCCAAATTGTTTTTACAATCAAGTATACATTTCCAAAATTTAAATTCAAATATTTTCAATCTCCAAAACCTCCGCAAACAACCCAATACATCTTCTCTCTATATTAAACAGTCCACAAGGCACCAAACTTTTACAAAGTGAAACGAAGAAAAACCCAGAGAATATTTCAGAGAAAGGCGCAGCACCAAAAAAAGATGGTGAACCTTATGAAAGTAGTGAATCCATTAGTGGAATCCTTATTGAAGTTCTACGGATTACGAGCTCAAACCGTAGAAATCGAGCCTGGGACGGTGATTCACTTTTGGGCACCGACCCCAGTCACGAAAAATCAAACTAACGGCCAGGCTAAACCTGCAACCACAGCCAAACTGAAAAAGCCTGTTTTACTATTGCTGCATGGCTTCGGTGCGACCGGCGTACTCACATGGCTCTTTCAGGTTGCTGCTTTCTCTGGAAAGTATGCGGTTTTTGTGCCGGACCTTCTATTTTTCGGCGGCTCTACCACCGATAGGACTAACCGGTCGCCGGCTTTCCAGGCCGAGTGCCTAACCAAGGGCTTGAAATTGCTTGGCGTGGAGAGTTGCGCGGTTGTGGGGTGTAGTTATGGCGGGATTGTTGGATCGAAGATGGCGTTGTTAGAGCCGAATTTTGTCAATTGTTTGGTCCTGTCCAACTCCAACTTGGCCCTCACGGAATCGCAGAGCGAAGAAGCTTTCGAGAGGGTCGGAATCCGGTCCTGGCCGGAGTTGTTGCTCCCCGATACGGTCGAGGGTCTGAAAAGGCTCTTGCGTGTTATTGTTTACAAACAGCCTTGGTTTCCGGATTGGGCTTACAAGCACTTTTTGGAGGTTTGCTTACGGTTGTGTGCTCCTGAATATTTATTCATTCAAATCGCATGACCAATCTTTGTCTACCTTCCTTTACAACGTTTTTATTTATTTATTTTTTTCCTTCATGAAAGCATCTAAAAATTATATCATTGGAAAATATGAGAAGTAAAAAGGAAAACAACGTCTACTTTCCTATTGAGTTTTGGCTAGAGGATTTTTAACAAGACAATTTTAAAATTACTTTAAAAAAAAGAGTTACAATTCAATTTTCTGGAATTAATTTCCGGCTTTTTTTGGGATGCTTAAGGCTTTTTTTAGCTCAGTTTCCTCCCTTTATAAATGACTTTGCCTTTTGTTTTCCACTAATTAACTTTAGTAAAATGAGAAAGAGACGAGGGTGTTAAAACAGTATCGACTTAATTAAAATATCTCGATACATTTATAATTTTTTTTTTCACAATTCATTAAAAATATATTTATCATGGGAAAAATGTGCGCGTGAGTTAGGAAAGCCTCAATATATTTTTTTTCAACGTTTGTTTGTTTGTTTGTTTTTTTTTTTTTTAGAAAATTAATAATGTATTTACAAAAATTTTCTTTATTATCGTCATCATTATTAATTTTTTTGGGGGGGGGGGGGGGGGACCACATTGGGTCGAACTATATAGACAGCGGTTTCGAAAGGGGTAAGAGCTACTTAAGCATCTGTTTGAATAGCTCTCTTCTGTAAGCCACACTAACACACTTGCACAATTTTTCTAGCTAGTTAAGTTATTGATAATTTTTATAAATAAATAAAAATAAAAAAAAATGTTGTTGATGATCATGACTAGTACCGCAAGTGGACCATATTTAAGTGTAAGATCCATGTCAACGGTATGTCGATAATTTGATCCAGATAGGATTTATACAAGGACTTATTATTTTATTGAATAATAATTGAGAGTTTCATGCATCTTCTAAAATATACATTTAGATTTATTTTTTTGCAAAATTTATTAGAAAAATAACCGAGTTGGATATTTTGAGAAGAAACTTATAAACGAATTGCCTGAAAAGAATATACCTCTTACGAGTTTCGAATTCGCAAGGGAATCGGTAGTTTTAAAGTGAGAAAATCTTAATGATTTTTCTTAATTGCTTCTTTTTTATTTTTTGCTTTTCATTGTTTCTCTGGTCTCTTTTTTTTGGGGTCTTTAATGTTTTGTTTTGAAGATCTTTTTCTTTAACTTTTTTATATTATTTGTTTATTAAATATA
Organism: Ficus hirta; assembly: GCA_038430175.1. Taxonomy (NCBI): domain Eukaryota; kingdom Viridiplantae; phylum Streptophyta; class Magnoliopsida; order Rosales; family Moraceae; genus Ficus; species Ficus hirta. Next base: position 11,538,718 of record CM076596.1, read on the forward strand.
ATATAAACTATATTTTTGGTTATAATATATATTTGAATAAACTGAGAAGGAATAATATCAAAGATTACTGGTACACCCTTAAGTATAATAGTCAAAATATTTTACCAAATTTTCAACTTAAGATGTTTAATATAAAAAATAAAAAGTACACAAAAGAGTCTAATGAATAGGGGAAAAACATAAACAACTTGAAGCAAAATCCAAACAAAACCAGAAAACCTAAAAAAGAATAAAAAGTTGCTATTTGAAATTAATTAATTATCAAGATTGGATGCGTGAATGCATGAATGTGTAATTTAGGATTTGGATCCTGGAATTTTCATTTTTTAATATAATATAGTTGTATTTTTATTCTAAAAAATCATCTTTCAAATTATAGAACACTAATGACAGGTGATGTTCGATAGTAGAGAAGAGAGAGCTGAACTATTGAAGGCTCTTGTCATCAAGGACAACGAGTTCATCATTCCCAACTTTTCACAGGTACATCATCTATCCAGTTTTTCTAGTCGATTTAATTACAACTTATTACTAAGCTAATTTATAATTCCTTTTCGTAATCCGTATTAACCAAGTCAATTGTTATTTCGAATTTTTATCATCAGTATTTTATTTTATTTTTATTACAAAAAGAATAATAAAAATTTTTACATAACCTCATCTCGCATTAAACTCAACACCAACGTTAGTAGTATTTAACTTTTGATCCTTAATAATATGATTTATTTTTTGATTAATTAATCGATCTAGATGGTTATCAACCCATTTAAGTACAAACAAAATACACATTTCACACTCACAATTATATGGGACCTAATTTTGAATAATTAAATTCACATTGCCCCCACAAAGGGACATCCAAAACAGATACAGCCATTGGATTGATCTGGTTCTATGGTGCCTAGCTAGATTGCCGTCTTTTGAAGGAAAGTTATTAGTTGGAATGTCATTGTTAGTAATTCAACTATCAGGGACGCTAGATTATTGGGTTGTTGGCCCAAAAAAAAAAAAAAAAAAAAATCAAAACTAATATGTACCAATCGTTTTTATGTACTAAAAATGTTATCAATAATTATTAAGTCAAATAGTCCCCACTCAACACACATACAGGGACTCAAAGAAGATCATTTGCAAATTGATGCAAACTTTTACAAGAATTTTGGCTGCCATGTATTAAAGTGAAATGAAAACTCTCTCAGATTCGAAACCTGAGAGTTCCTAACTAAATCCCCTCCGCTCTTATTCGTTGAGCTAGTCCAACGGAGTGTATCCCAAGAATTTTTCTTATTTGTGACGTAATTATTTTTTGGTACTGTTGAATTATACATTCCATATATACGCAGAAAATATATATCGTGGCGGGCGAGGAAGATAAGCTTTTCACCCTCAAAATCATCCAGAAAACAAAGGAGTAAGAAAAAAAAAATCCTTCTAAAAATTTATTAGCGTCGAGCATTCTTCATATTTTTCCTCGTATATATTCCTTATTAATTTTTTTTTGTAAAATGAATTGGCCAATATTATTACATATCTTCTCCAAATTATGGCAGGCAATTAGGTGAGAAAGTCACTCTCCATTGTATCAAGAAGGCAGGCCACATAGTCCATGTCGAGCGACCCTTTGTCTACAACCGCATCCTCAAGGAACTTCTTGAATCCTCCCTTTGAAAGCGCAATATATTTTGATCAAACAATACCGAGTCGTATGTATAGTACTTGGGGTGTTTTTATATGTTTTATCAATATTTAGGTCATCTGTCCGATTTCATATGTCTCAAATAATGTCTAATTAATCATATTAAGCCACGTTAACTAATAAAATTATGTGATATTATATTTCGTAACCTGATTGATTGGACACCATTTGAGTTATTAAAACTGGACGAAAGATCTCAGTTCGTTATATATATATATATATATATATATGTATGTATCATGTCAATTTGACCTTGCTAGACAAGCTACTTAATAAATGCGTGTTTAAACAATTACCTTTTTTGTTTGGTTATTTATAAATGAAAGTTTAACCATATTCCTGAAAATTGTTGACCTTTTTGTTTAGCAGACACAAAATATGACCAGAAAACATTTTTAGTCCCAAGCTATCAAGCAAGCCCTTATAGTTCGATTTTCTTTTTTTGATTAGACGATTGTTTTACTTGAGGAGTAATTAGTTTCCTTATATATGGCAACAATAATATATGACTTATATCCGAGTAGATGTGTGTCTACTTCTTTGCATGGTTAGATACGGAGCAAATTGAAAGCATGATAATTAATAAAGAAAAAGTTAGTGGTTTGGATGCTGCAGTCTTAAATGAGGCCTTTGTACGTTCCTTCACTTGAAAAATATCATATCCGTATTTGAGAAAGCGCTTGTTTTTTAGAACGATTTTTTAAGGGAATTTTAGAATGAAATTTGTTCTAAGGTTTATTATATTTTCTCATCCATTTGGTTTGTTGTTTGTAGTACTTTGTTTTGTTTTTGAGGAATTGAATTGGATTGTTCGTTAATATATTTTGAATATAATAATTTCTAGAGGGGATGGGACATTCTATGTACAGAGGTTTTGTTTACACTCACAAAATTGATAAATACCTTCAAATTAACTAATACTTTTAAATATTAATTTAACAAATCTATTCTTTTATGGACACTTTTAATATAAAATCACATTTAGCATTCTCATGCACCCAAATTCATTTTAATTTGTTTTTTATTTACTTCAAAAATTTTTTTTATTAAAAATAAATTAACAAATCTAAATTATAAAAAAAAAAAACTTTTTTCATTGTATAAAAAGAAATATTTCTTTTAACGACTTAGAATTTAATACATAAAATTCTTCAAATGCTAAAATCAAAGAAAAAGAAAGCATAATGTTATAAATTAAAAAATTAAAAATACAAACTTAATAGTTATTAGCTCTTTGAGACTTTTTTTTTTTTTTTTTTTTTGTGTGTGTCGCTTAAAACCTCCATTGAAATTTTCATATAATTATAAAGATTTTTTTTAAGAAAGAATTTGATGCACACAATTTAGGGTTTACAAAATGAAATTAAAGTTAATCAAGTTTGTGGGGGAATATTTTTTTTATTTTTGTTTAAAAAACAAAAACCATTTCCATTTATAGTTAACGTGTGGTACTATTGTTTAAAGCATTTTATAAAAAAGATTATTTCTATTTATAGCTATATGGGATATGAGCATTCTTAATGAGTTTTAATATAATTTTATTATACAATAAAATTATAATAAGAGTATTATTCATCAATATTTGGGGTGTAAATAAAATCACTCTTCTATATATTGTTGATTATCCACATGTTTTGGAACATGTGGTTCTTATTTCTTAATGAGCCCATATAATTTTTTTTAATTGGAAATGAATATTTAAAGCCGCTTTTCTTGATGAGTTTTCGGAATTGGTTGGTTGGATCTATCAGCAACATCACTATCGCTATGGTTTCAGTAGTGAGCTTGGCTGGACACTGCCTAGCTCGGGTAAGGTTACTATAGCCGCATTGGAGCTAGATATATATTTTAGTGGGAGCGTATATATATTTTTTTAAGATGAAAATACAAATTAAAGGGTGAAAATTTAGTGGGATTATATAAGCATTTTTAATTTTCAATGGTAGCAAAGTAGGAAAACCATAAAGTTTTTAGGGTAAAGTTAGAAGAGAGAAAATTTTTAATGGGGGATTACAACATGTACTCGATCTCATCTAAATCCGTCCAGACTATACCAAGAGACAATCTAGTTACACGGAGTGATCTTATTTTTTATTTTTTTATTTCTATTTTTTTGATAGTTAAGGTGATCTTATTATTAGGTAGACTTGCATACCTCTAAAATGATCAATTTTTGTTTGGAGACTTTTGCACGGTCGTGTTTCCTCCGATGATAATGTCACAAAGAACGGAATCAATTTTCCTTCTGTGAAAATAATGAGGAAAAATTGGACCATCTATTCGTGAACTGTAGTTTTGCACGTCACCATTGTGGGAATGAGTTGGTGTTCGCTCAATTGAACACTCGCAAGTATACGAGTCGTACAAGTAATAAAGTGTACACAATTGTACGGATATCGTCCCTCGAGGATTAAATCACCAAAATTATCAAGTAAAAGCTATTTTAACACCAAACAAGGTATGAAATAAAAAGGGCTGAATTGGAAATTCACTAAAAATTATGTAACAATTAAAAGTAAAGCAAAAGCAAACAAAACTAATGAAAAGAACGGGATTGCAGTTGAGTTTGGGAAACCAATGGATTAAACAAGCTAGGACACCTAATTTCACCTTAGTTGCAGGTCTGCTACACGAATGCTACTAGAATGCTATAGCATGCTCTGCGCCTGTTAACCAAACCCCCGTTTTGATGCATAAAAATCTTCCGAATTATTATGGCTAATTCCTCAAACCTTTTTCAACATATTCCTATGTGAATCCAGCTCTTAGATTGCAATTTTAAGGCTCGGGTCTTGTGGGTTATGCAAGATGAACAATATATTCCTATACCATTCACAAATCAATAAACCTAGACAAGCATATTGAACTTGCATCATCCATGTTATTTCCAACTTAAATTAACCCTTCCGGTATTAATCTAAATCTGATTTCCTATATTTGATGGCCAGTCAAGAAAATAGAAATAAACATAACACACACATGAATGAACAAGAGCAGAATATTATCTAGCAATCCAACATCAACATAACATTCCTACAACCTTGGTTCCATTAGGGTCCTAGCTAAACAATTTAGTTCATAATCACGAAATCAAGATCCATAATCCAACAATAATCGATGAACAAATCCATGAGCAAAATACAAAAAGATTAATCTAGCAAGAGAGAGAAAAGAATTCAGCCAAGTTTGGAAGCTTCTTCTCGCTTTCTTGTTACTCCTTGCTCACGTTCTCCTTATCTCCGCTGCACTCTCTAGTGTTTTTCTTTTCAGAAGCAAAAATGGGTACTGGGCTCTCTTCCTTTTTTTTTTTGCCCAAAAATGGTGGATTTCTTCGCTGCTGGTATTCTCTCCCTGACGGCTCCTTTTCTAAAAAATGAATCAACCCTTTTTAGGGCAACAATCAAAGCTCACGTGACTTCCCAGCTGAGCTAAAAAATGGTCCCCACAAAATATGAGCTGTCATTTCCTTGCTGCAATAATGCCAGCTGGCACTTCTTGTCTTCTTCTGCTACAGCTTGCTGAAAGGAATGCTGCAGCATTTTCGACTGAAGCTCTCCTGCACTTCACACAAGAGTTAAAACACATATCAGCCCTCATTTTACCAGATTTTGCTTCACAACTGCCATAATTTCAACCAAACACTAAACCCAAGATAAAAGGATCATAAAAACATAAAACAAAGGAAAATATACTAAAAATAAGACAAATACTCTCTAAACCAATTGCATCCAAGTCTAAAAGTGCCTAAGATAACTCTAATTTCTAGAGTTATCAGTTGGTCTCGCTTTTTTTTTTTTTTTTTTGGTCACGTTGAGTTCTCCGATGGAATTGCGTATATAGTTCGGAAAGCGCCTTTCACAAGTAAGTTTAGTTCTCAATCAAAAGCAATGTCGATTGCTGAGAAATTTCTACAGTTTGGAGGATTTTTATCTTTATTATATGAGGCCAAGCATGAAGACAATTGGAGCTTATCAGGACAGAGATCTCTATATGGTCTAGAGGTTTGTCAGGGAGGCAGATTTTATTAGCAATGACACCATGAAAAATTTGCTTGGCAGATGATCTTTTTATCCTTCGGGTCTTTAATCTTATTAGAACTAGACGTCAAAATGTGCTTGTTATGAGACCAGTTAGATGGCACAAATGGGGTTGCTAATGTGGCACCTGGTCCTGCTGGATGTGGTGCAAAGTTCAATATTCTATCATGTAGATATCCGATGAATTGTGCGTTTGGATATTCTCTTTGAATATTGTTGTTTGAAAATGTTGACAGTGTATGTATAATATTGTATCTGGATTTCAAAACAATTAAAAATCTAAGTTGAATTAGAATATTTTTAAAATAATAATAATAAAAAAAAAACTTTTCAAACCTTTGTTCCAACGTAAGCATAGTTCTTATTTGTATATTTCCTCTAATATTATTTTAACTAGCTAGATCGCTTCAATTTATTGGAACCACAAGTTGTCAAATAAATTATTCATTGAAGAAGCTAGTATTTTATGTTAGAATCCTTATCCTTCATTTAGTTGCAATCTCATCCACGCATATGCATGTGTGGTTAAATTATTAAACTCTCTTCCTGTATTTGTTTCTTTCAATTTATTTCATTTGAGCAGAACACGATTAAAGGCGTTGCATTGAAGGAATTTATGTATGTATACCTACCATTCTACCTTTACCGGTAGACGTAATAAATGCAAGTCAAACTCGATCGTGTAAAATTTTAATAACAAATGCGTTTCTAAATTGAACTCGTTGGGGCAAGTTCATCAGCATGTGAGATGAGAGGGATTTAGACGTGAATTTTTAGATTCGAAATTTGAGAGTATTTTTTTAAATAATAATAAATAAATGGAAGACCATATAGAAATCCCATAACCTAACAAAAAAGTATCCACATCTAAAATGCCCCATGTACAGTAGAGGAACATATTTGGCAAAGAGATCATATATAGGAGCAAATCATTGTTCTTTCAATCTCACGATGTTTGGTTAATAGGTTTGACAAGATAATTTTTAAAAAAATTCTAGTTCAAACAAAGAATCTTGTCGGATTGGTGTTTGATAGAGAAAAAAATGAATGATGCAAATTTCAAACAGTGAAGATTTTAAATAATAAAGTCGTAATCATTTTAAAAACAACTTTTCAAATCTATGTGCTAAACATAGACTATGACCCAGAATTAGTAAAAACAATACATGATTAGTCTCCATTCCGGCAGCTGTAATAGTCCAGCAAATGTATTTTTTTTCTTCTTGAATTCATGTAATTATTAGTTGATTTACATATAATATCATGTAATTTTATATCTAATCTTTTATATTTTAGAACTTTTACTATAAGTGCCATGTATCAATAGAAAACATAATATTTTAATGAGTTAGCTCTGTACGTTATTAATCTTGATATTACGTCTGTCGCAATGCATGTACTGGGGGACTCAATCCATCATGTATATTAAAGATTCACAATTATTATTAATCTCTATATATAGTAAGTGGATATATATATATATATATAGTTACTGACTATATATCCATAGCAGTACTGCTTGTACTGTAAAAATCTACTCTTCGGGACAAAATAGAAGACTTTCTGCGAAAAGAGTGCCATTTTCGCTACGGTACACTCAAAACATTTTGCTTTTCTTAAGAAAATTTTATTCTAGTTCATCTCATGTAGACCTCTTGAAGGTTGAAAGTATAATACGGCATGCAAATGTCAGTATTAGATGTTTTGGTATGAAAGTTAAATGACAATAGGCTGTCAAAAAAGGCAGTAGCAGACAGTTTGTAACCCCAAGTGAAAATACTATATAGAAATGGGATTCAGTAAGTACATTAATACATACCGATCAGATTGACACCCTTTTAGTACCTTTTGTCATTTAGCCATTCCATTGATTTTACTAAAATATGGTTTGTAACCAAAAAGGGAAAAGAATAAAAGGCATCCCGAGAACTGGAGGGGGGGGGGGGGGGGAAGCAAATGTTCAAAAGAAGTTCAAAAGCAAAGCGAAAGCAACAATAGCCACAAATCAGTCTCAAATGATTAGGCTATGATCTGCATCTTGAGAATATACTTAAATATGTCTTGTTAAAAACTTTCTAGCCAAATTCTAGTAGTAAAAAGACTAGAACGAAAAAAGAGTACATATTTCTTGCAATGTCAGCTAATTACGGGGTACTTAGTAGTGGAATCTTGTCATATGTCCCTATTAACTGCTGAGGCATTGAACCACCAATTAGCATCATCCAATGAATAGTATGGAAAGTGAGTTTATCTGGAGTGGTCCGATATGGCTTATTATTGTTGAAATAATTGATAGCCCTAGCTATCCTATCGAGTCAACCGCCAAGGAACCATCATGCTAGGGAGAGAAAATGATCAACAATGTTGGGTGGCCCCTGGGGCCAGAAAACAGAAAACATAGCGATATATAGTTTTAAGTTTTTATAAAACGCCATCAAGATGACTCATGATGCTATATAATAATTAATCAATCAACATAATTGAAGATACCTATTGGGTATTATATTGTCTTAGGGGTGGCAATATGGGTCGCGACACGACGACACGAATCGAAAACGACACGAATTTTGCGGGTTTGGGTTGGGAAAAATATTGGTCGTGTCGTGTTCGGGTCACCCAAAATTGACACGGAAAAATTCGTGTCGTGTTCGGGTTGACACGAATTTTTCCGTGTCAATTTCGTGTCAAATGTCGTGTCAATTTCGTGTCAAATTCGTGTCAATTTCGTGTCAAATTCGTGTCAATTTCGTGTCAATTTCGGGTCAATTTCGGGTCCAACCTAAATTTCGTGTCAAATTCGTGTTAAATTCGTGTCAATTTCGTGTTCAACCTGAATTTCGTGTCAATTTCGTGTCGCGGGTCAATTTCGTGTCGCGAGTTAATTTCGTGTTGCGGGTCAATTTCGTGTCGCGGGTCAAGTTCGGTTCGTGTCGTGTCAACCCGTTACGGATTCGTGTCGTGTTCGTGTCGTGGTTTCGTATCGTTTTCGTGTCACGGGTCGTGTTCGGGTTGGAGAAGAAAAAATTCGACACGGCTCAAATACGACACGAATCCGACACGTGACACGAATTGCCACCCCTATATTGTCTCATACGTCTTCAATCTAACACAAATGTCCTCGTAATATAGTTGACCTTCTCTACCCTTGGTCTTCCATTCTATTGTTCTCTCTAAGATTCAACTGGTATGTGGGAATTATAAATCTCCAAGAACGTCAATTGTTTTCTTGGATATAGCTTTTCATTATCGGTGTAAAAGGGAGGAAAGCTCTCCGTTCCTGGTTCTCTTGTAGCTAAATCCTTCGGAACCACAAGAATCCTTAGTTAGAATGAGATTCCAACTCAGCATCTTTTGAGATTTTGAGAAGAGTTGCTCTTTGGAGAGCACAGTATGTTCAATCAAGAAAAGAACCCTTAATTTAAAATTTTTTTTTATATTTTCTATTAATTTTAATTGATATATTATATTGGTGGAGAATCTAGTAAGTTTTACGGAGGCCAGAGAAGATATCATGTATCTCTTTGGATTTCTCTTATATGTCTAACGCTAGAAAATACCTCTAAGGATCTATAATTATGACATGGTTTATATGTGGAAAGAGGGTAAAATTCCCTTCATGCCCTCGCTTAAATATGTGATCACTCCCAATGTACATGGGAGGGGACACGCTCCTCGGGGAGGCACTACTTGTCAGTCGACTACAACTTTTTGTGTAGATCGTTCAATCATAAACCTACAATTTGGATGATTTGTTGATGGATGGGAAAATATTTTCCTAGGAAAACCATTGTATTCTTGACCTTTCAAATAATCCAGATAGCATATATGTCATCTGAGATCCAAAGATTAAAAAATCTGTTTTACCCATGTATTTGAAAACTAACTCGATTCAAAGATGTATATTGCCAGATTAATCCAGACAAGTATGAAAATTTTCTCTGAACGGGAACATTGGTCACAATATCATTGTGCGTAAACATGTGATCGATGTCTTCTTCAACAGCTGACAAAAGCAGCAACAAGAAGGGCGGTTTATATATATATTTATATATAACATTGTCTTAGGACTAGGCATAATATATGTGGAAGAGTTTTCAATATATATATATATATATATTTGTAATCATCTGTGATTACCGATTAAATTATAAAGATAGGTACATATCTTAATAACTATTGAAAACATGGTGCTTTATATGACTTGCTAAGGTCCTAGCGATAATCATAACCATTAAAACGAAAAACATGTCAAAAATATATATTTCAAAAGAAACAACGGCATTTACCGATATTCGGCATTCGACAAGATTGATACACTCTATATTGTGGTTAATCTTTTAAAGACTAAATCAGATGAAGTTCCTTGGAGTTCCAAAGCAGATCACTTTGCTCTTAACTATGCAGATATCTTGGTGGTTAGGGTCTCTTAAAATTTTCCTGAGGCTAACTGTGTCGCAGATAAATTAACAAATCATTCGATTCAACATTGTCAATTTCATTAGTGGTTCTTGGCTCCACAATTTGTCCATCATTTACTTTATGGGGATATAAATTGTCTTCTTTTTTCTTTTTTTTTTTTTTTCAATAAATTTCTCTCGCAGTTTTAAGATAAAGTTTTTTTTTCTTTTTTTTTTTTTTCAATAGATTTCTCTTGCAGTTTTTAGATGTTTTATCTGACCTAAATCATGCATTATTTTTCCATCTGTTGAATTTTTTTCTTCATTTTTTTTTTCGAACAAAGTGTTTTAATGAGGTACCGAGAGTGTCCTGATGGATCCTATAGGATTGGTTATTTTTGTATTTTCTCTCCTCTTTGAAGTACTGTTTTTGTTTATTTAGGGTTTGTTTGGAACACAAGTTCTACTCCAACTAAACTGTACTTTTTTATCTCAATTTTTGTTTTTTTCTGAAAAGTCAACAAAATTTATAACTACTTTTTTAAAAGTTAATACTATTCAAACTTAAAAATTTCAACTCAACTCAAACTCAACTCATTCATCAAACACCCCCTTAGTCAAACTTCATTGTATTTTCTTTTTACTATAGATTTTATGTAGGATGAGTAGATAATGAGAAGGCTAAACTGATGCTATATATCTTGATATACCTATTAATTTATGTTATTATCATTTAGGCTTTGTTTGGTTTGTCATTTTGACTCCAACTAAAGCGTACTTTTTCAATTCAGTTTTTGTTTTTCATGAAAAGTCAACAAAAATTATAACTAGTTTTGAAAAGCAACCAACTGCAACTTAAAATTTTAACTCCAACTGACGATATAAATGGAAGCTTATAAAAAAAAACCACTAGCAGTAAGTTCAATCTATACTGCCATAATATCCTTGTAGACTGAGTCAAAATAATCAATTAATAGAGTTACATATGGTCGAATAAGTACACACATCCATTGGTTAAAGGTTAAAAAAAAAAAAGTTTTAATTAGAGAGAAGGATGTCGAAATTTTATTGAATTGACATTAAGGACATAGGACATGTAAATGGGTGGTTCGCTGCACTGAGAAATAAACAGTACTTAATCAATTTTTATCCTACGTAGACGATAAGCACGTCCCCTATATAGTGTTTGTTGATTAAAGGTCAAAAAGGTTATTAATTAGCTGAGAAGAGGTTAGAGTAGTTACATATATATGTACGTACGAATTGTCATGGCATTTCAATGAAATCTCTATTACGTATGTCCCAATGCTATTCCTATATACATATATATATATATATGTACATATATATATGGGTTTAATTTGGCCTCACTTGTATTCACTTACTCATAGAAAAAAAAAATGGTCAACCTCTTAACAACAGTACTGAATCCACTAATTTCAGCCTTATTGAGGTTCTATGGATTGACTTCTCAAACCGTGGAAATCAACCCGGGGACGGTGATCCATTTCTGGACACCTTCCCCGGTCATGATCAAAAGCTATAAAAACCGCCAGGCTAAACTTGCAACCAAGCCAAGTTTGGTTTTTCTGCATGGCTTTGCTGGAACTGGGGCGCTCACGTGGCTCCCCCAGATTATGGCATTCGCCGGAAAGTACTCAGTCTTCCTGCCGGACCTCCTCTTCTTCGGCGGCTCCACCACCGATAGCCCCAACCGGTCGCCCAAATTCCACGCCGAGTGCTTGGCGAAGGGCCTGAAATTGCTCGGCGTGGAGAGCTGCACCGTGGTCGGATGTAGTTACGGCGGGATAGTCGGGTCGAAGATGGCGGAGGCGGATCCGAAGTTGGTGAGGTGTTTGGTGCTGTCCAACTCCAACGTTGGAGCCACGGAATCACAAAGCAAGGCAGTGTTTGAGAGGGTTCCGGTCGGGTCATGGCCCGAGCTGTTGCTGCCAGAGACCGTTGAGGGTTTGAAAGTTCTTTTGGGATTTGTTATTCGCAGGAGGCCATGGCTTCCAGATTGGGCTTACGGACATTATTTGGAGGTATTTCTTAACAATTTTTTAAAGTTCTAATTTTAAGAAAGTTCTTTCCATATGGAATTGATGTATATTTTTTTTCCCCATCTGTTTATAGTTTGTTCCGAAACTTGAATTTTTCTCAAGCTATCCTTAAAAAAGAAAGAATGCTTTAGGTTTACGAAATATATTAGTTGGACAACTAAAATCATAATCCATTTTCCCTTTTTAGCAATATATATGAGTACGAATCATTTTTGGTTTTTTCATTTGGCATTAATTGCTCGTTTGCTTGGACAATTAATATATATATATAGAAGCCGTACAGGTATATATATATATATATATATATTTCCAAACTCATAAAACAATTAGTTGCAACTTTAGGTATATCAGATTATGACTTTATTTGGTATTTGAGTTTAACTTCAATTAAGCTGTATTTTTTCATCTCAATTTTTGTCTTTTTTTTTTGAAAAGTGAATAAAATTTATAACTAGTTTTTGAAAAATCAACCAACTTTAACTTAAAATTTTCATTTCTAATTGACGAACCAAACGTAAATTATATTTTATAATTTTTTATAATTGATAAGTAATCACAGAAAATATTTTCCACTAAGAAGTTAGCAATATAAAATATTACTATTAATGTTACATGTTACAGGAAATATAACCTATATATTGACTTATCAACATGTGTACTTAATATTTACACGTCATGTGGGATGGGCATATCATTAATTAAGGGAGTGTGCGATGGCAGATTGTGGATAAGTTTGATTGCATGAATTAATTGCTCGTTTATAAAAATATATCTAGTGGACAACAGAGGTAAAATGATCTTTTATTAATAGTTGATATATACACACATATCTGGATACGAGTAATGATACCAAAGTCAATTTTAATATTAATTTTTGAATCCCAAACTTATAAGAGAATGAATTATCATTTTTTTATTAATAAATAAATATCTAAAAATAAAATAATGATATTTTACATATATTACATAAGTTGGTATTCAAATATTAGAATTTAAATTAATGTGTAGATTGTTTTTTTAATATACAAGTGGGCATGTTATTTTTATATACAGTAGCTTACGCAATAACTGCTTCAATCATAACGATTTCAATGAACTAATATGGATTGGCCACAGGTCATGTTCAATAATAGTTCGGAGACTTGGAATTTCCATCAGTTATATTGTATTCCAAAGCTTAGAATTTTTCTCAAGCTATCCTTAAAAAGGAAAGAATACTAGCTTTAGTTTTACGAAATACCTAATTAGTTGAACAATTAAAATCATAATATATTTTCCCATGTGAGTACGAATTATTAGTCGCATACATATAGATTTTAGCAACACTAGTGCTTAATATTTACACGTCTAAGAGAGTGTGCGACAGCAAATTAATGCTGGATAAGGTGGATGGCATGAATTAATTGCTCCTTTATCAAACATATACATATATATATATATATATATTTTTTGTAACGACAAACATATACATGTATTGATAAACAAGAGTTAATTAGCAGTTCAAAACTTTTCAAAAGATTAAACTTTTAAAGTGGACATTAAACTTAACAGTCGCATGCCTATTCAGAAGGAGTTGAAAATTGCCATTTCTGATTTTTCGGAAAAATTAGTTAACTGAGCTGGATAGTTTGGGATGAAAATTGATCATCGAGCTTGAAAAGAATAAGGGTTAGTTTGGGGCAAAAGTTTAAACTAAAATTTTCAAAATTTTTTTTTTGTCTTTTTCCCAAAAAGTTTTTATCTTTTTCCCAAAAAGTTTTTTGTCTTTTCTAAAAAGTCAACATAATTTACTATTTAAATTTAAAAATCTTAACTTAAACTTACACACCAAACACCCCCTAAGACCTCTTACAAGCTGATGGCCTTGTAAGGGATAGAGTTCTATCAAGGAATTATGAATGATTTCTTTTTATAGCTTTCTTCTTGTTTTGGTTGATTTCGATCGGTTGTGTTTCTAGTTTTATTTTCCTTCTTAATTTGCTTATTTTAGTTTTGTAATTTGTTTTTTATTTCATATTTTGTATAAAATCTTGCTTATATTAAAAATACATTTTTCACGTTAGGCCACGTCTTAGGATATGGTATTGTCCAAGAATATTTTATATGTATATGCCTGTGATTTTCATATATGGTGCTTTACGCAATAACTGCTACAATGTGTTACAACTTCAATGAACCAATATATCAAAACATATACATGTATATTTATATGGTTACACTTACAGGTCATGTTCAATAATAGATCGGAGAGAGCTGAACTTATAAATGCAGCCATTGTCAAGGACGACGAGTTCTATATCCCAAACTTCTCACAGGTACTCTCTTTCTAATTAATATATAAATTCTCATCTCTTTCTAATTAATATATAAATTAGTATTTTGTTAGTTATTTTCGAATTTGACGTCGGCCAATTGAGCTAATATAATTCATGTTTTTTGTGGTCGTATGAGTTACTTTCAATGTATTGAGTCGTACTTCAAGTTTCATGAGGAACAACCTTTTTTTTTTTTTTTTTTTTTTTGGGATTGGTGTTTGGTATTTTATAGTTTGTTAAATGGGAAATCTCACTTATAAAGCATGTTTGCACCCTAATTAATAATCATATGACTGTAAGTTTATTTCAGATTTAATTAACCTATGATTATACAAATTGTTCCAGAAAATATATTATTTGGCAGGCGAGGAAGATAAGATTTTCGACATTGAAATCCTCAACGAAACCAAAAGGTACTTCATTGATCCATTATGAATACTTGCTCATCAATGCTCAATCATAACCGAATTATAATATATATACAGTACACGGTTAATTTAAAGGTTTATGTTAAACTAATTTTTATGGTAGAATCTCCTATTTTATATTATTAAAATGAATTGTTATTTTAGTTTGTGGATTAATTTTTTAATGGTCTGAGTGTGCATGTATAAAATTTATAACATGACACACAAAACTGCTTCAATCATAGATGAATCTGTAAAAAAAACAAATTATAATTGTTTGTATAAAATAAAATATCTTATGGTAAAAATTTTTGTAAAATGAATATAACCAATTACTTATCTAAGCAGGAATTTAGGTGAAAAAGCAACTCTTCACTGTATAAAGAAAGCAGGCCACCTTGTCCACCTTGAACGACCCTTGGTCTACAATCGCCTCCTTGAGAAAATTCTTGCCTCTTTCCAAGCTGACAAATAGTACCACTCTGTGTCTGTCAACAGAGGATAATATATACGTACTATTTGTTTCATAACAATTATTATATTACTACAAACTTTTTTCTCGTGGCTTTTTGCTGTTTTGTTTTAAATGACGCACAGTAACTCGCGCCGTTATTCAAGCAATTTAAGTAACTCGTGTTGTTAATATATTGAACTTAACGATATTATATATCTATAGTTTGGAGATCATATGAAAAGAACAATGCTATATGACACTTGCTTGTGCGGTTAAGTACCATCCATGTAATAAAAAATGGATCCTACAACGTGAGATCGATCCACGTATAAAACTCGCATTGTATTTGTGATAATATTTAGGGCAACTTCAACCCAGCTTCATTTTGGCCTTAAACGCCAATTTGGTGCTGGGTTATTGCTCCAACCCACGCTATCTCCAACTCAATTTTTAGAGTTGGGGAACAGTGCAGCGCTAGATGTACTATTCAAAATAGCGTATATGCTATTTTTTTTCTTTTTTTTTTTTTGGCTGCAAATATTTATATTTATATATTTGGTTCCAAAATTAGAAAAATATACCACTAAAAATCTTTAAAATACAATTTTTACCCCAAATGTATGTTATTTAACAAATTTTCTTAATTTTTTGCAATTTTTTTTTTTGAGATGATTATATTGATTTAATAATTTTTCAATTTTAATATGATTTATATTAAGATTTAATATAAAATGGACTATAATAAATATGTACAAAACTTTATTGATATAATTTCTAATTTGAGTTACTGTAATATATATTTTTTCTTATTTGAGTGAGTGTAATAAAATTTCAAATTAATACAAAGTGTGGTAAGTAAAAGATTATTAGTTAATTAAGTATATTTTTATTAAGTTATCATTAATCTAACCAAGCTTAAATTATTAAAAAGTTGTTAACGGACTGATATGTTGCAAATAGATATAATAAAATAATTGGTGAAATATATTAATTGTTTAGAATTTAGAAAAAAGGGTATATACAGAGAATATTCCTCTTAGAATAACTTTTGAAGTGGATGGGTTGGAGAGCAACTGTGAAATAGAGTTAAAGTTGTACTATTATAAAATAGAGTAATACGTTAGAGATGACCTTAGAATTTGTAGTAGTCCCAAGCAATTTTTTTTTTAAATTTTGTTGTTCAAATTCTTTTGCTGTTTTTGGCACTTTAATCCACCAAATGAGCTCTTTTGTTCCGATGAGACCATACAGATAGTCTGTTACCACAAAATAATAAATATAATTAAATAAAAAACAAAATATGCATAAAACAAAGATTGACACACAAACCCTTGAGGGAAAAAATCACAGGTGCCGGAAACATCAGTTTAAATAGAAAGATTTTAGCAACAATGAATAACGGTTACAAGAGTTTGAAATTATAACGATTGTTTTTTCATCAACCTAGATCAAGTCTGCCACCTACCTGACATGGGAAAGTTGAAATCTCGATCAAGAGGAGGTCAGTAGCCTAATATGTGAGAGTTGAAATCTTGATCAAGATGAGGTTGGCACCCTCTATATCTAACATGGCAGAGTTGAACCAAGATAGTTATCCAAGATTTACAAGAAATTATTTGATGATTATCTCTTAGAAGGGTATAAAAAGGCCCTTTTAGCCTCCTTGAAACCCTAATTTAAGAAAGACTATTTGCATTCTTGCTATCAAAGCCCCCTTTGTAACTCATCAACATAACAAAAAACGCTTGCCAAAGAGGATGTAACTAGTTTTTTGTATTGAAAGTGAACCTCTATAATTTTTTGTCTACTTTACATTTCTGCACTTAATTTTTTGGTTCACATGGGCAATGATAAGTTAGTGATATTTTCCCCAAATTATCTGTAAATAGAGACCCTCGATACAAATACAGGAGGTGATGATATTTTTTACCGGAGTATCCGTCTGATATCGATAATTTCTGAAATTTTTTTGTAATATATCAATATCTATTATCTTCCTTTACAATTTTATCGGAATATCTAGATACATACGGATATTTTAATGGATATATAATATCTACTAATTTCCATGTATATGAAAATGAAGAAATAGACTTTAAAAAGAAATAAAAGGAAATTTTTTTTCTCTTTCACATGAATTATTTATTTTTTATAATTGACACTTTTCAAGCCGTGAGTAAAACCATATAGCCAAAAAATATTCAGGAATATTGTTTTAAAAAAAAGTCTGGAATCTAAGCATGTGAAAAGAAAATAAAGGTGATTATGCCATTTTAAACTATCATTCTCTTCAAATGTCAAATGAATATCTTTGCTTGCACAGGAACAATATTCACTTTCTTGGTAATCCAAACTACCAAATTTATGGACCTTAAATAGGAAAAGGTCCACCAACGTATATGTGGCATCTCAATAACTATTTTTAGAATTATTTATTCTTGAGACAAGTATTATTTAGATCATGATAGTTTGCAAAGTTATACCTTTGAACCTCCAAGGAGTTCATTTTGGTATTGAATTTTAGATGTATGAAAAATGTTTGTATTTAGTTATGGACCTTGCGTGCTTTTATTGTTACTTAAAACGTTATGAGATTCTAAAATTTACACTTAATGAAGTTGTTATTCTATCAATATATATATGTTTTAATAATTAGTCGTTTTTATATAGATTGCGCTTTACATGTATTTTTTCATATACATAATTTTATAATAAAAATAGATTAATTTATGTATTATTTAGTTCTTTTTCATTTCCTAAAATTTCACTTGAAATTTACAATATTTTATGTAAATTTCCATCATTTTTCTCATTTTTACCAATATTGATATCGATAACATCCGTCGATATTTCTGAAAATCCGGACCCTCAGTGTTTCCATCGATATCGATATTTTCATCCTTCCATACAGGAGATAATATTAGCGATGAGGTTATGAAAAATTCTTTGTCGGTGAATTTCATCAGACGAGCAATGTTGGGACCAAAGGTGGTGGCATCAACATCGTGACCATAGGTCTACTCTAAATCCAAATATCAAGACCAGCACACAACAATCGTAAAGGTTACAACCTTCATGACTCGTTACAGTCATGACTTGACCAACTCTAGAGAAATTCACTTTTTGACATTGTTAAATTTGGAGGTTGACTCCCTACTTGCAACTAATTTTGGAAAGTTTTGCAAGCTCACGAGGTCCGTTTAGGCCACACGACCGGTCTTTGATCCTGCTACTCTAGCTTTAGAAAAAAAGATGAGATTAGAGAGATAAGAATAGGTATAGAGAAAATTGTGGCATTGTAATCATTTTGCAAGTCAAAATTTATGATTGTTTAAGTGGTAAAGAAAAGGCTAATCACTTGAAAAGTTTTTAAATAAGCTAATGAAATCATGATATCATAATTAATGTCGTATGGGATTAGGATTGTGATTGGAATCCTTTATCCTAATCCCATCTTTATTGAAACACTAAAAATATAATCTGGGAATCCTAAAAATAACCCTACGATAGTATGGCATATATATATATATATTATCAACTTGTATATATTGTTAGCACAGAGTGTGTTTTTGTTATTATTTATTAATAAGTACTAGATGACAAGTACATTCAACATCTATTTAACTTTGTGGTTTCAATAAAGTAGTAAATCCAAACCTCTACATATCTTTAATTGCACCCCAGGTAAGTCAATAAAAAAATCTACATAACTTCTCCTCCTTTCAAATAAATAAAATAGAAAAGGCTTTACCTCAAAAAATAAAAAAATAAAAAAGCTACGGCATCCCTCGTGAGAAAACGTGGGATCTGAATATTTAAATTTTGAGTGCAGTCTGTAATATTGAAGATAAATTATAACAATAATCATTAGTATTTAATGATCTTATAACAATAATTAATAGTTAATGTTCTCCTAACCTAGCATTACTACTCCGCGTATAATAACCTAACTCCTAAAATATTTGTCCTGTTGTGTTCTTTCAAGTAAAGTGAAAAACAAGAAATCTTTATTGTGTGAAAATGGACAAATGCCGTGTTAATATCTTAACAGATTGTCGTATTTTCAAGAAATTAAAAGTTGAAACGAAAAGAAATATTATTAGGACATCACAATATAATTCCAAATTAAGAAATATTTGCAAACTGTATGATACGAGTATATCGACATTGGAAGGACCACGCGAATCAGGTGATATTTGATAACGACATATCTTTTACCAAAAGAAATAATTAATTTTTGTATGTTTATCAAGATTTATTTATTTATTATTATTATTTTTTCGTATGTCATTATCCACAATCAAAAATAAAAATTTGGATCATAACACAACATAAAATTTGAAACTAGATTAATTCTGACATGATTTACAAAATTAACAAATGAATTGTGTTCAAGTTTGACGAGGATTCATTTACATGGTTCTCTTCTTAGTTCTTACTAACTGTGTTAACTAATCTAACAAATCAATAACTCATAAACAGCTAATTGCATGCTAATCATTATTTCTAATTAATAGGTTTTTTGACATGATTAATCAATAAGTTGACACAAACACAACATGTTAATAAGAATAATTATTATTGCTAATCATTATATGTAAAGTTAAAAAGGTTCTTGCATAAACATGATATGTCAAATAATAAATACTAGTTTATATAGGGTTGGTTTGAGTTAACTGAAAAAAAAAAAATAAAAAAAATAAAAAACACGCATACACACACAACAACAACAAAACGTAATCAGATACAATCAGTTTGGACTTCTCTTATATTGAATATTATAGACATCTAAAGAATTTGGCTTGGTAGATTGAAACAACTATTAAAAATTTTCAATTTTTTTTCAATAGATCAAATTTTACTAAAATCATAAAGACATGAGATTGTATTAAATTAAAAGACCACATATATAAAATATGAAAAACTAAAAGAAACTATTTAAGAATTAATTATAAAGGGAATTTTGATCAATTGAGTTGGTGTAGAGCTTTGAAATTTTAAGCATTAACCTATTCAAAAAATTTTCTAAACTTTTTTTTTTTTTTTTGAATTTGAAGGTGGGTAGATTTGAACTCTATATCTTATAATAGAGTTAATTAAGAAATTTTCATAGAGCTACGTACACTTGCAAAAAAATACAAATACAAAAAAAAAAATGACATAAAATGATTAAAAATGACAGCTTTTTTTTTTTTTTTTGTTTTTTTTGCAAGTACTCTTTACCCTTTTTCCTGATGATCCCTATTAACAAAATTCACATTATAATTTTGAAAAGGTATGATACATGTCTATCGTGTCGTAATTAAAATATTTTTTTTTCTTAATAAAGTGATAGTAATATATTTCAATGCATGAAAAGGCAATCTAGCATCCTATACTATCAAAAGGCAACAATAGAAGACAACTGATTCTACCAGTAATTTAAATGAAGCTCTTAAAGTTACTGCATATACCAAATTTAAAATAAAAGATACTAAAACAAGATATACTAAAGTTCGAGCACACACATGAATCTTTAACAAATCCTCTATAGTAAATGAAAAACAAATAGTACTAAATCCACACATAAAATGACAAATAAACAAATTATCACATAAAAACACGACCAAATACTAAATAAAAATGAAAATGTATAATGTATAAAATAACTAGAGTGAAAACTATCGTTATTACTAACAACAAATAAAAAAATCTGTAAGGCAGAACATCAAAACACCAAACAGAACAAAAGCCTTCAAAACCAGTGGAAGTAATTAAACAATAGAAAAAGTATATTGAAATACGAGTCATCGCCGTACAGAGAGAAGATTGACTTGCAAAACCACACAACTCGTTTTCTCTTTGTAGACCAAAACCACTAAAGGGAAGGAAAAGATGATCACTAATGCACCCGACAATGTCTTGCCACCGACGACAAGTCAATCTCCAATCCGCCCAATCAACGGCTCCAATCTGCCTGCCCTCCTCGTCTTCTGTTGGACAAACTCTACTCCTCAAGTTACAATACGAATGACAAGTTTTTTCGTGGCCAGAAGCTTGACAGTACATCGAACCTCCAACATAAATGCTCTTCTCTATCTCTCTTGCTCACTTTTTTTTTTTAATTTTTTTAATTTTTGTCTAGGGCTTAAGAAATTAAAATTTTGCAAAGACAACATAAAGAGTAAATCATTCGAATGTGTAAGGAGTTAGGAGTAGTTAAGAAGACATATATATGTTCTTTATGTGACTTTTTTTTTTAATTGAAATTTTAAGTTATCATACTACGAATTATGTGATCACATATGTTAGTATTATTATTATTATTTTGTTAATTTTATTCTCTATTTTTTTAAACTCATTTTGATTAAATTTGAGTTGGGATTTTGACAGAGGATTAAGTAGTTAGCATATATCAACCTAATTGAGATGCACTTTGCTATTTTTTAAATCAGTAATCCTTTTTCCTTTTATTGAAAACATAACAATTAAAAAAACAAACTTTGCAAATAATGAAACAATCACAATACTAAAAAGTTGATGGGAGTAATATTAATCCTAAAATTCTTTTATAGTGTCATTACTTTAATTACATTACAACGATGCACCTCCCTATTGTTTCAGATCATACATCCAATAAAATGTGTCAAAGAAGCATCCCTACCAAATTTTACTACTCACTAATTGTCAGAATTTCCAGTTATAAATTATTTGTTATATTATCTTCTTCTCAAATCTCAACAATGAGGAAGAAAATCTTTGTGATAATGTTAGAATAATTAAAGGATTCCCTTGTTAAAATATGAAAAGATTGTGTATGCGACCAAAGGAAAATTAATTAATTAAGTAAAACGTGATTCCCGATCAAGATATATATATATATATATATATATATGTGTGTGTGTGTGTGTGTGTGTGTGTGTGTGTGTGTGTGTGGACAGCCGTGTAAACTGCAATATACTAATATGATCACCGAAAACGAAAGGAACAACACACGAATCACGTGATATAAGATTCCATTATATTATCTATACCTTGCGTTGACATTGCCTTTTTTAATCTTTAGAAATTGTGCGACGATCACAACTGTAGTATTATAACATTATTGGTGCCATTTACTAAATTTAGGCAAAACCATGTGCAATGCAACTATGCAAGCACACACACACACACACACACACACACACACACACACACACACACACACACATATATGTATATATATACATATATATTTGTTACTTTGTATTTTTGGCTAAAATACTTACGTGTAATAGGAATCCATATGTAATTAGAGCCCTAATATTCCGATCAGATTAAATTAGATTATGACAATTGATACATACATCTGTATGCTCTGTATTTCATATTTGATTAGGATGATCTAATTGACTATTACTATTGATGATAAAAAGAAATCTGAGTCTCATATCGTAAAAGTACAATAATTATAATAGACATATAAGGAGATTGAGTCCCTACACTTAAAAGGTTGACCTTTTAAGATAAAAACTCAATCCCTTAATAGTATCAAAAATTCCACTTCTTCTATCTAATCTTTACATGGTATTAGAGCCCAACAAGCTCAAAAAAGAGGCTCAATCCATCAAATACGAAATTGGTGACTCCAAAGAGAGTACCATTTTTACAGGGACGTGTTAAGGGTAAAAAGAAACTCGAATTTCACGTCGTAAAAATTTAATAATAATAAGCGACGTATAAGGGTATTGTGTTACTTTACTTAAAAGATTAACCTTTTAATATAAAAATTCAATCGCTTAACAATTTTAAATTCCATTTTCTCTCTCTAATCTTTAGAGTTACACCTAAAGTTACAATCTGTTGCCTTGCGATTACGACACGTGTTTGGTTTGTGGTTAAAACAAATGAAACACAAAAAGTCATAATTAGTTTATACGTTTGTTTAATATGTTCACATTTTACCTTCATTTAAATTTTTTACGCTTTGGCAACTCATAATATGAACATTAGAATTAGGCAATTAACCCCTAACTTGTTAGACAATTACAGTGTGACCTAAATTGATAACTCTATTCAAATTGATGACTCTCAAAAGGAGGGTTACTGGTCAAATTTAAAGGTAGAGATGGCAATTTGTCAAACACGAAAGATTCAAGTGTAATAAAGACCTTGACAATCAAGCAAAGTTGACATGAACAATGTTGGGTCACCTCACCTCACATATCCAGAGGTTTTTTTTAATTTTATTTTTATTTTTAAACATGCATTCATTCGAAATTTGAAAACAAGTTTCAAACGGGTGCAGATAAACAAAAGATCTTTAAATTATGAGTTGCTAGATTTGAAGAAAATAATTTGGTTGCCCTCTTTTTTGTGTAAGCACTATGATTCAATCAAAGTTTTCTCCTCTACTTCATTTAGTTCCGCGAATCAAATTTGGGTTTGTTTTGAGTAGTGACTTGAATCTACATACTTGGGGATTTGAATGCTCTCATCAAGCTCACTTTGAACATAATCAACAAGCAGATTTGTAGGGGGGAAAAAAAAAACAGAAAAAAAAAAAAAACAGATTTGATTCCTTTTTCATAGCATTCAACCATGCAATAGAACGCTCAATTCTAAGATGCAAATGGGGGGTTTTGATATCAATGAACAAACGTTTCTCAAGTTGTTTTGCTGCAGCTTAACATGGGAGAGAAAATGAAGAAATTGTAGAGAGAGAAGTGAATGATAACCGTCGTGAATTGTGACAGAGTGAGAGAGATATGAGAAGACGTGAGAGAAAATGGAAGAGACGATGAGAGAGAAAGAAAGCGGGGGAGAGAGAGAGAGACGATCGAGGAGTTGTGAGAAAAATTAAAAGCATATGAGGAGAGAAAGTAAAAAGGAAGTAATCGATAGAGGAAAGCACCTTACTTTATCTGACAATATTATTTTTAGGGTTAGTTTAGGTGATAAGTTCAAAATAATATTTTTAAATTTTTTTTTGTTTTTTTTTTTTTAAATTTTTATCTTTTTTTTAAAAAGTTTTTTATCTTTTCTGAAAAATCAATATAATTTATTATTTAAATTTAAAAATCTTAATTTAAACTTACACATCAAACGCTCCTTATTCTTCCGCAACCTACACCACCCTAAACCAACTGACCGTGTCAGTTTCTGAAACAGGTTGCCCTTCATTTTTGCTTGCCAAGATCACGCTATTCATTTCCCATCGAATGGTCACTATTAAAATATCGGATATATCCGCCAAAATGGCTGTACCGGACATCAGATTAATCCTATCTATAATATATATATATATAATATATATGTACATTTGTATATTTTGGATGTGGATAAGGGGTGTGTTTACATGCTGCTATTAAATAAGTAGGGAAATTCCATTTTACTTTTTAACATCAGCCACCAAGAAAAAAAAAAAAAAAAAAATCACAATCAACATTTGGAATTTTCCTTTGACTTGGCAATTTTCCCCATTGGACTTTTAATAGTCAAATCTTTCGAGCCGAACCGCAACGGCGGTGCACACAACACGTGTCTTAATCTAAGAGCAACTGACTGCTATTATTGGTGTGCGGTATTTGTATACCAATCAATTACTAATTTAATACTTAAAAGTTTAAGTCGGTACAATTTTAGTTTTTGATATTTTTTTTGTAATTAAAATACTCTTAAATTATAAAAATGGTACTATAATAATTATTTTTATTAATTTTTGAATAAAATCTGTTAATAATTTGATAAAAAAATAATGTTAATTAATAGATTCAGTTTAAAAATTAAGAGAAATAACTAGTGTAATAACATTGCACAAACCCAACTAACAATTTACCTTTATTTTTTATGATTTCTTTTTATTTTTAGATTAATTGATTGTGTGTTATAGAAGATTTAAATTTATTTATATTATTTTTCATATTAAAAAAAAGGAAATTTTTTGATTTTAGGACATTTGATAACTTTGAGTAACTTAATTGTTTTTAGTACCTAATTTTGAACTTGTATTTATATATGAATTAGTACTTTTTATTAGTAAATCTTATCTTATTTCTAGCCCATAAATGACAATACGTTAAATCCTTATTTCTTATATTTTAATTTATTATCTGTCAAGTAATTTATATATCGGAATTAAATATATAATACATAAGTCACAATGGCCCAATATGGCAACATAAAAAAAATTAAGCAAATTTATTTTCGTGACTTATAATAGTTTTTCGAGCATAAGCAGCTTTACATGTTAATAATTAAACGGCTTAATTTTATCGAGTAAGAAATCATAGAAAGAAATAAAAACAAATAAAAACAAGCAAAATTTATAAACGCTAGTTTTAATAATTTGAAAAGATGTCAATTTTCAATCGATATAGTAATGCATTTTGATGATAAAAAAATTTATAAGATAAATTTACATGTTATGAAACTCTTGCTTTTTTTCTCTAACCTCTCTTTCCTAATGAAATATAATTACGACTCCTTATTTATTAACTCACAACCAAAAAAAAAAAAAAAACTAGGCTATGGAGGCAAGTGTGGACCTTTCGGGTAAGGTGCGTTTCTACTCCCCTTCTAACCGGCCCCACAACAATAGCATCATTCCCGTGTTACGTCTGTGTCACGACATTAATTAAGCTAAGTACAAAATTTTAATAGGATTTGACTTGATAAACAAGTAGTGCTCATGTTTTTCTATCATACTTGATCTTACATATACACGCTGAAAAAAATATTGACATCAATTATAAAAATAATATAACCATAATAAACGACAAAAAAAAAAAAGAGAGAAAATTAATTGTGTACGTGTCGCTAACCCAGATTGAACGAGATGAAGATCTTTTGATTGGGTCAAACTAAAATTCCTCCATTTCTTCACCAAAAACACACCAATTTCACTCCCCAACAAAGTTTCATTTTTATTGATTTTTGTTTATTTTTCATTACATTTTACCTACTATTTATTCCCTCATCTGTGCGATCTATATTTTAAAGCACAAATAGAGGAAACATTATTGAGACAAAAAACAGAGAAAGAGTGAAGGAAAAAAAAAAATGGTCAACATTTTCACAATACACAACACCCTGCTACGCTTCGCTTTGAAGCTAGCAGGGATGAGACCCCAAAAGGTAGAAATTGAGCCAGGAACCGTAATCAACTTCTGGGTTCCGACCGAAACCGAAAACCGAACCAAACCCAAAAAAATCGTGGTCTTCCTCCACAGTTTTGCAGCCAATGGCATATTCACATGGCAACTCCAGATCCTCGCATTCGCCAAAAAATACGCAATCTACGTCCCCGATTTTCTCTTTTTCGGAGACTCCATCACCGACCGGGCCGACCGGTCGCCCGAGTTCCAAGCCGAGTGCGTGGCCAAGGGGCTGAAGAAGCTAGGGGTTGAGAAGTGCACGCTTGTAGGGTTGAGCTACGGAGGCATGGTTGGGTTCAAGATGGCTCAGTTGTTTCCCAACCTGGTCGAGTCCATGGTGGTGAGTAGCACGGTGATGGCGATGACCGAGTCGGTCAGCTCCGAGTCGCTTCGGAGGATCGGGTTCGAGTGTTGGTCGGATCTTTTGGTTCCTGAGACTGTGGAGGGTGTAAAAACCATGTTTGATGTCGGTAGCTACAAGCTTCCGAACGTCCCCGACTGGATATTCAAGCAACTTTTGGAGGTAATTATTTGATAACAATTGAAATGTTTTTATTGTCAAATTCTTTTGTTTTATGTTACGCCTTGAAATCTGCTTTTGTTGACTTCCGATCTCTATCTTCTGAATTCAAAATTAAGATTGAACATAGATCAGCTGAGGATAAATATTGTTGGATTAACTAATGTCATTTCTTTCAGTGACACAATATATTTATCCAACTACAAAAAATAAAAAATTAATTATTATATATACCTAGTGATCATCCATACACACATGTATAAATATATATATATATATATATATATATATATATACACATGTGTGTATGGATGATATATGTAATAAATTGAAATTCCAAATCCCCAACTACAAAGAAAAAAATATTAATTATTATATATAATTAATTGTGTTCTATATAATCAATTTCTGTATTATTGTGTTCTATATAATCAATTGGAATATATATATATATATAATAATTAATATTTTCTTCTTTGTAATTGGGGATCTGGAATTTCAATTGATTATATGGACACAATAATACATAAGTTATTTAGAGTTTTCTCTTTTTTTTTTCCAGTTAGATAATGTGAAATATTTTAGATGATTATAGATATAATTTTAACGATGATTTTATATCTAATTTTATTATAAAATATAGGTGGTATGAATCCCTTACCATGACGTTTGACAAAATTACATTATCTTGATCCGAATCATACGTTGAAAAACATACTCTAGTCCTTCCTAAGAAATATGTGATTTCTATATATATTAAAATAATATGAAGTTTGGTGAAAAGAATTTTTTCGTAATTAAACTTTTAGGTAGCCTCTAGAAACTCTATTACGTCAATTGGTTAAAAGAATTTTTTCGTAATTAAACTTTTAGGTAGCCTCTAGAAACTCTAGTACTTCAATCATTCTAAAATATGTATATATATATATATATATAGACAAGTTTTCAATAATTTATTCAATTATAGTCATTCATGAAAAAGTAGTATGGCAGGTATATTTCAGCAACAGAAAGGAAAAAGAAGAACTTCTAATGGCCTTAGTTGTCCCTGATTTTAGCCTTCCTCAATATCCACAGGTTTGTCTTTGTCCCATTTTTTTAAGCAAATTTTCATTAATTAATTGTTTCTCTTGTGAAGCACTGAAGTTGCATATTAATAAGTATTCCTTTCCCATTTTATTTATCTCAGTTAACAATAAAATCTTTTTTTTAACTGATGACCCGTTGATTAACAATTAATAAAAATAATTTCATTATACCTAAAAGTAGAGTCATACAGTGAACTTTTTTTTTTTAAACAAATTTTCATTAATTAATTGTTTCTCTTGTGGAGCACTGAAGTTGCATATTAATAAGTATTCCTTTCCCATTTATTTATCTCAGTTAACAATAAAATCTTTTTTTTAACTGATGACCCGTTGATTAACAATTAATAAAAATAATTTCATTATACATAAAAGTATAGTCATCCATGATTAAGTGAGGGACTTCCATCTTAGTGAACTTTTTTTTTTTTAATTTTATCTTTTAGAGTTATATATATATATATATATATTATTATTATTAAAATTGATTATCTATGTAAGTCCCCTGAAAACTTATCCTAATTTTAGTGTAAGTCCCACTGAAATAATAATTTAGCTACGCTTTATTCAGCAAAAATATGCTACATTTACACAATTTAAAATTGGAAGGCTTTTATTTTCTTTTCCTTCTCAGAATGCATTATATGAAACGGACAACCTTTGTTTTTCTTTTTTTTTTTTTTTTTTTTTTTTTTTGTGGCTAGAAAACGAAATGGAACGCCTTCATTAACTACAATTCAAAGCTCTTCAAATATTTGAATTTGGCTAGTTAGAAACGGGGATTGAGATTCCACTATATTAACGGATTTGGTTGGGAATTAATTTGTTTTTGTTTTTTTTAATAATTGAATTGTTGCTTCATATTCATTGACTTGGTCAACTTAGTTCATATTTCCATTGGAAGACCATAGTTCTCTCGACTTCGTACGCATTGCATGGTCAATTGTGTCCTTTTCTTACTTCCAACGTCCCTTTCGTCTTTAATCTTTATGGTTTTATTTTTTTTCTTGCAGTATCCGTGATTTAAGATCCTGAATCCCTTTTTAATTTTTTTTTGATTAAAACACGTCGTTTTATGGAGAAAATTTATCCTGTAAATATATACAAATACGCATAAATAAAAGTTAAAAACTCTTTCTTGATGTGTCCGACGACTTTGGATAAAGATGTTTTTTTTTTTATTTAAGAAAAAGATGGTTAGATATTCATTCCAAACAGATACTTTAAAAAAAATGGAGAAGAACACAAAGAGGTCGATTATGTAAATACAATCACCGGCAAAGCATTCATTATTGTACATGCAAAGTGGGATCCACATCTAAATATCATGAGCTACTTGATTTCGTATTGGCTTGAAAACTACTTATAATTTCTTATTCTATATGTTTTATTATTTGGTTTTTGCATAAAATGTTGAATATTTTAATCTTCTATCAATGTTGGAAAAATGATCAGCTTGTTTTTCATACATGCTTCTTAATGCAGAGGGTTGCTCTTTTGTGGGGGCAATATGACAAGATATTCAACATGGAAAATGCCACCAACTTGAAGAAGTATGTCTACATAGCTTATCCCTTTAGGGGCATCACTTAAATGAGAAATTTAGTACCACATGATTTTAAAATGTCACAACTTATTTGTGCTTCAGATATATCGATATTTTCAGTTTTAAATCCATTAAGAAATTTAAAAGTGAAATCATTTTGACAATCCTGTAAATTTCTCAAAAATGCAATGCACGTCATGATAGCGTGTTAGATTATAAAATTTATTTATTTATTATTTTATTTTATTTTATTATTTTTTTTTTTTGTGATTAGGCTTAACCCGAGCTTTGATTAATAACCATGCAGGCAACTAGGAGACAAGGCAACGCTAGAAAGCATAGAGAAGGCAGGTCATCTTGTTCAGCTGGAAAGACCCTGGGTTTATAATAAGCACCTCGAGAAAATTCTTGCCTCCTTGTTGGAAGACTTCTAAAGAACCACATTAATTTTACACCCAAAATGAAAATAATTGGTGCCATCATTTTCCTTCAATATTTAATACTGTCAATGCAATTTCTCTATACTTATCCTTGTAACTAACAAGTCATGTGCATTAATTATTTAAGGTCTACTGACCATATATTTCTTTTTCAACTTGATTATTTAGTGCATTTATTTTATCCAAGATTGTGAAAGAGATATCAAGAAATGAAGGGTCAACGTTCTTTTACCAGTCAAAAGGGCGCCGGTTGGCTGTGGCCATTGTGGAAGTATATGAATGTTTTATCTATGAATAGTATTTAGAACATTAATTTTAATTTTAATTTTTGAATATCAACTTATCTGATGAGTTATATTTTTTAATTGATAAATATAATTAATTAATGTGATAATCTTTTAAAGAATTATGAATAACAAAAGAAAACTCATACTTACCACACAATTAGCGCCTATGATAAAAGTACTGCTATATATTGGGGTGAAAATATTGTATTTTAAACTGTATTTAGTCAATATCTCAGTAAATATTGTATTAATTAGTTGACTGTATTTACTTGTTAAATATTATATTTACTTTGGTATTTCCTCGAGTTAAAACGCCATTAAAAAGATCATCTATCTCGGTCATATAATCTGTCTCTGTTTATAATTAAAGATACGGGTTGAGGAATATTATAATTCTTAATATTATATATATAGGTTTTGTATCCAACATAAAAGTGTTAGCAGAGTGTACATCACTTTTGAAGTTTAGTTATTAATTAAGCTTAAATTTTCCATACAGGATACATTTCAATTCCAAATCTTTGAAGGTGTATTCCTCTAATTCGAAAGTCATAATTAATCACAAAAACAAACCCCAAGGCCAATCCAGTGCTTTAAGAGATAATGGGTGATTCTCAACATTGTTCCAAAAAGCATATCTCTAAACCATTTGCCTATTCTATAGCACCTTCATTCCCCCCAAGTCAAAGGTCAAGTATTGTATCTTGCTTAAACTAACCCCACTGGTCAAAAAGGTAATCTAATGTAGAAATCAACTTTTACCATCGACGGGTCTTCAGTTGCCAATGCAGGCCTTCAGTCATGAGAGAGTATTATACTTTTAATATTAATCTATTATGTTATGGTCAATTTTCAACAAAAAATTAATCGATTAGAGAGTATTCTGAAAGATAATTTTCCATAATGTATTCTATCATATTTTCATTTTCAATACAAAAATAGTCAATCATCTTCGGTGTCAGTCGTCAGAGAGTATTCTGGTATATAGTTTTGACAATATCTATGAGATTATTTGTCACTTTTAATATAAAACGATAGGCCGTTTCTGGCTTCGTACTGAAAAGTATTATAGTAGAATCTGTTGATAATCTACCAGATTATTTTTAACTCCCAACACAACATGATAGTCATCTCTGGCTTCGGTTGCTGAAGAGTATTTTGATAATATATATATATATATATATATATTATATATTCTAATTAGTATCAATTTAGCCTTTTTTTTTTTTTAATTCTTAATTCATAACCTAAAAGTTTTAAGATCCACAAAAGTCACGGGGGAATAGAGTCCAAAAACAAAGAAGGAAAAACAATGATAGATCAGACTAACCAACTGATTCGTGTCCTCACTATTCAACAAAATCAAGTTTCCTCTTTTTGGGCTTTCTTAATTTATTTTTGTGGGCTTGATTGGTGAAACAGGTTGCAAGTCTGATTCCTTTTATAAGCATGGAAAAAAAATATATATATCATTTTTTACCGGATGTATTTTGCAATTTATACACTTTAAATTCATAATTTATTTTCCTATTTTATTCTTTAGGTTTGACTACTCTGCACAACTCTATTATCTCTCTCCTCACGTTTTTTTCCTACTCCATTGCTTTCTGAGGACTCAACTCCAATTCGCTGTCGATTTTCGAAAAAATATTATATTTATCTATTATATCTCTCATCTTAGTAAGTAGTAAATAATTTTACTATTATTTTTTTCTTTTACTTTGTTATATTTTGATCACATGTAAAAATAGAGTTTTAGATTTTTTTTTTTTTGGTAAATAAAACAGAGTTTTAGATAAAATGCTTGGGTTGCTCTCAAGATTAACTATTACGGTATGTAAAATGTTAAACATCTGATTAGGCTGGGTGGCCCATAATAATCACCTAATCTAATAGATGGTCAAACTTTAATTTAGTTAGTTAAATGGTCTAATAAGTATATTTTGGTTAATCAATCTCTAGATCTCCCTCTCTCTGCCTCTTTCTCTGTCTTCTCTATATGTGAAATCCGGCACCGGTGTTGGAGGAGGTCGGCATTGTAACTCCGTTGGCAACGTGATCGTACTCCGTTGGCGATTCAGTTCCAGCGTTGCAGGCTAGCGTGGAGGACATCGACTCCGACGTTGGTTCTTTTTCTCCCCTCCACAACTGGCGGCTTGAGATCGATGGCATTGAGAGGCGTGGAGAACGATGAGAGGTAGAAGCTTCTTCGAGCAATGACGATCGACGGCTGGCCAAGCTTCTTCAGCAGGGAGGTGGTGACAGAGGCCACAGTGGCGCTCGCCGGTGATTTCGCAAAGTTTGAGATTCGATCGTCAAAAGGGAGAGAGAGAGAGGGAAGAGAGAGAGAGAGAGAGAGAAGAGAGATTAGGTTGTCGAGGGAAGAGAGGGGAAGGGATAGAAATATAGTATTTTTTATTTTTAAAAATTTTTTAATAGTAAATCAATGATTTACCAAGAGTTAATCACTAATTGACCAATAGTCAATCACTGATTGATTAAATATGGTCAATTAGTAATTGATTTATAAAATTGATTAACTATTTTAAGGGAAAAAAAAAAGGCATTTTAACTTATGGGCCATTTATTAAAAAACTTCTTTAAAAAGGGTTATTTACCTTTATATTCCTTAATTCTTTTTAAATTTTTTTTGAGACACTAGTTTTAATGTTTATTTTATTTTGCTTTTAGTAATTGTCAGTTATGAAATTTTAATGAAGTATACATAAAATAATAGTTTTTAGAGGTGATTAAATTTTTAATTTTGATTCTTCGTGGATCTTTGTAGGAAAAACGACAATGGTGTAAAATTAGAGTCATTCCCTATAGGGAAGAAAATTTATTATGCCCCCATTAAGTTTAAAGTTTGGCTTCGTCCCTATATGCAATCTCGTTGCTGATCTTCAGTGAGATCTCGTGCTATTGCAGTCCATAATCAGAGAGAGAGAGAGAGAGAGAGAGGAAAATGGCAAAATGAAGGAAATTGGGGTAAAGAGAAACAATATAAGAAAAGAAAATAAAAGAAATCGGTAAGGTCACAATTCCAGATTATGTCTTCCGGTGGTTAAACTTCAGAATCATGTATAAATAAGGGACACTTAATCAGATTTTCTCGGAGATAAAACCATGAACCAAATAAGCACTTGATAGACAGCTTCAACCTTAAAAGCATTAAGGTAAAGCCCAAAAATATTCACTAAATATATATATATATATATATATATATATATTTTAAATACTACGTTAGATGGCCTTACAATATAGCAAAAATTAAGGCGTCAAGTCGAAACTTGCTAGTGTAATAAATCTAGTGATTTTTGGATTAAGGTAGAAGTTTTACTCTTTTTTTTTTTTAAATAAATAATTAAGATACAAGTTTGTAGAACAATATCTTACATTTTATTCGAGCCAGAGTCCCTTGAATTTTAAGCGCATCTGACTAGAGAATCCAATACGAAAAACCACTTCACAAGGCCGACTCCTTCTCTTTCCGCAATACACTTCAGTAGCTCCCTCCCTTAAGAATACTCCTCTATGTATATATGACAGGTTGTGTCCAATATTAGCTCCAAGGAAATCCCCTTACTTCCATTTGGTGAAACGGTTTGAGTTGAAATATTTAAGTTTGAATTAGTTGACTTTTTAAAAACTAGTTATAATTTTTTTTTACTTTTCAGAAAAAGACAAAAACTGATATGAAAAATTTGAGTTTAAACTCATTCACCAAATGAGGCATTAGCTTTCTAGACTAGTGCAATAAGAGAGTTCGGATTAGTGATTATCCTCCGTCCTTTTAATTTCACATGTACCGCCTTTCTCTGGAGCCGTCTCTTTCCCCGTCTCCCTAGCTCGGCATAGCGCTTTGCTTCCCATTGTTCTGAAGAATCAACTAAATGTATTGTTGATGGTGTAACCATTCCGGCGCTGAAGACTACCTATCCACCAGGGAACGAAGTGCGTGAGAATCAATAGGCTCTTTTACCCGTCCAATAGAGAACATCCGACCAACAATGTGACCCGATTAGACCAGAGAAGTCGGGCTTCGATTGTAAACAAAGTCCCTTCTTGGGTCACCGAATTGACCTACCAATACCTCCGTTGGGCTGCTAATCCCCGAATTATCTCTCCTTTGAGAACCTCGAGCAGATCACCATCAGGCTTCGAGATACCGGCCCGAGCAACACTTCCCCAACCACAACTAAGTCATTCGCGGGATAGTCGGCCTATGCTGCCCCTGTCATACCGTCCCGTACCGGTTGATAATCGTACTGTGGCAGGGCATGTCATACTCACTACTCTGTACCACCTAACAGCTGACATCTAATACCTGTCACTGTACCTATCCTTATCCCTATTCCCGAACTGACACAGTATTGGTTGCCTGCACCAATACTAATGACCCGCACTTGTGTCCCCCCATTACTCGAATGGTAGGGCACGTGGCATCCGTCCAGTAGAGGTCAAGTATCCGTACACCTGGATCATGTCTATCTGCCTGGACCACTCAAAATACGACCCATCAGGATCACCCAAGGAGTCGAACCTGTGGGAAACACGTATAAATAAAGAAGTGCCTCACTCCCTCAGATATGGACTAATTTTCCTTACCAAAGCTTTGCTTCTTCATTTGCTCATCAGTGTCTCTTACTGACTTAAGATTGGAGTGCCCTTAGCAGACACCCCACTGGTGTACCCTTACTCCGAGGTACTTCTCTTTTGCAGGTGACTAAATGAAACACAACGGTATAAGGCTAAGCACGTCAAGTGATCCCATCTAGTGTTGTGTCAAAGATTTTTGGCATCAACATGTATGTTTTTGATAGAAAAATGACAATAGAAAGTTATAACTAGCACCTGAAAAAACTAAAGTACCCAAAACAGATTGACACCTTTTCGCGATCCCATCCCACACCAATAAAATATATATACACACACACAAAATATAGATTAAAGAAAAGAAAAATTGTTAGAGAATATAATCAGGGTTATTGTTCATTCTTTTTTCTTTTCTTTTTGTTATTTATTATCGGATTTTAAATCTAGTATTAATGGGTGATATCATCCAAATCAGCTTACAACATGCTGCTTACAACAATCCGCAGTGAAATGAAATAGAAAACAAACAATTGAACGACAGAACTAGCAGGGATCAACTAAACATGCTAAATGAATTGTTTTGCATTTTTAGGGTGCGTTCCGGATCTAAAATTTCAATTTCTACTTTTTATGTTTTTCTGAAAAGTCAACAAAAATTATAACTAGTTTTTAAAAAGTTAATCAACTTCAATTTAAAAATTTCATTACTAACCGGTACACTAAACGTATCCTTAATATCAAGCCCCATAAAAATCTTCAAGTGGCAGGCAGAGGCAGATGCCCTTGCATCACCGCAACAAGCTAATTATCTAATCCATCTTCTACGGCATTATCAATTATTTTGATCCTTAATGATTAAATTTTAGTTTAAAATGTTACTTTTTGAGATGAAATTTTTATAACTTTTGAAGATATATTTGCGATTAGTCTCCGATATTTGGAGATACCATCCATGAAATGAATTTTATTTAAAATCTTTGAATGTTTTAGGGACAAATAAATTAGCCAACTTTTATATTTGAAAATACAACGACTTATATGCTTTTCTCAATGGAAACACATAAGATGATACAATTTTTTATGTTTAAAAAACAATGACTTTATATGTATAAAGAGTTTAATAATTTTTGTTTAATTTTGATCAACATCTTATAATTTTTAGGTACAACTCTTATATTTTGATCAATGCCTAGAACATGTTATAAATTAGTTTTAGTTTTTACTAAAATTAAGTTTCACTTTTATTTTTTCACACCTATATTTTTTTCCTTTTAAGATGAATACTCTTTCCAATAAACAAAAAATTATCCGCATCAATATTCTGGATGTTGATAATTATAAAGTCAATTTCTTTAAAAATAAAGAAATTAAAAAAAACAAAAAAAAAAGAATGTAGATAAAGAAATTGTGAGAATTGATAAGAATCCAATGTTGATTATGGTACTAAAACGTTAAAGATAATATGAGTTTAATTATGGTATTAAAACATGAAATAGTTTAAATATTAATTTTGGTTTAAAAAAACTTTTGAGTGGGGCACATTAAAATTATTATAAAGATCAAGTTTCGCGCCTCAATCTCGATCCAGCTGAGTAAAGAAATAAAGATCAGGAAATAGACAGATCATAAAGCCGCATCATATTGGAGACAACCGTGAATAAAACGTAAGTCAACTATGACTGCATAATCAAGTGCTCATCCAGAATATTTTGAGAATATTCCTCCGAAAAATCCATTCTTCGAGATTTAAGGGAAGTCAGTTCGAGAATAAAGGTATCATGATCGTCAAGAATATGAATACTTCAAATAAAGTGGACGTTATTCAAGAAAAGAAAAGTTTACTCAAATTTAAAAGGATAAATTCAACTCAAATTAATCGAGAAACGAATGAGCAAGTGGCATTATAGAGGGCTCTTCTGCAGCCTTAAGAAGAATTATAGACACCTACATCCACCTCAAGCACCCCATATATATCTCTCTGCAATTATGAATATCTCACGATTGTTGTCTCTCTAAAACTTCTTCAGGCTCTCTTGTTCTGTTTTCACTCTACACAGTGAAAATGTCCACAATACATAGTGAAATTCCAAACATAAAAAATGATGCAACTCTCATATTAAGGATAAACCTTTATTAAAAAAATATATATGTGTTTACTTTCAACACTTTATTTATTCACTCATAAGCTATATTAACTCCATAGGATAAATCGCTCTTCTATCAATCATAGGGGATCGATTTTTTGCCTTGTAACATCAAAATCTATAATTACAGGAACTCATTTATGTGCTGTGTCTTCACCTAAAATGTCCATTATAATATTATGAACTTAGAATACAATATAATACTTTTCCCCAGTCTTGTGTACTAATATGATGTGACGCTTAAACATTCTCTATGTTTGTGAGTAGTTTATCATGTATGGTATGTCAGCTAATTAATGTCTTGATTCCGTGAAGCCAAATTTATCAATTTACAACTCATTGGCGTCGTATTTTGAACTCTTTTTTCAAACTTTTTGTAACGGTATTTTCTCTTATAAAAATTTAAATTTATTGTTTAAATTATGCATTTGAATTTATGATCCAAATGGGATTATGGTTTTTTTTTGTTTACTCAATCGTACTTATTAATAATTAATTTGAAGAAATTAGGGAAAATAAAGTAACATTCCAATATAGTGGCAGTTGTGCTCTGCACATGAAAACTTAAATAGTTAACTTTTTCCATTCAAGTTAAAGAAAAAATATGCATACAGATAGCAATATTTCCTTGGCAGAATATGTGATGGCGAGTAACATTATACTTCCACGAGGATATATGGTTGAACTAGAACATAGTGATGGCGACAATTACACTAAAAAAGGTGAGAGAGGAAAGAGAAACATAGAGAGAGTTATACATATGTATATATATATATATATGCATGCATGCCCATTCATATGTATATATATACACACACACTAGAACTAGAAAAGGGAAATTATTTAAAAAAAAAAAAAAAAAGGTGAGAGAGGAGAGAGACACATAGAGAGAGTTATACATATGTGTGTGTGTGTATATATATATAGACATGCATGCCCATTCATATATAGAAGTTGTTCCGGTAGGTGACAGTGATAGTCTGATAGATATTGTATGGCTTTGGCTTGGACTTTACTGCAGCTTCAGATATTTTAGAAGCCTGAGAAACAAGAAAGAAAGAAAGAAAGCAACCTAAGCACATGAAAAATATCAAAAAGAAAGTGCAAAAGAAATTAAATTCATTTTCAAGTTGTTCCCATTACAATCATACGTACTATGTGTGATAGATTTCACAAATCACAATATGTACGTAGTAGTATAGACTTTTGCCTAAGAATACATATATATATATATATATATATATATGTAAATATTTATATATACATGTGTGTACGATTTTGTTGTGCCAATAGAAATTTCTTATTCCAACACTACTATGATTTGCGGTCTTTTGCCTCTTCTCTCTCTCTCTCTCTCCTTGTTGAAAGGTATTTAACGAAAATATCAAATTAGAGTTGTGCATGTCATGCATGTGGAAATTCTTTAGGATTAGGGACATGACAGGGGGGGGGGGGGGGGTGGTGGGGGGTGATGAATGGATATAAATGGATCATCTCTGTCCATTGTAATAACTTGTCTAGCTCACTAGGAATATATATATATATATATATATGTGTGTGTGTTCATAAACTTGGGATGTAGAAACTCTACCTTTTATGGTAAAATTAAGTGTGAATTATTGTTCGGCTGTTACCTACAATCACATATATTTATTTGAATATAAAATGGAAAAAACGTTATTCATAGGACGATAAGGTAGGCCGACTTTAAAAAAAAAAACAAAACAAAACAAAACTACCTAAAAGTCAAAAACTTTTTTTTTAAAATTTTTTTCCCGAATGAGTGGACCACTTGGCGGAGCTCCAAATGATTCATAGCTTTAGAGTTTCTGAGTTCAAAAGTGATATTCATGAGTATTAATATGGACCACGAAGTAGTGTTAATTTTCATTATATAAGCGAAATTGACACTCTTATACTTATGGGCTACCTTCTAATCTTTTAAGTTGTGTCTCTCTTTTTTATTCAGAGGAAAAAAAAAAAACTGCAATTTTTCTCTTGAAATATGTTAAAAATGGGATCGATTAGTTATTGTCAATTTAATATCTACTAGAGAAACGTGTGCGGAGACAATCAAAGCAAAGGAAAAAAAATCTTCATGTCGGTGATATCGTTACATGACAATAATTAGATCATCACGTAACAGCTCAAGAGCAAGGACGGAAGCTTGTTTATTGTACATTCGTCTTTTCAAAGTAGATAATAGATAAGTCACGTGTCGGTAGCTTCTAACCCACATGCAGCCAAATAATTTGCACAACTTCTAGCCACCACGACTTGAACTTTTAACTTTTATACCCAACTGGTTTGAAATTAAACAACTTTTTTTTTTTTTTTTTGGCATGCATGAACCAACAAATTAACATTAAAAATAGACAGGAAAAGAAAATCAAGGTATAGGAAAACTAAATAAACCGGGAGAGAACAACTAATATCTCGCACAGAAAGTACGTAAATCTACTAGTCTAATAAAGATATCGTATAAATATACGTATATACCTGTCTTCGTCGTCGACATTGGAGGACTTATAGTTGGGAATGGGAATACGGCCAGACTCGATTTGCCGGAGATCCTCCAAGAGGAGTTCGTAGTGCCTCTTGACTTCGTCGGCGGTTTTCCCTCCGACAGCTTTGGCCACATTC
This sequence comes from Ficus hirta, assembly GCA_038430175.1. Classification (NCBI taxonomy): domain Eukaryota; kingdom Viridiplantae; phylum Streptophyta; class Magnoliopsida; order Rosales; family Moraceae; genus Ficus; species Ficus hirta. Next base: position 11,578,462 of record CM076596.1, read on the forward strand.
TGCCACCGGTCCGGGGTGTCCTTATCGTACAAGGCTAGGGCTCTCTCAAACAGCTTGTTCTGTTTTGGAGTCCAAGATGATTGGCTGTAGCTTTGCTTGCTCAGAGAGCTTGAGGCCATATTTTGGGATTGAAATGAAAAGAAAACTAGTAGTTGGGGAGCAAATTGGAAAGAAATTAAAAGGGGAAAGGAAATTGTGGTCTTTTGTGTTATGGTTTAATTGTGCAAGGAAATAGTGGTGAGGTTGCTCTGTTTATAAAGGGGTTGGGGAAAGGCAGTGATTGGACGAATCTAAAATGACCCAAAAGAAAAAAAAAAAGAAAAGAAAAGAAAAAAAAAGGTGTAAAGTGAGGTGTGACTCGTTTCCTTTGGAACCACAAAATTGCAGGGCCTGAGTGATCAGGCGGAACCCAGATACTTTGCAGGGTGTCTGATTTTTCTTGTTATTTTTTTTATTTATTTTTTATTTTTTATTTTTTGTTGAAATCAGGGAAAGGATGACTGGCCCTTCCTGAACGTGACCAAAGGGACTCTCCAGATGCTGACAAGGAGCATTTGCTAAGAACCTATATTACTAGGGTTGGGAACTCTAAATCGAAGTCTAGACTGACAAAGACAAACTTTCATAATTAAAATCCTTTAAAGAGGATCACCTATTATCCGAATTAATTTTGATCGCAGATCCTCCACAATAATTCATTACAACTAGGTCATCCTCGTTGAATGGTTCTTTTTCAAGTTAAAGGGAAAAAATAAATCTCTTGGTATATATTCATTTCTTTCTTCATGTTTATAGAATACGTGTATAAGCATAGTGAAATTCACGGAAATAAATTATGCTCATCAGATTATTAGTATTATTATTAGTCATTATTATTATAATGATAATTAATTATAATAATTATTTTTTTTATTATTATATCAAATTCTGGTATTTTTGTTTGGGTTCAAGTTATTGATTAAGCACTAATTATATTATACATGGAAAGAAACATGAAATAATTAAAATTAGTCAATTTGAAATTAAGATACACATATTGCCATATAGCTTAATTGGTGGGTTGTTTATTTTTTTTGTTTTCATATGTGTGTGTGTGTGTATTTATTGTTTGGTTTGCCTTTGAAACAGGATTTTGACTTACTTTAATTTTGTTTCTATATTTTTTTCAGCAAATTTTGAGTTAAGTTAATTCCTCTCAACAAATATTGAAATATATATATATATATATATATATATATATATATCTTGGTCAGCTGGGGCTTTATGCAGATCATTCGTTTTGATTAAGTTGATTTTATTGTCTCTTTGTAAAAGCATACAAGTGGGAAAGCAGGGCCAAATGACCTCTCTGAATAAAGCAAATTAAACTATGTGAGGATAAAATTGCAATGACTTGAATTTCAAAAAAAAAAAAATGCAATAACATAGACATAGAAATTCTCATAATTTGTATTTCGGGTATCAAGATGTTAATAGTTCGTAAATTTTTTGAAAGTAAAATTATCGTTTGTCATATTATTATTCAATTTTGACTATACGAAATTGTGTTAATTAACTTCATGAATCATGAAAATGTTATTTTACTAACACTTGAGAGAGAATTAACATTTGGAGGAAATAATAACAAATTTCAGCATTTAGGCATAATAATAATTTGATCTTTCCCATTTAAAAAATGAATTAAATTCGTTATAATAAGATATATTTCACCATCCGATTTACATGGTAATTCCACCTTCACTTTAAAATTAGAGGCATGTTAAAGTTAAGTGAGATTTATATTTATATTCTGATTATTTTGAAAGTATACCATTCATTTCGTACCTTATAAAATATTATCATAAAATTTTAGATGTGGATAAAATTTACATCTTAAACTGGTTCATGCTCAAACATATATATATATATATATATATAACAATTGAAAAGGTCAAAACATTCGTTAAAAACTAAAAAAAATTAAGAAAAAGCAATATCAAGACACTCTTCCAAAGGTCCACACTAAGCACATCTTCAATTTTTACCATAATTTTTTTTCTCATTTTTTTCATTTTATTTCTTTGAGAACATTGTTATCATTAAATTATTTATACATTCAAAATATTCCTCCAAGATAAATGATATACTTTCTTAATAAACTCAAAATATGTGAAATATGTGAGTATTCAATAAATATATATATATAGAATGATGAGAGGGGTTCTTATAAGATATCCGCGTTATATATTATTTATAACGTAATTTGTGTTATATTATACAACTAAATGATATAAGTGTAAAAATTTTAATAACACTTATCCTTTAATTCAATATTTAAACAGATATATGTAACAAAATATATTATACATAAATCAAACTAATGGTTAAAAACGAGACATTTTCTCTGATATAATATAAATTATATATATATGTATATATATTTGGCTAGCTTTCAAATTAAGAAAGCTCAGTAATCGAGACTGATATGCAGGTGGTAGTGATGAACACAACTGACACTGGATCAATTGGATTGATCAGAACGAACGGCCAAGAAAGGTGGCGTATTGGGGTTCCATGCAGAAATTAAAAAGATTATTATTATTTTTTAATTTTCGATTTTGTTATAAATTTCAGATCTTTGGAATTGATTTTCGGATCTCTCTCTCTCTCTTTGGACGACAATCCAAAACCTTCTAGCTGGCCCTAACTTACCCTCTCTCTATAGGCTATCCCGCCCATACATACACATACCTGAATCCGTACCATGATATCTACAATTGATGATTTATAATATATATATATATATATATATTCATATTTACATCTGTTGTTGGTTTCTGCTTCATGCAGGTTTGTAACCTGATCTATTTTGAAAATGGGATAGGATTAAGATTTTACGTCAGCTGATTGGTGAGTCAGGTTTAGCTAGTCCACAGCAGACTTCAGCAATGACTCCTCGTCAGATTGTTGATGCGTTTGAAAACATCATTTTTTGTTGAATTCAATATAATTCAATATATATATTTTGATATGTTACAATTACATATTATATCTTAATATAAATATATTTAAATAGTATTTTTAATATTTTTATTATTTATCTATTAATTCTTTTTATTTATTTTTACTAATCATATTATATAATCTCTTTTCACACAAAAATAAATTAGAATGAATATTTAAATATAAACAATTCATACACATATTATATTTAAATATAATACATAAATAAGATATCTAAACAAATATTTTATTTTATATATTATATTGAAATAAAAAAAATAAATGTATCTTTGAAATGAATCATAAATCTTTTCTTTTTTCTTAAACAATACATCAGGAGATTTTAACAATAGACACATTCATATATATATATATATATATATATTGATGGAGTTGTGTATCAACTATTAAGTCAATACTATTAATTTTGTTCTCAAAAACAGCTTAAGGGAATAAGTTACTTAATTCATATATAAATATCATAACAATCTCGTAATTTGGGTGATACTGACAAATTACATTTCTAACCCTCCATCATGTTAAATGAGCTTTGGAATAATTAAGCGATGTCGGACAAATTTATAATCTAACACTTCACATGTAACGTCATGCAAATGAGCCAGGTCCATGCATTACATGCAATAGTTCTGCTCTGATGCTATGTTAAATGAACATGCGTTGAACTCATATAAAAAACTAACTCAATAAAAGATGACATTCAATCCAAATAAAAACATCATATATGAAAGTCTAATAATTCAATGATATGGGACAAATTCAACTACCAACAAATATATCATCTGATCTCATCATTTATATAAAATATATCAATTTGAATTTTTCGGGTCAATGTTAGCAAAACATTATATATATATATATATATATATATATGAGTAATTGGTCAAAATAATTCCTGAACTCTTTAAAAGATGACAATTTGATATCTATTTTTTTAATTTTAGTCGAGAAGACCTTAAACGCCTTAAATATTCACAAGTATTATCTTTTCCGTCAAATTCCATTAAATTTCTATCGAAATCTTGTTAAAATGATCATTTTTCTATTAAAAAAAAAACTAAAATACCCTCAAATTTTCTCATTCCTCTGAACTCTCCCTCCATCCCTTTTTATCCCCCCCTCTCTCTACCTTTGCAGTCTTCCGGCGACGGCTTCCATCTCCGGTGAAGGAAGTGACGACAGACTCACGACCACGTCCATCTACGGCGACGCCAGATCTCCTCATTTTCAGTTTCCCTCTCCAATTTTCTCGTCAACCAAACAAAAATTAGAGTAAACAACGAATTGTCCACAAAAAAAAAAGAAAAAAAGAAAAAAAAGTGCTTTTATATTAGTTATGTTATGGATCTATGAAGAGGGAGTTGGAGATTGGCATCGAGTCCTACTTCCTACCCGCGAAGCCATTCGAGAAGGAGATGAGAGAGACGGTAAATGAAGAGAGAGGGAAGAAATTTTAAGGTTTTAAACTGTTTTCCCTAAAATTCCAGCACCCTCGCCACCACGCTGAGCAACAGGCCTCGCCGCTCCAACCCTAACCGCGAGTAACAGGCCTCGCCACGGCCACTATCCCCGTGTGATCTAGCCTTCGTCGCCCTTCCCCTGCACCGATTCAATCTTCGTCGGCTATCTCCTACGAGAACCAGCCTCTGCCATCCCTCCCTCACGCCTCCAGCCTACTTCCCCCCACTCCGTTCTCACACGGCGCCCCACCCAAAAATCTGAAGGTTTTTTTTTTTTGTTGTTAATTTCATTTTTAGCACTTGTGGAAAAAGTATTATTACAATTGATATCACTTTTGTTTCCTTTCATTCCTAGCACTGCCACGTCATCACCATCAATTAAGATGGATGTAAAAAGTCAAAAATACCCTCAGGCAAGCCTAAATCTTATTTTTTTTTCATTTTCCCGCCTAGCCCCCCCCACCCATTTTGAAACCCAAATCTTCATATAATATCTTAACTTGATTTAAAACTATTTTCACTATTTTAGATAGAGAAACTTCTATCTAGAGAGAGAAACTTCCATTTAGAGAGAGAAACTCTCACCGTCGGAAAAAACTTTAATACTTCCATTTAACAAAAAAAATTTTTTTAACAAAATCTAACATTTTTGGTCATTTTTGAGTGAAGGTCATAACAGTTATGACCACTCGGTCATAACAGTTATGACCTATATCTAAAAAAAATTTTAAAAAAATCTAACATTTTTGGTCATTTTCCAGTAAAGGTCATTCCTGTTATGACCATCCGGTTATAATAGTTATGACCTATGTCTAAAAAGTTTTTTTTTTTTTTAATCTAACATTTTTGATCATTTTTGAGTAAAGATCATAATAGTTATGACCACCCGGTCATAACAGTTATGACCTATATCTAAAAAAATTTTTAAAAAAAATCTAACTTTTTTGGCTATTTTCCAGTAAAGGTCATTTCTGTTATGACCGGGTGGTCATATCTGTTATGACCAACAGTTATGACCACCTGGTCATAACCACCATAACCACCCGGTCATAACAGTTATGACCTATGTCTAAAAAGTTTTTTTTTTTTTTTAAAATCTAACATTTTTGGTCATTTTTTAGTAAAGGTCATTCATGTTATTACAACCCGGTCATAACAGTTATGACCTATGTCTAAAAAAAATTAAAAAAAAAATTCTAACATTTTTGGCCATTCACACAGACAAAAATAAGGTCATTAAAAAAATTACCACCAGGTCATTATGTAAATGACCAACCCTTGTAAATGACACCAACAGTAATAATATTTAATATAGTATAAAAATTTATATAAACCAATACACTAAATTTTCCTTTCAAAATCGAAATACCCAACTAACAAACATTTAGTTTATGTCACAAAATCAAATAAAAATACAAACATTATAATTTTTATGCATTTTTTTTTTTCAGAAATCAACTAGCAATACAGATTTCCCCCTTATTTTTCTTCGACCATTTCTCGGGCGCCCTTCTTTTTTTCTCTGGTTCTGGTTTTTGAGGATTTTTCTCCGCCGATGGCCTTTTCTCTACCGAAGCCATTAGCTAAACATTCCTCTTTTCGGGAGTAATGTTTTTCTCCGCCAACTTCTTGGGTTTGAATATGGGAGACTCAAGAAATTTCAACTGGTTTTGGGTGGTTTAAGAATATTCTCCAACTATTACAGAGTTCAAAAAAGCTTTATAGAGGGCGTTGATGGTGGGTTCCGACGGTTTCCGAGTGATTTTTGGAGTTTTTTTTCCGACGGTGAGAGTTTCTCTCTCTAAATGGAAGTTTCTCTTCTAGATGGAAGTTTCTCTCTCTAAAATAGTGAAAATTGGCATGTGAGGGAGATGGATATTTGGGTGGGTGGGAGATGAGGGTAAACATGGAATTTGGCATACATTTAATGCTGCTGGGCCCCACATATCAGACTGAATAATGACGTGACAGTGCTAAAAGTGAAGGGGATAAAAAATGATGATGTTTTTAATATAATTATTCCACAAGTGCTAAAAATGAAATTAACCTTTTTTTTTTGTTTTTTTGTTTTTGTTTGTGGGTAAGGGGTTTCTCTGTTTTTTTTTTTTTAAGTAATAGTATTTTTTTAAGAGTGTGTTTGGATGGTAAGTTTAAACTTACCATCTCAAAAAGTTTTTTTGTCTTTTTCTTCAAAAGTCTGTCTTTTTCCCAAAAAGTTTTTTGTCTTTTCTGAAAAGTCAACAAAATTTACTATTTCAACTTAAAAATCTCAACTCAAACTGACGAACCAAACGAACCCTAAATGTATATTTTATACTAAATTACAAAAATACCTTTTAGTATTTTGTTACGTGTCTTACACTTGACATAGTCTGTTAAAATTTTAATGGTTTTGAACGGAAATAATTAGAATTACTAATATTTGGAGAATTTAGGGTCTTTTCAATCAAAAATAAAAAATTAAGATCAAATCGTCACCTTTCAAAGAATTCATGAACCATTTTGATCACTTTTTATATGTAGTGCATCTAGTGGCGAGCTCAATTGGGATGAACTAGAATTGTTCTTTTCCTCAGCTTTTTTACTGTCTTATCCAGTCGTTCTCCAACCTGTACAGTGCATCCCAAGTGAAGATGTGTAAGATGCATGTATCCCCAGTGGAAAAGATGTGCCAATGGCTTTTTTCTTTTAATTCTGATATTTCTTTTTCTTTTATATTTTCTTCTTCTCTTTAATTATTTATGTATTTTTCTTTTGGTACGTTAATTTGTTTTACGGGCTGCAAATATATATATATATATATATATATGTATATGTATATATATGCATGTATATTTATAGATATCTTGTTACTCAGACCCTGTGTAAGCTTGGGTGAAATTAAGTATTGTTATTGACAACCACATGTTGCACAAAGATTCAGTGGTCCAGTAACCTCTCATGAAAAGAAGATTTCAAAAATGATGGAAAAACTATTTACAGCAGTTGGTCCCAATTTTCTTTAATTTTCTTCGTTTGCATGCGTCTGTCAACATGTATATGTACCATCCATGATTTTTCATGGATCTAATTATTTATGTATGAATTGTTTAGCTAGGTTTACATAGTTATATAATATAAATCATCTCATTGGTAGGAGCCACGAAGCCCCAAAAAAAAAAAAAAATTCAGGGGACGTAAATTAAATCACAAGTTTGAATTAAAACTATAACCCTAGCAAAAGCAGTAGCTGGAAGGCAGTCTTATAGGATAAAAGCCTAAATTCTCACCTAGAGAGTAGCCTTCAAATACAAACCTAATTTAATACTTTTTTAAAAAAAATTAAATTTAATCCTTTTACTATCATTATCTATGTGTATCTTTGTTATTTTTTTTTATGAACTAAACTTATAATGGAGTTTATTTATTCTTAAAGTTTAGAATTCACAAAATTATAAAATTATGTACTAACATAGTTATTTATTTATTTATTTAAGATATTAAATTATAATTACGAGTACTTAAAACTCAAATTTAAGGTGAAATTGAAGGTTTTTGTTTAAAAAAAATTATTAAGTGAATTCAGTAGTTTAAAGAATTTCATAAACAAATAAGGAACAAAGCTGTAAAACATTTTTTCATAAAGGGGAAAAAACTATAGAGAGTAATTGGAATTTTCAAAACTTAGGAGGGTAAAAAGAAAGTTTTCAAAAATCTAAGGAGGCCGCTTACGCCCCCCTCAGCCTTACGTTTCTCCGGTTCTTGGTTTTAATGAGCCTCTCTTAATTTTCATCAAGAGAATACATCCTATTTCGTAGTAATTTTATTTTGCCTCTCTTGTAGGGTTATTTTTGGTTGTGTTACTGGTTTTCTTGTTTTGTTTGCACTTGTGGCTGTGGATTATGAACTTCTTTATTCTTTTTATATTTTTTTTTTCCTTATATTGGAGTCGGTGGTCTACTATAGAACGAGTTGCTCAAAAGGCGTTAATTTAATTGGAATGTGCTAAGTTTCTCTTATATTTTGATTACCTTCCCTCCATTTACACAAAAAAGGCATTTATTTATTTATTTTTAAATAAAGTCAAAATCGAAGGGATATTTTAAAAAAAATTTCTCTATTTCCTACTCGTCCCCTAAATTCCTTTATTCCTTTATTTTTGTTTTCTTTTTTTTGTTTATCTTCTTTGAATAAATTTGAATGGTTGATTTAGTTCCTCCTCTCGAAGTATTAAAAAAAAAACTCGAAAATAAATAGTAAAAAAAAATATTCTTTTGCCGTTAGTTGGTGTGGACGATACATGATTTTGTTCGCATATATACATATGATAGTGTGAAAGCGATACGTCTTGTTAATACACTGAATAGTGCATACCAATTCCTTCCAATATTCTTATTCATATATCTAGCCAATAATAAATTGGAAAATCATATTCCCTATGCCCTACAGAAGTTGCTTTCATGCATGAAAATCTAAACATTCACATACATGCAATCATGCCATATGCCCTGAGGTTGAAGGACATTCACAACAACGTTGCATTATAAATATTCTCTGGGTTAATTGTTCTTCCTTTTTTTTTTTTTTTTTCCCCTTCCCCTCTATCCATCAATTCCATTTTGTGGTTCTTTTTTCCTTTCATTAAAATCAACCTATGACTGAAATAAGAGGTAATCGATCTTACAGCAATGAACTCTATCAATTGACTCATAATTATCATTCAATTTTAAAAAAAATGTAAATGGAGACGAAGAAAATCCTACATTCAAATTCATTAAAAGGGTAAAATAGAAAAATAAAGATAAATAGATTCATATTCCAACCTCATTGAAAAATCAAATAAAAAATTGAAGACAATAAGTAACAGCGTCCTTCAAAAAAGGTAAAAAGAAACCAACCGAAAATTAACCTCATTTATACATCTCGGTACTTATAGAACTTTTATTTTTCAAAATCCCAATACTCTGAAATCACAATTTCCATTTCTTCCAAATAAAATACATAATTGTCGATTTTCTCTCTTAACTTGTCGGTTTTGAGGTTTGGTTTTGAGGTTTGGAACTAACTCCTCAACATCGCAATTATATTTCAATTAAAACTCGAATTTTTTTTTATTACAGACATAGCATAGCAGTAATACTACACCTAATACACCTGATTTCACATAAAGGTACAGAGTTCGAATCCTCCCACCCTAAGTTAAAGAAAATAAAGACTTTTTTTTTTTTTTTCCTTTTTTCCGAAAAAGTTCAAGTTACAAGTTACTAGCTAGAAAGGGTCCCCCCAACAAACCAAGTTGCCAATCATATTTAGTAGGGGTTGGCAGCGTTATCTTTTGGCATTGAATTGAAGGGGAAAAAGGTCTGGTGGATGATGATTAGAGAGGATTGGAAAGGTATTCGTTTGGTGTGGAAAAGGGTGGTCCTCTAAAGGATTCTTTGTTTGATATTATAGATTCATCGCCGTCTATTGCCTAATTACCAATCATAGGGGAAAAGCAATAAAAACCTTCCTTTCATAGCTAGCGAATCCCCTCATTATAGGCAACGTTTTCCTACGGCAAAGTGGTCCTGCAAAAATTGGAATGCAAGGTCCTCAAAAGGATTGCTTTGGTATGATTGAGAATTTTTCGATGACCAAAAAATTTGTGAAAAAATGTTAATATTCAAAGACTATGACTTGCCAAAGAATTCAAAGACTCACATTTCTGGTCCATATGCATTAATCACTACAAAAAGAATAATGAGATTGGAGATATATACCGAGAATCTTTGATTCAAAAAGGAAAAAAGGAGGCTTGCAAAATGGCCACTTTTTTATTTATCTCCTTTTCTTTTTTTCTTTTTTTTTCTTTCTTTTTTTTTTCTTTTCTTTTGTTGTTCTTTCGGTGATTGCATTTGTACACTAGTTGCTAGCTAGTTGATGAAGAGATAAGCTGATAGATTTACGAGTAGTCTTGAGTACCAATCAATATTGAGAGAATCATATTGCCTCTAGCTTCTAACATCCACTTCATTGGTCTCACTAGATATTTGTCTCCTACAACTTGGAAGACGTAGATTTATATGAGAAACTTTTAATGAACTTTTCCCCTCCACACTCCTGTCCTTAGTTTTCTGCCGCCATTTTTTTTCCCTTTTTTAGTTCTATGTCCCTTATTAATTTAAGTTTATTTCAGTTTTAGCACCCGATAAATATATGTTGTCTCACTCTAACTCCTAAAACATAAACATCACATTATTGACATCCGAACTTATCAAACATGTTTCACTCTTGGTTCCTCAATATGTGATAGAAAATGTTTAAAAAATTATGTAATGAATAGCACGTGAGGCCTACGCGATAGGTGGGTGGGGGTTATAATAAATTCTAGGTGGTAGATTGGGAGATAATTGAATTGTATCCATGTTACGTGATCCAAAATTGTGATTTTCATGTTTGGGAATTAACTCTTGACATCAGAGAGCAATATTTTAGACATTTATTTATGAAAAGTACTCATAATCACAAAAAACCGCAAAAATGATCAAATTAATTAAAATACCAAGACTATGCTTCCTTGCCAATTATAATTACGTACTGATTACTTAAAACCTTAATTGACAAAAGTATCAAATGAAATAAATACCTAAAAAGTTTTATGGGTGAAAAGAGCTCTAACGTGGGTGCCTGTGACATGTTGACTGTTTAGAGTAATCAACCTTTGCAAATCTCACAAACTCAAACCGGAGGTGTTTGTTTTTTGTTTACCTCTCTCTTTCCTTTACTTGTTTTCTTTCTAATGCTAATGGTTTGTTGGTCAGTTCATGATCATTGCGGAGGGGAGCACAAATTTGAGCGATGGAGGCCCGTGTTAGATTGTGAATTTACCACACATCATTTATTTAGCTGATGTGGTATTTATATATGGATTGGGCTTACTCTCTCTTTGAGCTAATTTAATTTGAGAATGAGGTTTATCCAAATCCATTTAACATGATATCAGAACCAGATTTTGCATGTAAGAGTGTGTTTGGACTAGCCCATTTGAAGGACACACTACGCTTGAGTGATGGTGTTATATTATGAATTTATCCCACGTCGCTAATTAGGCTCTGTCTCTCTTAAAGTTAACTTTCGGGGATGAATTTTACCCAAACTCATTTAACAACTCGAATGAGTCTTATTAGGTGGGTTTGCCACCGACAACGTGGATCAAACGAATAATGACATATAGCAACTGATTATACATTGCCACTAGACAAGTTATGATGTCAAAGATGAACAGAAAAATACCCTAAGTTGAGTCACCACCGGAAAATGATGAATTTATTATATTACTAAAGGCATTGAATAATAACTATTGGTTCTAAATAAATGAATGAGAATAAATTATTTATTATGAAAATGATCACTATTACTTCTAGTATGTGATTAAATTAGGATATATATTTACGTGATAAGTGATTAGGAAACCAATTTATATATATATTTTTTATTAATCTAATAGTATCTATTGGAGTGTTGGTGCCCTCTTTAGTGCAAGGCCCGTTTCATGAGGCTCAGGTCCACATCCTTTGGTGGATCATATCCGTGGACCCAAATTACGCTCGAGGAACGCTCTGGATTTTGATTTGGTGGGGCATAAGAAGGTAGATAAGCCCATTTAGTTATCACTCCAAATCAACCTTAATCTCACTTGGAGTCTCAAGGGTAATGAGTGGGTGAGGGAGAAATTATCACAAAATACTCCTTTTTATAATTTTAAATCCCAAATTCTGTCTTTAAAGCCCAAATAACTTAGGGAATAACCATCCTCTTACCATTCGTAACCCAACAGTTCAAACCTATACTTTTAAGTCCAAAAAGCCCAATCCCACATACTATCCTTTAAAAATTATTTAACTTCAACAGGCAATTTTGCCTGGTCAGAGGAAACTTCCCCCTTATCAGAGGGTAATAACTTTGTCCTCTAGACAAAGAATATGCCTTTTAGCATTGGAGCAGGCTTTGAAGATGCATCTTAATAACTAACAGCATCTTTATCCTAAAAAAGCTATCATCATTGTATTAGAAAACCCAGCATGATAAGACTCTGACTTAGACTATTGCATCTTCTAGAGCCTTCTATTCCCTTTGGGAAGTTGTTCTTGCAAAGCAAGAATGACAAGATGTCATTGTCACACCATTTTAGGTGTCCCTTTAGCCTCCAAAATATACTTCCATTTAGATCGTTAATTAGAGTTAAAAATTTTTAAGTTATAATTAGTTAATCTTTTAAAAAATAATTATAATTTTTATTGATTTTTCAAAAGAAAAAAAAAAGATTCAACCAAAAAAGTATAATTTAATTGAAGCTAAACTAACGTGTCAACCAAAACTTATATATTTATCCCATCCTTCACCAAAAATAGTATGGACTATGGAGTGGCAGCAGCTCTTATCAAAGCATGAGACGACGTGCTCTAGCGACATCATTGTAGATTTCATTTCACTTTAGAGCTATCACCAAAATATGTCATTCACTACGGACCAGTCAATCAAACATTCCATTTTGATCTCCTATATATATAAAGTCACCCTCATCTTCATTCCAACAGGCCTTCTTCACCTTTGCATATATATATATATAATCTGGTAGATTATTCAAAGTAACCTACTAGTCTCCGTTGACCGGAGCCAAAGACGTCGGCTATTTGAAAATGAAAAATAACCTAGTAGATTATAAAACCATAATTTATCAGAATACTCTTCGACGACCAATGTCTGCGCCGCTGATGGTCAATGTTGATTACGACAACATGTAGCAAATTAACAGTGAATACCGTTTTGACCGGTGGGACCAGAAAATATTACATAGGTCTTTGACTTATTCAATTGGATGTTAAAAACCTGAAGCCACTATATAGCTAGAGCAAATTAACAGTCCAAAAGGATAGCTTTTTCTTCGGGCAATTCTAATCACCCTTTCAGAAAAGGATTATCCATGAACTAAGATGGTCCTGCTCAGAAGCCCAAATTCAATTATGATTTTGGTTTGGTAGTTTTTTTGTCCTGAACTCTGACAAACCTTAGATAATCTTGTAGTCGGCTGAATTTCCTACACTTAGTATCCTGTTGGACTACTTGTCAAATCCAATATCCTCTATCCGAACAAAGTAATGTATTGCAAAAAATGGGCTTTTGGTTTCTCATGTTATGCCCTTGTTCACACATCTTTGTTCTTGAAAACATAATAGCATTATATGGCTCCTCTATCTATCTCATCTCCTGATCAATTTATTTCTGTCAGACATAATTGATGAACTTTGGCTGACACACTTCTCCATTTGCGAGCGAGTTTATAACAAGAGACTTCATTTTGTCCCTTGTTCAAAAGCGCCAGATATTTTACAACAAAATCCACAGAAGAGTACTTATATTCTACTGAGAAAGCTTGTAGCTTTTTTTGTTTTTTGTTTTTTTTTTTTTTTGTTTTGTTTTGGGAAGATGAAAAGGCTTTAACTTGGCTAGTTGTAGGTTTTCCCTTCTGATGAGAAGAGAGAGAGAACAAGTGGGTGTCAATACGTGTCAAAGACAAACCTAAAATCTAGACACTTCAGTGTATAGAAATGATGAACTTTCTATTGTGAAAATATGATTAAAATCGTATTAAAATAATAATAGAAAAATGTAAATAGAAATGTGCGGGTTTTTGAAGTACCATATATACTTATTCTTTTTATTTTTAGTTTTTTGTATTTTACATATATAGATAAATAACTTGCTAATGATTTCACTTTCTAAGCAATCCTTTTGAAATCATCAAGAACCCTTATATAACATTATTTCCCTGACCAACTATATCCTTTTTCCACCCTACACGAGTGGCTTACAGGATAAAAGATTATGCAGTGCATGAATGAATACATATACACATATACATATATATATATATATGAATAATAATCTCCCTCTTCTTTTTCTTTTCTCTCTTTCTCTCTCTATCTCTATCTGTCCTGTGTCTCAAATCTATCATAACACAATAATAAGAGTCAGTACAGCTGGCTCTCTCAAAATCATATTGACTTTGCTGGCCCCCAACCAAACATAATCATAATCTTGGCGGACTAATTCCCCACCAGCTTTACTCAGTACTTAGAGAGAGAGAGAGGGAGAGAGAGAGTCTGTGTGTACCCACATCGAAATTGCCCATCAAATCCCAGGAGTACTTTTCTCCCACTTCTAATATTTTAATGAATAGACCTTTTATGGGTCACTCTTGATCTTGAATCATGCTAATTATGATTATATTAACTAAATCATGAGGACAAACATAATTTAAAAAATCATCTTTTAGATTCTAAGGAATAATTATATCCTTTGAATATGGCTTAGGTTATATAAGGCTATTTTTCTCTCAAACTTGTAATTATTTAGCAACTTGCCCATTAAATTTTTAATTTTGACGATATAATTACCAAACATTCTAAAATTGTTGCCACTTCATATTAAAGTGAAGTTTGAATTTGAAAATTATGGGTTAGATTAGATTTGGAAATTTTGATCGAAAATGGGATTTTTCAACTTCACATGAGGCATATGTAACTTTTTCATGACCAATTTAACAGAAAATAAAACTAAATGAACTATGCTATAATAATTTAGAAAGTTCAGTAAGTAAATTTTAAAAATTATAAGTTTGAAGGACAAGTTACCAAATGGTGACAAATTCAGGGGTAAAAGTGCTAAATACTATACGGGATATATGGTTTACTATGATTTTGGTGTCTATTTCTACTTACAATAATATTTGTCAAACATTTTACCTAAAAGGGTTAAATTTTCTGTACTGTTGTATTCATGAATTGGGTTGCATGGCAGCAAAGGGGTCTCTGTTCTCTGTGGGATAAGACCTTGAAAATAGACATTATGATATTATGAAGTAAAAAGATGTTTAAAACACTTCTTATTAGGTATTGAAAAAAAAAATTTTCAAAGCATGACCAACTTCAAATGTGTTCATCATCATTATTCAATTGCACATTGTGATGTGATAGAGTGCTAGCCAAGCGAATATAAAGAGTGTAATTGAATTGAAGGACAATGGCGATTGTGACAGTCCAATATAATTGACACCACAAATATCACTTGGGAGAGGAAACTACAATGCATTATATATATATATTTTCATATATATGTACCATGTAATTTTTTCATAGCTAACATTTATTATTATTATTATTTTACGAATGAGATGTAATGACTGAAATTCAAAATACTTAATACAAATTAAATTTTCGGGATATGCCCTACTTTTCACGATCACTTGGTATGATATAATGATAAATTGAAGATGGAAATAATGACGTTTCTACTTTATATTATACTTTGTTATTCTCTCCTTTAAATTTTCCGACAGAAATTGCAGGAGAAACGTCGTCATTAGATTATGCAAAGTCATGCTCAAAGTTTGCCTACAACTGTCTAAAGTTTTGTTCAACCCTAGACTTGATTCACACAACCCCCTCAATTGACAACTTTGACGCTGAAACTACTTAGGTTAACCTAAAGATTACCTAGTTTTTTTTTTATTTTTTCCCCCCTCTCGGGAGCGTTTGAACCCAAAGTTTTTAGTTTCTTACAGTGTTTTCTCTGTGTATGTGTGTGTGTATTTCTTGTGAATTTTGGTGCAATAAATTCAAAATAGGTTCAAACCTCAAGCATTGTATAATTATGAATAGACTAAGTATTTTAATCTATACACTTTTTTTTTATATTTAATTTTTAAATTCATTGTTGGGGGTGGGGTGTAGCTGAGGAAGCTGTATTTGGTACCATTGTCCCTACAATAATTACATAGACATATATATGTTTCAATGGCCCTAGCATTTTCTATCTTTCATTATCTTTTAAATTGGAGACCAAGATCTTGTATATGCATATATATTTAGTTTATAATTATATAAGAGATTCAGAGATATATGTTTTCTAAAATTTTTAATTTTGTCCTCGTGAAGCTTGGTATTATTGTTTCCGTATAATTTGTTTGCTAGATGAGATATTCCCGATCACACCGTCGGGTAATAAAGTAAGTAAAAATGAACGGAGGAGATAAGAGAAACAATATTATTAAATCCTTAACTTTTAAACATTTTTTTTTTGGTCTCATCCATATTATTCAAACGAACGTTTATACTCTAAAAGGATTTAGTTTCATAATAATTATTCGGTATGATAATCATTTTATATATATAGTAACTTTAATTAATCTAGTTAATTAATTACTCACATATTATATAATTAATCCCACTGAAATTGGCTTAATGGAAGAGGGGTTTAAAGTCTTTATGTCGTAAATTCGAAACCTATAAGAATAACATTAAAATTAATAAATTGAGTAAAGGTGTATAAGATCACTCATATCACCAAAAAAAAAAATCGCATATTATTGATTGTGGGACGGTACGCATATATATTAGTATAAATATACATATACATATGTATATATATGACTTCAAATCAGTACTAATGATGATCATGACCTATGTGATGTATTCTTATCAAAATATAGTTTACAAAGTTTCATATTTTGAGAGAGAGAGAGAGAGAGAACCAAGTTGGCATGAATACATCATCAGTAGGTACAGAAGGGATGGGAAGGGGACACAAGCAAAAATGAGTTGGTACATATAAGAGAAAATGGGAGCCCAAAAACTGATTAGGTAGTTTTATGCCTAAAAGAAAAGGGAACAAACACACATTTGGCGTGTAGAGAGAGACAAAGATCCTTCAAACACCATGACCAAGCCCTCCACAATAAGTCATAAAAATTCCCTTATTTTCATCTCACTAACTTTACCCTCCACCCCCGCTTAAAATATTCCCCCCTTAATGTTGTACATCACTACACAAAAATCTTCATATTCTACTATAAATTAATTAAAGATATCCTCTAGCCCTTCCCTTGTTGTCTTTCTTCTTCAATACTCATCCAATACTCTTCATGTGATTATGTCTTCTACTACTAATTTTTATATTTCGTTCCTATTTTTTTGTCTTTGAGTTAAGGAGCAAAGCTTATTATTAAGTTGGTGGGAAGACATTGTTATAAGCAATATTAATTTATAGTACCTTAAATTTTTAGTAGGTATGTAGACATGTAGAGATATGAGTCTTTTAATTGTGTCAAGGACAAAACGCTATAACAAAGAGTCATGGGAAAAAGAAAAGATAAATTCTTTGCTGATATATAGTGGGGGGAAAAAAAAAAGCAAATGAAAATATTTCGGACATATTCAATACCTTATCTAGCTATTTTCCACCCACCATAGGTTAGTTCTGCCCCCAATTAGCTAGAGATTAGCTAGGAAGGAATTTGATCACAGGTACTTTTTCTCTGTATATTGGGTGCTGGCTGGAATCTCTTTCTTCGGATGCGTTTTAGAGTTTCTATGCCATTCTTGTCACTTTATTTATTTTTATTTTTTTTTTACATGTTTTATATGTTAAAATGTACATTTCTTTCTCTTTTGACTGGCTTTGATAATTATATATATTGGCCTTTTCATGCAATTTTAAAATGTATACATAGCATAGCAAACTTTACTCTTACGACGAATGAAGCTTTATTAATAACTTAATCAGTAGATTTTCGAACTCAAAACTAGTGTTTTGTTTTTTTTTTTTTTTGTTTGTTTTTTCCCAACGGTATGAGGTTGTGATTCCCACTTATTTCAAAAATAAATCAGATTTTAAATCTAAAAGTTCCTACTCAAATCCTCTACTCTTATCCAAAAAAAAAAAACTAGGAGTAAGATATATTGTTTTACCACTTCTGCTATATAAGAGAAGATTATAGAGACTCCCTATACTAGGTTAAGAAACAAGTTTTGTTTAAGGTTTTCTCAAAACTTAAATTGTTAAAAGATGGTCAATATAAATTAACGGGTAATAACGTAGTAAATTATAATGATACATGGTTCATAAACATAGCATGTGCTCCAAACATGACAGATAAAAGTTTATACAAACTAATCATCATTCCAAGAAACTAGGTCGAAGACGCTAATTTTGACCTAATTAAAGTTTCCATAAGAAGCTTTCTGTGTTAGATTATGGTAACCGTAATAGAGTAACAGTTTTGACTGTGTTAGACATGGTAAAATCATGGCTGAACAAAAATTTTTTACACGATCCTTTCATATCAAATTCTTATAATAATGTGTATAATAAAGTTATTACTTTTCCTACTCTGTCTTGATGCTTCCTTAATTTATCATGAACATGTATAACAAGGTTATTTTTCTGTTGTTTCTCTAGCTTGAACTTCTACTTTATCAGGTCCTAGATAGACAACATAATCAGAGGAATCTCTTATCTAAGAGAGAGAGAGAGGAGAGAGAGAAGGTAATTGGGCAGGCGAATAAATGGGCCCATGAAAGGAGAAGCAAAAGTGGACAGGGAAGTTGTCTTTATTGCTGGCTTTGATACAGCAGCTGGCATATATTGTCTTTGACCAAACGACTTTTAGTTGACCCTTAATTCATGCATCCATGCAAATACCCTTTACCACCCTTTTTCATCTCCTCATCATTGATCATCTCTTCTTATCCTCACACTGTTCAATATTTAAACTATTTATTATTGTTATATATATATATATATATGTGTTTTTTATATACATGGGAGCTCTCCAGTATGTCACCTGTAGATATTGGGAATCTACCGTCACATTTTAACAGAAGTTAATAAAAATGAATGAAATAAACAATCAATTGAACTTTTGGAAATCGTTTATGAAATTCATAAAGCATTATAATTACAAAATAATCAAGTAAGAAAAATCAAAAGAGAATCCACAACACCAAAATTTAGGGTTTGTCAAATGTGTGCTACGTCCTTTATGTGTATGGCTTCTTCACTATATATGATAGTTCTCGAATACAGTGAGTTATAATTTTCTGAGTGTATTTGGACAGAGTAAGAGTAAGCCAAAATCAGAAAAAGAAAAAGGTCCCCTGTTTGAAGGGAGTCTTCCTCTATTTATAGAGGAAGAATAATGGGTTTGAACCCGTAGTTTGTGGTGAGCGGTTTTCGCTTAATGCCCTTTGAGACACGTGTAAGAATGTAAGTCATGATGTGGACTTGGCGGTTATTGGAGTGAATTTGATTACAGATCGTGTGCTTAACAGTTATCAGAATGAACTGATATGATGTCATCATCGATTGTGGGCTTGACAGTTATCAGAGTGATCTGATATGACATCATCATCAACCGTGGGCTCAGCAGTTAATAGAATTAACCTTTATATTATTCGTCAAACGCGAACGATGAACGATGAAACGAATAGTTGATGAGACCCAGTTAATGTTGAGCCGTTCGTGGCTATTATTAGATTCGAACATTCGCCTACTCATGTTTGAGCTGATTGATCTATCGTTTGAATACGAACGATCATTGTTCATGATGAAACGAACTGAGATTGTAAATTGGGTCCGGTCCACGTATACGAAAATATCAAATGGATTTGAATCAGGAATTCGTTGTTCATTTGATAAACAGTCGGAGACTAACGGTGTAATGGGAAGACGAAGTCTAACCCCAACAGCACCTGTATAGAATAACAATTTTAACTTCTTTGTGTATATTTTTTTTAACAATTAGTTGATTTTAATGTTATATTTTTCATCAGTCATACTTTTTCTTTGCACTAATAGTTTTAAATGATTCATATTATAAAATTCTGAATAAAAAATTATGTATAAATCAACTAATAGTTACAAGATATAAAAATAGAAAGTTATAACTACCGTTCATATCCGGGTTGCCGGAAACCGGATATTAAAATCAGTTTCTTTCTTTTGATGCACCACTTTTAGCTTGAATTCCACGCCTTGTTTTTCTGCACTATGTGCTGTATCCATCTTTGTAAAGAGAGGGGCAAAAGTTTCAGCTTGTCAAAACATATAGCCACATACATAAATATATAGAAATATATGTACATATGTACACATATATATAAGTAAATTTATGCCTTTTTTTTTTTTTTTTTTTGAAGACAATTATTGCAACTTTCCCTGTGACTTTCATACCTTTCTTGATGCATGAAAGGTCTTTGTAATGGAAAATATGAGAAAACCAATATCCACCACACATGATATTGTTTTGTTGCATAGTGGGTAATAGTTTATAAATCGAGGAAATCTCACATGGAGGGGTAAAGAAAATATATAAAATGGCAAGTAAGCTCAAGTGATGAGACACACAACTTAAGAATACTGAGAACCTACATATAATAATATTTTTTTTTTATGAAAACAAAATTTTATTAAAAAAATAAAAGAAAAATTCTTACAAACAAAAAACAAAAACACTAAAAATATAAAACAAGAAAACCAACCTTATAAAGCAAATAAAGTAAGATAGGAGCAACTAAAGAGAAATTGTTAGGATTTTTTTCAATTTAAAATCGTTCCCTTTACAAATTGTATGTTTGTTGATCTTTTTCTCTTCAGACTTTGCTTAATTTTCTTATCAAAGTATCCAGCTCTGCTAATTTTACCCAATAACTTGAAATAACAATTTCCATTTCTTTTTAAACATGTACATAGTTCTTGATTTCAATGTACGCTTCAAAACTTCTATCCTTTAAAAAGTCCTTGACTGCGATCTTTAGCTAGTATTATAAGGGTTCGTCATGTTGTCATTTTTTAATTCTTTTTTTCCCTATTTTTTCTTGGTCTCTAGGGTAAACCTTTCATCATCCACTTGATCGGCCTAACTTTTGGTAGCAATCATGTTTATCTTCTTATTAAAGTTGGATAAAGAAATTTGATGCTCAAAGAGAAGATCACAAAAAATATGACTTGAAACATCAAATACACTGAGACTCAATATCAGGGAAGATCAGTGTAAAACTACACAAAATAATATAATTTCGATATAACTTCTTGATGTTCAAAGACGGGGATAATTACTAACTCTTGTTGACACAAAGACAACTACTAATTAACAAAGAACTATAAACAGAACATCTGTGTAATATATAAAACACCGATCAATAAGGTTAATTGGAATATAGGATTGGATCAAAAATTTGTCAAAGGATTGAACAATATTGGGAAAACTCTCTTTGATTTTCACTATAAGTGGATTCACTTAATATGTGAATTCATGTCAAATTGTTATTAATAGATGTTTATTAAAGATTGTCATATCAATTAATAATTAAAAATCACATCTACATGAGAATGTAACATTTAATCATCACGTGAATTTGTGTTAGAAAATTAGGATTAAAGTTAGCTTCGTTTAGTCTTGTTTCAATAGCCACAAACAAAATCCTCACTAAGCCTTGAGTTTCCATGCATCAATTTAGAGGGTAGTCTTACTGGACTTTCCATGGTAATTGCAGTTTATCAATCAAATACAATGCAAGGAATCAGGGAGGAAGCCAGAAAAAATTATAAAGTGGGTTTGAGTTAAAGCAAAGTGTTAACTAATTAATTGTGTTAATAACAAATAACGGAAAAAGAAAAAGTTATCATACCATAGTGCTTGAAAGTGGAAAGAGTTTTAAAATGAGAAAAACATTAAGGTCCCGTTTGATTGATTTGGAAACGTTTTAAAAAGAAATCTCAAGCTTTTCTCAAAAATGTATTTTGAAAATAGTTATGAAATAACGCTTGTTTTGTATAAAATCAAAAAACAAAAACGAAAATAAAAAATCATTTTCATATTTTATTAAGAAATGAGAAAATGAAATAAAGGTTCTATTTTCATTCTCTTAGGCTTATACACACAATAATATTTTCAGAAACATAGCCAAACTCAAGTTTATTTTTTCTTGTACTCAAAATTTTTTTTATCTAGAAACACAATCAAACACAATTTCGAAAAGTAACTCAAAATCATTTTTAAAACACTCTCATTTCTATTCTATATCCAAAACAAACTAATTCCCAAAATGTTCTCAAACAGATCCTAACACGTTTTTCTTCTAGATTGATTGTTTGTCGTTTTTATCTTGTATCTTCTGTCTTATATTTTGTTTAGTTTATATTTGGTCTGTTTTTCGTGATCATTTGAGAGTACTGTTTTTCTTCAATGTGAAATCGAGAAGACACTACGTGCATTCATCAATTTATTTAATACTATCACTTATATATATTTTTTATTTTGATATAATTTTGTTCTGATTCAAGGTGTAAAAAATACTTGAGGTATCAAGCAGGCTGCAGTTAAAGTAGGCATCAATATAAACAACAAATTATACGGTGATAAATTCGTGCATCAAAACAAAAAGAAAAATAAAAATAAAGTTGACTTATGCGACAAGAAGATTGTTTATAATTTAAAAAAAAAAAAAAAAAAGTCAGCTAAAAGATTGAAGAGCATTCTAGCCAGCAGAAAGAGAATTAAAAAAAAAAAATTGAAAAAAAGAAGGAAAGAAAGAAAGTTGGAGCCAGTATGTCTGTGCATAATGGCATCAAACGTCAGATGATTGGAACTTGGAAAAGATTGAATTGCATGAAATTAAGCAAGCATAAATGCACATACCGTACCATCCAACTAGTCTTAGATTCTCTCTCCCTGTACATAGACACAAACGCGCGGGGGAAGGGACTGTTATATGACAACTCTTCGTAGGTTAATTGTAATGTAATTTGTATTATATTATACCAATTATATTATAATGTGACTTATATTACGTTATACTAATTCTGTTATTATTAAATGTTATATTTTTTAGTAATATCTATCATTTATATCAATATCTGAATATTATATAATATGATAAGATTTCAAATATGAAATTACATGTAAATATATTAAATGTTACAAGTTTTTAAATAAAAAATTACAAATATCAGATGACATGCGATATCGCATACGAGATTTTCTACAAGCCAGCTAGAAGAACCACGTCGTTCCTACTTTCCCGTTTCGTGACTCAAAAGCGTGACATGATTCCTCATCTCTTTGTGATGAAAAATATCCAAGAATACTTTTTTTTACAAGGATGGGGCTAATTGCTAGACAATTTTCAAAATTATCCGTGGCTTCGTTTTGCATTGTAGACTATGACGACCTATTTGGTTGCATGTGTATTAATTCAAGATTGCCTTCAATAATTATATTGTAAACCTACCATATTACATACGTGGTATCATAGATTCCAATCATGGTACACCATATGCGTGTTTAATATTCATATACACGTGTAACCAATAGGAGCAAGCACGCGGCATTTGACACATGATCAGCTATGACACCTTTGACCAATATAGATTACGAACGATTTTTTTTTTTTTTTTTTTTTTTTAAGTTAAGACGTAGACTAGACAGTAATTTCAACATCAAGTAGTTAGCACATCGACATAATTATGAGAAACATAATCTATTGAGTTAAATTATATTTTCAACACTGTCAGTTGTTAAAACACACATATTTAATAATATGTGGCATTGTACATCATAGTAAGAAGCTAAATTTTGTACTTATGAGAGAATTTTTTTCTCTTTAAACTTAAATATGGTCACCCTTTTGCTATCGTCTTTCTTTTTTAATAAATTCCCTTTCATTCTTATATATAACTATATTATAATCTGTAATGTGTAACACATACAACGACGGGATATTTGAAACTTATAGGCATTTTTGCAAAGGATGTGTTTTACTAAACCTGTACGTATATTTTCATATGGAGTTATTATGACAATCGATTTTTGCTTCTCAATTTAGGTTGGAATCGCACCTCTGGATTGAATGTGACTCCATTTAGGTTATTGAAATTCTCAAATCCAGAAGCAGATAAGTTCCTTGGAGATTTCTGGCTAGATTCTATCAAATATCTTGATAGGCTGAATTATTACCGCTCTTATATATTCTAGCAAGACAATTATGTAGCAAACAAGTTACTGTCTCATTTGGTCAACTTGAACAACACCAAAAATTGTGATTTTATAATCCGGCTTTTTTGCTCTTTTACGGTTCCCATACAAAGCAGGATTTTCCTTGCTATCGTTTTGTAATTACACTACAAAAAAGAATAATAATAAATGATTTTTAGTCACTACATTTTTTATAACACTTTTAGTTACAATATTTTTGGATGACTAAATATCACTTTTAGTCACAACCTTGTGACCAATATGCAATTAGTCACAAATTTATGTTGTGACTAAATTTTAGCCATGAGGTTTTCAGCCAAGGGAACAGTTTTAGTCACACCGTGACTAAAAATCTTATAGTTAAAAGTTTTGATCACAACATTTTTGTGTGTCTAATAAATGCATTTAGTCGTACAAAAATATTGTGACTAAAAATATTATAAAAATGTTGTGACTAATTTTTTTTTTTTTTTTGGGTAGTGTTAGCCAATTATTATAGTAAATATGCACTATTTTTACCCTCTATCTTTTTCCGTTGCGTTTTTACTAAAGGGTTCTCATGAAGGCATATTTGAGGCACGAATTCAAGATGAGATTTTTAGCTCAATTCTTTTATACTTGCTCTGGCTATGCCGCTATGATGTTTTATCTGCTTTCTTTGTGGCCTCTTTTTTTTTTTTTTTTTAATTTTTTCTGTTTTTCTTTTCCCTTACTTTATTTGCCATTTTTTTTATTTATCTTTTTATTTTAATAATATTAATAGGATCATGATGATGTTAAAGAGATACCGACTTAGTGCGAGCTTTCTTGTAGGGAGACTATCCTCAAAGGCCTCTCCTTTCATGGTTTAGTCTTATGATGAGGTAGAACTTTATCTTCATTTTGCAAGGAGATGAACATGATTGCTACTGAAAACTAGATTTATCAAGTGGATAATGAAGAGTACTCTCTTGTGGATAAAAAGACAAGCAGAGAAGAATTCAGAAAATCGCAACAATAACGGAGACCCAATAACACTAGTGTCATATAGATAAACAGTCAAATGCTTTTTGGAGGATCAAAGCTTCCAAAAGGAGGTCGAACTCAATAATTGCATGCTTGCTCAAAATTGGATGGAAATTGACACTTGAGGTTCTAAAAAGAAATTAAAATAAAATAGAGCTGAATATTTTGAGAAGAAAATCAACAAAAAGCTTAAAAAGAAAAAGACCCTCTTACAAGCTTAGGACTCTCAAAGGAAACATTTAGTCTTAAATTGAGTGAAAATCTAACAATTTTTTTTCAGTTGCTTTTTTTTTTTTTAATTGTTTATTGCTTCGATTATTTTTCTAGTTTACTTTTACCCTTCTTCTTCATTCTAGACAAGATCTTTTCTTTTATTTTTAATAAAAAATTTTTGCTTTTTAAGAAAAATGTAATATATAGAACTCTTAGAATAAAAAAATGTAATCTTGTTACATTATTCCATACATATTTTGATTTCCCAAAAAATTATTCTATCATATTCTATCATATTTGTATTTTATTTATTTTTCATATTTTTTCGATCATCTTCCTCTATGCACGCATTGTTGTCTTATATATTATAGAAGCCCATCTCCGACGTGAGGCATTACGTCGGCATTATATATAGTTGACATACATACATACATATATATATATATATATAGTTTAGTCTGAAAGATCATTACTCTGTGGCAGATATATGTGGCCCTTGCTCAAATGATCACAAAATTAATGAACTCAGAAGTCGAAAAATATTGGAAATGAGATACATAAGTAACAAATAAAAACAAGGTATAAAATTCTATATATTGCTAGATATTTGACCAATATTGAAAGCAAATGACTATATATCGAGGAGCACAGACTGGGGTAGCAATGGTGCATTAATGGAGGGAAGGGATGCCCATATATATAGTTCTCCTATATATATATATATATATATATATATTTATATAAATAATATGGTTGCAATTAGTGGAATGGAGCTACACTACTCTCAAGAGGGTCTTCAAAAGAATCCCAACTTCTAGTTTTATCTCTCTCTCTCTCTCTCTCTCTCTCTCTCTCTCTCTCTGTATATATAAATATATGTATATTGTAATTTTAAAATAGAGATGTAGAGAGGGCCTGCAAGAACTAGGATTCCCTATACATCGGATCTGCTGCAATATTTGGTTGCCTCTCCTAACCCATATATCTCTCACCTCCATTATTGTACGTAGTCACTTGTCTATCTATTAAAGATAAGATAAGAGCTTACCCATGAATAAATTTCACGGTTCCAATTAGTAGTGTGTAGATCTAGCTCGGGTTGTACATGGGCGGGTTCAGCGGGTAGAAACCGCACCCATAACATGATGGTTGATGATGTGGACCTGTTTAACAAGCGGTGTAGGTGTGGGTGCGGGTAGAAACGCTACTGATTTAGGTGGTTTGATTGGGTTTTATGCGCAACCCTAATATATATAGTTTCTTATGGAAATTTGTGGAGATAAATTTGGTAGGGGATATTTTAACGTGATAAAACTATATTGCATGGAACCGACCAATCACGACTTGCCATGTATGGAATTGGAAGCTTTATGTTTTTGTCTACTTGGCATGTACACTTGGCAAGCCACAACGATCGAGGTGGTTGTTTATTGGCTAATTCTCACCATGAAATTCAATTGGACCACATTGACAAATTGCATATATTACAACAAAGTAGTTGCACTTGCCCTAACTCTTTTCTCATTTTATATATGTGTGTATTCATTTGCTCGGAAGGTGGCTAGATTTTCCATTTTCGAAAAATTTGTTTCCGGTATGTTAGAATTGTCGACGTCAATTTATAGGGAATAAGGACAGAAAGCTAGTAGTAGTTGAAGTTATATAGTTTAACACCTGATTTATATTTTGTATCTATATATGTCGATATTACTAGTCCTTCACTAAATATTTGGAGAACCAACTAATTTGACTTAGGGCCCATTTATAAGTTTTGGAGACGGAGTTTTGAAATTTAGATTGGAAATGTGTGTTTGAGAGAAGACTTTTGAAAATGAATTGTGATATTTAAAATAATACAAAAATATAAAAAGTATTTGGAAAAAAAAAAAAAAAAGACAAAATGGATCTTGTTTTATTCATCTCATCATTGTGAGTATTTTGACACAATAATCATCTCATTTCGATATGAAATTTGTGAACTTTTAAAGTTTGAGTTTTTTAAAAAATTAAAGAGAGAGAAAGTGAGATGTAGAATTGGGAGTGTTAAATTAAAAGGTAAAACTCCGCATCTGGAAAAGTTTCCCGATCACCCTTAATTCCCATTTCAAATTAGCATAAAAAAGACAAGTTTCCATGATTTTTTTTTTTTGTTCGAAAGAATGCTATTAATTTCATAATACCTAAAGTAATTAGTTACAAACTTCGGAACATTGTCACAAAAATTCAGCTGTGTAAAATTTATTTTAAAATTAAAAAATTTTAAAGACAGAGAATCTGCTTTAAATTGATCTACAGATAAGTTATTTTGTCACATGTTTTGGCCATGACCGAATCACGTTATAACATTTCTCTACGTGTTGGGACCAAAAATTCTGTGGCTAAACCTTATTAAATTAAAAAAAAAATTTAGTGGATAGCAGAAGCCGCACTTTGCCTGGATATAAATATATATATTTTTCTTAATTGAGACAAATGGTCATAAATCCGTTTTTTTTTTTTTTTTTTTGAAATACATTTAGAGTGAAAAGATTTAAAATCCACACATTTAGGTGAGGTTAGGTGTTTATTACTTATTGCATAGTAAATCAATTATGTAAGTGGCCATTTTTTAAAACCCAAAAGTTCGACTATTTTTTCAAATATTTTTGCCCTAAAACCGACCATTTTCCCCAAATCACCCTTTTTGTTGACTTCCTTTTTTTAGTAAGTGTCATACTCCTGCTTGTCTAAGTTATCTCTCAATTCCAATTTCTAATAATGAAGATAGTAATGTTTCATTATACAAGATATTGCATATAAGTTTTACTTATTTGTTAATTATTTACTATTTTTTTAGATAATTGTGGATTATGATTAATAGTTTACATTTTAGACTAAGTCCTTGATTTTAAATTAAGATTAGAAAAACTTACGTAGTTTTAAAATATTAATAATGTGTATACGCTCATCAAATCAATAGAAAAGACTATGCCACATTTTTTTCAAATTAACATTCTTTCATAAAGAACTATCGATATTTGACGGAAAAAAAAAAAAACAAAAAACAGAGAGAGACCCAAAAAAGAAAAATAGAGATACAGTGTACGTTAGAGGTTCTGGTATAGTCAAACCAAAACACTGCATAGATGTAAAGCACTTGAATTATAAGGGGCAAAAAAAAAAAAAAAAAAAAAAAGACAAAACAAAAATGGGGGATGAGAGTAGTTTTCCTGTTCATCATCAAGACCACATTAGAAAGCGATAGAAGAATTGAGATATATAGCCAAAAGGCCAGGTCCCATTTTTGCCTTTAGCTCGTGTATACGTACACACATACATATTTATATATATATATATACGTACATATATATATATATACACTCTCTTTCTATATACATATATATATATATATCTGTGTGTGTGTGTGTGTGTGTGTGTGCAAGTAGAGAGATAAAGTGGAGAGAGAGATGGTGTGGTGGGGAGAGATACATGGATAGGGCCCATATATATATAGATGATAATGGAAGTAGCCTTCATCCTCTCTGGATTTGTTCCCATCAATCCAAATTATATCTGTTACCCTCTACCTTCCGTTAGCTTCAAGTGGCCGAAATTAATATAAATTTGAAAGCAAAACCAAGATTTCGACACTTGACTATTAATCAATGTTACCTGTCTGCCTATATCTGATTACTCTAACTAACATCCACCTCCTACATATATTTTCCACACTAGTTTCTTATATATATATATATATATATATATATATATATATAAAATATCTTATATCTACTACCGGATACTATTTGATACTAATAACTTTCTATTCAAAAACTTATAATAACTAATTGATTTATATACAATTTCTTATTTAGAACCTTGTAACATAATAATTTTCTATTTAAAACTTTGTTAACTGGTATAAGTTGAAAAATATTATATTAGAATCCCCTGATTAATACAACGTACTACCAAAAATATTAGAAGTGTCGTATAGAGAAAGTGCCGAATAACAACTAAATGATTTATTTTTATGAGTTATATAACACCTAGATAATTTTAATATAATACTTATTCTTTAAACTATTAGTAAATAATATGTATTATAAGATTCTAAATAAAAAATTACATATAAATCTATTGGTTATTATAAGATACGAAGTTGAATGTTAGAACTGCCACTTTATGTCCTCCCGTCGAACATGAGATCATTACTATATACATAAATGCTTTTACTAAATAATTATTCATAAATGTGCATGCTAATTAGTAGCATTTATATTTATTTAGCAAAGTATGGCATGTAGAAGTAATAGTGTCTTAGCCTTTTTTTTTTTTTTTCCCCTTGTGTTAGAATAAGAAAACAGAAAAGACAAATATTGATGTTTAGGTTGATCTAGATATCATGTGTCACATTATTAACCTACGACGTTAAATATGGCGCCGCTAAACTTCCTTAATTGTCTATCAGTCATAGTCTATAAATAAAGTTTTGACTTTCTTAACAATAATTTTGTTTGATTTATTAACATATATAGCTTCAATGAGGTAGACTCTTTACCTCCTCTCCAAATTTAAAAAGCTTCCAAAAATTGGAAGATTCAATTTGACAACAACAAAAAAATCTATTAATTAGTCAATTTTTTCTCCTCGGAGCGATTAAGATTAGTGTCATATCCAATAAAAATTGACTAATTGGCTTGTTTCTTCTTCTTTTTAACTGTAAAAAGTCTACAATTTTCAGTTATTAAAAAGAAACAAAAATACTCATGTGTTCAAAACCTATGAGTTCCTACTCAAACTCCTCATCCCCTCCATTGAGCTAATGACATCGAGTTTCTTTTTCTTCTTCTTCTTCTTCTTTTTTTTTTTTTTTTTTTTTTTGAGTAATTTTGTGTCTGTGTGCTGCCCCATAGATTGGAATTCGTTGGAACTTAATATCAAAAAGCAGATATTTAGGGCTTTAATAATTACAAAGTTAGTTACATAACCACACAAGTAGACAAAAAAAGAAACTAAACTGTACTTATTTAGAACACAAGTTTCACTCCAACTAAACTGTATTTTTTTATCTTAATTTTTATTTTTATTTTTAAAAATCCATAAAATTTATAACTACTTTTTTTAAAAAATTAATACTATTCAATCTTAAAAATTTCAACTCAACTCATTCACCAAACACCTCATAATAAAATAATGTTGGGAGAGGTTGATAATTAGAGATTACCCTTTACTATTTTTAGAAAAGCCACTGTGCCACGTCACCAACACCCCCTAGAATCTCCAGCTAAAACAAGACCGTAATCACTTTACTCACAAACCCCACGCGCATCTGTCGGAACGACGCTCACGTGACCAATATCAAGACGCGGTGTATATCACGCGACATAGACGAGCGTGGAGACGGAAGTTTTCCCCCGTAGGTGTTTTGTGTTGCAGGCCGTTTTTTGTTGGGTAAAAAAATCTCGTCTTCCCAGGTATACTATACCCAAGTACCAATCGAAAACCAGGGACTCCTACATACTTAAATCCCCGTTTCAACACGTCAGCGTACACATCACCACTCTGACATGTCAGACAGTAAGCACCAAGAACTGCCACGTGTGAGAAACCACGTGGGTGTTGCCGTAATGTCAGGCCCCAGTTTTTGGGCATTTCTTCACGGGTCGTGAGGGTCCAAAAACTCATAACACAGTAAATATGGCTAAAATACTTCAAATATTTTATTGTTAGAAAACAAAAATCTATAACTAACTATCTCCTTTGCAGTTAGGAGGAAAAAAAAAAAAGAAAAAAAAAAGAAAAAGACTATCCCCTCTGCAGTTGGTTTTCTATTTCCAATTGACACAACATTTTGCCAGTCAAATTCTACGTTAATTGCTTGTTCTTGGATGAAAATTAAGGGAACATAAAGGTAATTTTCAATGTAGCGTTAAATTAATGTGTAATAATCGAATTTTAATATTTGAGTTGAAAAATCACCTTCTAAACAATGCTATTGTTTGTTCTGAATTTTACATAATTTGACATCAAATAAAAAAGTATGTTAGGATTTGATATTTGGTTATTATAAATTGACATATTGACACTTTTGTTTTTTTGTTTAATTATTATAATTCTTTTTAAATAACTTAAAAGTTTACGTTATGAGTTTTAAGGCTCGAAATTAATAATACTAATAATATATTTGACATAACATTATATATTGAATCACAAAATATGACTGCTCATAAACGAGGTCGTTTTCTTTACCTTTTTTTTTTACTAAATATGACGCTGATATTGACAATTTTAGTTGCAGAGGAGGCTAGCTTTTGATGTTAATAATATATTATAATATGTTACCAACTTTAAGTGTGTTTTGCAGATTATTATAATAGTTGGCGGCTGCTAATTACAAAACTAACATGTCATTAAAGAAACAAATTAGAATAAAAAAATCTAAACAACACGGATTATGGAGATAGATATAGCTGAAAAGAGTATCTATCACAAAAATATCTTAATTATTAATTAAAAGAAAGCGACCCTGGATTTTGTGTACTCGTAAACGGGGTACAAAGAAATCTATATGTAATAGCGTCATTACGTGCATGAAAATTCATGGGAAAACTAAACGAATATTAGCAA
Organism: Ficus hirta; assembly: GCA_038430175.1. Classification (NCBI taxonomy): domain Eukaryota; kingdom Viridiplantae; phylum Streptophyta; class Magnoliopsida; order Rosales; family Moraceae; genus Ficus; species Ficus hirta. The sequence goes on from CM076596.1 coordinate 11,610,583, forward strand.
AGGGATTATATAGTATAGAACAATATATATATATATATATACACTATATATTACATATATATAAAGGCCCGGCCTCCGTCGGAAAACAACCACAAAACTGATGAAGAGGGGGACTCTCCGTTATATGGACAAGACCACGTGGCGGTCATGTCAATAGGACCCACAACCCACGGCCTCTGGTTATGGATACATTCGATGGCTCTCTGCCCCAGTTGCCTTCTTTCTCTTTCTCTCTCCTAATTTCTCTCTCCTGATTTTCCTCTCTCTCTCTCCTCTCTTTCTCTCTCCTAATAATTCCGGCCAACCCTTTTTCGCCCTTTATTTATACCCCACCCCTTCCTTCCTATTCACCCTTACCTTACATCTCTCTCTCTCTCTCTCTCTCTCTCTCTCTCTAACTACTACGCCCAAAGAAAGTTGAAACTCTCTAGTGGCGCATTTTAGCAGCGAGCATAAAACACACAAGTACTTCTTCTATGTATAACTATATCTATATGTGTATATGCGGCGCACGTTAGTGTAACAAACAAAACTCATTTATAGATATATAGTACTTAGCTACTAGGCTTTTTTTGTCAGAAAGACCCCTTGAAACATTTTTCTTTTTTCTTTTTTTTTTTTTTGAGATGAGAGCTTTTGCCTAAATTCCAATATCCTTAACACTTCAGTTTCAGTCCCACCACCTTTTTTTTTTGTTTAATTATTTTAAGCGCACACTGCGTATTTTAGCAGCCAGAAACAGACCCCAAAGGAGCTTCAATAAAGAGAGATATTTTTAGTATTAGTCGCGTGACATGAATAGAGCGCTGCCGGAGATGTTGCACTGCCTGAATTCGACGGCGAATATCCTCGCCGGAAACTGTACGGACATGACGGTGCTGGAGCGGCAGAGCTCAGCCCGGTTGGAGTGGCAACAAGAACAGCTTCAACAACAAGAAGGAATATCAGAAGCTTATTTTAATGGAAGTGATCATCACCAGCTTAATGGGGTGTTCTTTAATCCTTCCGGTCAACTTCCGGGTTTTCCGGGCTTGGTCGGCGGAGTGTCGGTTATCGGAGACGTGGCGGTGAATAGCCCGGTGAAGCCCGATCCGGGTTTGGAAAACGGATGGTCGTCTGAGCTGGACAGGTTCCATATGGCCGGAATCGGACTCGGGTCATCGCCGGCGGCGGCGCCGTCTCCGGCGACCGGGTTGGTCAACGTGTCCGGGTTTCAGATCACGGCCGGTGCCATTTCCAGGACCTCGAGCTGCCCGACAACGGTGGCTCCGGTCACGGCAGCCGAGGTTAAAGCCCGTGAAGCTTTCTCGCCGGAGAAGGTATTGAGCTCCGCCGCCGGTGCTAGATCAGAGAGCTTCAAGAAGAGAAAGGCTGATAAAATGCACAACACAAAGGTAAGACATAATTAACATGTCCCAAAAACAAAATTATTTTTTCTCTCTCTCTAATAAAGTTAAATAATTGATTAAAAATATATTTAAATCAGCACATCCAAATCAAGTTGATACGTGTTTTTTAATTGCGTATTTTTTTCAAATGTTGATAAAATTTATCGATAGGTTGTTCAAGAAGATGAATCGAGAGAGAAACGGACTAAAGGAAGCGCAGAGGAAGGAGATTCGAAGATCACAGAGCAAAATAGCACAAAAAATAATAATAACACAAAAGCAAGTAACAGAGAATCATCTGGTGATACTTCTAAGGAAAATTCAAAGGCCTCCGAGGTTCAAAAGCCCGATTACATTCACGTCAGGGCACGAAGAGGCCAAGCCACTGATAGCCACAGTTTAGCTGAAAGAGTAAGCTAATATAAATATATATATACATGTATACACACATATATATATACATACATATGTATATACCGTATATATATACTAATGTGAAATGGGTATGTGATCATGTAGGTAAGAAGAGAGAAAATAAGTGAGAGAATGAAGTATCTGCAGGATTTAGTTCCTGGATGTAACAAGATCACCGGAAAAGCTGGAATGCTTGATGAAATTATCAACTACGTTCAATCTCTTCAACGACAAGTAGAGGTATATTTTGTACTAACAAGTTACAAATTAATGTCGTTTATCTTCCAAGTTTTAATTAGTCCTCAAATTTTATTTATGTTATCTATGAACAGTTTTTGTCAATGAAACTAGCTGCTGTGAACCCTAGGCTTGACTTCAACATAGACGACTTGTTTGCAAAAGAGGTAATAATACTTTTTTTTTCATTTTTTTTAATATATAGTTTAAATGAAACTTAATCAGATACTAATTGTGTCATTTTCGTTAAACAATTCAAACAGATGTTTCCTGCATGCGCCGCCGCCGCCGCCGTCACCTCGGGTTTCCCGACACTCGGGATGTCAGCAGAAATATCGAATTCCGGTTATGTTCAGTTCAATCCGGCGGTGGTTTCGTCATGTGGTGGATTGGAAATGGGGATGAATTCTCAAGACATGGGGCTTAGAAGAACAATTAGTGCCCCTGTATCACTCCCTCCCGAGACATTTCTTGACACATCTGGCTATAGTGTGATTATTTCTTCCACCTATGTTACAAATTTTTTTTTAATTACATTTATATTTATATATAATTTGTTTATCTATAAATTATTGAGCAATGATTTTGACATATTATCATAAAATTGTCTGCAGCAAATCCAGCCACCAACAGCTTGGGATTCAGAATTTCAAAACCTTTTGAGTATGGAATTTAATCAAGGAAGATCAATACCATTTTCATCCCAGCCATTTACAGGTAAAATTATACATCCCAATTATTAATTCTTTGAAAAAATTTTCTTGCCATTTTCTAAGAACTCCATTATTTGTAGTAAAGTGGGCTTATAGTGTGTGTGTGTGTCTGTATATACACATACACATATACATATATAACAGATATACCCCACAAAAAATGAATGAATTTTTCCTAGGAATTACTTGGGTCCAATCTGATTGGAACAAAGAAACTTTGATAATATATGTCTTTTTGTGTATGTTTTTTCTCATGGAACAATCAAAGCCGTAGATTTTTTTTTTTCCCTTCAAGTGACCATGATTTTCCAACCACCGTTTTTGATAAAAGTGTAAAAAAGAAAAAAAGAAGTGGGGAAAAAAAAAGGAGGGTGGGAAATAAAAGGCGGGTGGATTTTGACTCTGTAAACCACATAATGGCTATCATTATCAATAAATGGTGTGTATTCATTAGATTGGTAAAGTCTTACTCAAAGTGAAAATGGGTCCCACACCATAAGAGGGAGCTAATTCTCCCATTCACACCAATCAAAGGTTTCGATTCTTTAATATTGTTTGTTCCATTCTTTAGCCAAAAAAAAAAAAAAAAAAAAACAGAGCACAAGGATGGCCATTACTATGACGAAAGATATTCCTGAACATATATTATGTGTGTCTCAAGTTCGATAGCCGGATCTGTCTGACAATTATAGTTGATTTGTATATAATCTTCTATTTAAATGATTGTAACGATATTATTTAGAATAATTAGTATAAAGTATAAGTATCACTGAAAAATAAACTGAATGCTTTGTATATTGTGATATTTGCAGGTTCTATTGAAGCTAGCAATCTAAAGATGGAGATGTGAATCAGAATATCATTACACGATTTCTTAGAGTTAATGAGTTCCATCTAAATGCCTTTGATCCAAGATTATTTTTTATTCTCTAAGTACATAACATATGTATAAATATTTGTATGCAAACTTGCGACATAGTATGAATAAAATAAATACCCCTTTAATGATTAACCACAAACACCCTTTTCCAATATTCTTGCATTGTACTCCTACTGGTATGGTTGCAAGGTTAAAATGTGCTCAAAGAAGAACATGGCACCATCCACAAGGTAACGGAAAACCTAAAAAATTATGGAAGAATCTAAGGTACATCCCATCTTTTTGAGACACACTTTGTAATTCGATTTTCGAACATTGAACGATGAAAAAAAAATGCTCTTATATGCTTTTTAAGATCTAAAAGAGGGCTGATAACTTATTTCTCAACATTTGAGAGCATTTTTTTACTTTATTTTATTTTTTTTAACCGCATAATTTAAAATCTACCATAGTTTTCAAAAAAAAAAATTACCAACAGTAATTGACACCTTATAAAACATGATAATGTAGGTTTGTATTACGGGTCTTTTTTATGGTAGGATCTCGTACTGGTAAAGCACGTTTCTGACTGTCGAGGATAATCAAAATCACATTAATGTAAAAACAGAACAGATGACATGATATAATGTAATTAGATTAGAAACAACAATATGTAGTAATAAACACCAATTATGACGATAAAACTGGGAAACCGCAATATCCATTTGAGGCAAAATCAACCCCACAATCCTCAAAAATTAATGTGGAATTAGGCCACCAGCTGTGATTGGATTGTAACGAGACATACATAACTGCTGAGGGGCAACGCAGTGTCGTTGGCAATTAATCCTCTTGGCTCAGCTTGTCCCTCCCATGGCTGAACTCTCACAGACAAACTTGGCTCAGCTTGTCTGTGAGAGTTGGCAATTAATCCTCTTGGCTGTGATTGGATTGTAACGAGACATACATAACTGCTGAGGGGCAACGCAGTGTCGTTGGCAATTAATCCTCTTGGCTCAGCTTGTCCCTCCCATGGCTGAACTCTCACAGACAAACTTCAACCAGGCACTTGCTTTGCTCTCTCTAAGAGACAGACGACAATATTGAGACCAAACTTGGTGGACCACCACACCCTCTCACTCTCTTGGGCCAGAATATATACACACACTCTCTCTATATATCTATATATACAACAATATTTTGTTGAAAATGACGCTGTTGTAGTGTTTTCAGCCGGCGGGTCTAGAGAGCGATCGGTTTGGGGCGCGCGACAATGATTTTAAGAGCGAAAAACGCAGCGAAAGCAATATTTGCCGGGACAGGCGACAAAACACATTTTTATTCCAAACTACACATTTCAGTTCATTGGCATTCCTTTCATGTGTGTCCCTAGAACATTCAATTCATATTAGGTGAAGTAGTTATTTTTATGTTGTTTTGTAACTAATTTTCTTGGAAAGCAAGAAAAGGCTGCGAAGGCGTTTGGAGAGCAAGAAAATTTTTTATCTGCTCAAAAATAAATATGGTGAAGCATTCTCCAGGCTCTCTCTATCCAAGCCCTGCTTTTGCTTTATTTATGTTTTATATATTTTTGGTGAGTAGCTAGCAAAGTGAAGGCTAGCTAGGAATTGACATTAAATAATAATAATAATAATAATAATAATAACTGTCATAAATAGTGACACCATGATGTAGACATTCACTAAGCTCTCTTTGGAACTGTGTCGTTTTACTTCTCATCCTTTTTCTAAAGTTGGAGACTCTGTGCGTTTGTCCACTCGGGTGTGCATGTGGGGGAGGGATGGAGAGATAGTGAGAGAGAATGTATAGTTTAGTCTTTTTTTTTTTAGTTTATTATTTATTTATCTTATCCAAAATTATCTTGTAATAAAGAATAATAGGCTTATGCATCACATTCAGACACTTTTTTTTTTAATAAAAAAGGAGATTAGTAGTATCTTTAAGCCTTCAAAACAGTAACAATATAAGAATCTACTTATACCACAGGTGAAACAGAAGAAAGATCTGACCCATATTTTCTCATTTAACATCTATTGGAGAGACATAATTACAACCTCATTAAGGACAATTGGATTCAATTCCTAGATGTTAAGTAAGAGAGTCTTGATAGGTCATTCTCTTATCACTATATAACACCACCACCGGTGGTGCATGACATCTAACTTATTTTGACTAAACAACACTTATGAAAGAAATGTAACGGTATTGTATAAAAAAGTTTCTCATGATATTTAACTCTTTATTATAAACATGGTCTAATACAGTTGACGTAAATAAGAGATCGGTCTGATTCTATCTTTGCTCGTTAATTGAAAAGTGTCTTTTTTTTTTCCCCTTCCCTTACTCGTTAGTTGAAGTGTGTATCTTTTCTTCCCCCTTCCCCCGCCCCCCCCCCCCCCCCCTAGCGAACTTAAAAAGAATAGGAAATTAGGGGGTGTTTAGTGAATGAGTTGAGTTGAAATTTTTAAATTTGAATAATATTAACTTTTGAAAAAGTAGTTATAAATTTTATTGGCTTTTCAGAAAAAGATAAAAATTAAGATAAAAAAGTACAATTTAGTTTGAGTTGGACTTGATTACCAAACAAGCCCTAAAGAAAAAGGTAAAAAGAAAAATGTCATCCAATTTTCATGCGGCATATTGAAATGGAATTGACGTCAATGGTATTATGGTCTAAAGGTAATATGAGTTCAGCACTACTACTAAAGTTGAAAACGCCTTTGCCACATGAATTCATTGCTTATTAGGATCCCAGAAAAAGTTAGAAGGCACCTGATTTCAAAAGGGACAAATCAAGACAAGAATGTTAAAAAGTTAAAAAAAAAAAAAAAAAATTAGTAGATTAATTCTCTTCTTCTAGAATAAGTTTCTTAACCCAAAAAAAGGGGAAAAAAAAAAAGAACTATATATGATCATTACGAGAGAACGATACTTTTACAATAACATTTAAAAATAAGAAACATAGTTTGATTTTTTATTTTAAAAAGTCGTAACATTAATAAATTTAGTTATTACGGAATATTGTTACATCCTTTTAACACTTTGAAAGGGAAATTTTAACATGTTGAAAAGAATAATAACTAGAATTTTATTATGGTTAATAACAAATTTTAAATCCGAGTGAGATATTAAGTACTTTAAAAGGCTACAATTTCCTTGTCTCATTCCTATTTCCAAAACTTCATCTACAACAAACAAACTCCATTAAATGTTGAAAGAAGAATACTCCAAACATTCGTAATCAAGCTCTTTAAAATTTTACGTTTTTATTGAGCAATAAGAAAAGACCTTTTCAAATGTTAAATGGCTGTAAATGTTTTTACTTTTTCGGGACCACTAAAAATTGCCTAGACCTTATGTGCAATTTTTATTTTTATTTTTTTTTAATTATAATTATTTTTTAGGCCTTGGAGTTACAAAAGGGCTCACCTTTAATATCTTCGCTCTCAAGCCATATGTTAACAATGACAAGAGGTGGACCAGGCGTCATCCATTTGTAAGATCTCCTTGATTCTCTTTGTTCCACACGATGGTGAATGATGATTTTGCCTTTTCCTTTTCTTGGGCCCACTACACTTAACTTTATATATAGATATATATATATATATATATATATATATATATTAAAAAATCTTCTTTTTTTTTTTTTTTTTTTTTTTTTTCAAATTTTCCATTCTAATCTTTTTGAGAGGCTTTCATATACATGTATGGATATCTCTCTCTCAATAACATGACTTTCACTCACATGGTGTAGTTCCAAGAAATAGGAGAGGGCATAAAAAAAATAGCTTTAAAAACGCCCACATACAAAAAGATTCTTGTGGCATTGCAAATAGTATGTAGTGCACAACTTACATGGTTTATGTTTGGAGCTAGTGAATTTCTGCTCCCAAAAAATTTTTAATGTCTCTTTCTTTGTCAATGAGAATCCAAAAAGGCTACCACTTACGTGCATTACAACGGTGCACTCCTTAGGAATTGTGTTCTTTTGAAGAAGATATGTAAATACAGGATCTTATCCCTTTTTTTTTTTTTTTTTTTGGGAGGGAAATATTTCGAGACATTAACAATATAAGAAGGGCTTTATTCGAACCAAAAGAGATTGTCGGAAAATGCAAACTTAGCAAGTGAATGGACCATTATATTGCTATTTCTAGAAATATGGGTGCATTTGCCGTCAACTAAATGACTACATGATTAACAAAAAAATAAACATAGATCCTGTAAGGATTAGCTTAACGGGTGAAAAGTTAGAGATTTGGTATAGGAGTTTTCAGATTTAAAACTTAAAAGTATTTTCATTTCTTTTTATTAATTGTAGGCATATGCACAGTACATTTATATATATATATATATATACTGAAAGTCGTAGAAATAATGTCAGTACAAGAGATATATTTATTGAAGGGATGTGAGATTAAAAGAAAAAAAAAATAGTGGAATTGTTTTGGTAAATTTCAAGGTTTACAAAACAGAGGATTTCTTAAAAAAAAAAATTAGAGAATTACAGTATTTATTAAGTAATCAACATGAGATATGATGTATGATCAAATACTAGAGAACTCCTTTCCAAAAAAATATGCGAGTTTTCAATTATTTTAAGTTAGTCAATATGGTATACATTCACTCAATCAACCTGAGATTTACCGATTATTTTAGTAAGTACATATGAGAGTTAAAAAAAAACGATTTTCCAACTCAAAAAGATTTCTCAAATTTATTTTTTTTTAAGTTTCCCCCAAGTACTCGTCCAACTTTCCAATTAGCGCATAAAATCAACCGGCAAAAATTTTTAGACTTTCATCCAATTTCTTACGCAATTTGAAAATTTTCACGGATATAAAAATGAAATATTAAAAATTTTCCATAAAAATATTTTTCATGTGAAGAATGTGGGTTTTTATTTTATTTTATTTTATTTATATATATATTTAGCAAATAGACATGTTAGGTTTTCTGTATGTTGGTATTTATGGCAACTTTGTTAGAAAAATCGAAAACAATATTTTGTTAGATAGCTTTAGGGAATTGGATAACTTACTTATTTTGAATATATGACTAGTTGCTTGTTTTGAAAGTTGACGTGGCAGAGTGCATTTGATTTGGCCTACATCATCTACAAATTGGCCGTTTCTATTTGATAAAAATCAAGGATGATTGCGTGCATTGAATTAGAAATTATTTTGATAGTTCGTTTAAAAAATATATTTCTAATTTGAGTAGATTTCATTTTCCTATTTAAATTACAAATTCAAACTTTTCCAAAAAAAAAAAAGAATCTTGCATTTGAAATCTGAAAAGTTGGAAGATTTTATTTCTGGAGTTTCTTGAAGGTTCTTCGTAATTTATTAGCAGCTATTATGAAGGAAATTAAATTTGGATTATGAAGGAAATTTGCATAATTGAATTTCAGAGTATTTCCAGAAGTGTTATAAGAGATCATAAAACACTTTGAAATTTAAATTATTTTTTTAATCCGAGATTTTGTGAAGGTTGTATAGCTACTTATTTATAGTCTCAAAAACAGATTGTGAAGCATGAGCACATAGAAAGTTTTATAGCATCTTTTGAGACTTAGCCTTTTAACATGATTTTCGTTCTTCGGGAGAAGAATTTCGACGGTATCATTCTTTGGGAGAGGAACTTGAAGTTTTCGAGAGAAGGTATTTTTAGTTGAAGAGAGTTCAACGTCAAGACGAGTGGTGCTCACCAAATACATCCGGCTAATAGGTTTAAGACAACCGGCGGCAATGGGAAGATAGATTCTTTAAGTTGTTTAAGTCCAAGTGTATTTGTAATCGTTTTGAGATTAATGGAGTGTTTGATCGCTGGACGTGACCTCAAGGAGTAGGTGCGACCGAACCTCGTAAAAATTATCTATGCTCTTTATTTTATTACGTTTTCGGTAATTTAATTTAATTAGCAATTTAATTACATTCAGTAATTGATCAAAACGGATCTAACATTATGAAGCTTATAAATTGAAGAGATGGAGAGCGAAATCCCTATGCATGTCCCAAATTCCCAATTCGCAAATGCTATACAAATCTTGGCAGAGAGGGTCCTCTGCCTATAGATGGACCACTTGGTGGCCTCTAACCCCATCCCTTTTGTGAGGGAAGAAGGTCCTCTACCTACAGTCATGACATATAGCTATTGCTACTTATTTCGAGAACGAAAGCTTAAAATAATAATAATAATAATAATAATAAGTAAAACAAAATTACAATTGCGCAGGCAGACGCCCAAAAAGAAATTACTACAGGCAGGCAGCAAACATGAGAAAATAAAGTGGAACAAAAGAAAAAACCATCAATCCACAACCAGTTTGAGATGGTCGGAAAAAAAAGAAAAGAAAAACTTATTATAAAAAGGTTAAAAGAAAAGAAGGATCCATGTCATTTGTGCCCCTTGAGTTATAGGGTTATCCTCGTTTTGTCTTTTGGAATTTTAAAAATTCTTCATTTGCTTCTTGAATTTTGAACTAATCTTACTTAACCTAATTTGCAAAACCGCACTATTCTTTTTTTCCCCCTCTATTTGTTATCAATATAAATTGTAACAAAGGTTAAGTAAGATTAACTTAAATTTCTAGTAATAAAATAGGACATTTTATAATTTGGAAGTCGAAGTGAACTATAGTTTAATTGTCTATGAACTTTTACAAAGGTCACGCTATTTAAAAATATATATATATATATATATGTATGTGTCATATAACATGCAATTCTATAAATGATTAAAAAAAAATTATAAATATATATGAGATCGAACAGACAACTCCAAACCGAAAACCCACCCCAACCTCAGGCTATTGATCATATCACCAAGAAAAAAGATTTGTCAATCAAGATTAAATTGTATAATTCTCTTCTAAACATGCACAATTTAAAAAGAAATGCTAAAGAGATTAAATCTTCTAATTATATATGATGAGCATACAGACACAAAAAAAAAACAAAAAACAAAAAACAAAAAATTTGTTTACTACAAACCGTTACAACCGTTACAACCTATAAGCAGAAGACCCAAAGGACAAGACAATATTTTACATACTAGATCAAAGACTCATCTCCAGCTTCTGGAAAAAAAAAAAATAGAAAAATAGAAAAAATCAGAATCTGATGAAACCAATTTAAGGAAAATTCAAACCTTCATTAGTAAATTAGAAAAGAAAATAATACCTTTTCCAGGAACAATTATAACTGGAGCTGATTTGCAATTGTGGAAGCAATACTCGCTCACGCTTCCCTGTAGCACACTGAAGAAAATTCCAACAATTAGCAGCTATACATGTATAATTACATACATATATAAATATTTATATGTATTTGGAACGGATTGGCTAAATTCAAAACATACGTTGTTATCTCAGAGAAAAAACTAAAGTTTTGTGTATACTTATTATATATGGATATATATATATATATATATATATATATTTGCTTTTCTATGGCCTTTTGGTGGGAGGTCCTTATAACGCAATATAAAATGAGTATGACACAATTTAAAAAAAAAAAAAAAAAAACATAACATAAAAGATGATAAACCAAATGTGTGTTGTTAGTGAGAACCATTCCCATGCATTAACATGGAAAACTTCAAAAAAAAAAAAATGTAATATATCACATGATAAATCTGAAAGATATGCATTGTTGGTGGAAACTATATTTTCTATGTATTAACACGTAAAACATTTTAAATGTAGATTATCGGCTTTATCATGTACTATGCTATGTTTTTATGAGATTATTGTTGCATCTTACTCATTTTATGTTATGATATAGACACCTGACAACCTGACATAGGAACACATAAAAAAACTCTAGTATAATATATATGTTTATATATATATATATATATAGAGAGAGAGAAAGAGAGAGAGGAGAGAGGAACCTTCGAATTAAGGTTCGGCCTCTGGTACCCATGACCACAGCTGCAGGCTTTACCCTTTCTGCTTCTTTGCAAATCACTTTACCTGCATCCCCTTCCACAATCCGTGCTACAGATTTAACCTAATTCCATGAATATGATTTTTCAGCAATTCATATATCTCAAAAACGAAATTCTCAAATTGACAAAAAGGGCAAAAAAAGAAAAAAAAAAACTAATAAACAACCAATTAAGGCTTGTTGTTAAAAATTAGCACTCTAATTCTATATCACCGAGAACAATAAAATTATAGAAGAAACATAAACAATCACAAAACACGTAAATTTTTATACAAATTCACCTCAATGTGAATGTGTTTTATTTCAACCACTGCAATTATTTATTATGAAAATCAAGAAGTTGATAAGAAAACTTCACATCCTTATACTCTCTGCATTTTCTATAACCTCTCTAATAATCAATTTCTAAGCAGTGTTCCCTATTTGTAAAGAGAAATCAGGACAACCGAAATTACAAATTAAATCCCCAAAATACCCTTAATGAAACAACTCACAAATATTGTAGACCTTTCGGGGACTTCGCCTCGATATCCCGGGAGGGGGGCTTCCCACCCCCGTTCCAACCCGGCGGCGACCTTACCACGAAGGTCAATACGCATGGTGTTTCTTCTTAGGGTACTAATTAGGCTCAATAACTTAGCACTTATTAATGTTGCTTTTCAAACACATCAAAATGCCAACTTTTAACACCAATTGACATAATATGTACTAGTAATTTTTTATTTATTAGAATGTATTAAAAAGATTATAAATGAGCACATCAATTTGCATAAAAAACTTATAATGTTGCATCTATATGCAAGTGTTGTAACGAATAAATATGCGTTAATGTGTAAATTACACAGTTCTAATGGTCATTACAATGATCTATATCAATTTCCAAGGTTTGTCTCTCTGTTTGCTAGAGAGTTGCTCTGTTACAACTTACAATCCCCAAATTAGATCATCATTCCGTAATATTTATGACCCCCGATAGATAATGCTCCAAATGCACGCACATATACATACATACATACATATATAATATATGTATATATATAGTGTGTGTGTGTGTGAGTGAGGTGGTTTGTTTTGTTGTGACTGCTTGATGCAAAAAATAAGTTTTCCAACTTAGCTTTGCCTATTTCTCCATTGAACACTAATTTTGTGTTTGGTTCACTAGTTAAAACTAAACTTGTTAGATTAAAGTTGTTGGACTTTTTAAAAATTAATTAATATTTTTATTGATTTTTTTTAGAAAAAGACTAAAAAAAAAATATGTTAGAAAAGTTTAGTTTAAAATAGTGTTCCTAACAAAGACCAAGTCATCATCCCTTATGCAAGAATCTATCTAGTATATTGCAAGCTAAGTTTATATAAATTGCTAAACCCTCCTATGCATTGTTCAATCAACAAATGTAAGATTAACAGTCCATAATTACAATTTATATAAACACAAAATGACATAATAATTGGAAAAAAAAAAAAAAAAAAGAAAGGGTCATTAACACATACCATAGCAATTTCAAAAGCCTCAACAGCAAGCTTCTCCATCAACCGCTGGGTTGCCTCATAAACAACGTCGTTTTTCACACCTAAATCAAAAACCAATTAACATAAGAAAAACAGAACACCCTAGTACTACACTAGAAGAATTCTATTGTTCATAAGGCTCTATTTGTAAATCGTCAGAAATTATATTGATTGACATTTATACTTTTTAATTTCAAGGTGATTTTGAACAGATCTAACATTTCTAAACATGCCTTACATACTAGATTAATACGAACTGTGTTATGAAAAGAAAGAGAAACTAAGTAAAAACTACATGAATAAAGTGGATGGTGCCAGTGGTTTAAAAAAAGTTTATATCAATAATGCGTAATAAGAAGTCCTACCGGACCTTAACTTCAAAAGGGCAAGTGATAAAAATCGAATCTAGAGCCAGGAAACAAAAGAGAAAATAATTGGAAATGACGTGAAAAGGGTGGATGGCACCAGCGGTTTAAAAAAAAAAAAAAAAAAAAAGTTTTCTACCGATCAATTTCAAAAGAGCAGTGATAAAAATTGAAGCTTTCAAGTCATGAAAAGAAGAAGAAACTAACTGGAAACGGCATGAACAAGGTGAATGGTGTAAACAATTAAAAAAACAATTTCTTCTGATAATCCGTAATAAGAAGTCCTAGAGGACCCTATTTTGAATTTTTCAAAAGGGCAGTAATTAATAAAAATCGAAACTAGAGGCATGAAAAGAAGAAGAAACTAACTGGAAACGGCATGAACAAGACGGATGGTGTCATCAGTTGAAAAACAGTTTCTACGCATAATAAAAGGTCCTACTGAACCCCAATTTCGAAAGGAAAGTGATAAAAATGGAAGCAAGAACATGAAAAAGAAAGAGAAACTAACTGGAAACGGCGTGAACAAGGTGGATGGTATCGGCGAGCCTGCAAAAGTGGATCAAGGCCCAATCGAAAGCGTGCTTGCTTTTGGGCCCATGATCCACAGCAATCACAATGTCCCGGCCTCTCCTTCTCTCTCCTGTTTCTCTCTCTAGCTCAGGCTCAGGCTCAGGCACGGCGGGAATCAAAGAGGGCAACTTCACCTCTCTCCAGCTGTACTCTTCCTCGTCTTCCCTCACAGTCTCCATGGCCGACAAAAGCTTATTTCCAGAAAATAAAATCTCAAAAAATTCTTCTCTCTTATCTACTTGTTCAAATGAATAATTTCCTTTCTTCAACTAAAAGGTCGTTTTTATATTGGTCACCAGCCTAAAGAAAATTGACTAATCTGCGTTGTGGAGTGTTCTTACTCTTCGAGTACTTTTCAATTTGCGTGTCTAAATTTTGTTCGATAATACTTTTTATTACTTTTCTTTGGAACCTCTGTAATTATGATGTGTGTAACAGGAAGGGCAAACGCGGCCTTATGTGCAGACAGCACAGTCAAAGTCAACAAAGAAACGCTGCATATTGGATAAATGTGATTGGTTTCGACACTCCGATATTACAACTGTTTGGTTAATTATGTGGAAAATCTTTTACTGTGAGCTTTTTTCTCAAAGATTATGGGTCCGTTTGGTTCGTCAGTTGGAGTTAAAATATTTGAGTTGAGTTTGAGTTGAGTTGAGTTGAGATGAGAAGAAGAGTGTTTGGTAAAATATTTGAAAAAAAAGTTTAGTTTGAGTTGGGTGTTTGGTAAAAAAGTTTGAGTTGATAAGTTTAAAAAAAAACGTCAGTATGATTACCAAAGCAGCAGCACTCTAAAATCAACTGCCGAACTCAAGTTCAACATAATCATAGTGCAAAATCAACAGAATACGATAAAACATCTGAGTTTAAGCATGAAAACAAATTTCACACAATGACCAAACAACCCGGACATCCATAACACCATCGTGCATTTCACAAGGAATCATTTTGTAAAAGTTTAAGAAAGCGTACAGGGGTTACGGAGTTGGACCCGGATGAGGAGTAGACGGTGGAGGCTGGCGGATCAGGGCATGAAGCAATGGCTCGAACGGATTCTTTCCGAACCCGAAAGTAGTGGGTAGTCAATACTTTTCTTTGAGCTTGTTTTGCGGACCCCAATCGGCGCCGCATCTGCCACCGGCGGTGGAAAACCAACTTGTCTCCCAAACAACACCGGCCGTACACCAACTTTCTAGGCCGGAGTCGATTACAAGCCCAAAAGGGGGAAACCCTAGAACAGAAATTAGGGGTTAGGGGATTCAAACGGTTCGGAATCTCAACCTCGACAGCAAGTAGGATTCTGCAATCCGCGAAGATATGAAGACGTAGAAATTGCTAAAGAAGGTCTTACATATGTCTAATCGGGCAATTTACCACTGCAATCTGCAACCCACAGAGAATCGAATATATTCGATTTTCTTACCCAAACACAGAGGCTCGGCAGAGACACAGGAACAATGACCGAAGTTGCACATGGACGATGGGAATGGCAGGCGACCCAGAACCAGCGAAGCACCGACAAGGCGACGAGGGAATGTCAGGTCAGGCAGCAAGGCACAGTGGCGATGAGCACAGTTTGAACTGGAAGGGTTGCACAGTAAACCCATTCTGATTACTGTGCAACGGTTCAACTTCAAGTTTGAACCAAACTGATGCACCAAACGACATGAGTTGAGGTTCAACGGAAAAATATCAGTTCAAACTACACTCCCAAACACACACTATAAATCTTTCTTTCTTTAAAAATAAAAATAAAATAAAATAAAGAGTGGCTTGCATCAAATAGAGATTATTTATCTTTTTTGTTTCTTTTGTTTTGTTTCTATTTAGACAATACATTATGTATTTTGAAATCCTGGATTTTTAAATTAAAAGTATTTTGGCTATTTTTGAGTCAAAATCAAGTAAATTTATATATATATTTATATATTAAATATAATCTGATGATATAAAATGCATAACTTCATAATGCAGTGTAAGCTTCTTAGGAAAAGCAAATGCATGGTATAAAAAGATAAACAATTCTTTTTTTTTTTTTAATTCATTTGATTTAATTTTATGAGAATGTCTACATTTAAAATGGACTGTATAATCTATAAAAAATGTTCTCATTTGTTGACTAGGTCGTTAAAATTTAATTAAATGACGGCGGAAAAATGAGTTCTAATAGAAGGGAAAAGCAAATTTTCCTATCGTAAATTATTTCTAACTATGCTCGATAATGTTCTGGAAAGAAGAATTATATCCTATTAATTAAAAATAAATTGTACTGAAATCTTTTTTTTTTTTTTTTGGGGTTGGAAAAGCCCAAAATTATATTGAAATATTTTTCCGAGCAGATATACTGCTTTGAAAAAAAAATTATTTAAAAAAAAATATATTTTTTGAGCATCTATAGGTACAATTAAACTTTTATATTTGAAAAGTTTTACTTCTTGAAAATTGAAACTTAATTTACTTCTTATTTTTAATTTCATGGCAGAAAACAATTAAATTCAATTCAATTTTGACCAAAATTTGGGTAATCCTAAGCACAATCTTATGTCATCTGATCCATTTTTAATCCTAGACAATGATCTAATCAATCTTGTGCACAAAATGTAACTCAAGAGTGTTGAAAAAAAAAAAAAAAAAAAAAAAAGAAGAGTAAGATAACCACAACATATTTAAGAATTTTCGTATATAGCCATATAGGTTCAAAGTCCATGAAAAATTGACCAAATGTATGTTTGTTTGTAACATCCAATTGAAAAAATTTTATTGACAGACGACAATCGAATTTCTCTGTCCCCTCTCCACCCAAACTTATTTTGAAATTTTAATTCAAATTATATTTTCTTTGGCCCAAACTCGTATATTTTCCCTATTCGTATGTAATATTGATAAGTTCTCTCTCAAATATCGGATGCCCATTCGGAGATGAACCAATATTGGATTTGTGGTTCTCTTCTCTTTAGCTTCAACTGCTTGAAAAAATAAAAATAAAAATAAAAATAAAAATTTATAAAATGAATGTCAACATATTAAGTGAAGTGACTCAATAACCTAATATGTCAACTATTATTGTTGTGTTTTTATGATATATATAAGATTCGCGTTTCTTTTTACCTTTAACAGGACGGAGATAAAATGAGAGGATTAGTAAAAAAATCCTTATCAATTTCAATTGTGAAGAATTTGATACCAATTTTAGTTTAGTAGGAGGAAAAACGATGAGGGAACTGATTGAGTGATAGATTTCAAATCCTTTAAAATATCTCAGTTTTAATCTTAACTCATCCATTATATGAGCTGCACGTGTTTCATTCCGTCATTTTTAATGTTTCTATTACAAAGGAATTAATAGTGATATGTTTTTTAAGTTTAGATGTTTATTGTGTGAGAAATTAAGTTTTAATGACAAATGGAGACAATATATTTCTCAGAAAATCCTCTAATCTAACTGCGAAAACGGTTAATTAGCGTCTTAAAAAAGTGTTTTCTTTCAGGTTGGGCAAAGCTAGAAAAGCCGGTTTTATCTTCTTTTTTTAGAAAAGAAGATTTGCAACTCTTTAATGCAAGGAAACGACAAAAAGCATGAAAAATGTGACCAAATACAACGCGCACATGATAGCTCAGAAGATGATTACACGTGGGTTGAAGATTCATTCTTCCGTTTCAACATGAAACTGAATCCAATCTTCTAAATTTAATTATCCAAATGATCATAGGGATGAAAATAGGACGAGACGGGTTTGGAGAATGTCTTTTCGTCCTCATTCTGCTCCCATCTTAGAAGGACAGTTAGATATGAAATGGAATATCCCTATTAGAATAATCTCTCTTATATCTATTTCATTTAATCTATCATAATGTATTGATTGTTTGACAGAATTTTAATTAGTTAGCAACATTAAAATCAATTAAAGTTCACTATAAATTTGATTTAATCTAACATCTTACAACGCAAGCAAAATTCTATGTTATATATCTATATATAGAACAATACATAAGCATTATATATATAGTGTTACTCTCATATCAGGTACCTCATTTTTATCGGATACGAACGATACTTATATCAATTAATATCTTGAAAGTAGTCTCTTAAGTTGTACCGATTAATCTCTTAGGTTATCGCTCCCTCTCTTTCTCTCTCTCTTTCTTTCTCTCTCCCCCGGCCGGACAGCTGGATTCTGGACGGGAGAGTATTCCTATATATATATATATATATATATATTTATATATATATCGGGACGGTGAATGTTTCCCATGTTAGCATTCCGACTTCCATTTTGAAAACAATAATTTGCATCTATTTTCACTCCAAATCCCGTCAGCAATCTCTCATCCTTGTTTTATTGAGGACGGACCCCACAAGGTTCTGTCCTCGTGGGAAAAAAATAAGAACAATAATCTCTAAGTGAATAGTCTTCTTCTTTTTTTATATTATCTTTCCTGAATAGAAGAAGTCAGGAATGGTGTGCGCGTCCAGGTGTATTTGAACCTACAGGGAAAGGAAATCTGCCCATATTTTCTTACAGAAGCCTATATATACCTGTTACTCGTGTCCCCCTCTCTCTCTCTCTCTCTAGGGAAAAAACAAATCTTCTAGAAGACACATTTTAAACGATAATAAACTCCAAAATATTATATCTAAGTTCAGCATAATATTTGGAGTACAACATTTCCACATTCATTTTGAAAAATAGAAAACAAACATCAGCCCAGGTGTATTTTGGTAACTGCATGGATAAAAAATGTTTGATATTTAAATAAAAATAAATCTTCTTAACCTGTATTTTATCCAATTAAACGATTGGTGCTTGATGAGAATTTAAATAATATAAAGTATCAGTTAAAAAAAATATTTAAAAAAAAAGTAGTTTTTCCTGTCACCTACTTCAAAATAATTTGGACTTAAAGCGTCCTTTGTGTATTTCTAAATAAAAACTTCAATTCAATTTTAAACTCTAAAAGTAAAAGGTGTCAATTTACTCAATAAAATATTGAATATCAAGATGTCATTACCACTCTAAATATTCTATGCTGTTTAAGTTTTAACCATATCATCCTTTTCCTATTTTTATCAGGTCAAATATCTCATATCGTTTGCTGATGAGTATATGTCGTTTGTTCCATATCATGAACTGATAATTATATGTCATTTGTCAGATAAATGTCTAATGTCGTATGCTGATAACTATATGTCGTTTGTCAAAGATCATGACGACGACATGTTGGTTCATAATTGAAAATTGGAAGTGTCATCAGTGTTACTTGAACTAAAGAAAACAGGAGGCCGTAGAACAAAAATGAAAGAAGAACTAAAATCAAAATCCACACTTTTCGACATTATATTCTTGTGTAAAATCAGATTAACTTGCTTATGTGTGAGAGTTTGCACTTTTGTTTTGTACAAGCAAGTTTACCCAAGGTCATTAGTCAAGCCTTGGCTGCTAGGCTAGTATTTAAAAAATATATATATTTTATTGAGGGCAATACCACATTGCTATTTTCCATTCTTCCTATGTATAGCAATAAAAAACCAAGAAAGCTCTTTAGAGGGATGGTCAGATAGGAAGTCAAGGGACTTGATCACCGGTGTGATATGAGCTTTAGCCAGGTACTCCATTTGCTCTTATCAATGAAACAAGTAGCCAATTTTGAAATCGTGTTGCCTTTTATCTTTTAACTTGTGATGCCTTGTTTGTAGCCTCGTTGCTCTATGCGTTTGTTTGCCTTGGTTGTTGCCGCTTATCGGGTATTTGTGCTGTCTATGTGCTGCTGTGATTTACCGTTGCGCGCTTCGTGCTAGCAGCATTACATCTTTGGTTGGTTGCATTGCAGGCAACTTACCAGGCTAACTTGCGAGTCTCAACGGTGAAGCAGGTGCCATACGGCCCCGTCTACGAGAGTCAAAGCAGCAGCCGGCGCGTGACACAATGCCATCTAACGAAAATGAAGAAATATATATATATATATATATATATATATTTTTTTTTTACTTTGTGATACAACATTTTTCAATAAATTGAAAATTTCACATGCCCTCTACTTTGATATACAACAACAACAATAATATATCCTTGAGTTCACTATTACTTTTTTTTTTAATCTTCACGTGAATTATTATTATAGAAAAAATGTTGCTTAGATTAGAATGGGTTGCAAATTTATCTACTTGAACCTCTAAGCAGTTTATTTGTGCATTGAATTTAAGATAAATGAAGAATGTTTGTATCTAATTATGGACCTTGTATATGCTTTTATTGTTGTGTAAAATATTAAAGAGATTCTAAAATTTGCACTTAATGAAATTATTATTCCATCAATATATTTTCTTTGTACTAAATTACATTTATATACATCGTATTATTTTTTTAAATATACATAATTTTATTGTAAAAAAATAGATCAGATAAGGTATTATTTAGCTTGCATTTGGAACAAAAGTTTGAAATGGAATTTTGAGATTGGAGTTGGTTGACTTTTTAAAAACTAATTATATTTTTTGTTGAATTTTCATAAAAAGATAAAAATCCAGCCAATAACTTTAGTTTGGACATTTGTTCCAAACACTTAATTCTTTTCATTTTTATAATTTCACTTAAAATTTTTAATTTTCTAATGTAAATATCCGTCCTTTTTTTTTCACTTTAACCAACATCGACATCAATATCAATTTTATTAATCATATTTCCGTAAATCCAGATCCTCGATATTTCCATTAATAGCGATATTTTCATCCTTCATTACCATGAGTTATTGAACCTTCTGCAAAAGAAATAGATAATACCTTCTGCAAGACTACTTTAAATCTCTAAGTTGACAAAAGAACTCTCGGGGGTTTATCTTTAAAAAAAAAAAAAAAAAATCTCGTGAGCAAAAAAAAAAAGAAAAAGAAAAGTAGGAAAAAAAAAAAGAAAAGAAAACATTTAAGAAAAGAAAAAAAAAAAAGTGTACAGGGGCTTAGACTTGGTGGGTGGAGAAAGAATAAAAACAAATAATTTAATTATAGAGATTTTTCGGGAAAATTAAGGGGGTAAAATAAGTACTTTTTTTAATATTAAACTTAATTAATTTATTGGGTGGTTTTGAAAAGTGTATGAGAAAGATAAAATGGTTGGTATCAATAGACTCAACCTTTATTTTTTATGCAAGTAATAGCTTACCAAGTTAGTTTTTTTTTTTCTTTTCTTTTTTTTTTTTTTATTGGAAAACACGTATACAAGTTTCCTTCCTCTGCTTTTATTTGCGGACCTCACAATTTTTGGGCACTCAAATATGATGAAATTAATATTTTTTCTTCTTTGTAAATTTCCACTATTAACCGTTTGATTTCATCAACTCATTTTTTTTTTTTAAGATAGGAATCCTTGACGTAAAATCTTTGAACTCTGAATTTTTTTCAGAAAATTAATCTCTGATTAAATGGATATATACAATATTTAGAAATTCTTCTTAAAAAGGGTAAGTGTAACTTGTAAGCAAGCATGGCAGTTCCAAAGAACAAGTTGACTTTTGACCTCTTTTTCCCTTTTTGGTCCTCACATTAAGAACCCCATTATATGGCTCTTTTTAAGTAGACTATACTGGCCGTTTTATTCTGAAAGCAAACACAAAACACACTATGTATCTGAGCGATTAAGTTTTCTTTTTCTTTGTTTCTGCACTACTTTTGTTGAAATCGTGAGCACACTAAAATGGCCTTCAAGACGATACTTTTGTTCGTGTTCGTGTTGTGTTTTGGTCCGAGAAGCAATGATTGTAGTAAAAATGCCCGAAACGATAGAGTGTCCACATAGAGAAGGACATTAAGATTGAAAGAGAATTCCAGAGTCCTAAGAAAATTGTTGTAAAAACCATTCAGGTATATAGCCTTTTTCTAACTCGGGATACTGCAGGAATCTTTAGTAAACATATAATATATATTAAAGGATTAAATGTTTTATATTATTTTGTCTCAAACATTGTTTCGTCCTAAAAAAATTTGGTTGAGGAAGGTGATGTTATTGACTGCGTGGACATCTATAGTCAGCCCTCACTTAGTCATCCTCTACTCAAGAATCACAAAGTTCAGGTAATTAATCATATTCAAAATATATTAAATGTCGGATGAGTTGTGATGTCAATCAAAGATGTGATTTATCTTTAATGAGACTCATTTCTAATTTAATTTTTGCCTCAATTCAAGACGTTGTCACAAAACCAAAGCCTCTCTCAACTTTTCTTATTTATCTTTTTACATATGTATTTGATAGCCTTCTCCAACCAAAATTTCTGACTTCGTCGTTATATAGTATAACGGATGTATGATAATACTCAATATTTAATTTCCTCTATGCAATTATTACAACTTTCATTTTAGAAATAATATAATAACAAAATCCTTCGCTCGTCAAATAAATTACTAGTCATGTTTTCCCATCCACATGGTCTAAAACTAAAAATAAAAAATCAACATGAAATTAAGTGTATAGTTTGGATACCATTTATGAAAATGGCCTTTTTTTTTTTTCTTTATTTATTTTTTCCTTTTTAAGCTTTATATGTGTGTGTATAAAACAAAATGTTGTCTCCTGTTTCACACACTACACGGTCAAGTAGTTGTTCGGATACAAAGTTCACAAGAATCAAACAATACTAATCTTTCTAGCCAAAAAGAAAAAAAGAAAAAAGGGGAAGAACAACTTACTCACACAATACTAATATATGAACGACACTAATTATTTTTGTAGACGAGACCAATCAGTGTGCTTCCTCTTGAGACAACAAAAAGTTCAGATGGAATCAAGAATAGACCAACAGTAGTAATTTCGAGATCAGGATGGCCTGGAAACGAAGCCTGTCCTCATGGAATAGTCCCCATCTACAGAACAACAGAAGATCAAATCATGAGAAATTTAACCCTTCAAATGTTCCGTGGCACTGCCTCTAGCACTAATTCTCCTGCTTCCAACTACAAGAATCGTGTAAGTGATGATATATATTTATATATATATATATATATATATTTACGCATATATAACATATAGATAAAGTCTTGAATCCAACAATCGAAGGGCTCTGTTGACAGTGTAACATTTCGGCCAATGTTACGTGTAGTAGTAACATTATTTGTGTGTAATTTTTTTGGTTGAGACTTATGTAAATCAACTAATAATTATATAGATCTTATAGTAAAGTTCTATTTTTGAACTGGTCTTGCGAACTGAAACAAATCCTTTCTGTCATATTTTTATTTAAATTTTTTTTTTGGGCTAAATTATCTCTAATAAAAATCCAATATATATTGGCATTGCTTGTGAGGTTCAGCAAGTACACCTCAGGATGAACAAAAATGATGTCAAATATCATGGAGCTGATGGACATACTTCGCTGTATCGCCCCAATGTTAGGGCAGACCAAATACTGCCAAATTTGGATCCAAAGTGATCTCACTTATCCAATTGTTGGGCGGATGGTATGGCCTTTTACTCTTGCTCTCTCTCTCTTTTTTTTTTTTTTAAATAAATACGGGCTCGGTTCACTTATTTTAATACTAATTACGATAATTATCTTCATAACTTGAGAGTATGATAATTATTATACAAGTATGTAAACAAAGATTTGTTTGTGCTTAACAACGTAGATTTGTTTCTCCTTTATTTTTCACCTTACAATCATAAATATGAGTTCGGTATAATTATCTCTATGTTAATTTTATGCGATAATATTACTGTAATTATTATAATAAATTACATGTTTTAATCCATCATATAACATCAATAATTTGTTAAGAAATATTAACACGAGAATACGATCATTGTGAGATATTTGTATACAAATAATTAAAACTTTTTTGTGCTCAACAAGAATTGGTGAAAAATAAAGGAGGAAAAAATTTTAACTTGGAGTTGGGAATAAAGGTACATGAACTTTAGTTTCTAATAACATTGATGACAGCACGAAATTATAGTAACTTGATTGAAATTGATCCATCGTAACCAATGGCGGAGGCATGTTATGCCCAGTGGGGACTGTAGCCCCACTGAAATTTTTTGCTTTTATTTTTTATTCCAAAAATTTTATAATTTTTTTTTTATTTTTATCTCACTTAAAAATTAAAAATTCTCATATAACCTTCACTAAAATTAATTTCACTTCAAAAAAATTATGGGTTTTTAGCTTTATCCCACTAAGAATTAAAATTTCTTAACCCCAGCTAAAAGTTTACGGTTTAGTTTTTATACTTTGAAGTTATTTATTTTTTCTTTACAAAAAATTTCATATACGCCCGCACTGATATATATGTCTAGTGCCACCACTAATCGTAACTGAAATGTCGAAGCATTATTTTATTACCTGATAGATGAGATTTAAAAAATGTCATGGATGGGATTCGACGACATTTTAACAAAGGTCGTTAAACGTGGGTGTCGTGGAAAGTCTTAAAATTTTAACGACATTTTTAAAAATGTCGTGACGGATGTTGTTTATTCTTTTTCTATGACACTAAAATACTGTCATCAAACATTTTTTTATTTTAGTAGGCGCATTTTGCACAACAGCCAGAAATCTTAAAGCTAAAAACAGTATCTCCGACAACGCTTCTACTGAGATGATGGAACTTTTTCATGATATGCTACCAGCTGATAATACTCTTCTTGATTCATTATACAACAACAACAAAAAAAAAAAAAAAAAAAAAAAAAAATTTTTAAAGAAGTTTAACTTGGGGTATGAAAAAATAGATGCTTGCATAAATGACTGTTGCTTATTCAGAAAGGAGTACGAGCACTTAGACAACTATCCCAAATGTGGTGCTTCACACTGGAAGATTAATTCACGTACCAATGAACCAGGAAAAGGGGTGGCTGCAAAGCAATGCGCTATTTTCCAATAAAACCAAGATTTCAGAGAATGTTCATTTCACCCGAAAAGTCCGATCAATTGAGGTGGCATTACACTCACATTAGTCAAGATGGCAAACGCGACATCCGGTTGATTCATTTGCATAGGACACTATTAATCAGAAATGGCCAGATTTTGCCTCTAAACCAAGAAATCTCAGGCTTGGATTTGCAACGGATATGGATCCAATCCATATAAAAATCTCAGTTCTAAATATAGTTGTTGGCCAGTGGTTTCAGTTGTATACAATTTGCCACCAGATATATGTATGTCTCATGAAAATTTGATGTTAACTCTGCTTATAACTGGGCCAGACAAACCTGGAAATGATATAGATGTTTATTTGTAGCCATTTATTGATGATCTTAAGGAACTCTGGAATGTTGGAGTGGAGATATTTGAAAGGTTGAAGCAAGTTGGTCCAATGAAAATGTGGAAGAAAAATTCAGTGTTTTTTGACCTACTGTATTGGGAGGTAAGTCCTCATCAACTTCTATTGAACATAACCACTTAGTTATTATATTTTTTCTAAATTGTTTTGTATTGAAATTATGATGTTGTTTGACTACAGGAGTTAGATCTACGACATAACTTGGATGTCATACAAATCGAGAAGAATATTTGTGATAGTCTCATTTCAACTATATTACATGTAAAAGAAAAAACTAAGGACGGTGTCGAATTTCGTAAAGATTTAGAGGATATGGGTATAAGGAAAGAATTATATGCAGAAAAATAAGGTGGTAGACATTACTTGCCACCACCACCCACCTGGTTGTCAGAGAGCGAAAAGCAATTGTTTTGTGAAAGATTATTTGATTTAAAGTTGCCTGATAATTATTGCTTGAACATTAGAAAATGTGTATCTTTGGAAGAATGCAAGCTTACAGGCCTTAAATCTCATGTTCATCACATCTTAGATGCAACAGTTGTTGCCAATGGCTATAAGAGGGCTTCTTCCAGATGGAGTACGAAGAACCATTTTTCAGTTGTGCTCATTTTTCAATGAAATATGTCAACATGTGGTTGATAAAAATAAAATCGAGACATTAGAAGAAGAAATCGTTCAAAAAATGTGCATGTTGGAGAAATATTTCCCTCCTAGTTTTTTTGACATCATCATTCGGTTAACAATTCATTTAGGACGAGAAGTTCAATTGTGTAGACCAGTACGATATCAGTGGATGTATCCTTTTGAGAGGTATTATGACTTATTTAATGTTATTTTATACATTAATTTGATTTTCATTACCAATTTAATTGATATATGTGTGTATTTTTCTTTAGGTTTATGAAACTACTCCAGGGTTATGAGAGGAATCGTTCACGACCTGAAGGATGTATAGCATAGTGTTATCTTATAGATAAGTGTGTGGAATTCTGCATTGGATACCTAAAACAAAATATTGCAATAGGTAATAAGCACTCTCGCAATGAAGAATTTGAAAATGAGATCATATTCTATTTCTAAGGGAAATCCAAAAACAATGACTGACGAAATGTTGGAAACTGTCCATCGATACGTGTTGTTTAATGTTGCAGAAGTTGAGCCATATCTTCAGTAAGTGTAACAACATCCTTTTTTTTTTAATTTATAGATAACAAAATTTATTTTTCAATCATTTATATTTATCTTTTATTTTAATTTTTGGTCTCCAAAATATTTGAAATTTTCGTTCCTTGCACCTTCATTGTACACTTGTCAATTATGTTTTTAGTCTACTCTTAACTGACTACTCATAATCTAGCGGTTCATTTTTAATCCAACGGTTTTGGTTCACGTTCTGGACACGTCCTGTGTTTTGTCCTTGCTAGATGTAAGACCATACATACACGGTTACGATTAAAAAGTTTTCATTTTTCATTTCACTATTGATAGACTGCAGCATTACCCCCTGTATATATATTATTTAAAAAAATTATTTTTCTTTCTTTTTAATGTTTTTTAATTTGTTTATTTTTTAAAAAGTTAATTTAGTAAATTCAATACAAACTGAGGTTAAGTTAAAAAAAAATGAGTATAACAAAGTTAAAACAGGCTGGGGACTAATCCATTAATGTAACTGCTTAGTGAAAAATTACACTAATCATTTTGTGTTTTTTGGCACTAAATCAAAATGTTGTGTCGTTTGGTACCACTATCTCTGCATCAAGCCAATTAGTAAAATGAATCAAATTTTTTTTTTCTTTTTGTTATAAATAATCTTTTTTAAAAATTAATTAGCAAAATGATTTCGTAATATTGATTTTTTAAGAAAAATTAGGTTAAGTACATTTTTTCATCATCTATTCTAAAAGATGGCTGAACATTTTTTTTTAATTTAGCAAAATGTTTGTTTGTTATTTTTTCATACTTGATCAATTAATGATTTATTAATGATTAATCAGTAATTAATTATAAAATTTAATAATTTTTATTATAATTAATTAGTGATTTACTAAACTAATAATGTTTTATAATCAATT
The DNA here is from genome assembly GCA_038430175.1 of Ficus hirta. Lineage (NCBI taxonomy): Eukaryota > Viridiplantae > Streptophyta > Magnoliopsida > Rosales > Moraceae > Ficus > Ficus hirta. The sequence goes on from CM076596.1 coordinate 11,637,958, forward strand.
ACTGATTAATCATTTTAAAAAAAATTAATTCATCGTTTAAAAGAAAGGGTGTTTTAATTAATTTTTCAAAATTTTGATTATTTATTAAAAAAAAAGGTTATTTACCTGTAATCTCTTTTTTTAACTGTCGTTCTCATGAAATTGCTTTTTTTAATTTCAATTTTCGAGGTTGTCATCCTGGCAAGTGACTCCTCTGGGCCCCTTCAACGTCCAGCAGAAGTGTCACTGCTTCTCCACCACCATCAGCCGCCATAGCCGAACACCTCTCCTCCGTCACTTCCGGTCACTTCTCAGACCACCCAGAAATCCCCGAAAATCCCCAAAAATCCAACTCAAGAACAAAAATGGAGAACAGCAAGAGCAAGGTCCTGATAATCGGAGCGACGGGCAGTCTCGGCCACCATTTGGCCGAATGCAGCCTCCGATTCTCCCACCCAACTTTCGCCCTCGTCAGACAATCCGCGTTCTCCGACCCCCTCAAGTCTCTCAAGCTCCGATCCCTCTCTGACGCCGGCGTCACCCTCCTCCAAGTCTCTCTCTCTCCTCTCTTTCTCTCTCTTCTCTCTCTCCTCTCCGCTAATTTCATCTCTCATCCCTCCCCTTTTTTTTCCCCTTCTAGGGTTCGCTCGATGACGAATCCAGCCTCGCCGACGCCGTGAATCGAGTCGACGTAGTCATCTGCGCCGTCGCGACCAAGGACGTCCTATCGCAGAAGCTCCTCATTCGAATCATCGCCGAATCTGGACGAACCAAGGTCGAATTTCATCTTTTTTTGAAATCTTGGATTGAGATTGATAATAATTTTGTTGCTCATTATCAAATCTGGTTTTGCAGAGATTCATTCCGGCAGAATTCGGTTGCGATGCGGATAAAACTCGAGTGTCGGACCTCGATCACGGTTTTTATTCGAAGAAATCCGAGGTTCGACGCTTGATCGAAGCTCAAGGGATTCCATTTACGTATATTTGTTGCAACTTTTTCATGCGTCTTTTTCTTCCGTCGCTTGTTCAGCCCGGCGGAACCTCTCCTCCCAGAGATAAAGTCACTGTCTTTGGCCATGGAAATGCTAAAGGTCTATAAATTGTCCATTTTTGTGGTACAATATGAAAAAAGAAAAGTTTTGTTCTTGTCACATTGCTTCGTTATCGTAACAGATTAAGAAACCGACGATATGAGTGTTCGCAATTTTACCTGTCGGGTTTAGAATTCTCAATTAGAGATATATATATATATATATATATATATATTTTTTTTTTTTTCAGGTGTGTTTGTACAGGAGAAAGATGTGGCTGCGTTCACGATCAAAGCGGTGGACGATCCGCGGACGTTGAACAAAGCGTTGCATTTGAGACCTCCCGGGAATGTGTACTCCATGAATGAGCTGGTGGAGATTTGGGAGGCCAAGATTGGGAAGAAGCTTGAAAGGGTTTTTGTCTCAGAGCAGGAGCTTCTTCGGAGGATTAATGGTAATGGCTTTTTCAGGTGTGTGTCTTGGAGAAATCTAGATGCCCACTTGAAGAATTACATGAATTCCATGAAGCTATTGAATGACCACAAAATTCATTTAACTAAAGTTGGATGCCAGATATTAGGAATCAGATTGATCTTGAGAAGTATTCCTGAATTTTGTTTGTTTTGGTAAAGATTTATGCTCCAATGTGTGTGTATAAAAACTTGTTTTTCATTCATATTTGAACCATCTTCGGTTGTAGAACTACAGTTGTTATTTGTTCTGTATTTTTCACTGTCTGGGGTATTTTGCTAATGATTTTAGCTTACTTGCTAATGCAGAGACTCCATATCCTGACAACATGGAGATGGTTTTCATATATTCTGCTTTCGTGAAGGGAGATCAAACATACTTTGACATCGAGTCCTCTGGCGGTGTAGACGGGACCAAACTGTATCCCGAACTGAAATACACAACAATCAGCGAATATTTAGACACCCTAGTGTAGTGATTCTTACCAAGTGTTCAGTGTCTCTGTAGGACTAAAATGCAGAACGAACCAAGACTGTCTGGCCACCTCATTGAAGGAATGTTTTACAGTATTCTTTCGATTAGCTGGGTTTTCTGATTTGTGAGTTGTCATCAGCAGCTTTTACTGAATTCTTGCATTTTTAACAGTTCAATGGTCCATTGGATAGACCGTGGTATTTAGATAGCCCCATCTTGACAATAGTGAGAATAGCAATCTTTTGGAGATGGTAAAGGAGGGGAAAGAAATGAAATGGAAGAGTTGGGCAATTTATGAACTCGCTTGACTGAAATATTACTTTCTTTCTTTGATGCCGAACTTTGTGATTGAAATAAAAACTTGTGTCAAAGAAAATTTCTCAAACCTTGGATGAGTACGTTTTCCTTGCTTGTCACATACCCGGAATACGAATTATGCAATAACATGTGAACTGAGCCTAAGGCATGACCCTGGATTGACAGTCTGAAATTGTGGACACAATGCAGAGCCATACAAGGTTTAATAACGACTAAAGACCATTGGATGACTAGGAACTAGCACTGAATGTGCAAGGCTAGCCCTTATTAGTAATGCTTTGACTTTGTCTTTGTCTTTTGATCGTTTCACTGTCATAATGCCGAAAAGCCACTACGCTGGCCCGAGAAGGTGTGTAGAACTGTCACTATATAACGAGAAGGTATCAATCTCCACGAATGGATTAGATTAGTGCCTTGGAAGTATCAATTGATTTGCACCTTTTTTTTATTTTTATTTTTTTCTGGTGGAACTTCAATGCCAGAACAGCCTACACAAACATTATGCACTGAGAAGAGGAATTGAAAAAAATAATAGTAATTAAAAAAAAAAAAGGGGAAGTTGGTTGGGACATCCACCTACTCCTCATTTGTCCAATACACCTGGGCCCTTAGAACGCTTTAGATAATGATAAAGACAGCGCAAACTTAAGGTTTTTTTTTTTTTTTTTTTACACAAATATTCTCCATGTTAGAGCAACAGAATGCCTTGAACCACTCCCCTCTAATCGCATTAAACTTAGCCGATTGAACGAAGAGATCCCTTGAATCATTGGAAGCTTTCGTCTTAAAGTTTTTTTTTTTTTGATGGCAACAGGGAAGAGCAAGATCCTGATCACCAGAGCGACAGGGAGATTCGGAAGCTTTGTAGTGGTGGCAAGTGCCAAGGCTGGTCATGAGACCTTCACTCTGGTGCGAGAATCCACTCTCTCAAACCCAGACAAGGCCGATACCATTGAGAAATTCAAGTCTTTGGGCGTGAAATTCTTCCATGGCAATTTGAATAACCATGAAAGCCTGGTAAAGGCGATAAAGCAGGTCGATGTGGTGATATCGACAGTTGGTTTCGCTCAGGTTTCTGATCAGGTTAAGATCATTGCTGCTATCAAAGAGGCTGGCAACATCATTGTGTTCCACTTCATAATTTCCTGAATATCCTTTTATTTCTTGGGAAAAATGTTAAATATTACTAGAATATCATCTATAAATTAAAAAATGGTATTGATGGTTTTAATATATGCCTCCTAGTGTGATAAACTTCTGATATTGCTCTTCACTTTGTGATCACAAATATCATATCAAATTATGTAATTATGATACGAAATGTGATAAATTGTATATATGGTTGGTTTTTTTTGTTGTCATTGTTTGTATTTGGCTCAGAGGTTCTTTCCCTCGGAGTTTGGGGACGATGCTGATCGCATGCATGCGGTTGAGCCAGCAAAAACACTGTTTGTGAATATTAGCCACATTCGCCGAGCAGTTGAGGCTGACGGAATTCCATACACGTATGTGTCTTCGAATTTGTTTGATGGGATATATCTTGCCAGTCTGTTGCAGCTCGGAGCCGCTGCTCCCCCGAGAGATAAAGTTGTCATTCCAGATGATGGAAAACAGAAAGCCTGAGAAGAGAACAGTAGTTGTTCCGAAGTTGAAACTTTTACATTTTTTCTTTCAACTACAGACATTTCGTAGAAGTATTTAAAAGAAACGTCTATCGTATATCTCTAAGAATACTTAAGAGTACACTACCGGTAGTGTAGAGTTCAGCACCGTTAGATTTTTTTTTTCGAAGTTTTCTTAAAAATGCATGCATTTATTTGTTGTGATTTGTTGTGATATGATTCTTATATTATCTGACGGGCATATTTTTATTTGTTGTGATACGATTCTTATATTATCTGACGGTTTAGAACTGCATAGCCATGTAGGATGTTGCTTCTGAGAACATTTCTTTTTGGAGTGCTTTGCTGTGGACTTAGGTGTTGCAAACCAATTTTGTATTCGCGATGATTGCTACATAGTTACTTTTTCTTTTTCTTGCTTGAGTTTGAGTGAATCTTGCACATTCTTAAAGTAGTATTCGGTTTCGTTTTCTGGTTTCAACTCAACAAACAGTATCCTAGTGGGATTCATTTGTTTTGTGTTCTTGTATAGCAATTTTCAACAAGGAAGAGGACATAGCAATGTACGATAAGGGCCGTAGACGTCTCAAGAACCTTGATCAAAATGCTCTACATCAGACCACCGGGCAATATCTACTCATTTAACGAGCTTGTGTTCTTATGGGAGAAGAAGATTGGTAAAACCCTTGAAAAGGAGTACATTTTGGAGGACCAACTTCTCAAGAATATTCAAGGTTTGTGAGTATAACAACTTTGAATTTTGAGAGTTTTCTATAGATTTTTCAGTCATTTTTACTTTTAATACTCTTCTGTCTTCATTGAATTAAATTTTTTTTTTTAACTTTTTCCTTTTCACCAGAGGCCTCGTTTCCACTGGACAAGATACTGTAAATCGATCATTCTGTTTGGGTGAGGGGTGATCAAACGAACTTTGAGATCGAGCCCTCGTTTGGAGTGGAAGCTTCGGAGCTCTATCCCGATGTCAAGTACACAACCGTGGATGAGTATCTTAATCAGTTTGTCTGAGATTGAAGTTGTTGCTTCTACATGTTGTGTTCAAGAAAATGTCCATCAAAAGAGTCCCAGTTTGTGTAAGACATAAGAGCGCTCTAGGTTAAATTTCCTCTTGCTTGAGCCGAATATAGTTTGACTTGTGTTCAATCTTTCTTTTATGAATATTTAGACACCTCATTAAATAATGCCATTGCAGGAAAGAAACAGAGGACAAATTAAGAACGTTTTGGACCAACTTACTGTTAGCCTTCTTTATGTGAACAAGTTGTTCATTTGCAAATTTTTGTCACTTTTTTTTTTGGAAACTATATGAAAGTTTTGATCGCCTTTCTAACTGTTGCAGTGAAAATCACAACATCAAAGTTTTTTCACATCTTCCGCTGTTCTCATTCTCTATCATGGAGTACTACACAAGGGAAAGTCTTTGATATTCCTTCTAAAACAACATGCGTCATATATTAGGGGTTTTTGGAGGAATGCCTCGAAAAGAATACCTTTCTAGAATATTGCTCCATCTTCAGGATTTTTACCCTCTTATAATGTCAGATAAAAAGCTGTTTTGGACAAAACCCCCGAGACGTGTTTGATACAAATCAACTTATGGATGTCCTCACTATTCCTATTTAGTTTGGTGTTTCTGATAGACCCCCCCATCTTGAATGGGCATATTAAGAAAGTGATTTGTTTTCTATGCTGTAAATTACCAATTTACCTGTATTTTTATGCCTTTGCGTATGATTTGGATTTAGTCAATTCCTTGATTTAGGCTAATCTGATTAGATTAGGGATCTCACCAATTCGTTGTGCTCTTTTTTTTTTTTTTTTTTTCAAAATTTTAATATATATCTCTGTTTTTTTTTTTGCCCGATCTTTTTTTTTTACATTGTTCTAAAATATTATTATGTTTGATATTAATATAACATATAGTTTTGTCTAATTATTCCAGAAAAATATTTTTTTTTTCCCAAGGTTCAAAGTTTTTATTATGAAAAAAAATATCTATATATATATATATATATATGTTGTCTATATATTTGATCTAAACATAACACCGACGTTTTGCAAAAAAACAAAAGCTTGCTTGCTTTCTTGGTCTCTTCCCCCACCCCCCCCCCCCCCCCCCCCTTCTTTTCAGATAAATATATTTTACTGTTTAAGATCTTTTTCATTAACTATTTTTTTATTTTTTCTTTAAATTAAATTTTCTGATTAGAAATTTTTTTTTTTTTTTTTTTCATATAGGACCCTAATATATACTTTTTAACCAATCATCCTACAGAGATAATTCTTTTGCAAATCAGCCTTAAATTGAATCTCTTTCCACTTATAAAATTCGATGGTTTAGATTTAATCCACATTTTTTTTCCCCTCACACACCCCACACCTCAATTTTTATAGCACCTTTAGTTTATCAGTTGAATCATTAATTTTGTATTTTTCTCTCGTTGTTTCTTCACTTTTGCTCTCATAAGCATTTTGTGATGGGGAAACCACTTCAAAAAATGCCATTATATGCAACCAATATATATATACACACACACACACACATATTCAATATTGGCTGATTACTGTGTTCTTCACTTGTTGCTTCTATAAAATTTTTTGTCAAGACGTTCTTAAGTTGTTAGAGATGAGGATGAAGCTACAGAAAGAGAAACTAACCACGAGATTTTTTTTTTTTTTTTTTTTTTTTGAAAAACTAAACACGAGAATTGAAAGCATATATTTACAGTCCAGAATAATATTACTCTTACTAAATTGTAACTTACTTTAAGATATTTTTCTGTAGAGAATGTTAAAAAGAAATATATATATATATATATATATTTATAGCTTAAAACTTAAACATTCCTCCAAATCTCTCATTTGATTTTTAAAGTTTAGGGAACGTACCACCCTTCAGTAGAAAATATGGAGGACAGTTCTTCATTTTAGTTGTGGGCCGTTCAGATGAAACTTGGCGGCTGTGATAATTCTGAGGGTACGTAACGATGTGGAGAAGAAAACGTTCTTTCTACCAACCAGTTAATCTCAAATTAAATAAAGGGTGGAAAAACGACACTGTTTTTCTTAGTCTTTATTTATCATCTTTATTATATATACACACACACATATATATATATATATATGGTTGAGAGAGATGGTTGAGGGCCATTAATGTCTTCTCTGTTTACCATCAAAGATGCTTTCCTATAATGCTTATTATTTCATGTTGCAGTAACAACTTATCTCCTTTGTTTTTTATAACCGTTTTTTTTTTTTTTCTTTGATCCTTTCCTTTTCTAAAGATTCTTAATTTCTCTTCTTTCTTTGTCTTCGTCCTTCGTATGTAACTGATTTTCTAATCATCAGATTATAAAAACTACAAATTAAATATCTTTAATATAAATATTCTATAATTAAACGAGATAGGTAAATGTGAAATAGGTTCAATGACCTTTATACTCGTCTCCACCCAGTAACGTGCGACAGGTTATACTTTTAAAAAGGGTTCATGCAGGTTATAAATAGATTAACGGGAAAAATTACAATCTTTATATATAACTTTCTACATTATAGGTAACGATTGTTTTTTATTCACATTGATCTTGGACCTGTTTTAATAAAAAAAAAAATTAATTAAATCATATTATGTTTGTTTTACCTAAATGTTATTACCTTAGATAGTTATGTTATGTCGTCGTCTGGTAAAATAAGAATACTAATATCCAGTTTAAACAAAAAATGACAAACCTTTTTGATTTTACAGTTGCAACTTCCAATGGTACACTTATTAATTACAAATTTATCTGGTCATCTACTGTTTTTTACTCACTCTAGCAGGTTTCAAATGGGATTATATAGTTTAAGCAAACATCAACACCAGCCAAGTTAACAGATTTGCAACAAATGTCGATGCAATTTTTAACGAAAAACAGATCATATAGGTGAAAGACCATCTTCAATGAAGGACATTAGCAAGTGCGTTAAAGTTTATAATTTCTTTTCTTGATGGTTTAACAAAGTTATATTCTTATTATAAAGTGAAAAGAATAAAGTAATAAAAACTAAATCATTAATATTTCAACGTATCAACAATATGTAAACTGTACTCTTAGCATGAGCCTAATTAATTTTAATTTCTTTCAATTTTCCAATTTTAAAAAACTTTTTTTTCCACTGTTTCTCTACTTAAGCAATTTTTCAGTCCACTAAAATAATATATATATATATTTATTTTTTTTTTTTTTTTTTCAAATATGACATTTGTAAATCCTTCTTTTCTTGATTTTCCTGTTGAAAATGTACATATATATTTTTTGAATTTTTCTATACTAAACATCTTTCTTCCTTATGGTTGGGTGACAATTCGTATAGAGTATCATGTTTGTGTTGGGTTTTAATCATGTATACTTTAATTTTGACTCAATCTAAACACAACCCGTCAAAAGATTTGCATCCCATTCACCATGATCTCTATCTCCACCTCCAAAATACAATAAGAGAACATTCCTAGCTACAAGTAATGATAAATACTTTACGGGTAGTACTCTATTTTAAATAGTCATATCTATATTAGATTCTGTCAGTTTTACGTACTTTTTCATTTTGATGTGGATCTAACAAGATAAAACGTTCAAATAAAAACAAAACTGATAGAGATATCCTATCATAAAAATTCTAAATGAAGTCTAGTCACGTCATGAAAGGTTATGAATATGTAAACCAACACAACCACAACATTTTTATGGACCATATCTAAGACCTTAAACGACACTTTTCGGGCGTTGTCTAGGGTTGTCCTTTTTTTTTTTTTTTTTTTTTTTTTTTTCGGCAGTGGTGGCGCTTCATTTGCGCTGCTGTTTAATTTACTCCCCAACCTTTTGAACATAAACGTCTTTGGTCTAGAAGATCTTCCATACATGGTCATCGTATCGGCACTAGAGTAACCAGAGTGATAATTCATATAAGAAAAGGCTTCTCCAAATTATTCCTTGTTTTTTTTTTTTAATAAAAAAGGATCTGGGGTGACCCCATTATTTTTAATTTTTCAGTCCCACATGCAAGAATCTCTTTCCCTAGATATGGCAGAGACAAATTATTTATACTAGTTTCTCTCAGTCGGTCATCCGGGGCCTACCTTACCATCACCAAATCATATTTCAATAACCGAAGCTGAAGTGAGACCTAAGAGAGAGATAATGGGAATCGAACCCTGTTGGACGAAGAAAATAAGCCTAACAAAGGCATTTAACCATTATCAACCCATCCACCCTATTGATATTTCAAAATTATTTGTTGTTGTCTTTTAGTGGTGTACCCACCAATTCAGGCGCCTGCCTAAAAGGACATTGCCTTTTTTTTTTTTTTAATTGCACTCATAAAATGATGCATATTAACTAAAAAAAAAAAAAAAAAAGAAGAAGCTACAAATGTTTACAAATAAGATAAATTTATGTCAATGCCACGTCGGCAATCACAAGTAAATGGTGGTAATTTGTGGGTAAATTGCCTTTTTTAAGAAGTATTTTAATAAATAACCAAAGTTTTATAAAATTAAGAAAATGACCATTTTTAAAAAATGATTAATCAGTCAATCACTGATTTATTATCATGATTAGTCAGTGATTAATCAATATAAAGATGTATTTTTTACTGATTGACTATATTCAGTCCATCACTTATTGACTGTGGTTAATCACCGATTAACGATCATTTTTCTATATAAAAAAATTGATCATTTATTAAGACAAGTGTTTAAAATTATCTATTTACCTAATTTTCTTAAATTAATGTTGTTATCACCGAGTAATTATAAAATGTACTATCATCATGATTGTCAATTTCTCTTTCCAATTTGGAAAATTTAAATTTTATATTTTATGGTGAAAAAAAAATATAAAATTATTATTAGAATAGCATGTAACAACAACATCATGGTTGTTAGTAATTACGTCAGTCACAAATAAAAAATAGTAATTAAAACTAGTGTTTTTTTTTTCTTGAATGAAAATTTCTCAGTTCAGTGCAGAAGGCAATTTAAAATATATATATATATATATTTTATATATATATTACAGCAAATTAGGCTATTGAATTTGCTTCTATCAAAGCACACAGCATGCCTAACTCGTTATCTATTGGTTCTGTGGTCGGCCAATTATGATAGCTCTAGCTCTTTTATCTAGTGGCTGTGAAAATTTGCCTTCTGCATTGCTCACCTAACTCCTATATTTGAACTTTTTTTTTTTTTTAAATGTTAGAATGCCATAAATTTAATACTTTTTTATATTTATGTCGATTATATGTTAAAATTGATAATTTTATTATTTTATAATACTAAAATTATCAAAAATAATAGTAGAGTGGATAAAATTATAGGGAGGTATTCAAAACATGACTCTCTATCTAATTCTCTTTCCCTATTTTATTTTTATTTTTTTGAAATACTAGTTTGTATCATTTTGGTATTGGTTTTTTTTTTTTTTTAATCTTCATTTTGGTATTGGTTTTGAGGAGCTCGATAGCACTTTCTCAACTTTTTTTTACTTTTTTTTTTGAACTTGGAAGAAGTGGGATTCGAACTCTGCATCTTGAGGTGGAGTCAGGTGTACTAATACCGCTAGACTATACCTACAACCACTTTTATCAACTATTTTTGGTGCAATGAGTATTTGGTTTTTTTTTTTTTTTTTTTTTAAGTTAACTAAAGCAATTCTTCCACAAATTTAACTCATGGTTACATTTTTGCTTTTATTTTTTCATGTTATATTCTTTGTCTTTTTTTGTTCTTTGTTTTTTGTTTTTTTTTTCTTTTGTTTTTGAGAAATTAAATTTTTCTTGTTAAGCTTAGAGAGGAAGTAGGAGTAGTATTCTATAACTTGGGAACCCACAAAAATCTTCAATAATACCTGATAGCCTATTTATAACCTTTGCTTAGCCTAATGCATTAACGAATCTGGACGTATACACATTCTAGATTACTCTTTTTATTGTCCTCCTAATCTTTGTTTGGTCAACATTTAAATAACAGAAAAAACAAATGAAACTAAGGCCCTGTTTGACATACAAGTCTAACTCAAGTTAAACTGTATTTTTTTTTTATTTTTTTCTGAAAAAGTTTTTTATATTTTCTGAAAAAAAAATTTATATATTCTAAAAAATCAACATAAATTACTATTGAAACTTAAAAATCTTAACTCAAACTCATTCACCAAACACCCAATAAATTCCTATTTCCTGTGATGATTAACATAAAAGGCTTTTCTAATCATCATAATCATAACCGTTGATTCTCATCCTGACAATTTCGATCAGAAAATCTTATCGTATTCTTCTTCGGGCCTTAGGGATTATAATTTGAAAATCATAGTGAATAGCAATTTTTATAAAATAAGTGGTGGTGGAGACATCAAAATGCAAAAAAGATGTATTTGGTACTAATTATTTTAAAAACTGAAAAGATAAAATATTACATCATGAATGCGTCATAATAGGTGTAACATTATTAGGCAGTGTTTCCTAATCCAGGCACTGTTACAAATTTGAAAAAGTTCCCCTCAAAATTTGTATAATTGAAAAAAAAAAAGTCCGATATGTCTAAATCATTCTTCAAGATTCAGAGACTTTTTTTTAAACAGTGCAGTCTAATATCAAATCATTTTTTCTTTTTACCATTCCTACCCTTAAACCAAGCAGTTTGGTCCAGCGATTTATGTTTTTTCATGCATAACCCAACAAAAAAAGGGTAACGTGGTCACTTTCATCGATTTCAGTGGGTGTTATTGAAATTTTAAAAATATCAGGGGATAAATTAACACTTACGATAAAATTCAGAGACAAAATTTGTGATTTGCCACATAAAAAATAAAAAATAAAATAAGAAAAAGAGAGAGAAACAAGAACCTAGACACACTCGTGTCTCAATTCTTTGGACCAAATTCCAAAAATTTGTTAAACAATTATATTTAGCCAATCCAAAATCAATGGAGAGAGAGAGAGAGAGAGAGAGGAAGGAGAGAGAAAATGGGGCAACCAATTGCGCCAAACCGTTCCTATAAATGGTAAAGAAGCTTTCATGGTCTTGGCACTACCTTCCTCTCGTGTCTTAATATTTTCCCTTCTTATTCTCCTCGTCGCTTTTTTATTCACTCTGCTCCACCCAACCACCGCATCACCACCGTCCATTTCCTCGGATCATGGCGTCGAAGAGCAAGATTCTGTTCATCGGAGGGACAGGATACATCGGGAAGTTCATAGTGGAGGCGAGCGCAAAGGCCGGCCACGAGAGCTTCGCTCTGGTGAGAGAGTCGTCGCTGTCGAACCCCGCCAAGGCCGAGACCGTCGACAAGTTCAAGTCGTTGGGGGTGAAGATCGTCCATGGCGATCTTTACGATCACGACAGCTTGGTTAAGGCCATCAAGCTTGTCGACGTCGTGATCTCCACCGTCGGTCACGGTCAGTTGCCCGATCAGGTTAAGATCATCGCCGCCATCAAAGAAGCCGGCAACGTCAAGGTACGTAAGCTTTTTTTATTTTTATTTTTTAAATCAAACGTGAAATTACAGCTATGTTATACGTAAAATCATGATCCCTGAATGAGGTATTGTTGCGTACGTTTGCTTTTGTTATATTTTATTATTCGGATCTATTTTTTTAGAGTCATTGTTGGGGGATAGTTTTTATTTATTTATTTACTAATATTGTTTTGAAAAATGGTCAGATTTATCATTTATTGATATACATAGAGTTCAGCAATTTATTCAATCAACATGTTTTGATTGATGCTCTGCCAGTTTAAGTGATTGGATGTGTGATGTATGCTTGTGTTTCTTAATTGTAGTAAAATTTATAGAAAAGAAATTATTTTTTTATTAATGATTTCAGATTGTACATATGATGTTTATCGGCTATATTAGCAAGTACATATAAGATTTATCAAAATTCGCTTTTTAGCACAAAAGATTGGATTTTTTTTTTTTTTAATTTTAACTAGACTAATGCTATTAATCTAATTTTACTTGTGATTAAAAATGGGTTTGTGGTGGTTGATTTGGTTTAGAGGTTTTTCCCATCCGAGTTCGGAAACGATGTGGATCGTACACATGCCGTGGATCCAGCAAAGACGGCATTTGAGACAAAGGCTAAGATTCGCCGCGCAATTGAGGCTGAGGGAATTCCCCACACCTATGTGGCCTCCAACTTCTTTGCAGGCTACTTCCTTCCCACTCTGGCGCAGGCCGGAGCCACCGCTCCCCCAAGAGACAAAGTTGTCATCTTAGGTGATGGAAACCCCCAAGGTGAGTAAATCGCAACTCCTTGTAACTCAGAAGTTTGGAAATTTTGGATTGTTCTATTTAGAATACGAATAAGAGTATCTAGGGAATGTCCTAAAAGTTGGGATGTACATGTTTCCCATTTTTCAGTTATTGAAATAACTTAAAAATGATCCCGCAGTTGATAAAAAGCTTTTTTTTTTTTTTTTTTTCCTTTCAATTGTTGAGATCATTTATTTTATCATTCAATGGCTGAAAAATGAGAAATATGTAGATCCGAAAAAAGCAGGGCATACCCTTCTCTCTTATAGATATCTTGGTAACTTTTTTGTATAACAAGTATGGGGAGTAATGTGGTATGTGAGATCTTAATAAGGGGATTCATTTGTATTTTGTTCTTGCATAGCAATTTTCACCAAGGAAGAGGACATCGGAACATACACAATTAGGGCGGTTGACGACCCGAGAACCTTGAACAAGATCCTCTATATTAAGCCACGGGGCAACATCTACTCATTTAACGAGCTCGTGTCCTTGTGGGAGAAGAAGATTGGCAAAACCCTTGAAAAAGAGTACATCTTGGAGGACCAACTTCTCAAGAACATTCAAGGTTTGTCGGTTTTTCTAAGAAGAATATTGATTCTGAGTTTGGAACGATAAACATTTTGCTCTTACATACTTTTAGAGCTTGGAGGTCGTTTCGCTTTGAATAACGAAGCTTACATGAACAATTGATCAATTTTTCCTTTCTTTTTTTGGGTTGCAGAGGCTCCAATTCCGCTAAATGTGATATTATCAATCAGTCACTCTGTTTTTGTGAAGGGAGATCAAACAAACTTCAAGATCGAGCCCTCGTTCGGAGTGGAAGCTTCGGAGCTCTATCCCGATGTCAAGTACACGACCGTGGATGAGTACCTCAGTCATTTTGTCTGAGATTTCGAGTCCTATTGTTGATGGTTGTTTTTGTCAGAGAAGATATGCACCAACCTTAAGAAGTAAATAAATAAATAAAAGGGTGTCATTATCTCAGTTTGCTTTCTTCTCTTCGGCGCTTTGCCTTATTTTAACTTTGTCAATCTGAAGTACTAAAATCAAGCAATTAATAAATATATTTTCCATTGTATCTCTATTTTCCTTAAGGGTTGTCTTCTTTCAATTTTCGTGGTTTCCTTGAGGCTTTCTCGTCACTTGTTTTAAGGTTTTGGACGATTTAGTGAAGGCATTACCCATATGGCCATTCGCTCTTGCGTTTGTTTGATTAATCGAGACTTTTAGATGGATTTTATATATATACATATATATATATATATAATATCATACCGGTACCTTATAGTTTTTTATTATAATATTTGTGCTCCGACAATCCGATAGAAACACTCTACAGTCAGATGTTTGTATCATCTGAGTACCTTAATTGCCTCTTTGAAAGAGTGTAATCCCTAGAGTTGCTAGTTGTCCTCTTAGGCTAATCCAATGCACTTCATGTTTTCTCATTTGGTTAATTTATAAGATTACTTATTTTATACCCCTGAATTATGTCATTAATGTCACTTCGCCACCGAGTTTCAAAACGCAACACTTCGTCCCCGGAACCTCCATTATCGAATAGCCCCTTTCCATCTATTTACATTGGTCTTTGACCTTTTTTTTTTTTTTTTTTTTTTTTCCAATGTGACTTTTAGGTGGAGGGTATTTGAAAAATAAATTGGGCACTGAAGAACCTTCCCTCCAAATCTGAGTTTTCTTAGGCACCAAAGGCCCCTTTTTTTTTTTTTTTTTTTTTTTTTTTTGAGGGAGTTTCTCTCAGTCATTCACAGCACCCAAAAACTAGTGTTCCCTTAGTAGCAGCCCTTCAATGCAAACAAAGCCAATAGTTCGGCACATAACAGGCTGCACCTGCCCATCCCACATGCCAACCATTCAACCTACCTATTTGCAAGAAGGGTAGATAAAGTGATTGTGAGCTCACTCTTTAGATTATTACTAAAAGAAAGATTTGAGGTTCAAACTACCTATTTTACCTTGGGGTGTTTCTAAATGTTGGAAATGAAGGGTGTCACACTAAATTCGTACAAAAAATGACAATTTTGGTTCTTTCAGTTGTTTACATACAAAAAGTGGTCGGAAGAAATCACATGCCTGACTTTATTTTTTAAACGAAAAACTACGGGTATGCACGGTATGGTCAAGTAGCGGATTGATCCGTTTTTGCATTAGATTGGATCAAATCAGACCATTAATTCTAAAAGGATTCGGTCCAATTTAATCGTAGTTTGGGTCCTTTCATTGGACCTAGTTTTAGGCAAACATTGAACTTACCAGTTAAAAAAAAAACCTTGATTGTCATTTTTCCAACTTATAGTCCTTTTCAATTAGAAAACTTGTAATATGTAATATGCATATTTGCAAATATAATAATTTAGTTTTATAAGATATAATTGAGGAGTAGTTCGATTTTATCTTAGGGTTAATTTCATTTTTAGCACTTGTGAAAAAGTATTATTAAAATTGACATCAGTTTTGTTTCCTTTCATTCCTAGCACTGTCACGTCATCATCATCAATTAAGATGGATGTAAAAAGTCAAAAATACCCTCAGGCAAGCCTAAATCTTATTTTTTTTTCACTTTCCCGCCTAGCCTCCCACCCATTTTGAAACCCAAATCTTCATATAATATCTTAACTTGATTTAAAACCATTTTCACGATTTTAGAGATAGAAACTTCCATTTAGAGATAGAAACTCTCACTGTCGGAAAAAAAAAATTTAACACTTCCATTTAACAAAAAAAAAATTTAACAAAATCTAACATTTTTTGTTATTTTTTAGTAAAGGTCATTCCTGTTATGACCACCCGATCATAACAGTTATTTTTTAAACGGTGCGATCTAGTTTCATATCATTTTTTTTTTCAACAGTTCTTTCGTAAAACCAAACAATCTGATTTGACGGTTTGCAATTTTTCTTACATAACAAAAAAAAAAAAAAAAGACTAATAATGTTATCACTGTCACCAAATCTTAGGGGATGACGTTGACAATTTTAGAGTGTCAGGGATAAAAATTGCACTTATGACAGTACATGATCTTGTACATGGAGACATTTTTGTAATTTGCCGCATTAGAAGGAAAAACAAGAACCTAGACATAATCTTGTCCCTATTCTCTAAAACCTAATTGAAAAATTTGGTAAACAAATATTTTAGCCAATCCAAAATCCATAGAGAGAGAGAGACAAGAGAGAGAAAATCCAGCAAGTGGCAGAGTTTACCTGCTCCAACAAATGGACAAGAAGCCCTCATGGTCTTGGCATTACCTTCTTCTCGTGTCATAATATTTACACTTCTCACTCTCCTCTTCGCTTTCCTCCTCACTCTACTCCAACCACCGCATCCCCACCGTCCATTTTCCCGAATCATGGCGTTGAAGAGCAAGATTCTGTTCATCGGAGGGACCGGATACATCGGGAAGTTCCTAGTGGAGGCAAGCACAAAGGCCGGCCACGTGAGCTTCGTTCTGGTGAGAGAGTTGTCGCTATCGAACCCCGCCAAGGCTGAGATTATCGAGAAGTTCAAGTCGTTGGGAGTGAAGTTCGTCCATGGCGATCTTTACGACCATGAAAGCTTGGTGAAGGCGATCAAGCAAGTCGACGTGGTGGTGTCAACACTAAGTCGGGCACAGATTGCCGATCAGGTTAAGATCATCGCCGCCATCAAAGAAGCTGGCAACGTCAAGGTATGTATGTTTGCTTTTGATGGCATCCTACCTGTGTTGTCTACAAGAAAATTACAAAAAAATTTGTGCTATCTGATAAATTACATGAGTTTCAATGTTTTTTCAATAAAAATTGCCAATCTCTATGTGGAGGAGATTTGAATTTTACATCTTTTGATAATGTCAAATATGAAATTACTGCTAATCTATATCTGCAATTACACACGAGTTTTTGTTCAAGAAAAACTGTTGTGCATAGCCCTTTTTTTTTCTTTTTTTTTTTTGGTTAATTATTTTGACAAATGGCCAGATTTACTGATAATAAAGAAACTTGCTGCACTTATTCGTTAAACAAGAATTTGTTGATAATGCCCCGGTGTTGGTGGAGCTAGCTGAGCAGATAGGAGGACAGAGGTTTAGATAGGAATTTTTAAGTTCAAAATCTGGGAGTGCCTTTATTTCTCTTTGATGAGTAGGAGACATAAGGCTCGTATTATATAAAGAAATATATATTTATATATAACATCATGGATTTATTGATTACTTTACTCAATAAATATGGTAGCTATTATCAATTTTATTTGGTAAATATGAGATTCATCAAAAGGCTGATTTTTTTCTTTTGATTATTAGTTATACTATTAATCTAATTTTACTTGTGAATAAAAATGGGCTTTATGGTGGTTGATTTGGTTCAGAGGTTTTTCCCGTCCGAGTTTGGAAACGATGTGGTTCGTACAAGTGCCGTTGATCTAGCGAAAACGGTATTTGAGACGAAGGCTAAGATTCGCCAAGCTATTGAGGCCGAGGGAATTCCACACACCTATGTGGCCTCCAACTGCTTTGCAGGCTACTTCCTTTCCCCTCTGGCACAGCCCGGAGCCACTGCTCCCCCAAGAGATAAAGTCGTTATCTTTGGCGACGGAAACCCCAAAGGTGAGAAAATCACAATTTTGGATTGTTTTGTGTGAATATCATGAATTAGAGTAAGTAAGACAAGAGTATGTTCTAAAAGTTGGATGTACATGTTTCTCGTTGTTCAATTATCAGAATAGCTTAAAAACATCCTGCAAACATACATGTCTATCATGTATCTTTCAAAACAGACCTTAACGGGTTTCATTTGTTTTTTGTTTTCATATAGCAATTTTCAACAAGGAAGAAGAGATTGGAACTTACACAATTAGGGCGGTTGACGACCCGAGAACGTTGAACAAGATCCTCTACATCAGGCCACCGGGCAACATCTACTCGTTTAACGAGCTCGTGTCCTTGTGGGAGAAGAAGATTGGCAAAACCCTTGAAAAGGAGTACATCTTGGAGGACCAACTTCTCAAGAATATTCAAGGTTTGTGAGTTCTTCTAAATGAATATTGAAATCTAGCTTAGAGGTCTTTTATGCTTTGAGTAATGAAGCGTACATTAACATTTGGTCTATTTTTCCTTATCTTTTTTTGGGTTGCAGAGGCTCCAATTCCACAAAAAAAGATACTATCTATCCGTCACTCTGTTTTTGCGAAGGGAGATCAAACAAACTTCGAGATTGAGCCCTCGTTCGGAGTGGAAGCATCGGAGCTTTATCCCGATGTCAAGTACACGACTGTGGATGAGTACCTCAATCAGTTTGTCTGAGATTTGGAATCCTCTTGTTGATGCTTATTTATGTTAGAGAAGATCTGTACCAACCTTATCAAGTAAATAAATAAATAGGGAACCAAGTGGTGTGGCTTTAGGCTTTCAATAGTCTATCGCGCTTTGTCTTAGTTGAGCTATGTTAATCTAAGAATTGAAATTTCATGCAAATATAAGTATGTTTACCAATAAAAATCTTGTTTCCTTCTCTTCTTCCAATTTTCGTTTGAGGCTTTCGTGTCACTTGTTTTACGGTTTTGGACGATTTAGTAGAAGGCATTACCCATACGGCCATGCCCTCTTGTGGTTGTTCGGTTAATCAATGCGTTTAGACAAATTTATAAATTAAAATAAAAATTATCATTATGGTTCCTTGTAGTTTTAGATTATTACTTCTGCATGAGGGAGTTTCTCTTGGGTGCCATTCTACGGCAAGCAGCAGCATCAGGCTCAGCTTGCAGCACCCGAAAGACTAGTGTTCCCTTAGTGCAGCCCTTCAATGCACACAGGACCAATAGTTCGGAACATAACAAGCCGCACTTGCCCACCCCCTACATTCCAACCGCTCAACAAACTCATGACCAACTGTGGTCGTGGCCCCAAAAGGGTGAACGGAGTGGTTGTGGACTCACTCCTTAGACTCTGAGGTTCGCGTCTAAGGTTCGAGCCCCTTGTGGTCGTGACCAACTTGCACCTGCCCATCCCACATGCCAACCATTCAACCCCAAAATAGTGGACGAAGTGGTTGTGGACTCACTCCTTGGACTCCGGGGATCGAGTCTAAGGGAAAAAATGAAGAGTGCCACCCTGGATCCCTCTTTTCCAATAGAAAAGAAAGGCGGTCCCTGTATCAAATTTCCCAACCTTTCTTTCCAGAAGTCCCATTCCAAATGGAATATGGCTACCGTTGTACACCATCATCAAATAACCAAACACTGCATAACCAACTCAACATAAAGAACCACAATCGGAAACAATATGAGTTCAAGTAAAAAATAACAAATAAAGAAATACACCTTTCCGTAGAGACAAATTTCCAAACTCGCATAACTTTATCAGACCGTTTTTCAAGCTGCGTGAACAAAAGTTGCAGAAAAATCTTCTACGGCGTGGCGCCCGGTAATTTCATCAAGGGGACCTTTGTTCTTTGGAAATTCTTAAAGGAACTGCCTCTAGGGTTTATACCCTAAAAAAGTGTAATAAATTACTGCCACATCAACAAAAATTGCCCAATGACTAGTGGAAATAGTCGGAAAGGGACTATTAGCTAACAGAATAAAGTTCAAAGAAACAACGCGATGCGCTCTAAAACTCGGGGGTAGAGTGACAGTTCAGGGGAAATAATCTTAATTTATACTTGTTTAGAAGCTTACAATAGGGGAAATAACATTTGACACATACCCAAAACCAAAATAAACACGCCTCCGCGTAAGATAATACATGACTCGCAAAAGTTTATAAGCAAGATATTGGATTGTTTTATTACAACTCTATAAAGGAAATATGCTAGAGAAAGACCCATACTTCCTACCATCAAAAACAGATTTTAAAGAAATGAAGAAACAAAATTGTTGGAAATTAAGACTTAGCTGAGGTTTAGTCTTTCGTACAATCCAATTTTCCCCTCAGGTTGCCGCTTATTCATGCATGCCCATCTTTTTTCCTTTCCCGCCCTTTTTTCCCTTCTTTCCTGAAGCTTTCGCCGACCCCTTACCTTTCTGAAACTTTACATTCTTCCCCTTTTTCGAACTGCCTTTTCCCGCCTTAGCCAATTTCTGTGCCCTGAGATCCTTTTTCATCCGCGGGTCAACGAGGACTTTACCCTTGCCAACCTTCACCTGAACTCCTTTCTTTGCAACCACAAATTCCTTTTTAGGCCTTTTCGGCGTTGCCTTCTTATATAGTTGTTCAATTTGCTTCCTCTTTGATCGATCGGAAATGTCTGTCTGGTCTGATATCATGTTTGCCTTCTTACGAACCTTCTCGAGCTTCTTCATGGCAATCCGCTTCTTACGGGCCTTGGCCTCTGCCACTTTCTTCGCTGGACGGGCATCGATCTCCTTAAATTGTGCTTTCATAGCAGCAACCTCTTCTTTGGTTATAGGCTTGATTGGTTGACGATGTCTCTTTTCTTCCTCCAGAAACCATTTGGGCAAGCCCTCATCATGAAACATGTACTTATTATAAGCATCATCGAGCATCTGCTCCCTTTCCTTTTTCCTCAGCATTTTCTTCGCACAGGCTAGAATCTCGGCTTTTGTGTAATCATCCAATTCTTCATCGGATGAATCATCACTTGAATCCGTTTCTGGAGCAGGGACAATCTCAAAATCATCTTTTTTCGAAGCTTGATTTTGAGGGCAATTGGATGCTACAGCTACATTACAGTTTTCTGCCTTTTCCTTGGCCTTTTCAGGCAAACGAAGTTTCTTCTCGTGCTTCGCAACCTTCATTTCGTCTTCAGTATCAGACAGCTCCAAATCTCCGTCTTCCACAGCTTCAGCAAAGATATCCTGACTAAACCACTTGTTTGTAATCTCCTCTTGAGTTGGTCCTTCTCCGTCATCAAGTGGTACCATGAGAGGATTAGCTTCCTGATCACCCAGATCTTTATCCGAATCATAGTCAGGCTCAACAATTTCATCGTCATCACCACCCTGTACAGTCCCCCAAAATAAAATATAATAAAAAATCAACAGGGTATTGTGACAAGTTTAGTCATGTCCTGAAACTTTTTATCTCAAAACCAACACAATCACAAGAACTCCTTACCTCAAGAATATCTTCAGAATGCAATCGTTTTGCACGCTTCCGCTGCTTTGCACTCCCCTCCTTTTTGGACATGAACTGTTCATAAGCCTGATCTAGAAGATCTTCCATATGTTCATCATATCTGCATCAGAGTACAACATTTAGTCACGGAGACACACCATGGACTGATAATTGATATCAGGCTCAGCCTGAAAAAAGGAAAGGAGAAGCAAACCTTCTCCGCTCCTCATCAGAGTCTACATCACTGGATGATTCCTGCTGGGTCTCTTCACGGGGTTCTTCACTTTCACTGTCACCCACATTCCCATTCTCTTCGTCAAGTTCCGTGGAATCTACTGCAACGAGATCATTCTTACCCTGAAGGATAATTATACAACAAAATGAAATTGAGAAGAAAGAATTAACAATAATGTTGTTCTTCTAGTATGTTTTGAAGTCCTCTAATTGTTGGTAAAAATCAAACATGAACCCAACTGTAAGCAGGGAAAAAGGAACTTGACTGTATGAGATATAAAACATCCACATCTAAAACATTTCCGTTTGAAAACATCATCTCAAATATTTAGTAATATACAGGAAACATCTAATGTGATACTTATGTTCTAGAGGTTGCACTAATATTTTCACAGCCAAAAGTTTACAAGATATCAAACTTTGAAATAAAGGAGGTGGTACAGAAGAGACTTGATAACCAAAAGAAAATACAGGCTCATTTTTTTTCTCTCTCTAAGGATAAGTTTCTGTAACGAATAACAAAATTATATAACATGTGGATATGTTAACACCAAACACCAGCTAAAGGAGGTAATGGCATAGACTTTCATAGATCATACCTTGATGGCAGAGAGAGAAAACAGCTCATTATCAGTGTAGCCGTCCTCCAGTGCATCTACTTGCATCTTCCTTGCCTTTTCCTACAATCAAAATGTCAAGAAGCGACCAATCATTTAGAGAATTCCAATAATAGAGAATTCGAAAATGTCAAGGAGCAACAAATCAGAAAGAGAACTCCAATTATAGAACTGCAAAGTTCAGTGTGTCATCAAGATAACAATTTTTTATTAACTAAATGACAAGTTCCAGAATAATAGAAGAGCGAGAGTCAATGTACAAGCCAGGTGAAGAGGCTGTTTAGGAACATAAGGAGGCAAGAACTCACTTTTAGTGAAATCCTGAACAAATTATTTAGTACAGCTGCACAAGGTTTCTCTTGTAATTTATATTACCTAAATATTATGCCTCTACAATCAAGTTATTCTTAACTGAGAATGCGGTGATCCATCTGAAGACTAGGAATCTGTATGTATTTTTATGAATAGAACTTCATACTTTATTAGTTAATAAAAACCCATCATCTGAACATATATTATTACCAAATGATAACATGGATATTCCCATAACACATAAGTGTGTTGTGGGCACTCATGTGTGAAAGAAAAAGAGGAGGAGAGAGAGATAACGAGGCAGCGAACCTTGGCACGTCTTTTTGCAATAAGCTTTTTCTTGCGTTTCTGTTTGCGCTCCATGGCGTGTGTCAGCTCTTCCATCTCATTAAGTATTTTATCCTCTTCATTTTCCTTATTTTCGTTGTCAACATCTCCAGTAGTAGTAGCTTCAGCCTTCACAGAGGGAGACAAGGCCTTTCTGATTTGTATCCTCCACCTTTATGGCCCCACCAAAGAAAAGAAAGGAAACTTAGAGTGCAATGTCAAAACTATAAATACGATTCTTCTGTAAGAAGTGGAAAATTGAAAAATAGAGTAAAACTACATAGAGCTGTGCAGGTTGCAATCAAAATTTAAAAAAAATACTAAATAAAAAAAATTAAAACAACAACAACCATTAACAAACATAAAGAGGTTACCAAGAAAACGAAAATGACAAAAGCAAAGATGTGTGAATAGAAATAAGTAAAGAAAGAGCCCTTCTTACTTTAAAAGATGTTTAAAATCTTGTTTCCCCAGGACACGTAGATCATCACAGAGAATTTTAACCTGCCAGATAACAGAATTTGATGGACTTAAACATCAAGTTCTCAAAAATTCTAACCGATTGGGAACAAGAGCAAAGCGGAGCAACAATGCAATATCAAAATACCTCTTCTGTTGTCAAAGCATGATCCTTAATGGGCAAAGAAGCTGGATCATCAAAGCTGATAGAAGTAACAGAACCAAGGATCTCAAGAGGACTGTCAGACCAAATGAAATCTGCAGCCGTTGATACTTTCCTCAAAGTCGTGTCCCCATCTTCATACCTGTAATAAATCTCTAATCAACGAAAATAAGGACAAAAATGATACCAACCTAGTTTATCAACTTAGAAACTCCTCCTATCGTACTTTTGCATAGACAATCATCTACGGCCGCTCTATAAAGAATCTTAGTAATTAAATGAAATCACATGTAAAGAGAAAGTTTACCCCTCGCGGAATCTTTTTTGCTTAGTTCCTCGAAGTACATCCACCACCTATGTCAAGGATAAATGAGAATAAGAAAACGTTTGTATTCCAAGAATAATGCATAAAAGAGTCTTCACACTAGCAGTACAATTATACTAAAGCAATCACAATTAAACACATGCTTACAGAGAGAGGTAATTAAGTTGTTAATTTTTGATGAGAATTACCTTTCTCGGGGGTTCGATAGCTCCCTGGAATAGATGCTTCACATCAAGAATGCGTGGATCAATCTTTGCTGCAGCCTTGTACTTAAAAGCCAAAACATATGTCTCGGCAGATGTTGAACGACTAGCTGCTGGCTTGTGCACCTCAACCTTCTCAAATAACTGTAAAGAAAAACCAAGATCAAACAACTGCGCCATCCAAAGAACATAACCAATATGTTTTCATAAAAGGAAATGTAGATGATACCCTTGAAAGACAGTACTTCACAGACTCATAATCTTGCGACCGGAAGACCTGTTACAAAACAACAAAAACAACTCAGCATTCCTGTTATCGTGAAACGATGGGTACCGCTGCATCTCAACGTATCAAATGTACAATGAATATCAACAAAAGATGCTAGCTTTGGCAACCAGCGCGAAACAACAATTATCAAAAATCAAAATAGAGGCTCTTTCAAGTGTACGATAAGTCAAGTAATAAGACAGATGAAAACGAAAAACAAGTTTTCTCGTGCTTTCTGAACTCAGACTAGTAGGTTTCGATTGGTAAGAGGTAAAGAAAATGCGAAGGAAAGAAAGGTATATAACCCAGGTAAGTCAAATGTAAGGCAAAGAGAGAACCTTTACCTAACTGTGTTTGGTACAAATTCCCTCCTCTAATCTCCCCATTTTGAGACAGATTAAAATTGGGTTTCTTGGAAAATTTGCAATCCCTCACTCGATTCATCCACTCCACTTTTCTCTCCTACCAAACAAGCCCCAAAATCACTTCCACTAATCCCCTCACCCCTCTCCCTCCTCCCATTTTTCGCACCAACCAAACAAGCTCTTAGTCCTCAATTGCAAGAAATTCAACTCCTACGAGGCTATATGTCAGAAACAGAGTTTCCGAATCTCCGAAAGACATAACGCACAAAAGAGAAAAGCTTTAAAGCAGGTTATCCAATCCATAATTCTACAATCCAACAAAGAAATGAACAGTCTAATTCAACAAAATTCAGCTAAAAACAAAAGGGGAAAATTGTACCTTGGTGACGAAAGTTCCTCTCGGAGCCAAGAGCTGCGTCGCCAGCTTCACGGCGTCGATGACGAGGGCGTTCTGGCTGGTGGCCTCCTGCGCCCAAGCGCCTCCGACGTTCGGCGAGCCGTCGTGGAGGACCAAGTCGAACGCCGTGCAGCCATTGTCGCTCATAATCCTCTTCACCTTGGCCTTGCACTCGGGCTTGGTGATGTCCTGCTGGACCGCGACGGCGCCGCGTATCGGGGCGATCGGGACAAGGTCGATGCCGACGACGAGGGAGCCGACGGGGACGCGCTGGACGGCGACCTGCATCCAGCCGCCAGGGGCGGCGCAGAGATCGAGGACGGAGTGGGAGGAGCGGAGGAAGCCGAACTTGGCGTCAAGCTGGACAAGCTTCCATGAGGCTCGGGAGCGGTAGCCGTGTTCCTTGGCCAAGTGGTAGAACTTGTCCAAACGATGCTTTCCCTTCACCTTACCCATTATGGCTAGGTGGTAGCGTGCGAGGGAGATTTAAGGTGCTCCAATGGCGGTTCTTGGATTGGTTTCGGAGAGAAAAAGGGAAGGTTTTGGTGCTTAGGGTTTTGAATGGGTTTTGAGGAGAGAGAGTGAGTGAAAGAGTTTACCCTAACGCAGAGGATTATTGTCCGAAAAACAAACAAGTTTTCTTTTTTATTTATTTTTGCCCCTAAATAATTTCACTATTGCCATATTTTTATGTTACGTTGGATTTATAGATTTTAATTTCAACTGAATTATATTTTTCAATTAAATTTTGTATTCTTTTAAAAATTTAATAAAAATTATAATTAATTTTTAAAAAGATCAATCAATTTAAATTTAAAATTTTCAACTCCAACCAACAATCCAAATAAAAGTTTAAAATTTTCCATTTTTTTATTTCCTTTTGCTTAATTTTTTTTAGGGCCCATTTAGGAGGGCATTTTGGAGTCAATGTTTGGAGATTTGAAATGAGTTAAGTTTTGAAAATATACGCTTTGGTGAAAATTAATTATTTGAAATGAAAAAAAATATAAAAACTTGAAATGTATTGGAAAAAATTCATAATATAGATCTTGTTTCGTTCTTCTAAAAATTCTACGTTATTAAAAAAAGAAAATCATCTTATTCGACTTCAAATGATAAAATTTCTTACGTTTAAAGTTTGAGTTTTTGAAAATGAGAAAAATATATTTGAAAAAGTAAATAATAAAATTGGTGCAAAAGACCAAAAAAAAAAAACTTTGGGAAAAAACCTTTTAAAAGTTCCCTAAATACCCTCTTAATTTCTTAGGGACCATCTAGAGGACAATTGAAGATGGAATTTTAAAAATACTTTAATTTGGAGATTGCGTTTGGTTAACAAAAAATTATCTTAAGTGAAAAAGTATAAAAAAAATATTAAAAAAAGCTTGTTATATGTTTAGAAAAAATTTAATATAATTTTTATTTCATTTCTTCTCATAATTCTATTAAATTTATTTAAAAAATCATCTTATTTCTATCTCAAATAACAAAATTATAATAACAAAATTATAGACTACATATATGACAAGAGTATAAACTCCACTAGTGTTGGCACCAACGATGGAGGGGAGGGTGCAGACAGACACACAGAGAGGATGGTTTCCAATATAACTACTATAGAAATGCTACATATTACCATTCTTAAAAGATATATGTTATTAATTTCTATTAACACTCTCCGTTGTGCTATTTTGCTCTCACCCTTTTTTATACCCATAACAATCTTTCAAAAAAAAAAAATAGTAATGACAATTAATAACCAAACCATCTTTAAAGAAAGTCTTATCACCATTCCCAAAAATTTTTCTTTGTAAAGTGCAATAGCTAAAAATAAATGAATAAATAAATCCATATAAAAATGATTGGACCATCATATCATGACTGTGACCGATAGTTTGACTGCCATGTGACAATCATGGAAGGGAGGAGTCCAATCATATCATGACTGTGACCGATAGCTTGACTGTCATGTGGCAACCATGGAAGGGAGGACTATTCGTAGAGCAATGGGTGGTCTTTTATCATTAGGTATAGATTAGTAGAATTAGTGGAAAAGCTTTACGCACAGTTGAAGTTTCCTTTCGTTTCTGGTTTTTTGGGTTGTTACTGAATATAAATAGGATAATTCTACATCGGATAAGCTTATTTTACTTCATTGATGAGATAAAAATTTTCAATATTTAGATCTTATTTCAACGGTTAAGACGTCGTGAGTACACAAATTTCATGATTGTACATTCCACTACATCCGATTATTATTAGTGAGAAAAAAGACCAAAAAAAAAAAACTAAAAATCAAAAGCAACAAAGATGGTCGTCAGCCACCATCTAATTCCGGACAAAGGGAATGGTCGTCGTCGGTACCTCTGATGCCGGAGCGTTTGTTGGAGCCGGCGGTCGTCCGCCCCCAAAACCCCAGAAACCTCAGTTCTAAACTCCCGTGACGGATGTTCTCCAACTCCCACTGTCGCCGCCATAACCGCCCTTCGTCGACTTCTCCAATGGAAAGCCCCTCCGTCCTCCGCCATTCCACTTCTAGAAGCTTCTCACGGCAAGCGCTACTGCAGCTCCTCGCACGGCTGGCTTGTCATCCTCGATGAAAGCCCCTTCGTCCTCGTCCTCAACCCCTCACTCACGCCAAGCTCCTCCGCTTCTCCTACTCTGAAATCGGCCGTGAATCCGAATTCCGTCGCGATTTCGTCCCGACCTCCATTGCAAATTCATCCCGGCCTCCGTTGTGATTTCCGTTCTGGCCTCCGCCGTGATTTCGTCCAGGCCTCCGTTGCGAATCCGTCTTGGTCTTCGTCGCGATTCCGTCACTACCGCCATCGCGATCCCATTCGGCCTAGGACGCGATTCCGTCTTGTACTCATTGCGATTTTCGTCCCAGCTATCAGGAAACTCACCGGCGATTTGAGGGCAAGGTGGTGGTGGGGAATGGTCGCTGGTGGGCCGCCGGTTCTTCTTTTAAAAAAAGTTTTTTTTTTGAAATATTTTTTGGTTTATTAAAATTCGGAATTTTTTTCCAAACTATAATCAGGTGTAATGGTTGTTTAGATTATTTGGTGAATCCTTTTAATCGAAACCACTTAAAGCTAATCGAACGGTTCATAATTTTTACCCTATTATTAATAGAGTAAAATAAGATTACATCATTGTAGATATCCCCATACAAATATTGTACGAATTGACTGAAACAACAAGAAAATTTTCAAAAAAAAAAAAAGAATGAAAATAGGATGGGAGGCACCAGAAATTTAAAATTTATTACATAAAGAATAATACTAGGAACCAATAAAAATGATAACAACTTGAATTGATTTGCACTTATTTCTCACATCTGTTTACTATATTCACATGTAAGAAAAGATGGAAAAAAATATTGAACGCTTACACTAGCCAGCGAAAAATCATTTGAACAATTCACACTACATGACTTCACGTCAACAACCTCCACCGCCACCACCATCACCGCCGCCACCACCACCACCGCCGCCACCATCTCCTCCCCCACCACCACCGCCACCACCACCGCCACCATCCCCACCCCCACCGCCACCGCCACCGTCTCCTCCCCCAGAACCACCACCGCCACCGTCTCCTCCCCCATAACCACCACCGTCGCCAGCTCCACCGCTGCCAACATCCACTGCGGCAGCGGCAGCGACAGCACTGGTCATAAAAACCATATTGTCAGTACCACTGTCTTTGGGGGCAGCACCGCCGGCACTAGTTCTGGCTCTGCCTCCGGAGTTATATTGTGGGGTGGTTGCACTTGCACGTACCCCATCCTTCTTGATCTGTTTCTTCTCACGCCCTTCTCGGCTCCAAAAGCACCCCATGATTCCCAATAACACTTGGTTTTGTCTATAACTACTATAATTTTTATTATTATTATTTATAGGACCAAAACCTTGTATTTATAACGTGGTTTTGCATATAATAGCGCCGCACAAAAAGTTACCAGAAGATGATGACATATTTTTTTTATTTTTTTTTATATATATAATTTTTATTTTTATTAAATTATTTGTACAACAAGGTTAAGATATATATGTTGAATGAGTTGTTGCTTATCCAATTTTGTAAGGGAAGAAAAAGGAGAAAATTGATGTTAATTGTGTGTGAAGAGTCTTAATTGACTTTCTCCTTTTTTTAATGCTTGTAGAGATTTTCCCTGGGACGTTACATATGATATGTCCTCAGCAAAAAAAAAATAAAAAATGGACATGACCGACACGTTATTGAAAATTTCAAAAATCAAAACTAAAGAATTTCTCCAATATTCTTTCTCTAGAAACTGCGACATTAAATTCCCTCTTTAGTCTAATAAAATGGGCG
Organism: Ficus hirta; assembly: GCA_038430175.1. Classification (NCBI taxonomy): domain Eukaryota; kingdom Viridiplantae; phylum Streptophyta; class Magnoliopsida; order Rosales; family Moraceae; genus Ficus; species Ficus hirta. The sequence continues at coordinate 11,667,251 of CM076596.1, forward strand.
AAACTAATTATCTAACAAATTGGGTTCATATTGAACGTTATGGTGTTCAATACAAACAACAAACAAATAAATAAATAAACCTTCCTATATCTTTATTTATTTGATACCGACCATAATTTTTCAATACACAGCACACCAATTGAAAGCTAAGAGAAGTATTAACATATATTCTAATAATTTTAGATGACTCTCTTAGCCATATATATATATATATATATAAATTTGGATGACTAATATTTTATAGGATAAGACATGAGAGAACTTGAGAAAAACAATCTAAAATTTCTTATAAAGAGTAATAGTTGAATTAGACCAAACCATCCACATCAATAAGCGACGCAACAAACAGAAAAAAGAAATACTGGAACATTGAATAAGAAAACATTCAATAAACAAACTAATCATGAACCAAAAAAAAAAAAAAAGAAGAAAAGAAAACAAAGGGCCTGTTAATTTTCCCACAATATTAAGATACTAAAATAACCGAACATAAATCAACGGAACAAAACATGAATGTGGAGAATAGATCAAGAAACATTTGACGAACGAAAAATTTTAGTGAAAATTTTCTTTGACTTATCGACCTCCGCATCACTATGAACGCTGTTACAGCATGAAAACGAATTGCCTCCGTTATGATATTTGAGCGAAAGAGATGAAGAATAAAGTTATTTTTGAACAAGAAAAAGAAAAAAGGGTGAGATTGAGTCTAGGAAAAATAAGAGAGACTTTGCGCGACACATGCTTGTACTTTTTGTTTAACTGAGGGGTTGTTTGAGGTACTATTTAGAAATGATATTTTGTCATTAGATTTCAAATTCTCAACTTTATATCAAACTTTCTCTCATTTTCATTTTCAAAAAGCTCAAACTTTTAAAGTTCGTAACTTTCTTATTTCAAATCGAAATGAAATTAATTTTTATGTTGAAATGCTTGCAACAATGAGACGAACAAGACAAGATCCATTTTGTATATTTTTTTCCAAACATATTTTAAATTTTTGTACTATTTTTTATATCACATAACTTTTTCAACAGTTTTTCTCCCAAACACATATTTCCTATTCGATTTCCAAAACACCATCTCCAGATGTTATTTCAAATGGGTCTTGAATAAAAGATAGACACGTTGCTTATCCTCTGCCGGCCTTGAAAGGCTTTTATGGCCTTTAGTTTCCAACTTTAACCTCTGATTGGAGTATTAAAATAGAGTGAAAAGTTAGCTGGAGCCTTGATGCACAATAAACTTTAGACCAAAAGCTAAGGGTATCTTTGTCAACCAAAAGATTGACCATGATGAACAGTAAAAAATTGCATCGAGGCTTGGTAATAAACTAGCTTAAAAGCATGTGCGATGTACATGATTGGACACGTTTGAGAAAATTTATCTAAATAGGAAAATATATATATACACATACAAAATAGACCAAAAACAAAAAAACAAAAAAAAAAGAGGCATGAAAAAGGATCAAAAAGATAAAAGGACTAAAATGAAAAAAATAAAAACTTGGGCCAAAAGAAAAAAAGAAAACTAAAAAGGACTAAAATGAAAAAATAAAAATGGGCCTAATGAAAAAAAAAAAAAAAAGAAAACTAAAGGACTTAAAAAAAGTTTTTCGTTTTGGACAACTACAGTAGCTTTTTTTTTTTAACTTTCTATATGCCACATGTACGCTGGACATATTTGAGAAAATTTTTGTACATAGAGAAAAATTAAAATAATAAGTTAAAAAAGTAAAGCCACAAAATTTAAAAAGAAAAAATAACAAAGGACCTGAAAAGAAAAATAGAGAGAAATAAAAAAAAAAGATAAAATGACTATAATGAAAAAAAATTAATCAATACAAAAAAGAACTAAATTGTAAAAAAAAAAAAAAAAAAAAAAACGCTTCAACAGTATTTTTTTTTCCTTTCTATATATGCTATATATATAGAAGGGATAGACAAACAAAGCATATTAATAACAAAAGTGTAAAAGAAAACAATCAGAAAACAATTAAAAAAATTAAAAAGAACCAAAAAGATAAAATGACTAAAATGAAAAAAAAAAAAAAAAAAAAAAAAGACCAATATAAGGGGTTAAAATGAAAAATGAATAAATTTTAGTCCGAAAATGAAAAAAGAAAGAAAGAAATGAAGGACTAATAAAAGAAAAACTTGTTTAAAAGGGACCAAAATGAAAAAATAAATAAATTTTAGAGTGAAAAACAAAAAAATAAAATAAACTAAAAGAATTGAAGGACCAAAAAAAGGGAAGACTTTTGTTTTGGATGAAAACAGTATCATGTATTGCCTCTCTTTAATAATGTAATAATGTATAGATAAAGATATACACAACAAGACATCACATGCGTAATAATTTAAAGAAACTATTTCATCTTAAGTTTTAAAACTCGTCACTTCGTTTTTTTTTTTTTTTTTTTTTTTTAAGAATGAATTATATTTCGTTACATAGAAAGCCCTTGGATACATTTTCGTCAGTTTTTGGGCTATTGTAAGACGTGGCTCTAATTTACGAAGCTAGGTTATGTTCAGTGGCATATATTGTAATTGTAACTGTAAGAACGACGACAAATTATCACAAAAACTGAAGTGAATCTTGACGTGTATTATAAATAAATAATAGAAGACCTCACATAACCAAACTTATAATTGTATAATGAGTGCATATGAAAATCCATATAACATTAAAATGCATCTCCTTTCAAAAGAATTCTACTGTCATGAATTTTCACAGGGCCTATCTTTCTTTTCCCCCAACTGGGTACTTTCTATGTTCTCTAGAAACCGCCATGCTTCGGTGGTTCAGTCCGCACGGCTGGCGCTGCTACTCACAGACGGTTTCCTACCGCCGTACTTCTGTGAACATTAAAATGGTCGTATCATCAGTTTTCAAGTGCCAAAATAATCAAGAGACAGAAGCAAACATGCACCGAAAATGATTGTGTTAATGGAGGTAAAAACCAATAAAAAAGTATGCGAAGTTCACCTGTTTCCCAATGTTGAACGGAATGTATTTGTACTTGATCATGTGTGCGATTTGGCGCCTCATCGTGAGAACAAAGAGGACAATCCAGTAACAAAGTAGGATGGGCCAAAACACAGGAACATCAAACATGGAAAAGAAGGTCATGACAAATGCAATGCAGAAAGCCTTCGTGAAGGAGTACCTGGAACCATGCAACAAAACGAGAGTGTCGCTTTAGAATACTCGTGAAAGGAAAAGGCATATGTACGATGCAAAGAAAATACTCCTACTCGTTTGCAAGAAGTTCATCCACATATAGCTTTAATACATCCAACTGACTGAAACTAATTCAAAAACTGTAGAACACCAAAAGTTAAATCCCAAGAAAATAACAGGAGCCCCAATAAGATTGACGGATCACAACTAAATTGTCTGGAAAAATCCAACATTCTTCTTTCGTAACAAACAGGTCAGACAACTAATCCTTATTTTCTGAGCACGGTCTTAAGTATTTCTGGCATCCACACGGGAAAAGCAATGCCATTTGAAATATATACTTGATGTTAAATACATTATTATCTGGGGATAGGCAATGCCATTTGAAATATATACTTGATGTTAAATACATTATTATCTGGGGATAGTAGCTCATCCGAGGATGAAAAACCCATTAGATTACCTTCACATATGACAGACTAGACAGCCCTACTGCATCATCTAAATAACTAGCAGTTTGTCAGAGCAAAATAAGTTCATTAACAATTCTTGGAGTACATACGACACTCATTGTGAATAATCTGTTGCCTACAGAGCACACCTAACATCCTAGAAGTTGGCAGATCCCGAAAGCGTAAGCAAGTCTCAAATCTGAGGTAGCAATAACTGTGAGCATGTTGAAAATATCAGCCTTTTTTTTATAATATTGATAGACATCTTGATGCATGAAAGTATGTTTTCACGAGACTTTATAGAAGAGTTCTGATTGGAGATTGCGGACTGGAAAATTTCACATCACACAGACACACACTCCTCATTTCGAAAGGGAAGAAACTAATACTTATTTGGAAAATTCTAGAAGTGTTGAAATATCTCTCTTCCTTAAAACGGCACCGTCCCAGATGTCATTAGTGCAGAAAACTGAGACACCCCAAGCTCTCTCACATGTCATCAATGGAAAAAGAGTAGAGAGAGAGTATTCAAACATCAATCCACCCAGAAATACAATTAGGGAAGGGCAGACCAGTGATAGGAAGGGCAAATCTGGCCTCTCACACTGACTTAACAAGAACTGACTATGTGGAAATAGTGGTCATAATCTGAACTTTAGAACAATAATGAGAAATTTGGAAAGCCAAATTGGACAGTAACATTGTCCAAGCCATTTACTGGCGTTCTAAACTCCCATTGCAGCACTTCTAGAACCATAATCTAGCCCTAAGAATAGTAATAGGCCCGCATATTTTTTAAAGATGCCAAAGTTTAGCATATTTTAGTTAGTGCTATACTTGTGGCCCTTTTCCTTTCATCGCTGCATGTACACTCTAATCAACAGGTGACACAAATGTTCCACGGAAAGCATAAGCAGCAAAGGATAAGGAAATAAAAAATAGAACACAATTCAAAAAAGGAAACCTTAACAGAACCAACAAGCCCTAGAGCCTCAAAGAATACATAGACAAGATCAATCATCTAAACAACAACAGCTAAATAATACGAGGGAAAAAGATAGTTACCAGAACTTAAACTCAGGAAGTCGACGAATGAACGGCTTAAACTCGTCGGAACCCTTTGTAGGCAGCAAAGGCCTGTCTGAAGCTTCCATCTCCGGATCAACCAATGGTGACAGAAACCCAATTAACAGATTCAGCAGATAGATCCCCAGCCCGTAAGAAACGATGTAAAAGCCCTGAACATAATAGACCCGCACAGCATAAATCACCAACAAGACAGCAGTTCCAATCCATCTATACATTGAGTAAGGCGTACTCTTGTCCAAATAGTACTGAAAGATCCTCGACACGTCATTCACCCATTGGTTCACTGGTGCCGCCGCAGCACCACTATCGCCCCCAACTCCCTCCATTCAACTTTGAGGTTTCACAACCTGCCAACAATTCTTTCAAAGATTCAATCCAAGTCTACTACGCACATTAAACTCCATCACCGGTCATTTGGCGGAGCGGACCCAGAATAGGGAAACATTAATCTTACGAAAAAAGCCCTAAATTTATACTGATGCAATAAAATGTAGGACTCAAAAAAACTTGGAGCTTTACACAGACTGAAGAAACTCAATTAAAACAACAAATCTCAGCAAAATTCAATGAACTACTGCATTTTCGACAAAAATTAAGACAAAACAGCAAAAATCAAATTAACCCCCGAGTTTTTTTTTTACAGTTAGGGTTTTGCACGAAATCAGAAAAAATCATGCAAAACACAAAGGGGCAACCGAGAAGCAGATCTAGAACTAATAAACTCTCGAAAACAAAGAAGCCCAGATTCACAGTGGAAGAAACTAATCCAAATCTTGCGAGGATTCACAAGAAAATTACGTGATTCAATTCAAACATGAAATGCAAAAAAAGTAAAACCAATTAGGACGAAAAAAAAAAAAAGACCCAGATCCAAAATCGAATTAAGAAGCGAGAATGGGATATACATATATACATATATATATATATAGAGAGAGAGAGAGAGAGAGAGAGAGAGAGAGAGAGAAAGCTGACCTGTGAAGACCGATAAGCTGAGAGAGCAGAGGAAAATTTGGAGGAGGGAAATGGTTTGAAGGAGGCGAGAAGCTAGCAGATCTATCTGGGTTTGAGCTTTTCAGTTTTTTTTTTTTCAGTATTTTTTTATCCCAAATTCGTTAAATTTTTTTTAAAGAGAAAATCCTTTAAATATTTGGATACCACTTAATACTAAGGTTTGGATTGTAAAATTTAGTTTTAGATTGTAGAATTTAAGTTCAGATTTATTGATGTATTTGAATTACTTGAGTTAAAAAGTATAAAAACTTGAAAGTATATTTGATAAAAAAAATTAATATATAAGTTATTTCATTCATAATGAAATTTTAAGTAATTTTAAAAATATATATATCTTATTTAGATTTATTTATGTAAAATTATAGATTTTTAAAATTTGAGTTATAAAATTATATAAATAGTAAAATTGAGAGAAAAAGACAAAAATTAAATTGTGATATTATGATTTGGATTGAAGTACCAAACCCTATCTTAGTTGACAAAAGAAATATATGTATTTTTTAAACTTCTGTAAGAAATATTTTTGTTCACAATTAGATAGTGATTTTTATTTTTATTTTTTAAAATTTTGGGCAGGTGGAAAGGAATTTAAAAGGAGATGTGGTTGTGCTCTTGAGAATATACCATCAAAGGGCAATATGGTAATTTTAAATATTTTAGGGGATAATTTTAAAGATTTCATTAGGTAGTTTTATCATCTTTTCTTTCTTTTATTATTATTATTATTATTTTCTTTTCTTGTTCCCTCGCAAAAAAATTTCAGGGTCCATTTGTTTTTATCTTTTTTAGGGAGTCGACTTGTTAACTTGAAAATGAAATTATGATAGAATCACTCTTTCGAACTTTATCTCTAGCTCACTATAGCTTGGAGAAACAATTAAAAAGAATTTAAAGTCAATGTGTTAATTTAAGAAAGAAGGAATGCATAATTAACGGGGTAATTTGCTAATCTCTTTGGCTACAATAGGGTCTATTTAAAAAAAAAAATTTAAGGGGAGTTTAAGGATTTTTTTTAAGGAAAATTTTATTAAACTCATTAAGATTTTTTTAGTGGGAAAATTTCATTTAATTCATAATGAAAATTATAAATATATGAGATTAATCTCGTATTACAGAGATAAAACCCTTAACGAAAACTGGTACGATATATTATGATGACATATAAAGAGAAAAACGGATATCTGAATCCGAAAAATGAGATAGTTCCTCGACATACCACCATCGAACACTCATAAGGTTCTTTTCAACAATTCATTTACAATCGATGGAAACTCCATATCAATTGAGAGGCTACCAATCGTAGCACTGAGGTCACCACTAAATTTGCTTACATTCATATCTAAAGGAATTAAAACACCACATATACTCAGATCTGGTGAGTAACAAACTAATTCAGAAGTTGGGTAAACCATCACTGTTATTACAAACCATACCATAAAATAAAACATCAAAGCATTAAACTTAAAAGACGAAGACAAATACGCCGTTATTAAAATTAATATCCTAAATTAAAATAAGAAAAACTCACCAACAAAAATATAATAATCGGCAACAACTCACCACACTGTACCCGTCAAGATCAAACCAAATAAAGCTAATAAGAAAAAATTTGCCGTTAAAAGGTCAAGCACCCAACAATTTCTCGTATTCTACATGCCAAATTTATTCCAAAACGACTTTAAATAGTCATGCCACAACTCAGATCTTTCCTATGGTGATCAGATCTTCTCTATACAGGCCGGGAATTCGAAGGCCAGCACATTAACACCATCGAACTCCGGCCCTAAAAGAAGAGAGGTAAGACTGCAAAACGGTAGGGCAAAGAGAAAAATTTAGAAAGAGAAAAAAAGGAATAATAGGATTGATTTGATAGCTCTTAAAAGTGATTTTCATAACATATATATATATATAATAAAAGATATTACTATAGAATTTATAATAATAATGGTTTTGACAAAATCTGATATTGCAGACATAGGTTAATTATAATATCACATCTATTTTATTAAAAAGGTGTATAGTTTGAATTTTTCTATCTCAAAACTAAAAATATATATAATAATAATAATAATAACAATAATCATAATAATCATAACAACAACAATAATGGTATTTAATAAACCTGCTTTTTGTTAGATTATTTCATAAAAACTTCTAAAAGAGACTTGTTTGATAAAATTCTTGTGATTAACACATAACTTAATAACTTTTCACAAAGATATTGAGAAGCAAAACATAGTCAATAATTCTTGGGTTATTCTCATAAATGACCTACAACATAGCTTTAGTCCAATTCAACCATCGACCACGACATCTAGAGGACAATTGGAGATCATCCCAGTTGGAGTTTTCTAAAATTTTTTTTTTGTTTTTTTTCTTAAAAAATAAATCAATTTCACTATTCACTATTCACACACATATATATATATATATATGTGATTTAAACCCAGAGGAAAGTTTAGACTGATGAGCTGAGAGAGCAGAGGAAAAATTAGGAGAGGAACCTCGCATTCTTTACAGACTTTCAACTAAATTTAAAGTTTTTTTTTAATAAATTAATTTAACTTTTTTTCCTGATAAAATAACTTCAAATTTAGTTAAGTAACCAAGAAAAAAACTTTTCTAAAGTTGAACTAAATTTAAAAAAATAATTTAAGGTTCTGTTTGGATCACTTGTCTATTCTTGGAAAGGAAAATTTTCTCGTGTAAAATGAGAAAACCATTTCATTTTGAGAATTAACTGACGTTTGAATGTGTAAAAATTTTCTTTCTTTCAAATAAAAAGTCATTTGGAATGAGAAGAAAAGATGTTGGGATAGTGTGTTAGGTAAAGATTTCAAAAGGATTCCAAAAAAATATTTACAAAGTAAATTTGAAAATTAAATAGATTTTCATTTTCAAAATAAGAAGAATAGTGGAAAAAGTTAGGAAAACACTCTTTTGATATTTTTATTTCTCCTTTTCCAAAAATAGACCTACGAAACATGTTACATGGGATAAAGTTTCATAAAGTCCAAAGTTGGACTTTATAAAATGTTCCTTAAAGGACTTTAGTCTCTAAAATTTTGGACGATTTTTGCCATGACTGGAGTGTGACAACCTAAAAGGACATTGTTGAAATTTTATGTTTTTATTTTTTATTTTTTATTATTGAACTTAAAGGTGGGTAATTCGAACTTCACACTTTTTAATAAAATCATATGTAGAATTACCGCTAGATTATACTTACAACTACTAAATTTATGTTCAAGTTTAGGTAATACTAGGGTGTTTGGTGAATGAGTTCAGTTTGAGTTGAGTTGATATTTTTAAGTTTGCATAGTAATTTTTGTTGACTTTTTCAGAAAAGACAAAAAACTTTTTCAAAAAAGACAAAAAACATGATAAAAAAGTACAGTTTAGTTTAAAATGAGTTAATCAACCAAACAAAAAATAGTAAATAGCATTTTATCAAAATAATTGAAATCAATAACAAGGTTTTAAAAAAATTTACTAAACAAATAATAGATTTACAAGTCTTAAATAAATATTCTATATGGTAAATTTTTCATTTATTGCTATTTTCTTGAAATATTTTTAAAAACCTGCTTTTATTTCAATTAGTTTCTAAAAATTGATATTTACTTCTTTCTCTCATAATTGTACTATAATCATATTGTAATATGTTATGATCACGTGAGTTATATTTAATTATAAAATCATAATTAAATATTCTTTAAATGAAAACTATACCTCTAAAATAATTCAAAAAGAAAATTTTCCTCCAAAATGTTTATATGTTTTTGTTGAAGCCAACCACAAATTTATTGGGTAACCAGTGGGCATGATTGCAAATATTCATAATATTTCTGAAATTTTCACCGAAATTTTGTATTTGAGGGGTATCAAAATATCTTTTAAATGTAATGTCTTTTTCGTCAAAAATACCAGGAAAATATCGAGAAATTTAATAGAAATATTGGAAGTTTCAGTTGGAAAGTTTAGATTTCGTCATTTAAAAAAAAAAATCTTTTTTAGCATGCTATAATTTTCTTATAAAAAATTAATTTAAAAAAATATTGGAATTTTCCTGAACAAATGCAAGTTATACAAAAAAGTTGTAAGAGTATAACATGACATCACATTAATATTACTTGAATTAGGATGACATCTCAACCATATTTGAACAAAGGTTGAATTGTACTAAACAAAGGCTGCTTCGCAGGCAGCGTTGCAATGCTACCAGTCTAGCGTTGCGCCGCTACAAACTCTAGTTCAAGTTCTGCTCGTGTTTCTTCAGGAATCGCGGCGTTACATCATCAGTGCTACGGCGTTGCATGTCTGGGCTCCATTTGGGAGCTACAGCGCTCTCTGTAGAGCATGGCAACTTTTGTTTTCCTCTTTATTTTTATCCATTATTTCTTTTCCTTTTTATTCACTTTCCTGCCATGATATTTCATTTTCCGTTTTTTCCTATAAAATAACATAATCAGAAACAAAACCAAATATAAATATCTTAAACTAACAAATAACTAACTCAAAGCATTCAATAATTAGGTACAAAACCAACTTATCAAAAGTATAGCAAATGTGTTCTTTTGTTTCAATCATTTCCCAACATTTCATTTTTTTTATAATTACATTTGAAATGATATGAAATATGGCAAAATGTTCTCATTTGAAATTTTTAGGCAACATTCTAAATGTTAGGAGGGCAATATTTTGATCGTTTGAATTTTTTTTTTTTCAATCTAAAGGTTTTCGTCAAAATTGTTTCCATTATAATGTTTCAATCCTGAATGTTTCTCCCATACAGATACCACACACGCGCAAATAAGTAAAGAGGTAATTTTTTCAATTTCGTTTATTGTGATATTCAGTTCATCAATTGTAGAGAACGCAATTCCCATACTCGAATCAAAGAAAGCGAAATTTTGAAAACTATTTCTCTGATGAAATTATCTTTAGCAATAAGAGTATTAAAACTCGTCTTCCAAAAAGCAACCCGCAAAACCTGGCCTCAATCAGACTCGCTGGCTGTTTCCTCTCTTCTCTAATCCGTTTTCCTCATTCCTGTCCTCTCTTAGATTCTTGAGATTTCATGTTTGAAAATTTCTTCTCCCACTTTCCCGAGAAAAATACAGAAACACAAGAATGAAATACTTGAGACTGTATCGGTCACCGCTTAGAAGTTTTAGTGCAGCCTAGGGAGCCATCGAAGAAACACTCGAGAAAGAATGAGATAAAAGACATCAAGGTTTTCATGCACTCGTCCGCTCATGGATATCCGGTCTTACGGGTTCGTATTAATTCGAGTTCATATACTTTTTGAAAAAAAATAAATAAATGATTTGTTCAGACAGATGTGATATAATATATTTATTTCTATGCGTTTCAGGCATTCGTGACTAGTCCCACTATAGAATCCGCCACTATTCCTTGTTCAAGGTGCGCCACTTTTTATCATCGCAAGTTGACTGATTTCTTGTAGTCGTAAATAGACAAGTAAAAAAAAAAAAAAAAAGACAATGATGTGGTCATCACGTAATGATGATGTGTTATATGACAAGCAAAAAGACATGATAAAAAAATGACTGTTTTAAAAAGTAGTGTAGATCTTATGATCCCTTTATATTCTTTAATATATACATTTTTTTAAAAATAATAATAATAAAATAAGTAATTAAAAAATCCACGTGGTAATGACGTGGTAACCACGTGGCTACTACATGGCTAACAAGGAATGAATAATGACTAAAAGAGTGGGATCTACATCCTCTGTCAAATTCTTGGTGTCCTAAATGGTGTTTAACCAATAATATTATAATACGTGATCTGAAAAAGTTTAAAATGCTTCATAGCTGATTTTTAATTTATTAAAATCTAACTTTTTTTGATGATGCGTCTGTAATTGGTTAGATATCATTTGAGATACCAAAAGTGGATAGGAGATGTCAATCCAAAAGAATGACTCTTTGAAAAAGTAGTATAGATCTTATGATGCCTTTATATTTTTTCGGTTCTTCTGTTGCAATTAACTGCCTAGATCGATGCACTTGGACACATCCTTATGGTAAGTTATCATTATCCTGCCCTCCATCGGCTAGGTCTTGATTTTTCAGTTTGTTTTCTTTGTATGTCGGTTTAATTAACTCCCTCTCCTTTTGTTGTTGCAGGTTATGTCATTTGCCAATGACCATATTTTTCCCACTTTGGTTGGCCTGGTTTGTTATTTGTTATATGCTATACTTGTTGGAGTTTATGCTTATTTTATGGTTTCCGTCACTTGATGCTATCATGGACGAGGTAGGTTCACATAATGTTGAGAGGACTGCTCTAAGCAGTGTGAGGGAGGTACGACTGAGCAATTTGTTTTGTTTTGCACAGCTTCATATATATAAACTATAGGACAGAGATTCTACGACCGTTTCGTGGAAACTATGGCAAAAACACGGCATGAACTTAGGTTTCCAAAAAAGGTCGTGGAATTTGGAGATTCCACGATTGTTTCAAAAACGGTGGTGGAATTCACAAATTCCACAACTGTTTTACATGAACAGTCGTGGAATCCTCTCTTTCTAGTAATGATATGATTTATATATATATATATATATATTCTTTATTCCCTGAAAGTACGCATCACATATTTACCTTTTTGGCTTTTCAGCTTGCTGCAAACATGCTATTTGCAGTTTCTGCTGTAGTATGCAAATTGGGGGCTTCTGCTAAGAAAATTTCTATTTGCCAGGTATGTTATCTTGACTCTAGTAGAGGTTATATTTGATTTTTTTTATAAAAAAAAAAGGTATGTTTTATGTGCTTGACTTTAGGTATGTGTTAAGGTTTTAAAGATGGAAACGGCCTCAAGGTGTCTTGCCTTTGTGAGGCGAAGCGTAAGCCTTAAGGCATGAAGAATTCCCGATAAAACTAATAATAAAAAAGGTAGTAGCGATAGTTAAAATCGTATTCATTATCATCGTAAAACACAAGAACGTTAACCAATCAATCCACAAAAGATCCGTCTAGTTCACTACTACGGATATGAAAAGACCAAGGTAGTCACATGCTAATATTACAAAGTTTAATTCACTTTTAAAAGCCTAGAATCACTAAGTGGATATTCAAGAGAATCGTCAACGTGGTTAAATCCCTTATTGTCCTCAAATTCATGACGGTTAGAGTCTATCCATGACTGAGGACAGAGAGAGAAAAAGAGAAGAGAGTTGAGTGAAATAAGCTTGCTATATACTGCTGTACGTTGTCCACTCCTAGAGTTTGTTGCCGTAGGCGTGGTCGAGTAGATTTAGGGGTTTTTTTTTTTTTTTTTTTTTAATGACGGCCTGACTTAAGTAGGGCTAAAAAAACTGTTCAAAGCTTCTAGATAGAGAGGCGTCGGCCTCATAGCCTAGGCGTATTTCAGAGGCGCACGCCTCACTGCTAGGCCATCAGAGTAAGCTTTGAGGCCGAAGGAACCGCCTCGCCTCGCCCTGAGGTATTTTTAAAATCCATGGTATGTGTTAGTTAGCATCCTTTAATATCTGTAGGGCTTCTTAATTAAGGGTTCGTTTGGTTCGTTAGTTTGGGTTGAAAATTTTAAGTTTAAATAGTAATTTTTGTTAACTTTTCAGAAAAGACAAAAAAAATTTTCAGAAAAGACAAAAAACTTTTTCAGAAAAAGACAAAAATTGAGATGAAAATTTGAGGTTTGGAATGGTGAACCAAACATAGCCTAAAGCATTGAGTGGTTAGATTTTAATTTTCCTTTAGAAGCTTTTTTTTTTTTTTTTCCCTCATTCCTTTTTGTTTTGTTTTGTTTTGTTTTCATTTAGTTCTCAGTGAATCTAATATCCGTCCGCTTTTCCCTCTGGATTTAGCACGTTGCGGAGCTTGCTGGAAAATACTTCAGTGTCTGTGCCTATTATTGCTTTCAATGGCCTTAAGGGTGTATCTTGTTTAGGAGACAAACGTGTTGTGCAGGCATGATTTGTTAATTTAGAAGTTTCCGAAAATTTATTGTCGATGTCTTTTTTTTTTTTAATATTTTTTCCCTGTCCCTATGCAAATTCAGGACATTGCTGAAGGTTTGGAATTGCTGAAGGAGGCAATCCAGGAATCTGAAAACCATTGCTTTGTATGTTTCAATTCCATTATGCTCAACCTATTTAGACGAGGCAACTTACCAAGCATCTAAGGATACGGAAGGCTAAATATTTTGCATTTTTTGTTTTAGGTTGAAATTAGAGTGCGTGTTGCTGCTTCCGAGTTTTATGGAACAGAAGATAAAATGTATCACTTAAACTTCGAGAAGAAGGTGAATGGTGGATTACTATGAGCATATCTCTGAAGATTATTTATCATCTGAATCAATCTTGTTTGTTGGTTCTCTTAAATTACGTCTGCATGTTGGGTGAAATGACAGGGAAATTGCAAGCTCTCCTATTCAAAGAGTTAAATATGGTGAAAAATAAATATTTTGCCATAGGATTCGTACACTAAAAATTTTACTGACGGACGTGGCCCCATTATAATAAATGATTATATGATTCTCTTTTTTTTTTTTTTTTTTTGAAAGGAAAATGCCTGTTTTTATGATGTACATCTTTGTAGATTACTATCTATGTACATCTGCTTAATTTTTACTTAATTCTTGTGAATCACAGTGTTCAGCAGCTGAACTCAACGACCTGTACAAATCCCTTAAAAGGAAGTATCCCATTTTTTAAATTGATGTGAGACTATCTATATATCTTATATATCTATTATTATTGTTGTATTTTTACGATGTGAGACGCGGGTCTCTTATTACCCTTAACACTCAGAAGAAACACATTATGGTCATCTCCTTCGAAAATTGATGAGTTCCAATCGATGGATCCTTGGCCATCGTGAGTTGCCCATACTCCAGGTGATTGAGCAGATCCACTGTAAACTAATGGCTGAGTTCGAAGAACGACGTTTGAGTAGTAGCTCATATGGCTTTCTGTTCTTGCCCCATCTACGGAATGGTAGAAGCCATCAACCGTGCATCTACTTACCGGGTTCTTCGATTTTTATGAAGTGGAATTTGAGGTTCTCTCATGGAGAGATCAGACATTATAAACATTGGTACCCTGTATTGGTTCCTGTCGTGACTAGCAGCTATATGGAATACTAAGTTACCATGTGGTTGCAGGCTTGCAGCCCTTATCTCATGTCGAAAAGATGTACATGGCTTCACAAGAAGTGCCTTACACCGCAAGTCTTGTGCTGAAGACATACACCCCCAATCCCTCGAAAACTAGAAGGGAGAAAGACAGATGAGGCTGCCACGGATGACAAAACACAAATCATGTGGCCGCAAAAAGTTTCATCGTCTGCCATGCATGATACCCTGAAAAGAAACGAATTTGTGTAGAGCACCTCAATTGTGAGAAACACAGTATATTGTAGTCAGTGTAACTAAACTTGACATTTCAAGATAACCTGCTAAATAGAGATTATGAAATATCATTGAACAATTCTATGCGTCTAACTTTGTGCGGTATACATCGCCTTAAATCAGTAAATATATAGTTTCCTGTTTTGTTAGGATAGAGCAACTTTGTGTTTTGGTGTTGTTATTTAGGCCATGTAAAATAGGTAAATCTGTAATGTAACTTGAAATGCATGTTTAGTTGGAACATTTAGAGCCACCAAATGTTTTGTTTCCACTGTAGACTTTAAGATTTTTCAATATTAAAGATGGTAGTGATATAAAATCAGAGTTCTTGGTTAAAACAATCCGAACACAACATGTGATAAAGATAAAAACAAAAGTATGGCCTTAACTGATCAAGTGCTCTCAAAACTACCGAGCATTATTGTATCACTGGATGTTTTCAAAACCAGAATCATTCATAAGAATTGATGAGGTTCACTGCGGTTCTTGAGATGAAAAAGTACAGTTTGGTTGGAGTTAACTTGAATATCAAATGGAGGCTAAAATTCATGTTATATATAAGTTTTTCACATCACCTCTTTTATATATATATATATATATATAGAGGGTATGTCTATTGTCCTTCGCTAGAAAAGGTGGAGGACCATTCTCTATTTTTGTTTTAGACCGTATAGATTGAAAGCAATGCGCACGATCGATGGAGGGGTAGCTAGTGACATCGGCTAGAAAACTTTTTTGGCTTTTTACCCTATTTCCTTATGAAAATTGATATTTGACTTACATATAGATGGTTAATTAAGAGTATTAAAAGTCCTTTTTAATTAATATAAACCTAAATTTATATTTTAAATAAAGTTAATTAAAAAATTTTGTACTTTGATAATACCTAATTAAAGATCTTAATCTAAATAAAGTTGAACTAAAATAGATTAAAATAATCATTTATATCATTAATTAACGACTTATTCACAAATCACATATCAATTTTCTTCAAAAGACAAAAAAATACTATCAATTAAGGGTAAATTGTTACAAATTTATAAATTTAAAGTACAAATTATTAAAATTAAAAATCAGGAAGTGAATTACAACTGTACAATAAATCATAGTAATGCATAGATATAAAAAAATCTTGATAAAAGTTAAAGTGTGAGTAATGATCCATATATCATCGGATTAAGTTTAATTAAATAGATGAATGTTTTACATTGCTTACCAAAAAAAAAAAAAAATTGCCTATCAAAAATATGATTTATGTTATCTACGTCTCTTCTTAATGTTATTTAGTTATATAGTCTCATGTTATCATGGTGTCTTTAACCACGAGACCAAAATACAAATTCACGTGGAAGAATAAAAGGAAAATATTAATTAAATTACACTTCAACCCCCAATAGTACCGTGAATTACTAAGCCACCCAATCACCGACTTTAAATTACCAACAATAGCCGGTTACAAGAGACAAGCTAAATTTCGGGTCCGTTTGGTGAAACGGTTTGAGTTAGAAATTTTAAATTTAAATAGTAATTTTTGTTAACTTTTCAGAAAAGACAAAAATCTTTTTTAGAAAAGACAAAAAAAATTTTCAGAAAAAGACAAAAACTGAGATGAAAATTTTGGATTCAAAACGACGAACCAAACGAGGCCTTCATTTCCATTAAAAAAAAAAAAACAATACACGTGGAGGACAAACCATAATTGCTTTTTCTGTTACACTCAATTACTACTGCCACGTTTAAGGACGACGGTCCTTCATGAAGGACTATAGCAGCGGCCTATATATATCAGGAAATATTACCTTTTATACACTGTTTGCAAATAATATGTATAGTCAATCATGTTAGTTCCTGTTATCTGGGTTAGTCAGGTCTGGTATGTTTTTTTGTTGGCATTTATGATGAGAAACTCAGGAAAAAAAATATAAAAAAAATAAAAACAATTTTTAGCTAGCTGTGTGTTAAGCAGTGTTTCAATATGTGACGTGTTGTGACATTTGGAAGCAGATTTCAAGTTTTGAAGAGACGTGAAGATTACGCTACTTGATCTAATTATGATAATGCTGCAAAGGAGTTAATTTGCTGAATTGGATACTGCTGCAGCGAAAGATAATTAGGCGATTTTGATTGAAATTTGAATTAAAAAGGGAAATTCTAATTTAGGTAGGATTTTTTAATTTTATTTAAATTAAAAATTTATAATATCTCAAGATTATCTTTCAAGAAAATCACGTATTTTTTTTAAGGGATGATTCGCTTAAAATTATATATTTAAAGGGAGACAAAATTTGGAATGTAAGAAAAGATTATGTTTTCTAAAATAAAACATAATTCGTAAAATCTTTTATAACAGGATTTTGTAACAATTTGAAATTTGAAAATTATATCAATTCAAAATAAGTTTAGAGATTATTCAAGGTAAGAAAGTGTCCAAATCACATATATAATTTTATCCTCCATCTTTTGAAAAAGAACAAGCAATGAAAAAGTTTAACAAAGAGTAATTTTGACCTTAATCTCTAATTATTTTTAATACATAAATGAGTAAATAATTATAAAATGCATTAAATTTGATTTTGTTTCCCTTTTTTTTTTTCAATCATATAACATGAAAAAAAATCTCATTCATTCTTTTTTATTTTCGCTATTTTACTCTCTCTTCCTCCTTATTTTTTCTCTCTCTCACCAAACATTGTATTAGTCGACCCTCTTGCATTTGATATTTGAGTGATTGTCATTGGATCATTCTCTATGGAAGGAAAAAAGTTGTTGTTGTTGTTGTTGTTGGTTTTATTTTTTATTTTTATTATTTTTATTTTTTTATTTTTTTATTTTTTTAGGTTAGAAGAAGGAAAAAAGTTGTTGCCCTTACAATAGAATTTCCCTCAAATTAATATCTTAAAAATAATAATAATAAGAGCTCTATGGTAGAGTTCTGATACATTAATTTTGTATAATTTAATACTCCATCAAATGTTGGGTTGGTGAAGAATTGACGTTATTTCGTTTCAATCAAATCATCAAAGTCCCCAAAAACCCTCTAATCAAAAAGATTTTTTTATTAAGGCTTTCCCATCAGATCAAGTGAGCTCACCTCCACTATCTTCAACGTCACATTTGCCATAATGAAGGACGTGGCCCATTTCTGGCCATGCAAAGTTTCCAAATGTTTGGTTGGCAAGCAATGAACGTGGCAACTCAACCGTCAAGCAAATAATAACCACGAAGTACAAAAACGCTTTGATTAAATAACTAGTTAAATATTCTAGCGTGAAGAATAGGTTAACAAAAAAAAAAAAAAAACAATAAAAATTTGAAAATAATTGAAATAGCTACTTCGTTGGAGATAGAGATATTAAAACAGATTGAATTTAAGAACACCTTCAACGCAATGAGAATTATTTTGTCAACATACGATAAAATTTGACATTTAGATAAAAAGAAATACTCTCTAATAAAGTATTAACTTTTATATTAAATTTATTTATACTAAATTTTATAATAAATTTATTATAAAATATAATCATTGTTAAATTTAATATTTGATTTTTATTGATTATTATTTTTATCTTTTTATATAATTATTATAATATTTTTATTTTTAATATATTTAAACACTAAAAATTTATTTTTATAAGTTTTAAAATATAATAATGATGACAAAAAAAAATAAAATTGAAAATAACATTATGTATTTGAATATAAAATACTATAATATTATTTTCACTCTTTTATGATAAATATAAGTATTAGTATATATAAATGTATTTTAGATGGTCCAACTAGTCGGTACCAGCATGACACTTTAAGAAACTTGACATACTTCGACACAATTATTTGATTTAGATACAACTCAGTACATTTATTAAATGAGTCATGTTTGATTTGATTTAGAAAAAAAAAAAAAAAAAAGCAGCATATTAAGGACGCGAAATATTAAAGGCCCAATATATTAAGGACCTGACGTGGATACAAGCACAAACAAGATAAGCGACATAATTGCACTTTTATTTTTGTGAAATTTATAATTTTCAAAACTTTTTAATAATTTGTATAATTTTCAAGACTTATAGTATACTTCTTTTTTCCCCTTCGTAAGATTTTGGATCTATTTGCTAAAACTTTTGGCCAGTAATAAAAGAGAAGTAAATATTGTAAATTTTTAGTAAGTGCTTAAAATCACATTTTTAAAATAGTTTAACGAGTCAAAATAATTTTAATTTTTCTAATATTAAGCAATAAAAATGTTAGAATGCAGTTAATAATGTCTTATTAAAACTCTAATGCAAGTTTCAATATCTATTCAAAAAAAAAAATTTAAATAAGTGACCTTTAATGTCTTTTCATTTTAAATTCTTCATGAGAATCAAAACACCCCTAACAAACCGTCGAAATACTTTTAAAAACTTTGGACTTAAAAAGTGAAAAATAACTCTTAAAAAACTTTGTCATATAGACATTTTATCTTATCTTGACCTTTAAGGTTTTTAATACAGCAATTTTTGTTTTATAATATGTTTTGTTTTTGTTAAAAATTAATATTTATTTTATTTCATATATTTATTTTTGTTTAAAAATCAACATTTTCTATCGGATTTTATATTTTACATTATTTTTTATTTATTATTTATAACTTTCTTAATGTGCATGATTAAGATACCTGCACAATAAAAACGTGACAGCTATTAAAATGGATCAGAGCACTATAAAGTATAAATAAACACAACACAACTTTATTAATTTAGCATAAATAGGCTCAAAATGAATGATCAGGTTAGACCAAACCAACCCGCTAGTCTCAATCTTTTTATTGGACTTGAATTTAATATCTGTTACATAAAAACTTTATCAAATCATTAAAAGAGTAATTTCATGAAATAAATCTACGTCCTTAGTAGAAATAAATTAGTAAATTTGTGAAATAATTCTTCATCGGCAAGTTGCGAGATATTTTTCTCTCTCTGAGTGGATGTGCGTGATATTTGAACTCTTTATCAACAGACAACACCACATGGCTTTGAGTAATCCTTTTTTTTTTTTTTTCTTTTGCACCCCCAACTCTTCCATTATCAAACGTATTTGAGGGCTTTTTTTGTTTTTTTGTTTTTCTCTTCTTTTGAGATATATTTGACGGCCTTCGAAGTCTGGACCCACCCCACCCCCAGACAACATTGGAGACGTATGTCAATATCAGTGTCTGTGATATTAATATATATATTTATTTATTTTTAATAATAATTAGTAGTGTGTCTATGATATTTTAATGTGGAAAAGAATATGAACATGTGACCACCTTGAGAAAACCCACCACGCATGGGCCCACCTTGGCTTTTGGACGGACGGAAAAGGCGTCGAGATCTCACCCTGCGATTGGCCACCCATGATATTACATCGTACTTTGCCTATCTTTTTTGCTAGTGCTGTCCTTTTTTTACATTCTCTCATACTCATACATACCTCATGTTTTCCTCTATTACGTTATAGTAATCTCATTATGTATTTATTTATTCGAATCATCGATATAAATTAGAGTGAGTAGAATTTTAAGTGATGATTTTAAGTAAATAAGATTCGAAATTTAAATAAGTTATTTATTTGATTTTAAAATTTAAAATCAGAATCACTATGATAAAATTGGCTTACATAAATTCCGAGGTTTTAAACTAAGTTTTTAAAATATATCTCTTTAAATAAAAAAAAAATTTAATGAAGGGCTCCTTTTTGGGATTGAAAAAAAATTTTCTATTCTCCTCTTTTCTTGAGTTTATCAAAAGCTGGTGTGTATTTTCTATCAGATATATTTATCCTTGGCATAGGAATATATGAAAAATCAAATCAAACAACACAGCACAACAATAATAAAAACTAAAATAAATAACGTAAAATTTAAAAAAGCAATGTTAATAAGTAGATAGGAAATAAGTAAGAAAAATATCACCTGGAGATTTCATTGGGGAGAGAATACTAGTTGCAGACTTGTGAAATTTTGAGACGAGACATTTTAGTTTGAGAAATTCAAGTTGTATGCAAAGAAGAAGAAGAAGAAGAAGAAAGAGATCGTTGCAGGCCTTTTTTTATTTTGTTTTGTTTCTTTCTTTTTCTTTTTTTTTTTTTTTTTTTTTAGTAGCTAGATATCGTTTTTTCTTTATAAGGGAATATAGATAGGTCAAGTTTAGTCCCCACCCCCCCCCCCCCCCCCCCTCTCTTTTTCCTTTTAACTGTGACCGTTCAGTTTTTTGGCCTTTTTTTTAAATTTTTTTTCTTTTTGTAAAAAGGTAATGTAGTTCCCAAAAAAATATCAACCGTAAATTCTGTAATTTAGGGGGGGGGGGGGGGGGGGGGGGGATGAAAAATCCCAAGGGAAAAAAGAAAATGTCATGAGAATATATTATTGGGGGCTTCCTAAAAATAAGACCCTTCAAAAAAGAAAAGAGAATATATTATATTATTTTAAACCAAATTCTTTCTTTGATTTGGTAAGATTAGCACATAAAATAATGTTGATTTAATTACGGGCTATAAACTCGAATCAAGCCAAACTCTCTGTCTTCGAATTGGTTTAGTTTGAATTTATTGATTATGTGCACAACAGGTCAATAACTAATTATTACTGTCCTTTCAAATATTATATAAATCGTATTTCATGTGAATTATAAGGCAGCCAAGAAAAAGAGACCAAAATTGTATTTAAATAGATAGATATATATACTATTAAGAATATAGGATTAAGGTTCAATTTAACTTGAATTGGTTTTCGAAAATGTTGAAACCGTACCAAACCAAACTAATGTCTCACTTTTACTAGCCAATTAGTGTAGGTTTGCCGGGTTTAATTTAGTTCTCGTTTGGTATTTTGTTTTAATCTATTTTCAAACTTTTTTGTACAATAGTTTCTCTCTTAAAAATTTAAGCTTATTATTAAAAATAATAAGTTTGAACATATAATCGGCCAAACGGATCCTTAATCAGATTGTCTTCAACCCATACGAGTATTCATAATAGTAAGGGGTTCCTAAGGATGTGTAAAGACAGAAGAAAGTGCCAAGTTTTTCTTTAGTAAATAAAAATATATACAATATATTCAAGTACAAAAATCCTAACCTTCAAAGAGAGGAATAAAGACTAATGGAATTTAAATTTACCACACAAAAAAAAAAAAAAAAAGGAGTAATGGAATTTAAAAATAATAAAAAACCAACCAACACTTTCCGAGATCAAACATTGGAATTAGTGATACATGGCGGTTGACTGAATGAACGTGGAGTGTTTGAATACTACATGTCACGTGCATAAAGTATCATTCTCCCATTTCTGACCGGAAACGGTGGTTTTTTTCCTCAAGTTCTGGTAGTAATTTTATTTTATTTTTTAAATTGCTGAAGTGATAGGAATGGTTTGGGGAGATAATTAGAAACAGAGCTTCTTTGTCGGTTAGTTTGAAATGTTTTCTGAAAGCCATAAAAAAAAAAAAAAAAAGACAAACAGTATTCGTTCGTCTTGTCATTTTATATGATTTAAAAAAATAATAATAAAACGTTACATTTCAACTTAAAATAAAATTATAAACTTTTAATGTTTGACTTTTTTGAAAAATAAAAGAGAGAAAGTGATATATAGATTTGAGAGTTTTGTAATTGAGTAATCAAAATTCCGTCTGAAATTGTTGTTCCAAAGGAATTCTATGCTAATGTGTACTAGTTATAGAAAAAAGTGAAAAATAGTATACTTTAGGGCCTGTTTGGGGTCATATTTAGAGATAGTGCTTTGGAAGTTATAAATGATTTAAGTTTTGAAAATGTGTGTTCGGTAAAAATGAACTATTTGGAGTAAAAAAATATAAAAATCCGAAATGTGTTCAGGAAAAAATTAGCAACATGGATTTTGTTTATTCCTTTTGAAATTTTATACAATTTGAAAAAAAAAAAAGAAAAAGACATGGACTTTTGAAGTTTGAGTTTTTTTTTTTTGAAAATGTTTAGAAAAGTAAATAATAAAATTGGAGAAATGACAAAATAAAGTTTGGAATACACTTTTCCAAACATGACCTCAAACCTAAGATTTTAATGTATAATGTTATGTATATTTTTTATCAATATTATTATGTTTTGGAATTTGTAATAGTGAAACTTTAGTATTTAAATAAATTAAAAATGAAAACTTTATAATAATTACATAAAAAAAATTTAAAGCAACAATCAATATAAATTTATTTTGATATTGGCTATACCTTATGAGAAATTCGCCTCAAAGTTTAGTCTATAATAAATTTGATATCACATATAATATTATAATGGAGAGCATTTTTTTTCATTCAAATATCAAAATTTATCATTAATATAACAATTTAGCATTACATTAAAGATATTTTTAAGATTGTTCTATATAAAGAGGATAATGGCGTGGGTTACCTTGTCCCGCCACCCTTCCTACCGTTAACCTCTTTTACAATATATTTATTACTCTTATATATGTAAGAGTTCCCCTTTTTACTATTTAAAAATTCAGTCGAATTAAAATTTTTTTTTATATTCTTACACTTCAAATATTTCTTTTTGTGTGTGTGTGTGTGTGTTTTTTTTTTTTTTTTTTTAAATATGCCCTAGGAAAATATGAATGAATTAAATCATAATCCAATTCATTTGATGAAGAGTCTCTCTTGCCTAAGGTTTTTGAGTTGCAGTGTTTCTTCTAGTCTCCTTGGGGGTGGAGTCTTTTGGTATCTCTGGTAGACCATCGAACTCCTGGCCCTAATGATGGAATCTCGAACTCCCAACCCTAGGGCTTTTGTCCCCTTATAATAAACCTTGAATTTTTATTTGTATCATTTGTTTCCTTCCAAACTATGAAAACTGTATGAAAAATCCCCCTTATGTTAATTTCTTCTCCAAAGTCGCCAAACTTCGACTTGCTTTTCTAGTGTGAAATGAGGATCATATAGTTTCCACTACTTGTTGTCATGAAATGATAAGCTTCCAGAGGAGTTGCAGTAATGGTAGCACAACAGGAGGAAATGGTAGCACAACAGGAGGAAGGAGAAGATGCCCAAAAAAGACCAAAAACCTCAATATTTATTTGGTTAGTTACGTAATCTCACACATTTAGAGTTTGAGTGTGGGTAAAATAGTACTTGGTGAATGAGCGGCACATAGCCTTGCCAAGGGAATTTTTGATACATTTTCAAAACTCGAGAAGAACGGATGATCCAAATAAAAATTCGAGTGGGAAATCGTTACTATGCTAACAATATGCTAACAATTTAGAGAAATTCATTAAATTTGTAATATATATATATATATATATATGAGAATACAAACAAAATAAATGAAAAATACTCGAGCACTATCTTATTACACATCACTGTTAATAGACTTTGGGTCCCATATCATGAGACTCACTTTTTTTTTAATAGACTTACCTTCTATGAACATGTCGTGCTTAATAATAGAGGCATCAAAAAAAAAAAAAAAGAACAATGTTATAAGACATCAATGATGTTAAACATTATTCACTAATAGGACGTTGATCTCATAATATCCTCAACATAGAACTCATAAATAAAATCCACATTTTATTTATAACGGCATTTAGATCATGTTCAACCCTTAACCAACTTGAAATAAAACGCCAAGTTGACGCTATTGTGCCACAAATGAACAGTTGTTGGAGATAGCGCAACGCTATCTCCCTTTTTTTTTTTTTGGTTTAATAGAAAAAGTTGTCTAATAAAAAAACATACACATTTGAAGTTAAAATTCAAAGTTAAAGTCACGCCATTTTAGTATAAAAGCTGAGTTAAAATAAAATTATGAGTTGGAGATGACATGAATATTGATGGTGCTCATGAGTATTTTTCGGAAGAAAAAGTTCGTGTGCTAAGAAGATACTATCACACGTGTAAAATAGTAACACAAATAAATGAGAAAAAAAAAAAGAAGAAAAAAGAAAACACATATAGAAACATGATAAAGGGAAGGACATAATTGAAAAAGTGCAGATGAGAGTGGAACCCACGTCATGGGCATCCACAGCGGCACCGACTCTGGTCGGCTCCTGACTCTGAAACCTTCCCATGTGGCTGAGACTGACTCGCCACAGCTGCCCACCAAACCAAACCAAACCAAACCAAACCAAACCCATAGCTCGGCTTCTAGAACTCCCAACCATTTTTTTTTTTAATTTATAAGAATTTCCATTAGATGCCTTTTCACTTTTCTCCTCCATATTCCCACTTTTTTCCTCTTTACCTCCTCATCCTCTTCTTCTTCCCCACTTCTCTCTATATCTCTCTTGTATTCTGAATCAACAAATAAAACGTCCAATTTCCGTTTCTCATCTCTCCTTTCGATCTCTCCTATGTTAAAAGGTAAATCCCATCTGGGTTATTTGTTTGTGTTTTGGTTTTGTTTTTGTTTTTGTTTCATGAGAAGTTAGAAAATCTTGTTTCTGTACATAAGAGAGACAGCAAATTTCTGTACTTTTTTTTTTTTTTTGTTGCTTGGCATACTTACTTCAGATCTTATCTTTTGTTCTAACAAGTGGAACTCCTTTCTGGGACTGCAATTTTCAGGTGCCGTCTGAGGATTTTAGGTCTGAAAGAAAAACATTGGAGTGGTTGTTGTAGCATTAGGGGGGTTACCATGTCTGATAATGTAGCACAGTCATGTAATGGTGGTGAGGGAGTGAGTAAACAAGCTGTGCATTCTCAGCGCTCTGTTTGGATGGCTCACTGGATGAGCAGCACCACAAGCTGTAAGCCATCGGCTAAGCAGGCTTGTGGTCGGTTATCGATCTCGGTAGAGTCCCGACAAGACGATCGGGTTGCTGCGAAACAACAGCAGCAACACAATGATTCCGAATGTGGCAAAGGGTTGAGTGAAATGGCTGAAACTAGGAAGGTAAAAGTCCTTGATGAGAGTGTGATTGCCGGGTCGGAGAGGTTGAGGAGTCCCTTTCCAATGTTCAACCTCCTCCAGAGAAAGGGAGATGGGGTTGAGTCTAGTTCTCATACCGAGCGCGACCGGGGAAATCGTCTTGTTTCTCTTAGAGGAAGTGAAAGGCCTGAAGGTGTTTCGGAGTATCCGGAGGAGGAGAGGCTCGTTGAAAGTAACAGCTTAGCTATCACTAGTAAGTCTTTTAAGGAAGATTTTATGGCATCAAGTTCCAAAACCGTGCCGTATGGATTTAGCCTTGGAAAGACTGCGGTTCGATCCACCTGTAAGCAGGTAGAAACTAGTAGATCGAACTCCGTTCTAGAATCCGGAGAACGAACCACAAACGCTGTTTATCACAGCAGTTCTGTGTGTTTGGTCAATGAGAAAGCTGTCAATGACCTGTTTGGGAAATCTAGGAACCCGTTTGTGAGGCCGAATGAGCTGGCTTTATGGCCGCATAATCCGTCAACAAGCAGAAGTCAGCAGCCTGAATTCGACTCTAAGCAATGCCACAAGACACAAGATCACACTGGTATGGAATTGTTCCCTAGAAAGAACATCCCCATAGAGGTTACAAAATCAGAAAAATTGTATCGGGAATGTTTTTCGGTACCAAGTCTGCCGTGTTCCGAGCATGACATGGAGGCTACGAGACATTGCACCACTGTGGACTCCATGGAAGAGTCATCTAGAGGTCTTAAAAGGTTTTCTACGATCCATAAATTTCTGGTTACGAAAAGGACTGCTTTTGATTTGAGTGAAGGAGGTCGTATGTTGAAAGAGTCGACGGTATCGGCGAAAATGAAAGAAAAAGCCTCTCCTGAGCTGTTTCGTGTTGATCGGCATATTGGTTTCCCAATTAGAACTGGAGTGAAGCTGAAACTTCTAGGAAGCTCCATGGCTAGTGACGAAGAGAAAGAAGCTGGAAAGTTGCAGGCTTTGTCAGTTAACTTAAAGAACGAATCGTCCGCGGAAACTAATACCATGGACTTGGACACATTCTGGAAGAATCACGTCTCTGGTATTTACGCTTTAGATGTTTTTCTTTTTTTGTTGCGACGAGTCACATGATGTTTGCAATCCTATGCCGTGTTATCTGAATTTCCGTTTCTGCATTAGTTTTTGTTATCATCTTGGCAAATAGTTCTGTACGACATGATAAGCAATGAAGTTCTTTCAGTTCCTGTATCAGCATCATGCACAATTTGTAGTCCGATATTTTTTTCCCTTCCGGGTTTATTCGTACTTGTTTTGTACTGAGGATTCTACATCTTTGTTGCAGGTATGGTTTCTTCCTCATCAAATAAGGTAAATCTTTTAATTCTCTTATCCTTTCTAATGGCATATTTCTTCTCAACTAGGACAATTTTGATGGTTTATTTATTTACTTCTAGGCATTTTTAGTTGATTTTTCGCGTAGTAGAGGTTGCTACATTTCTTCAACGCACATTCTTGTGTATTTCCGGTCCCTACTTCCCACCAAATGACTTGGTATTAGTTATTCTCTTGAGATTCCATTACTGATATATATTGTCCTCTTTGAATTCAAATTTCCGGTCCTCATCTTTGTCATTCTCCATCGTCTTTTGCCATTGCTAGCTATTGTTACTATTACTTTTACTTGAACATTCACGGGGCTTGGCGAGGTTAGAGTTCAAACCGTCCCCGTGATGGAGATAGGTGGACAATTTAAGTAGGCTGTTTCCGGGAGAGAATTGTTATAACAGATAGATAGTGGCTCACAACTTAAGAGATTGCTCGTTACATGTACAAACCATTCTGCATTAGTCCATTTGTTCAATTTAATTGTTGTAATGTAATCTTAAAAAACCATACATAATAGTAGAAAGTTGAGCACGGATTTTAATGATTCTCTGGCCACGGTAATGCTCGAGTTTGTGATTAAATTGGGATACTAATGTTAGTATCTGTAGGATCTAGTCAATAAACATATTAAGGTGCCATAAATGGCGTGCAACTAATTGGGAAACCGCTACAAATGATGAGTTTTGCAGCATATTGAGTTGGAGCAGCGGTCCCCTACATCTCATACCGCATTGGCTCTTGCTAAAGAAGTTGGAGGAAGACCTCCGAAAGCAAAGTTACCCGATATAAACCAAGAGCCTAATAACCTTGCAGCTTATGGAAGTTCTGCAGACACGAGCACGTCAAAAACCCAGAGCTTGGATGCAGAGCACCTCCTTTCCAATGCTGAGCAGCCCACAATTTTTAAGTCAACTGCATGCTTCGTTGGTTGTCTAGAACCGGAGTTGAGCAGCAGATGGGTCAAGCGTCTCAAGTTGAGTCCTTCATCTGCTTGTGGTACCCAAAGCTCAAAAATGGGAGAGGACTATTCTCACGAAAAAGTCAGCAATGCCTTCAGTAAAATTATGAAATGCAGCTTAACAAGTTCAGAGCCCATTACGGGTCGATCCAATGTTAAAGAACAGGGGGCATTAAATCAGAGAACAAACTTGTGGAATGGCAAGTCCTCGTCTAGTGAATCTGTGAGGGAAAACCGAGATGTTTTGCTGTCACATCCTTGGATTCAGAGGTTAAGGCATAATCCAGTTTCATCCACCCTTGAGAAGTCCAAACCATTAGAAATTTCAAAACCTCAAGGTTCAAAGGCGATGGTGGACAAGTTCCAAGATAAGCAGTTTCCAAGCCTTGCTGCCATGGCACTGATGGGGAAGGCCATGGTGGGATTCCGTTCTTGCCAGTTCAGGAAAAAGGGGTCTTCAGTAGTTTGGAGTTCCTGAATAGTTCGAGAGACACCTGCAATCGACGCGATAATGACGGTTCTAACTGATTAATGCTGGCTCTTCCGGGCAACAAAGAACACGTTGCTCATTCATCAGAGATCTTTCTGCAGAAGTCAAAGTAGTATAAATCCCGAGTGTCGCATAGGTATGTATCTTTTGCCTATACTTATTTTTTGCTTGTTAAAAGGAAGTTGTTTTCTAGTTCGGCGGGCAGCGATGTTCTGCAGGAGTGTTTTTTTTTTTTTCCCCCTTTGTTTGAATGTGGTGACCATCTAAACTATCCTCCATATTAGTTGGTAAACCTGAAAGCACTTTGTCATGCTGCAGATGTATGTGAATACTAAATATACGCATATATGTATATATATGTATACACGTATGCATGTGTTGTACCTCGCTGTGTTCTTTGCAAAGAGACCTGCCTGTCAAGAATTGCATGCAACTATACCAAATGTTGGAGAATATCACCATCATATGCGGTTGAAGTTGTCGGCAGAAGAAACGTTCGTATGATTGATGACCCCGTGGCCTCGAGGGAAATGGTTTGGAGCTGTCAAATTTTCGATTTGCTGGAAATATAAAGCAAGTTGTAGAGGAGAATGAAGGCGAACTTTTGAGAGACTATTCTTGTTCCTGCAACAGAGATGCGCTTGTTTTCACCGTGTGCTCGGTGCATTGGTTCCTTTCTGTTTCTAACAAGTATAGTCAGTGTCACTTTTTTCAGCTGTTCAGTTCCAAAATTTTGCACGACACTCCTTTGGTCAATATATATCGGATTCTAAGTGTAACTTATTAGTTTGATCAAATTCATACTTTTTAAGGTTTCTAAAAGGTAAATAGCAGAACCTATTTCTCCATACTCAAACTCTGCAGAATGCATATGTGTGTAAATATATCTATATGTAGAATGCATTTTGCTAGCATATTTAGCCACCTCTTTTTTCTATTGAGGTCGTGGCACTCCTACCCTACTATAACTTGTGCCATCCCTACGCTTTACCATTCTTTCAAAACCTTTCTTTAGTATGGTTTTTTATTTTCATTTTTTATTTTTTTTATTGGGGTAGGGTATGGAAAATATCCCACCAGTAACGTTTTGTTTTGAATTGTTAGACCTATCTTTTTATTTTGATATGATTTTGATTAGATTTAACGTATACTAGCAGAAATCATAGAAAGCTTCTTTTTGTTCATCTATTTATTCTTTTCAGTCTAATGGTTTGTTTGTAATAATGACAATGTATTCTTCCTTGTTTTTTATTTCGGTTTTGTTGTATTTTTGATCGTTAATTCTAATAACAGAAGTGGTTTCACCACCTTTCGTGTTGGTTGTTTATCCGCCTAATCTGAATCTTGACGGTATTTTGATTCCGTTAGAGTTGCTTTTATGCGGAGTTAGTGATGGTCCTAGTGTTATCGAGTTTTGGCTTAAAATCGTTTGGAACATCCCCTTGGTTGTCAGAGTTTTGTTAAAAATAAAAAAATAATAAAAAAAGAAGCTTTGCATGTGCTCAATTTCCGTATACTTAGGGTATTTTCAGCCTCGGGTATTCGTCCTTTCATTTGAGAGTCATCAGAATTTACTTATAGATACGAAGGGGGTTTGTCTTATATATTGTGAAGTCATTTATTTTATTTGGTGTGTTTGTATTTTCTTAGCGAGTTTAATGAAATTTTTTCTTAAAAAAAAGGGCTTAATTGTAGATATATATATATATATATATATTGAGATCTAATTGTAGATATTTGTACTTGATAGCACACAGCCGGACATGATTTTTTTAAGTCGATCAACCAATCACCTTACTTGATGACTTGCTATGACTAGATGAGCACCTATTTTTTATAATTTTTTTATTGATTATTATATATATTTTTTTAAAGTTCCCATTTATAAGGTTCAATCAAAGTTTATGTGGTCCAAGTTTAAGCGTATAGTCGTCATCTCAACTCATGTCCCACGAGAACACTTTGAACCATTCCTTAAACCAAACTTTATTTGTACCTTTCCGTAATGTCAAGCTTCGTGATAAAGACAGCCCATGACTTATCCATTATTTCTCAATTTAAATCCCTTTCCACGACGATCTCTTTTAAGTTAAAAAAAAAAAAAAAAAATTAGGCATTTGTGCAATCAGGACCAAGTCTACACTAATATCGAAGTTTGCCAAAATGACGATCTCACAAAATGAAATTAACGAGTTGATCCTTACGCTCGTTTTTACAGTGACTTGCAGTCACGCTGTGTAAAGATGGATCGTCCCAGGTCATCTTGAAGTCATTTTATTAATTAAAATTTTTGAAAAGTTGTGAGATGTTTTAAAGAAGAGTAATTGATCAAAATATTCCTTAAATTCTTTATAAGGGAATGTTTTGGTATCTATTTTTTTTTTAAATTTTGACTGAGATGATTCTAAACTTTTTAAATGTTGACAATCTTAATTCTTTTCGTCTAATTCCGTTAAGTTTCTAATTAAATCTTGCTTTCTTGATCATTTTTCTTGTAAAAAGACCAAAACACCCTAAAAAAATCTTACTTCATCAAGCAACTAAACCCCTTTTCAAATTAACGTAAGAAATCCCCTTCCAAAAAAAAAAAAAACCCAAGAAATCGGCAACAATGGAAAATTTAAGCTTGTTTTGCACAGATTAACGCTTCTTTTTCAGACCAATAATCCAAAACCATTAACTAAATGACAAAACCCCTCGTATTTTTTTTTTCCCTGCAATTAACAATTCATATAGACAAAAAAAAAAAAAAAAAAGAGATCAAATTAAGAAAAAATCAGTTCATATAGAACATGACCGAAAAATGACAAAAAATGAAAAAGGGCTAAGCGAAAAATTAAGCTTTATGTAATGAATCATTTTCGTTTGAAAAGAGAAAAAAAACAAAGAAAGAGGAAACAATATAATGCCCAATAAAGAGGAAAAAAAAAAAAAAAAAAACCCCAGAAATGAAGAAAAAAGTAAAACTTTTAAATATTCAAAGTAAGAAAATCGACGAGAAAGGTAAAGAAAAAATACACCTTGAGAGGGAAGCGAAGACGGCCCAGATTCAATACGGTGCTCTCCTTCTCGGGCGCCATTGTTGTCGGTGTGATCTTCTCTCCATCGAGTTTTTTTTTCTAATTTTTTTATACTTTTTCTTTGGTGGCATTTGTACAAGGAATTTAGTGGCAGAGGCTGTTCTGGTCTCAGGAGGTAGGGAGAGTATAATATGGAATTCTGGGCTTGCAGATCGGGTGGGAGCAGGGGCAAGACGGAGAAAGTGGATTAGAGAGAGGGGGATCAGAATGAAAGAGAGAGGAGAGAGAATAAAATGATTTTTTTTTTTTGTTAAATTAAATTTACTGTTAAATTACTAAAATCTCCTATTAAATTAGATCATATGTATTGTACGTAATTTATTACGTTAGAAACTTAACGGAATTAGACAGAAATGATTAAGATTGTTAACATTTTGAGAATTTATGATCATCTCGATCAAAAAAAAAAAAAAAAAAGACTAAATCGTCACATTTCAAAGAATTCATGAATTATTGTGGTCAATTACTCTTTAAAGAATTCAGAAGAAACGAAGAAAACTCAGTGATCACATACTATACAGTTCCATTGTTTACATGGCACCAGTCTGCTGCAGAGCAGATTCGAAAAACCCGTCTCCTTGTAGGTTTGAATCTATACATGGAGGTGCAAACTGAACCACTACATCTAATTTAAATGTGATCAGCCCAACGGCTTGCTGCGAATCGTCAACCAAGATGCTCAAATCGCTTCTTGTTTGTGCCATATTTTCCATTACTCTTCAGCCACTCTATTGAAGAAGCATTTCCATGACCACATTCTACCACACAGATCAATAACTATTTTCAGTGTAAATTCACTTCAAATTTAGGAAGAAAAATTTCAAACTGCAAAAAGTACCTGTGTTATAAAACCGATCGCCTGAGCAGTCGTTCGCTCGGCAATCTGTTATGGTTCGAACAAAAATACCGAACCGATTACACAAACCGCTGCTAAAAATTAAAATGACAACATGTTTTACATATTTGGAGAAGAACAAAAACATACCTTGGTTTGGCCAACACTAGGACACTCTTCAATTATGGCGAAATTAGACCAACATTGTACTCGGCCTCTCCGATTCTATCGTCTTGCTCATTGTTTCTCTCTTTTTCGTACTCCTGAAAAAGACATCAATTGAGTTACGGAGAGTAAAAATACAAGCTGGGGATTCAGATTTTTTACTGGAAGAACGTGGAGAAACTTGAAGAAGTACCTCTAGACACCAAAGAACCATGTCCGAAAAAAAGATCATATGACCGCGTAACTCTTTTTTTGTTTATTAAAAAAAAAAAAAGGGATCTCAAACATGAATTAATACGAAATAGCAAAGTTTGAGAGTTTATAAAGTTTGAGGCGAAATGAGAATGTGTTCGAAATCCATGGCACGGATGAAAATAATCCAAAGAAAAAAAAAACAAAAAACTTTAAAAAGAACACATAAAACTAAATAAAATCAAGGGAAACAAAAAAGAGCAGAAGGCATTCCTTATTGTCATTGCATGTTTTTAATTATTATATACATTTAGATTTCGTCATTGTGAAGTTCTGTTTTGAATCATTAGATTTCGTCAATTTTGACATATTTTTTTATTATTTTAATGTAATTTGATCAGATTTAATATACGTAATGTGAAACAAAATTGCAGTTTCGTACATGTAACTAGAATTCTCAAAAAAGAAAAAGAAAAGAACCTAGAAATTTAGTCTCCGTTTAGTATTTCAACTCCAATTTAAAATTTTCATATCAATTTTTAATCTTTTTTTGAAAAATCAACAAAATTTATAATTAGTTTTTAAAAAGTAAAGCAACTCCAACTTAAAAATTTCAACTCCAACCAACAAACCAAATTTCAACTCCAACCAACGAACAAAACGCAAGTTTAGATTGTAGATATTGGAAGTACCAGGTGAGTTTTGGATGTAAGGTATAGAACTGACAGGGATGCTATCAAGAAAGAGTTGCTTATTATCTTATTTTTGTTTTAGTTATTTTATTTTATTTTATTTTCTCCTGCTCCATTGATTCTTTTGTTAGTGAAAAATATGAAAATAGGATAACGAACAAATATCGGAATTAATAAACCTGAAATTTGTTAGCAACAATATTACATAAATAAACAAGAAAGCGAAATTAGAAAATTATCGATGAACACCGAGGTCCGTGTGTCATACGGTTTCCTTAAAACAGATTCATCTCCTCACCGTCGGTGCTCGAGGATCAACCGACGTCTGCTTCCCAGGATACAATGGTTTGCAAATGATAACGGCGCACCACATTATAATTTCCGGCGAACTTGAAAAATACTCGAACTCCATCACATTGAGACACACCTAGACTTAGACTAAGAGAAGAAAGAAATTAATGCTCTATATTTTCTTCTTGTGTTATCTCATTCACTTGGACAACAGGAGGAGTACCTCTTATAGGCACAAAAGCATGGCTCTTAATATGCACAATACAACCAAACATTTGGCTGTTATACAGTTTTGATTTTCGGCTTAATTACCTATCGAATTATGGCCATTTAACAACCAACCATTTAGTTGTTCTCCAAACGTTTTTGCTCCGAAACGTTTTTGAGGCATCAAAAGCCAAATTAATTGGTATTGATTTACTAGATTAACTCAACTTAACTGCTTGAATCTTTATAGCGTTTCAGTGGGAAATGAAAACAAAAAGAAATTGTAGCAAAACCAAGGTGGTGTGGAGTTGACAAATCGGTGTGACATTCGTACCCCACAAGACGCGCTCTCACACACAAGTCATTTAGTTACACCGCTTCTATCCCTCGTGAAACAAGAGTTTTTCTAATTCATTTTTCTAACTTCATAAGTGCATTTTTTAGAGTTAATTTCTCATTCATCTCTCCATCATTTTAAACATATATATATTCGATTATAACCTCCTTACGGAGTAGAATGTGAATCCACATTGAACCGATACTAAAACGATGTGGTTTCCGCTCAAATTCGAGTCTCAAAATGACCATTTAAAATGGTATTTAATAAGTCATTTTCCGACGTCTCTCTCCTTCCATCTCCTCTCTGCGACACCAGCAATGATTCATTGCATGAGATTGGCGTCGACTTCTTAGTGCTCCACGTGTCCTTTGTTTCTAGTGTATTACATTGCACTGTAGCAGATTAAGACTTTTTATTATTATTAGTTGAGCACACGCACTTATGAATAATATATTAAATAAAAGATATAAGAATTTAAAAAAAAATTAAAAAACAAAAAAAAAGTACAAAACGATAAAATAAAAAAAAGAAACAAAAAAATCAAAACTCTATTCGAAATTTAAATAACAAAACCAAAATTTTTA
The DNA here is from genome assembly GCA_038430175.1 of Ficus hirta. Classification (NCBI taxonomy): domain Eukaryota; kingdom Viridiplantae; phylum Streptophyta; class Magnoliopsida; order Rosales; family Moraceae; genus Ficus; species Ficus hirta. Next base: position 11,702,471 of record CM076596.1, read on the forward strand.
AACATAATTTTTAAAAAATCTAAAACCATTTTCAATCATATTAATAAAACATATAAGTAATTAAATACATATACAGAGGATTATGTTTTTATGTATATATATGTAATGAGAAACAAAAAAATATAAAAGAAATAAAAAGAGGATAAAAGCAAAAAAGAAAATAAATGATAGCATAAGAAAAAAAAGATAAAAGAGAGAAAAATGATGAAAGTAAAAAAAGAAGTAAAAAAAAAAATAGGTTAACATATGACAGAAGGAGGAAGAATATTATTGACTCTTTTATTATTATTATTATTATTATTATTTGTTTTTAAACCATTATATTGGTTATATATATATATATATATTATTTTAATAAGAATTATTTTTTGGAAACACGTGTCATTATAAGATACCCTAAAGCGGAAGAACCTCTGTTCTTCTTCTTCTTCTTCCTTTTTTTTTTTTATATGAAAATCTTATGTTATAGTTCGTAAAATAATTGAAACATTTTTGGGATACATTTTACTCATAAATTTATAATTACCAACTCAACCATCACTTTATTCTGTGATCAAACCTATGAAAATAAATTGATGTTTGTATTATGGCAGTTATTTCATGTATTGTCATAATTACGGAAATTCTACAGTAGGTATATGAACTAGAAAGTCTATAAAAGATGAAATTTACCGTCCTAATCCAAACGGACTTAGGGCTCCAAATCCACCTCAAGAAAACCCGTAAGGGAAGGGATAAAGAGAGAGAGAGAGAGCTCTCTGAAAATTCTATTCAAAATATCAGTATCAAAGTATGCCCAAAACAATATTATACGGAAGGGGCTTTGATGTCTTTGGAAAGATTCAAAACGACTTATTACATACACACTCAAAAAAGAAACGACAATCCAACAGGTGCTTTGGACGAGAATACACTACAAACGACAATAAAGGAAGATAAACGACAAATGCCATTTCTCCTACATCAGTATATTATTATAAGACTTTGTAGTCACAACCGTAAGATTTAAATTAGATGTTGATTTTATGGAGACGAAAATCTTAAGAGGATCTCTTCATTTGTATCACTATTAGATTCAGATTCTAGATCCATTATCGTGACTGATTATGATTTTTCATCCTCACATATGTGTAAGTGTTATCTTATGCCTACCTTGGCTCCACAATAGTATTCATTTGGTCACATGTTTTGTCACAAAGTTGGTTTCACGTTTTCTTATACTAAAAAAGCTAATGCTTTGGTCTTCACGTTTTTGTTAACTTTTCCTCCTCCTGGGGGTTTTCAACTCTTCACTTTAATGGCAAAAGGGCACACAAATTTTAGCTTTGCTCACAAACCCCCCAACTATTTAATAATTTACAAGAATATATACTAGCTAAGGAAAACACTCGAGTTTTAATCACATGGAAATAAGAACTAAGAAAACTTAAAATGCTAGTATAAACTAGGGAGAATTTTATAATAGGGAATGAAAAATATATGCAAGTATAAATTAGGGAGAATTTTATAATAGGAAATGAAAAATATACTTTATCGGTAGGACACGGTGTTAAATTATCATATCATTAGAATCATATTGAGTTTATAAGAAACAAGAATGTTTAATATAACCTAACGAAAATCTGATTGTTCAAAACTGTATCTTACCGGTGGTACCGTAACATAGATTTCTCCTTGACTAACATCATCAAAATCAAAAAGTTGCCAAGCCAGGCGAGAAGAGTGAAGTCTTATTGATGATTTCGCAAGGCTCACTACATAGACTACGAGTTGTCTTTATTCATGGTAGATTTCTTTTACAGCAAAGTTCTCAGGTTTTATTTGTGTACATTCCTCTTGGATTGTCTTTTACAAGTGCTGAGAGATCTTCAAGTTTACACACCAGCAAACGAGCTTGCCTTTATCTCTTGAACACAAAAATGGCGCGGAAACTATCCTCTCTCATCCGTTCCACGAAAACCGCTCAGTGACGTTTGTGTTCGTTTTTGGGATTTCTCGTCTCGAGATCCGTCTATATGACTGTGCCATCTTCTATAGTTGCCTTCTCCACTACTATGGTGATTCCCGACCGAATGTAGAACCCCTCTTCCGGCCTATCTGCTTCTTGAACCCCCTGCAAAAGGACCGAGCATTCGGCAATTTTAGAGGTAGTGCATTGCATAAGAACCAATGATACAAGTGATGAAGACAAGAACATAGCAAGGTTTACTTACATCTTTGTTCGTGATGCAAACGTTCTTTCCGATCTTCACATTCTTATCAATGATACAATTCCTTCAAAGGAAAATGGTTGAATCATAGTCAGAACTAGAGTCTAGAGTTCCATCGAAACCGGAAATTTATGTCCAATTACCTGATTTTTGTGTTTTGTCCGATCCCGATAGGAACCTTCCCCTCCGCCAGCAGAGACGCAATCTCGGATTCAGTTTGGTAGTAGTCTGCACCCATCATTATGGAATCCTGAAAACAGTTAACCATGTCATCAGTGATATACATATACATACACACAGAACACTACTTTTATGGAAATTCTATTATTCTACCTTTAGCTCTACTCCGTAATCTAATCGAGAGCGTTCACCGACTATAGAATGTTGGATGGTGCATTCTCTCAGGAAACATCCGTGTGAAATTATTGCATCCACAATCTGCAAAGCTCACATGAAGCATGAGAAGGAATACAATTCAATGAAGCCAAGCGAGAAAACGAGTGCGGATTTGTAAGCATACCCGGCATTGATCCATCTTGGTTGGAGGTAAGAATCCAGGAGACGTGAAGAAAGGCGTTTTGGAGTCGTAAAACTCAAACCTCGGGAACTGCAAGAAATTAGAGATTGTCATATTTCCAACAAGAACAAATACTCGAGGAAATTGCGGAGTGGGAGATTGGAACTACTTAAAATGCAGATTATGGCCTCGAGAAAACTAGTCTTTTCTAAATTATATGAAGCCAGTAAGCAAACAGCGAATACATAGGTATATGAACCCGAGTATCCGGGAAAAAGCAGAATATTTGAAGGAAGAACTGGAGATCGCTTTGATTGAATTTACCTCTTCAGTAAGGGCCAAGTTGGCATCGTAAAAAGTCTTGATGGTCCCAATATCTTCCCAATAATCTCTGAATAGATATGCCTGTTAAAACAAGACCCGATACATATTAATTTCACGAGTACCCGGGGATTGAATATATGGAGTAACAATTCGAACCAACGAATAAATCAGTCCTACTAAAAGAAAATATGGAGAAACGATTTCAAGAATCTGTTTACTCTCTCTTACTTGAACGTGATGCTCCGTCACAGCTGCAGGAATGATTTCCGATCCAAAGTCGTTGGATGTAGGATATCTCCACCTTAAGAGCTTTAGCAAAATTTCTGTCTTAAATGCGTAAACTCCCATTGATGCAATGTATGGAGATTTCATGGCATCTTGCTTAGACAGACCTAGAAGAGTGGTATCAGCTTGCTGCAGAAACCCGACAACGAAGTTGAATACATCAGTTAAAATACTAACAATGACAAAACCATGACAGAGTTAATGTGTGTAAGCATTTATGGAAAACGGATAAGAATTGGGGGCTGAACCGTAACCGCATGTTCAAGGTAATTTGATGGTAAACTTCTGAGATATCGATTTTTCTGATGCTCATATGAACTTGTGCAAATGTCAAAGACAACAATTTAGTCTTTTTAGTTATGTAGAATTTTACTTGGTATGATTTCGTACAAGTGGCCATTGACATAAAAAAGGAAACTTATGAGGTGCAAGGACGTAACAACAAACCGGTTTGCCAACTCTATCCCAAGATGATGGCAAAGAAATTAGTTAAAATGGCCATAACCGAAACCATGAGCGATATATTTAGTTACACAGAGCTGATAAAATCTAGAAGCCATCAAGAAAACAGGGGGGAAAAAAAAGTACAAATCGGGACTCAGATGAGATCTAGTGAATGCATACCATTGCTTTCAGATCCGCACCCTTTGGTTTTTCGGTGAACTGGTATATTCGCCCTCTGCTGTCGAATTTCACCAGTCCATAGTCAGATGCACGGCTGGAAAGTAACCATGAAAATTTAGACGTTATGAAGATCAGTTGTGACTAATTAGAACAAGTAGATTGACATTGTACTTAAAAAGTGCTAAAAGACATCCGATGTTCTTTTACATAAAACTTGCAACAAATTAAATGAACGTAGAAAGATTTAAGAAGTCGAAACACACCTGCCATTTTCTGCTGCGCACGAAATTGTAATGTCGGCGTTTCTATCAATGTGACTCTGGTAAAATCATTTGCAAAGATGTGAACTCAATACAGGAATTGAACAAATGCGGTTCTTAGTTTAAAGGAATCAATTGCTTACCTGCACAAAGTCCATGTAATCCATCCGATAAAGATGATCACCCGACAAAATCAGAATGTTCTCAATGTTCCGGTTCTTGGCATCCTACAAGAATTAGTACAGTCACTATAGACAGATTCATTTTAAGTCCAACATGAAAAAAATTAATACCGTGTTTCGTTTCAAAGGTGATATGTCTTGGAAACTTCATACACACCTCAAACACCCATGTAAATTTCCGGACGGCATCTGCAGTCCCTTGGAACCACTTCATTCCTGCTTCTCCCGGTGTCTGAGTGGCTGCCAACACCTGTTCATGAAGTGAATTTACTTTAAGCCACCAAATAAGCGACACAAATTTATAAACCAGTTCAAATTTAGTGTCTTTTAATTTGATAAATATGAGTACTACTTTTCTTTTGACGAAAAAAAAAAAAAAAACTTTGCTCCATTATTCCTTATAACAGTTGTAACAAGGAAAATTCATGTGCCTAAAGGGACGTCTTACCTCCACAAAACCGTCCCCGAAATTGATCCCATTTCCAAAGTAGGTCCGGGCAATATGACGGTTGAGAGAAGCAGAGTTGAACTGTGTCAGCACAAAGATCTTGTTTATGCTGCTATTGATGCAATTGCTCATCGGAATATCAATCAGACGGTAACATCCTCCCACTGTGACCTGCAGATCACACATCATCTAGTCATCAAACTCCAAACATGACATCCAAATACACAAATGCCAATCAACAAGGACCAAATTCAACATTTAAACAACATCCACACATGACGAAACCAAATGACTAGGAAAAAAAAATCGCAACAAGGACCAGATAATTAGTTGCTTGATCTAATACCAAATGTTGTATAACACAATACAATTGTATACAAATAATGTATCTTACAGCGGGTGTTGCAGCTCTACTGGTAAGAGGAAAGAGCTTTGTCCCGGCACCTCCTCCCAAAATGATAGCAGCCACATTTTTCGGGTCGGCTCTTCTTCTATAAAACTGAGGCACTTGCAGTGTCTAAAACAGAATCCACATTAAAAAAAAAAAAAAAAAAAGAATATCAAGAAAACTCATTAAATTTCAACATTTCAAGAAATTAAGAAACTAAACTAAACTAACCAGAGTCTCTTTGGTGTCATTAGTTGTAACAACAGCAAGAGCAACACCAGGCTTGGCCTTATTGACTCTCTTCACATTTCCCAATAAACTGTTTGTCGACCAAAGAACGTTGTTTTTTGCACTTCCTCTTACCTTCTTCTCACCCCAAATCCCACTTTTTGCCAAATGGGTACTCGGTCTTGAGGTCACACAGAAAAGATCCATTCTCAAACACAAACAAGAATCAACACAGATATATTATTTTGATACTTTGTAGTGTCATATAGACAAAAGTTGGCTACCAAAAAAAAAAAAAAGCTGATTTTAGTTAAAGTTGATCAGAGATTTTGATGAAAGTTGAGTGCCCAGATCGGAAATATGGCTTGGAAAGTGGAATCTTGAGTGCCCAGAAGAGGAAGAACCAAAAGAAAGAAGGAAGGAAAGAAAAAGAAAATATTTGAAGTTCGAAGAGAAAGAAGAGGAAAATTCAGAGTAAAAAGGAGAGAAGAAGAAATGCGTGAATGACTTTGATGGAAAGCAGTATAGCTTTTAAAATTTGGCTTGTGATCGTATGTGAGTCTCACGAGAAGTCCTGCAAATTCTTTTGTATATTTATAGACATACTAATCGCTTACGAATAATATATTATATAAATGTTATAAAAATTTAAAAAGAAAATTAAAAATAAAAAAAGTACAAAATGAAAAAATAAAGAAAAGAAATAAAAAATCAAAATTTCTTAAGAAACTTAAACAACGAAAACTAAAACTTCTAAAAAAATTTAGATAAAAATCTTTTTCAACCATATTAATTAAAGATATAAGTTATTGAATATATATAGAGGATTATGTGTATGTGTATATATGTATATATCTTTTAAGAAATGAAAAAAATAAAAGAAATAAAAAAAAAGGATAAAAACATTAAAAAAAAAGTAAATGAGAGAAGAAAAAAAAGAAGAAAATAAAAGAAAGAAAAATGATGAAAACCAAAAAAAGAAGTAAAAATAATAATAATAATGAATTGATACATCACATAAAGAAAGATAGTATTATTGACTCTTTATATATATATATATATATATTAAGATATATATAATTTTTTATGAGCATATATATTGATGTAGTCCAATATACATATGTGTTAATATAATGTTAGATTTTATGAATAGAACAAAATAAAATAAAATAATGTGGCTCATGTGGTCTTGCCGGAATAGTTAATAGCATAGTCCAAGTTTCTAGGTTCATCTTGCATATAGGGAAAGCCACTAAGAGCCTAACACCTGTCCCTTTCAAAGCCAAAAGACGTGCAATATAAAATGAAACAAAAAATCAGCCAAAACAAAAAAACAAAAAACAAAAAATATTGAAAGAAATTTGAGATACTTTTGGTTGTTCGTAATCGTTACTAGCCGTAAAAAAATAAAAAAAATATATATATTAAAAAAATCCCTAAAAAAAAAAAGAAAAAAGAAAAAGCTTAATCAAACATCAACATTTTTCAAGCTGTTGTAATATTCAATTGACAGTTGGTGACAGAGATTTCCCGCCACTTGACATGTTGCTTTATGTATAGTTTATAATGCCGTGAACTAATTTTCAACTAGGTGATTATATTTAATTTGCTAATTGAATATTTTTCGTTGGTGAGAAAAAGAAGTGGAGATTCGAATTTGTTCTCCCCTTTTAATAGAAAAATAGAGGATGCCGGACGATGTATTTTGTTGAGGTGGAATTTTTTTCTGGGGAGTTCTTAATTATTTTACACTATCAATAAAAACTGTTTTTTAATTATTATATTTTCTTTTTTAATTAACTGATCTACGAATGTATTTAAAATTAAAATAACAGTTCTTATCGTAGTATGAAAGAGGAGATCTTAATGTAGAAATTCTCTAATTCAAAATAATTAAAAGTATTTTTACGTAGTTAAGCATGGTCATTGGGGTAATCAGTTTTGTTAAATACATGAATTATTTCGCATTAGAGATTACACAAGTTGTGTAAAATCATCTAGCACTCTTTATCTGGTACAACAATGTCTTGTCACGCTTGGAATCCAGGTAAAATTAAAAGAAAGAACTTCTTTGGCATGCCTATTTGGCATTTGCTACTTGAAAGCTCCTTTAGGCTTCCAAATTCCAAGTCCACATAAAAACAAAAGATTTTGGACATTTTAAAACAATTTGCAGTTAAAATCATAAAACATGACATTTTGAAAGAGTTTCAATAGATCATCAATGGATTGATGCGATAGTATGTATGCATTTTTTTATATATTTTTTATAAGATGTCTGGAGATTCAATATTCTGCAACCCTATTATGAAAGGTCTTGTCCATTTAATGTGTTGTATAGTGTTGGAGCCATTATAGTAGAGTGAAAACTGAACTCATCATTCTAGTAGAATTGGATAAGGACATTTTTATCGTATTGATAGATCCCGAGATTTCTTCTTTAGAAGATCAGGATGAGGGTGGGAAGGCACCAAAGATCCTCTTTTTATTATAAAAAAAGAAATAAAAAAAATATTTTTTAAAATTATTGCAAGTATAATCTAACAATGACCAATAATGAGTAGATATTTTACGAATGTGTTTTTGTTTTGGCTCCACCGTGGCAAAAATTTCTACATAATAGAATTGCAAGAACAACAAATGCAATGAGGTAAACAACCTGCCATGTGAGAGAAAAAATTTAAAGATTTAGTGCGCGTTTGGATTATATATTTGAACGAAAAGTTTTGGATTTAGTTTAAGAATCTAAATTGAATTGATACTTGGAAGGGGAAAAAAATGGATGAATTTTGAAAAAGTGAAAATTTAAATTTGAGTTGAGTTGAACGTTTTAAATCGAAGTATATATGATCCAAACACATGAAAGAAAACGGAAAGTATTCCTATGGAAAAATAATGCTATTTTGGTTTGTTTTGTTTTGTTTTTTTTTTTTTTGGAATAATTTAGCATGTTTCTTGTTTGGCCATATCAATTACACTCATTATATATGACAAAAAGTAGGATACAATGGTTTTTTTTTTTTTTTTTTTTAACAGAAAACGGAAAATGAAATTACAAGGGGGTTGCTCCTTTAATTTTAGAGGAATATTTTGGATGGATACTAGAGCAAGTTCATATTAAATTTTAGCAGTAAAAAGGTTGAAAAAGAAAGAAAAGTCTTTTATGATTTTCAATTGCTATAAAATCATCTTTACAATCCTCTCGAAAAAAAGTAAAAAAAAATTCTTTACAATTTTATACTCAAGAAATTGCTTTCCAGCAACGACAATTTCATATGGCAGATCTAAGGCAAAGACGTATGAAAGAAAATATTGAATTAAAAGTTGACCTCGAAAAAACAAATCTTCAAAGAGAAGTTATATCAAGAAAATCCGGAAATTAAGCACATGTTGTTATTAAATAAAGACACAATTCTATAAATCTTAAGATTTTATTTTGCAAGTTAACGACAAAAACATTTATGTATATTTATATATATGTATATGTTTGTATATACTTGACCATGAAACTATTGATAGGCATACTATATGGTTATTATCTTTTTTCCTCTTTTAGCGCTTACCTTACCCTATATTATCAAAGATAAAAGGATAAATAGAAAGTGAAGGATGGTAAAAAGAAATCTCAACTAGAGTAACATTTTTCAGAGTTAAAAAAAAAAAAAAAAAACTAGAGTAACTTTTAGCAAAAAAGAAGCTAAAGTTTGGTTTTTGAGGGATTTTACTTTTGTAGGTATCTCTATTTCTTCACTGTTTTTGTTATTATCTTTTTTTGGGGGTAATTTAGTCCTAAAAGTTATTAACCAGTTACAATTAACTCCTATAGTACTTAAGTGGTTGATTGCATGATAGTCTTGTAAATTGAAGACGTAGAGTTCGAAACTTCCTAATCTCAAATTAAAAAAATAAAAAATAAAAATAAAACTATAATGTAAAATCTGTTAAGTTATATACACAAATGTGCGAAGATTTGGAGCATAATGCATTTAGGACAGGTTTATCAAACCGTAAAGTAATGTAATAAGAAAGATAATGAAATTGGATAGTAAAATAAATGAATAATAGAAATATCATTGATTTTCTTTTTAGTATTTACTTGCAAGGTAAACAATCTAATTCCCTTCGTAATGTTTACTAATCTTAATAATGTTCGTATTAGAAATGTACTTACTGAAATATCCTTTTACGTACTAAAGAAAAATATTAACACATGAAAACTTATTAACATCATATAAGTAAATTTGGTACTTATTTGTTTTGACAAGAAATTGAAATTAAGAGAATGTAAGGATTGATATTATTCTTTTTCATTCATTATATTGTGTGAAGCCCACTAAATTCTCATTTATCTTTTTGTAAGTCAACACATGATTAAGTGAGAAAGTAAATGATTATCCTTTTTCATTTGATGCAAAATAACGTGCCTTTACAGCATAATGCGCTTAGCTAGGTAAACTATAGAATGCGGTTGATTAAAGAACAAAGTGAATATTCAAATAGTAATGTTAAGAACGATAATTATAATTCTAATTTTTTAGTATCAACTAGTATGTTTGTAAGTTGTCATTTTTTAATTGATAAATATAAATTCAAACACATCTTCGATTCTACAAATTCCTTTTTTTTTTTCCCGAAATATATAACAAAAAGTAAGTATGTGTTTGGTGCATGAGTTTGAATTATAGAATGTAGGTTTGAATTGAGTTGTGCGTTTGGTGAGGTGTTTGAATTGTTAGAGTTAAAAAATATTAAAATGTGTTTTGAAAAAATATCAATATATAATTTGTTTTATTCGTCTCAAAATTTTATGTAATTTTAAAAAAATTATCTTATTTAAATTTATTTATTTAAAATTATTAATTTATAAAATTTAAGTTACAAAACTGTAATAAAAATTATAAATAATAAAATTAAAGTTAATATTTTAAAAAAATATAAAAATTTAATTGTAATTTTTACATCCAAACCCGACGTCCAAATACAGGCTAATTCCTGAGGACCCACCAAAGCAAGTAGAAACAAATAGATATTTCAATCGAGCTCGTGCTTCTATGTTTTTGGAATGTCCAAAAGTCACCTAACCCCTGGACGGTTCTCATTTTGTGCAGAAGAGGCCCATATCATCCCCCAGCCAGGCCCTCCTGTCCATGTTTCTGGGCCCCACTTGTCACTGACTCAGTGTCCCATCCTGCTCACTAGGGCCCACATGGACGTCCGTACTTTGCCCACGTAATGGCAATTTTTTTTTTTTTTTTGCTGGTTTAATGGCTTTTATACATACTGATTGTAAATTACAGCTCAGATGATTTGTTTTGGTCAATGCAAAATGCATCACACACACAACACATAAATTAACTTTAGAGTCCGATTGATTGTTATAGTCTAACAGTAATAGATTATCATAATGAATCTGTGATCAAAGATTCAAATATCGAATGGCTCTTAATTATATATAAATATTTGTTTTCATTAATTTATCACTTGATGAAAAGAGACTGAAATCACGTTTTAATATATTCTTATCAATGACACATTTGATGGAATTGGGGTGACGTGCTAGTTGTTGAAGGGTACGGCCTTTTTGTAAAGCTTTCTACAAATATTCATGCTAGCATCTACGGAACTCATTTAGTAACGTCTAAGAAATTATACTAACACTGATCGTCTCTTTCCCTATCTTTTTTCTCCGATAAAAAAAAAAGTACACAGATTATTGTCCAAAACACACTTCTAATATGATAGTAGAAATAAAAAATGAATCCCTCATTTATTAGAACATGGCTTTGCAATAAGAATTCTTGTACTTCTAAGTATCTAACAATTAAGTGTATAGCATTGCTTCTAAGGGTTAGTGGTCAGATTTGTGGTAATTTCAAAACTGCTATTCTACCATAAATTGCAAATCTTCTAATCAAGCTCAAGTTCGAAAAAGAAAAAAATTTCGCAACGTTCCATATTTCAAATCTGAAACAAAGTTTACGTATTTTATTTCATGTCGATGTACTGTCAGAATTCATTAAAAAAAAAAAAATTAAAGTATTCACGGAGAAGAAAATAATTAGTGTAGGAAATGCTACATTAAATCATTAATCACTGGCTTTTCAAAAGCAAATGATGAATATAGTAGTAAGTACATTGATTTTGAACCATGAAAAACAACAAACTAGAGTGGTGCAACTGGGGCAAGTCTTCTGAAAAGTAATACATCAAGAGGGGGGTTAGATTTCGTGGATGGGAAATCATTGTCCGACAAGTACATTATAATTCATACTAGAGTGATCAAGACAAAGAAAGGAATTGAAACGTGAAGGCCAAATTTTGTCGTTTTTTTAAGAATTGAATTACTTGGGCTGGTAAAAATGATCTAACGTAACAAAAACCTTCAAGCACGTGATGCTTACTTGATTAGTGCAATTTTGACCCCACAAGCTTTTATTATAGGTTGCCTTTCCCAAGTTGATGCTCAAGTTGGTAGTTCAATAATATGTACCGTACACGTGTCACTGTAATGACCGTTGCCATACCTTATTCGTTCTCATAGCCGTCAATTAGATTGACCCACTTGATTTTCTTGGTGGTATAAATTAATCATGGTTTGATTGTGGGAACCAACAAAGATGTGATGTTTGTGAAAGTGAATGCAATTAATGGTCGACCTTTAACATAAAAAACTCACGTTGTCCACTGTCGAATAATCAGGTGGGTTGATAAGGTGATTTCTCTCTCGATTAAAGATTTTAGGTTCAAATTATTATCATTGTGATAATAAGAGTATATGGATAATTCATTTTGAGAGAGATTCTTATATCATATGAAAGACTCTCTTTCTTTTTTGAGTTATCTAGATACGTTATATTTTATTCTTATAATCTTTCTTTTGTTAAAAAGAAAAACAGAAGAAGAAGAAGAAGGAATGCTCACGTTGTCCCACTAGTCCAAATCCGCAATTGCAAATAAACAATAGAACCACGGTATACTAAGATGGGAAACAACAAACTGCCCTGTGACAAAACTACACGTGGTTTGCTGGGACATTGTGAGATTATACTTCTATTATAGGTAAGATTTTATATTAGCATGATGTAGATTACTAAGGGTCTATTTGGTGAAACGGTTTGAGTTGAAATTTTTAAGTTTGAGTTGGTTGACTTTTTAAAAATTAGTTATAATTTTTGTTGACTTTTCAAAAAAAGACAAAAACTGAGATGAAAAAATACAGTTTAGTTTAAATTAAACCGTTTCACCAAACAAGCCCTAAATGTTAAATCTGATTAAAATCTTAATAAAATAAATATGCAATTGATAGTTTTGATTATATAAATCAGACGGTTTAAAAATAAATTATCACCGATTATAATGTATTTTTTTCATATATTTATTAAAAAATTCTCTGTGTTCTTTTTAATCTTTCGATGAGTATATTTAATGAGATTGAATCTTGTGACAGCCACAAAAAATGAATAGATAGGATTATTTTTAATGAACTGGAAAGCAATTATATATGAGTTCTTTTGTAAGTGAATGGATTACCTATTGTGCTTTCTTGTACGTTTTAGCAACACTTTTATTAGTTAACGCGTTCTTCTTCTTCTTCTTCTCTCTCTCTCGCCCTCTTTCTTTTTTTTTTTTTTTTTTTTTAATTTTCATTTTTCCCTAAAGCACTGATCGAAGCTGATGAGTTGTTACTATTTCATTAATTGCAATTATTAAGTTGAGAAAGGAGGAAAATGGATCTTAAGAAAAATTGAAATACCACCTAATTATGCCAACGTGGGGTTAGTGGTTTTTGTCAAAAACTTGAGAACCATCATTAAGATCCGTTGATGCAAGTTAATCTACTTTTGTTTTCAAGGAAACAAATAATGAGTCTGCAATATTGCACTTTCTTATAGTTGGAAAACAGGTAAAAAAGAAAAAAAAAAAAAGAAAAAAAAGAAAAAAGAAAGATATTTTGCTTGTCCATATCTGCTAGATGGGATATTTGGACCATGAAACATTTAGAGAAAATTTCGTACTAGGTTTCTCATATATTCCAAGAGGAAAATCATGTAGTTGACAAGCTTATTTCTTATGGCTCAATCTTGAACATATTTCTTTGTGGTTTAATTGGCGAAGTTTTGCCCTATGGCAGTTCACATGGACATGACCGGTCTCCCCTATTACAGATTTTTGTAAAAAAACTTTTCAAGTAAATATGTATATTTTTTTTTCCTACTAGTCATTTTCACACTAGATTTTAGTTAAAAGATTTTTAACGAGATGTATTTAGGATCTACTATCATGATGAAAGTTTATGCTTGATTTTTTGAAACTAGCCTCCGGCTTTCGCTTTTCTTTGCTTTCTTTTGGTATCTATACGTGCGCATTTTCTGGATTTTTTTTTTCACTTTTGCTCATGTGTGCGCATATTTCAATTTTGTAATTTGTTCTTCGTAATACTTATTTTTCTTTCTTTTTAATAATATATAAGATAAGTAAGTAATACTTATTTTTCTTTCTTTTTAATAATATATAAGATAAGTAAATGATGAGAGTGTTTAAAAAGTATCAATCTAAATTATATATTTTTTAAGCATTTGTCAATTTCTGTTACCATCGTTTACAAAATACATATATATATATATATATATATATACACACACTTCTATATACTTACGTATTGTATATATCTCAACCCTAATGAGCTCTCTTATAGTACTTTTCAGTTGAATTACTAATGAAAATTAAATACCTTTAGAGGTTGCTAAAAAAATAATAATTACCTAACAAAAGTACTATACAAAGATTTAATGTGGGAGATGAAACTTAAATATGGCTAAAATTGTGCTTAGAAACAAAAAGAGAGAGGAAAAAAAAAAAGGGTTCAGTTTGAGTGTGCGTAAATGTGTATATTGTGTACTTTTTAAAACGGTATGGGACTCTGTATAAATATATTTTATTAATTTAAAAGAACAACTTTTTAGGTTTCGAAGTTCTGAAAACAGGTTTTGTGAGTGCTTTATGAAGTTAGTGAAAAATTAAACTCGATAGAACTTAATTAAGATCTCAACTTTTGAGATGATTGTAAATCGATTCAGTAGCTTTTACTCCTGACTTATAGATTTTAGTTGTTTCAAAAAGTAAAAAGAAAAAATTAAGATACATGTTAATTAATTAACTAATCAAATAGTACTAAAAATGTATATAGATAGAATTGTATGTAATCAATGTTATAAATGAAGATGCAACCTTGAAAATACGGAGCTATATAATTGTATTTGTAGATATAGATTAATGGTAATTCACATCTAATTTCACCGAATAATGTAAAATGTGAATCTCTCAATCCTCACGTTCACAAAATATATATACGTATATATGTATAGCTAAAAACCACAAATAAAACACATGCATCTAAGCATACGACATTCTCCATTGAGTGCGTGTTCCCAAAATAACATGCATTGGTTTAAACAATTAACTGACCATAAACACATTCCACTCCACATTTTGCTTGTTCTTCACTCGCAATATTATGCTGTCACACCTATTATAAAATATGTAATTACTTTCAACAATATTATACGAAAAAAAAAAAGTTACTTTCAATAAAATTGTTAAAAAATTGCTAACTTTTGTTTCAAACAGATTACAAACAGAAACCCCTCCCCCCCCAAAAAAAAGTTAAAATAAAATAAAGTTTCTCAAAAAAAAAAAAAAAAAAAAAAGGGAAGAAGAAGAAGAAAAAGCTACTAGAGTTTTCCATTATTTATAGTTTCTGTTCTTTCTCTTGTTTTTATCTATATATATATATATATATATAGATACACACATACATATCCATCATAAGTGTAACTTTGAATAACTCATTTATCAAAAATAAAAAAATAAAAATATTTGAATAACTCACCCGTGTCCCGAAGGAAAAGGATGAAGGAACATACAATAGCAACCAAGTATATTTTTCTCATCTTTTCCACATTTATGATCCAAAAGATTGGATGCGAGGTTATTTATAGATAGGCTATTTCTCTCTTTCTCTCTCTCTCTCTCTCTCTCTCTCTCTCTCTCTCTCTCTCTCTCTCTCTCTCTCTCTCTCTCTCTTTTTCAGGGAATATAGATAAGTTTTTATTCTCTTGTTTGATTTAATTAATTGAATAAAATGATAATTCGGGGATATCTTGTTAGAAACATTTTTAATTATTTGGATAACATTTATTTACAAACTAACTAGCATATAATAAAAAAATTGGATGGAAAATTTATGGTGAAAAGCACACCAGCTTGTAAATTATTAATTTAGAGTACTGGAATGTGCCTTTCTGAAAACTGAACTATTAAAAAAGTAAATTATAGGGAAAAGTTTTCACTTTTACGATTGGTTTTGACACAGAATTGTTGCACCAATAAACTTTTTTCTTTTTTCTTTTTTCAGAAATTATTTTTCTAGTTTGCTTCTGATTTAGCATGACGAATAACATGCTTGAGAGTTAAAACTCTTTATTCGATAAGTTAGCTTTTAGAAATCTTGAAAGATGAAGAGAACTACTTGAAATGGACTACTACCTAGCTAAGGACGGATAATTAACTTCTTATTATTATTGTTTTTTAATTTTTGAGATATGCGATTAAAGAATTACGAAAAGTTCAATCTTAATATTAAATTTGTGAATAAACATAGATTTTCTTAAAAGTGTTCTAACATAAAATTAAAAACATAAGGGATGATCGTAATATTCCTGAATATATGAAATTAAATGTAGCATTTTGATATACACAAAGTCCTGTATTCAGTATCGTATAGTATCCGATAATGTAAACTTTAATTACTATGAATGTGAACTTCAGTTACTATAGCAATATAAATTTTTACAGAAGGAAATGTAGTTAAAGTAAATGTGAATTCCCCTTACTTACATTTCCTTCTGCATAAATTCAGATTCCTAATAATTAAGTTCACATTCACAGTAATTGAAGTTTGTATTGCCGGATGTCATCTGGTACCGGATAAGAGACCAATCTTATATAAATATATATAATACATATATATATATATTTTTTGTTTGATATAGGACCTATGGATTCTCTTTTCATTAATTCCCGAAAAAAAAAAAAAAAAAAGAAAAGAGGAGGAAAACTTTATCAGGTTTTGAATTTAAAACTTAAGATCTTGAACCCTCTTTTTCACTTGCTATAAGGTACTCCAATGGAGTCGTTTTTATGGAACAAATCCTCTAGATATGTATTTATATATAGTTATATGTATAACAAAATGCGCACTGAAACTAAGCTAAACTATGATTAATTGTTGCATTTAAACTATTTCAAACGCTGAGTAGAGGACTGAAATTAACTACTGGTATATATGTACGAACACTCACCTGAGCTTACGGGGTAAATGAAGCAAAACAAAAGTAGAAATAGACACTTGAGTTGCAGAGTAAAGGGAGTAGTTTTAGTTTTAGCCATCTCTTCTGTTCTGAACTACACCGTAGATTTCTCCATATAATCATATATAATGACAAAAGGAAATTACACATGTGTATGTAATTTGCTTGACTGTTGAGTCGCTCTAAGGACTACAATATTGTTGTTTTAAATATTTAAATATTTAACGGTATACACTCTTTTCCAACAGTCGGATTTGTAACTCTTTTTTGTATACTATTGTAATAATTAGCTAGTTGATTTTATTGTAACATTTTTCCAATAATACTTACTTTTTACATTAATCGTTGCTAGATAATATCATGTTATACATAATTTTACATAAAATTACAATAAGTGAAATTTATTGTTGCTAACTAAATTTACCTCAATAATTGCAACTTTATGATTAATAATTTCATCATATTTTAGGTTGAAATTAATGGTCGAATAATATGTATACACATGTCATATGCATATGTATGTGTTGGCCTGCTGATCCACTAATTCGAGACTAGTCAAAAAGTAGTTAGCAGGCTTATAAGAAATTAAGCCCTACCCTTTTCTGTTTGTTAAAAGATCAAATACATAACGACCTTTAAAAGAACAAAGAGACATAAAGAAACTTGAACCCATAATTATATCCAAAAGACGCAGCATGTAGAAGATCACTTCTATCAACTATATATCGATATATAAATAATTGCGGTCTACTTTATTGGAAAAAGGGTAAAAAAAAAAAAAAAAAAAAAAGGGAAAAGGAAAAGGGTAGAAGTGTATTGGAAAAGATTATGTGAAGTAGTACTCTATATATGTTGCTTTGCTATATAAATATGTGTATAGATATACATCACTATTTAAGAATATAATAGAGTAATTAGCACAAAGTTTCTGAACTTTTTATTAAATGAAAACTTGGTCTTATTGTTTTAAATTTGGTTAGATGATCGTAAATTGTTAAAACGTTTGTAATTGAAGGATTTTTTTTTTTTTTTTTATAGTTTTGTCAAGTTACTTATGGATCCCCCTCCCCTCCTTCTTTTTTTTTTTTTTTTTTTTTGCATTTTTAAAAGATTTAAATGCCTCAATTAAAATAAAAAGAAGATATCAGACAAAAAATAAAAATAAAAATACATACATACATAGACGAAGAAAAACCTGAACCCAAGAGAAGAGAAAAACCCCATTGCAAATTATGGAAGAAGAAAAAGCAGCAGCCACCACTGTCAGACCATCTCCAACCCAACTCTATTTTAGAGTTTTACACCATTTTAGAGTATGGGAGCATCTCCAACCCATACTCTAAATGGAACTTCAAATATAGAGTATGAACAGTATACTTCATATTTAAAGTATCACTGTTCATACTCTAAACTACTTTTTCTTTTTTTTTTAATTTTTAATTAAATTTTAAAGTAATATTTAGATGATTATAAAAAAGAATATAAATAGAATATTCCTTTTAGAGTATGATATAGAGTAAATGGATTGGAAAGGAAATAGTTATTTGAAGTGACAGATACTCTATTTTAGAGTTTTTGTACTCTAAAATAGAGTATTTGGGTTGGAGATGGCCTCATTACTAGCTAGCCAACCGTGCTGCCATGAACGCAACCCCCACACCACCACCCCCCCCCCCCCCCCCCCCCTTCCTCTAGACCCACACGAAAGCATCCTTTCTCTTCCTTCTTCTCAATATGATTGATTATTTTTTTTTCCAACTTTACCCTCATTGGACCCAATCAAGGGGCGGAGCTTGGGGGTGCGAGTAGGAACTGTAGCCCCCACTGAAATTTTTTGTTATTTTATTTTTATCTCAAAAGTTTTATAATTTTTACAATTTGTCCCTATTGAAATTAAAAAATTTTCATACAGTCCTTACTTTGCTCCCACTAAAAATAAAAATTTTTCACATAATCTCCATTAAAATTAATTTTATAGAAAAAAAAAAGTTTATATTTTTATTGCTTTGCCCTCCCTAAAATTAAAAATTCTCATATCAACCCACTAAAATTAAAAAATCTCACATAATTCCCTTTAAAATTTATTTTATCTTGAAAAAAAATTTGGGTGTACAACCCACTAAAATAGATTTATGGGTCCACCCCTGGACCCGATATGTCTAGTTCGTTAGAATATTCTCCTTGAGCGCATTTTTCGTACGTACAGTTCATATTTGCATGCAGGATTGGCTCTAATTCTCTTTGGTAGGACTCACTAGATCTTTGTGTAAAGTCACCTATTGTTTTACCACATTGTCCCCTGGTCTGTGGTCATTCAGTAACAAATAAATAGGTTTATCGTTATACCTCGTGAGACTTATTTATGTATGTGGAATTAACCATTCCTTTTCATTTAGAAAGAAAAGAAATGAAATTATGTCCAAATAAGGAAATATGTCACAGTTGCAGGAGTCTATCCATCACATATAGGCTTTAAAAACATCGTGACATAACTATCGAGGACAAGTAGGAACCTAAAAGATTGAATGGAATGACACACAGACAAATAAATCCCTTATGAATTCTAAGGTACTTCTTTGTTTTATTTATTAATTTTAATTAAGTAAGGGGATTAATCATTCGAAGGGAAGTATCCCAAATACGTCTACATGTACAAGATGACAACATACTTTCTCGAAGAGCTCTCTTGTCTAGCTCGATTAGTATTTAATAGGCGTGTCAGTTGTTTTTAATGTATTGATTAATCATGTATTCAAGTTAATCAAGTTTTTTTTCTTTTTTTCTTTTTTTCTTTCTTTCAAAGAGCTCTCTTTGTACAAACACTAGAGACTCCATGAAGAATGCCTTTCTTTGCTAGTTAGAGCGACTTGAAATTTAGGGTTCAAATAATTTTCTTTTATAATTTGTATTGAGTTTGTACAGGAATATCTAAAGACGAATTACAATCAGAAAACTTAAAATCAAGCCCTACAATCATACTAATTGATATATATAATTTTACATAATCTTTAAATATGAAAAGAAACACAAAATGGTAACTACAAAAATATTCAATCAATCAATTAATTTCATAAAATCTCAACACTCTCTCTCAAGTTGGTACATACCAACTTGGCCAAAAACTTGAGATTTTCCGATCTAACACCGTCTTGGAGAGAATATCAGCTAATTTTAGATTGATCAATAATATGAACATATTATGTTATGGATAATTTAATATTTTTTCACTCATTTTTTTTGTTTTTTTTTTAGTCAATCAAACTATCAACTTTCTTTTTCGTTTTGAACAACGAAGAAATTTTTTTCCCTGCTCTTTTTTTCCTTCAATTTTTCTTTTTTTTTTTAATTTTTTATTTTGCCTTTTTTGCCTTTTTTGCTTTTTATTTTTCTATTTGTTGTTTTTGAATAATATGCTAACAATTAGAGAAAAATAAAGGAACAAATAAACCAGAGATAAAGAAGGCTTCGACTCTAGAAAAGGAACGCATGTAGGGGCGAAGACTTGACAGAGGAGATTCGTAGTGGTTCAACGCTTATTTGGGAACGACAGATTTGTGTAGATCAGTGTTTCGTTGTCTATGCTCTTCAACAATGATTAAGGATTCGAGACTAATTAAGTGCGGCGGCGTTGATTTCTGGGGCACTCTTTGACGACTCCTTTTTTTTTTTTTTTTTTTTTTTGGGTTTCTGATTTGGATGTTTTGGGAGGGTTTGATGAGGTGTTCTATTTCGGGTATTTTGCTATTTGGTTTGCTTTCCTTTTGCTGTTTTGCTATTTGCGGTGAATGAAAGGATTTTTTCAGGGTTTCGAGTAGGCTCTGATACCAACTTGAAATTTAAGATTCAAATAATTTTTATTCACAATTTATATATATTGAGTTTGTATAGAAATATATAGAGATGAATTACAATCAGAAAACTTAAAATCGAGCCCTATAATCAAGCTAATTGATATGTATAATTTTGCATAATTTTTAAACATGAAAAGAATCACAAAATGGTAACTACAAGAGTATTCAATCAATCAATCAATCAATTCCACAAAATCTCAACAAAGCATTCATGTGGCACACTCATGAGATATCTTACAGCTTGGTCATGGCATTTTTTTTTTTTTTTTGAAGATTTTTATGCATCCTAAATTGCACAACTTGACTGAATATTAACTTTACACAAGTTAACCCAATACTGTAAAACTTGAAACTTTCATCATTACAAAGATGTTTGTTTTTAATTACTTAACAGCATTATCAAGTTGTGGTTGTAGACGTATATAGTCTAACATTCATTTTATACTTAAATCCATCGTAAGGTACATAATTCGAACCTTCTTACTCTAGATTTCAAAAAAAAAAAAAAAAACAAAAACAAAAACAAAAACAAATACAACATTTCTCAAAGGAAAAAGGCAAAAATAGTGTAGAGATTTTCTTTACAAATGAACATATATTTTGAGAAGATGTTGTTAATTAGATTTTTTTTTTTTTTTCTCTATCACTTCTAACAACAAACACAGAAACAACAATATTGTAACAAATTGGGGACTTAAAATTTAACCAATAAATATGGAAAATAGACAAACAAACAAAAATATTTTGTTTCATTAATCAATCTATAAGGGACTGTAGTAGCAGATGCAGGCATCGCCAGGGAAGCGAAACCTGCAAGCACCCAGAGACGCTCTCTCCATCATGGTGGCATAAATGTTACAGCCCTTGCTGTTTTGGCAATAGCCTGACCATCTATTGCTCCGACGATTTCCGCATCCATCAAGTTTCACTGCTAACGACCTTCGTCTAATAGTCTTTCTCATCATCTTCCTAGCTCTTCTATTTTTGCCAGTTTTGTTCAGTGTGCGCATTAAACGGAACAACAAACATCTCATATATCATCATTAATCAGTATATTAAGATTTTTTTTTTAATTATTTTTTGGCGAGCGCCAACTTATTAGTTTGCATGCTGGATGTTCCAATTAATCTAAATATTAGTTAT
The DNA here is from genome assembly GCA_038430175.1 of Ficus hirta. NCBI lineage: Eukaryota > Viridiplantae > Streptophyta > Magnoliopsida > Rosales > Moraceae > Ficus > Ficus hirta. The sequence continues at coordinate 11,724,300 of CM076596.1, forward strand.
CCTCTTTCATCATTTATCACGTATAAAAAATTTACAATTTAGGATCGTCTTCTATCAAGTAAAACTTTACAATTTAGGATCGTCTTCTATCAAGTAAAACTTCAAAATAAGTTGTTACAGTGCATGAACATTAGCGATGCATGCTTAAATATGTATGTCTTATCTTTCATATATATTAGTGATCTACCTGATTTTTTGTTCTTTATAAATCCATATTTATACAGTACACACACACACACACATATATATATATATATGTATGTATGTATGCATGCATCATGTATATTTATGTGTATGTGCGCGAGTGTATATTAGAAATTAAGTAAAGCCTATATAAGAAATTATAATATATATGTACCTAGGTCTACATATATGTGTGTACATATAAAAGTCAATACAGTTTCAGGTGAGAAATTTGAGAATGTGACAAAGATTATCCATGCCTGAAACTCTTCCCGGTGTATAACTCATGTTGGTTTACATTTGTTTCCACCATTACTTTCCTATCTGCATTGAAGTGCGCATATTACATTAAAAACTAAACAAATAAAGAAATTGTAATTATAACGATAAATTGAGATCATAATAATTCTCGAGATCATATATAAGCACATATATATATATATATATCATGGAAAGTTCAAGATAATATGCCATGATGAGCTGAAAAGATAGGCAGGAGGAAAAGATAGATGAGGATCATAATGAACGAGGCACAATGAATGAAATACTTGGCCATGGTGATTTCCTTTGTTGGTTCAAGTGACTAAATAATTAAACATTACTAACAATTATATACATAAGTGATGGAGAAAAAAGCTTTTAAGTATCAGCAGTGTTAAATAATAAATGGTTTGTTGTTACTATAAACCAGTGGTAATTACATGTACAACATCAATAGTGGATATAAATTGAAACTTTCAATAAAAAGGGTCAAGGGTTAAAAAGTACTTAGGGAGTTTTTACTAAACCGTAAATCAATATATTGAGATTTGAAAAATAAAATTAAATAATAGAAAGGAAGATCATTGATTATCTTTATTGTTGACTAAACTTAGTGATATTGATTTTATCAAACAGTCAGTGACACATTGAATGCATATTATAAAGAGTACATAAGTTAATTTAATATTTATTCTCCCTGATAAGAAATCAATATCAAATAGATGTAATGATTGATTTTCTCTTTTTTTGATTCACTATATGGTATAGGACTTGCTAAACTCTTATTCACAATGTTATAAGTAAACACGTGATTAAATAAGAAAATAAAATGACTACTCACCTTTTCTTTCATTTTCTTTTCCGGAGTAAATGAGCCTTGGTGTAATCCAGAACCATAAGATTGTGTGTTACTATGATAACCATTAAGTGAAAAAAAAAAAAAAAAAAAAAGTTACAATAACTTTTATTTTCTTAAGTTGAAATTGGCTTTAAATAATTATTAAAGGAAAATGTCTACTTTGTACAAATGATTCTAAAAATAAAAGTAAACCATCTAACCAGGTAGGATTATAACTTAACTAAAAATAACAATAACAATAATAAACTAGCTAATCAGTGTGCTACATAATTCTGTTTACGAGAAACATAGCAAACATTGTCATTTAAATATGAGTTATTGGAAAGCCAAAAGTCTCCCTCCACGTGCCTGTTTCTGAGCTTTCAATCAAAGGTCCTTCAAAAATAATATATTTATTTCCTACCAAAACCTCCATGTGAGCATGCAAAACACCTTCATTCTAACATCAATGTTGCATTTACCTGCCATAAATACACACAAGTTGCTAAGTCTTTGTTTGGAGAATGAGTTTCGGATGAAAAATTCTAATTTGAATTGAGAATCTAAATTGAATTCATATATGTGAGAGAGAAAAATGAATGTATTGCAGATTTCAAAACGAGTGAAAATTTTGATTTGCATGTTGGTTTTGTTTTCATTGTTAACATGGATCTCTCCCTTGAACCAGAGCTATGCGGAGCCGGCCTGAAATGGAGCCGAATCTCATTTTTTATACAAAAAAGAAAAAGAGGACTATGTTTGTGTGTGGATCTAGTGGAACTAGTCTATTATTTTAGTTGAAACATATAAATAAAGGATAAAGTTTTTAGTGGGTTTTACAAAGTGACAATCAATATTTGATGGAGACAAAATGAGAAAAATATAGCAAGAAAGTTTGGGTAAACTGCTAGATTAGTGTCCCTAAACTTTTAAATTTGCGCAACTTTGATCTTTTTATTTTTATTTTTTTTTATATAACTTGAGCAACCCTAAACTATTAGAAACGTTTTTTTAGTAGTCATTTCCATTAATTTTTAAACAGAATCTGTTAGTGAGTATCATTTTTTGACCAAAAATACTGACGGATTGCGTCAATAAATTAACGGAAAGGACTAACAACATTTTAACAAATTAGAGTCATTCAAGTTATGAGTGGACCAAAGTTTTAAATACTTAAAAATTTAAGAACTAAACAATCCATTTATCCTAAAGTTTATAAAGGTAAAATTGTTTAAAAATAAAAAATAAAAATCATTAGGGCTCTCACACAATTACGGACGGTTCCGCTCCACGAGTATGTTGAAATTGAACTCAACCGAGGAAAGATGAAATATACATGTCCCATTAATTTCTCACTCAAGTATTATGCATTGGCTTGCACCATACACTGACATCTCGCATCGCCCTGCCCATGTATGGCTTCTTTTCTCGCATTCAAACTCACTTTTCAACGACGACTCTGTTCCATTCTTGCTATTAAAATGAACCAATAACAAAATTAGCAACAAATAAACAAATCCTTTTCGTAGCTTTACTCATCTCCCTAAAAAATCTTTTTAGAAAACTAAAACAATACTTGGGGTATACTTGCAAGTAATTCCATATACATTTTCAACCAAGAAAAAAAAAAAAAAAAAAAACTATTCTTTTCCTCAACTCTAGTGACAATGATATTATGATACACTTTGTGAATAGGTTGGCCATAATACGTCCGTCCTTGGTAATGTTATTCTGATATCAGATCCAATTAGAGCACTGTTTATAATAATATTAAAAATTATTATCATTATTATTATTATTTTTACTCTTTTATACTTCCATTACAAAAAAAAAAAAAAAAAAGATTGGCCCATCATATGATCCAAAAGGGTTATATAATTGGATTTTTTAAAAAATAAAAATAAAAATAAAAATAAAATGTCCCCTATAACTGTTTTATTATTATCTTTTTTTTTTTTTTTTTTTTTTTGTGGGCAAGTAAGCTTAGTCAAGTATTGTCAAGGGAACAAGTAACATCTAGCAGAAGGTTTCCATGGCATTAAGTATTTCTTCAAAATGATTCTGGCTCAATCACGCACTATAACATGAGTTTTCTCAACAAAACTCGTATAGAAACATTTATTTGATAGATTAAACTTTTTGGCCGAGTAAAGTGGGTGCATCCGTCAATAAAATGTTTCCCGAACTACATTATTTCGTCCTTGTCTGGATTGGAAAAATCAAAATTTCACTTTTTGAAATCCACACGACGCTTTTTTTTTCTTTTTTTTTTTTCCTCTTCCAAATGCTACTTCAGTTAGATTCTCTATTTGAGTTGAATTTTTCCAGTTTAAACCGATACTCCAAGCGTAAGCTTAATTAAACTTAAAACAAAATAACAATGAATTAAGGAAAGAATAAAAAAAAAATAATGGACTAAATTAAAATGGAAATGTTTGATCTACGAGGAAAGCGGTGAAATTAGTTTTATTTATTCGTTGCTAACCAACGAGTATCTGAGACGAGAGCCTAATTAATGTCACGAATTGTGGATACTTTGCTCGTCAAAAGTTATTTTAGGACAGGCTATGATAAGTCACTAGTGAAACAGAATGGAACAAACCTCAAGTGGTGAAATTAGTTATCTGAACATAAAGGTTTAGCACTTTTGAAATTTTCTTGAAATAATAATAATAATAATAATAACTGTAGTCGGAATTAAGCTTCTCCCTTAGAACCAGGAAGATAAATACCAAAAACTCAGGCAGCAAGTTTAAATTGTTTTCCTTGGTGAAGGTCAGCAACGAACACAGAAAACTTGCGAAACGGTCCAAACATATAGCACAGCAAAATTAGAGACTCGTTAGGCTATTGGAACTTTCACAATTTTAGAAGGCGTTTAATTAATTCTCTCAAACCAAACCATTTTAATTGTTTTTTTTTTTCCCTCCAAAATAAATTCTATTTTATAATTAAAAACTCAAATTTTAAAAACTCATAACTTTATCATGTTCAAGTAACAAATCCCAACACTAGATACAAAAGTTATCAGATGCCGGAATTCTTCTCCCCACACCATTTCAATAAAATTTAAAAAAAAAAAAAAAAAATCTTAGCCCCTAATTCACTAACACTAAATTGTGCCATTCTCTTAAAGTCCCGTCATTCTTAAGTTGGTTCAAAAAATGACAAATCCTATACGCCCTCTAGTGAAGGCCATTCCTCTACATCATTATTACCCAAAAGATCTCAAAACACAGAGCTGTGATACGCATTTAACCATTTTTCTTTTTATTTTTTTTTAAAGACAAATGAGGAGAAAAAGTGAGAGCTCAGGAGCAAGAAAACATTCTCAATTAGTCCAAAGAGTATCCTTCAAAACAGGAAATAAGACAAAATGGTCTAAAAAGGGCCAAATGCATTCTAACATGACAAAACTTAACACCGAATTATATAATAGCATTCCAAACTCAACAAATACTTCATTTCATTAAAACTAAAATAAGCAGGGGAGTTGAAAAATCTAGGTGTTTGTTGCTCTTGTGTAGATCTGCTGGCTTGCATGAGCAGACACCAACCTGATCAAACCTCTCGCCATCAATTCTCTGATCGCCTTCCTTGCGAGAGATCCGCTGATCTGCGAAGCAGATAAACAACATAGGATTTCGGTACAACTAGTGGCAGACAAATCTTAAAACGGAAAAGAAATTCTTAAACAGCACAAATAAAAACAAAAATGCTTGGAGGCACCACCGATACAGAGCACAACAACTAAAAGAAAATGAGCCTTTGCATTGCCCATAAATTAAACAAGAAAAAGAAACATTACACAATAGTTTAACCTGTGACAATCTTTATTGTCAAAAACAGTTTTTAGCCGTGAAGTTTTATCAACAGCAAATAAACTAAAAAGAATCGAAAACAAATATAACGTTAAAAATAATTTGCCAATCATAAGGGGTCAAATTGCATCAATCTGCTAATGAAAAATCGTAAAGGGTAATTGATATTCAAAAAACCATTCTGCAATCAAAATCTAACTGGAAAAGCTTAATCTAGTCCATATATCCATCTTTTAACAAACGTAGCGTATCGCAATGCAGCAATCACGAAAGGGAGTTTGCTAAAGCGTTTCCCATTACTAAAAGCCCTTGTAGACACTCACCTAAATTCACCAGAAACACACATCAATGATAATAGGTATTTGCATACAGAGCTCAAAAAACACAGTCCGAGGCACGACTCACTGTGAAATTAAAGAAACCTCGAGGCTTGCAAGAGGCTTCCACCTCCAGTGTGTGAGGCAGTCCTTGAGGCTTTAAGCCGCAATGATTTTTTTTTTTTCCCCTGAGGCTAAACCCAGTTTTTCTTTTTGTTTTTGTTTTTTTTTTTGGGCTTAAAAAACAAAATACTATGTTGTTTAAGAAAAGCCAATCAGATTTATCAACAAAACCTTAAAACAAAAAAAAAAAAAAAACCCCTAGAAAAGGTAGTCGCTGCCGAAATACAAAAGCAACCGATTTAAAGTCATTACTACTGATATCAAAAACCTAAAAAAGCAAATCAGATTTCATCTTTTGCGAGATTTGTTTACTTTGAATTTCTAGCTTTACTTGGTGCTAACAAGTCTCGTATATATATATATATATAAATATACAAACACATATATGAATAAATGTATATATATAAAACCTGGGGAACCAGTTGTTTAACAAACAAAAGCAGAACACAGATCAATCAAGGTACCATATCTTCCTCAAATATAATGTAAATCCATTCAATTTAAAACAAACTAGTAAGAAGAAAATTGAAAACTTGAAAAACATTAATTTCCATCGCCATATATTCCGATATCACATAAATTACAGAAACAGAAAAACAAAGTTCAAAGAAAAACAAAATCAAAATTAAACAGAAAACGGATAGAAGAAACGTTACCCTCAAACGATCGGAGAGAATAGAGGGAGTGATGAGCTTGTATTTGGGGGCCTCAGAGAGGAGCTTGTCGTAGGTCGCCTGGTCGAACAGCACCATGTTGTTCACCTTCTCCTTCTGCTTCCCCTTGCTCCACTTCTGCAATTTCACCCCCAAAATATACAAAATAAATATATATCCACAAAAAATCTTCACCGAAAAATTACATGGAAAAAAAAAAGAAGAAAACTTTGTGAGAGAAAGAGGAGGACCTTCTTCTTCTGCTTGCCGCCGCCGGATTTGGCGGGCTTGGAGGAGGGCGGCGGAGCCTTGTCCTTCTTCGGCGCCTGCAAAAAAAAAAAAATTCAAAATTCCGATGAGATCTTTAGAGAGAGAAAGAGATCTAGAGAGAGAAACGAAGGAAGATGAAGATGGTTACCATGGCTGGATCGGAGGAAAGCTAGAGAGCGAGAGAGAGAGAGAAAGAGACAGAGTCACGGCAGTCGCCAATCAAAGTGGGAATGAGGATGAGAAGTAGAGGAGGGAGAAGACGAGAGTTAATTAGGGCTTTTTAGGGCTAGGGTTTGGATGAGAGGAACCAATCGGCACGACGTCGTTTTTCTTGGATGTACGTAAGGCCCATTTAAAGATTGGGCTAGACTCCGGCCCATTTTTTAATTTCATGGGCCAATACGATTTTGGGCTGGGCTAATCATCAAGCCTAAGGGGCTCACTTTGAAGGGTTCGTTTGGAGGGAATTTTGGAGACGGTATTTAGAGGTTAGGTTGAAAATGTGTGTTTAGATGATGAATTTTGTAAATAAATTATGATATAGAAAATAATATAAAAATTTAAAATGAGTTTGGGAAAAAAATGCAAAATAGATATTGTTTTCTTCGTCTCATCGTTGTGAGCATTTTAACGTAAGAATCATCTCATTTCGATTTAAAATGAGAAAGTTATGGATTTTTATAGTTTGAGTTTTTTGAAAATAAAATAGAGAGAAAATGACATGTAGAATTGGAAGTTTTAGATCAAAAGGTAAATTTCGTCTGGAAAAGTTCCCTCAAACGAGGCCTAAATCTTGGGCTTAAACAACCTCCAAGCCTAACAGGCCCACTTTTAACGTTTGGATATTTTTGTTAAAATAAAGAAAATGTAGCATATAACATATTTTATAAATACTAATGAAGTTTATAACATATTTTTAAAAAGATGATAAATTATAACATATTTTAATTTTTTGTTATTAATTTCGTCTCTTCATTTTAAATTATGTTGGGAATTTTTTGAAATTGAATCCAACATATGCTATAATTTCACCATCTAAAAAATTATGCTATTATTTTTTATTACATGTGTTAAATATGTTATTTCCCTCTTTTTTTTTTTGAGTACATGTTTCTTGAGCTAATCGTGTTCTGAAAATATATGAGAGAGATAAAAAAAAATTTACCATGTTAAATGATTTTCAATTTATTTTTTCAGAATACTGTGCAGGATTATATTTGAATATGGTTTTTGACAAATGATTGCGCAAACAAAGGGGTATAATCTAAATTTTTGGACTTTTTTTTCTTTTTTGCTAAATTAATCTCATTCTAATTTGATGACAAATTCTTATGTCAAATTCAAAAAATAAGATGGAAAAACCAAATTTACTAAGAAATCAAACTTACTAAGAAGTCAAGCAATAAAGAGAATCGATTTGAGAATAAATTATGAAATTTAAGTACAATTTATTCATGTTGACGTTACAAACTTCAAACTTTTTTTTTTTTTGAACAATGTTAATTTTTTTCACTGGTGTTTAAATTTCATAGTATGAGACTCACAAATAAGATCCACTTCATATTAATTATGGAGTTTAACACTACTAATTCTCCAGGTATTTAGCACTGATACCATTTAAATTTGTCACATTTTAGCAACTTTCCCCTAAACTTTTAACTTTGACGATTTGCCTTCTTAACTTGCTAAATTGTTACAATTTACACTCTTTAAATTAATTTTCTATCAAATTAGTTATGAAAAACCTACATACACCTCATGTAAAAGACATAAAAACTCATTTCCAACAAAAAGTTTTCAAATCTTTTATTTAGTGTAAAATTAACTAAATATGGTACATTTTAACAATTTAATAAGATTAGGGGACAAATTGTTAAAGTTAAAAGTTTGGAGGACAAGTTGTCAAAAGGTAAAGTTGAGGGGGCATTAGTGCTAAATATCCCTAATTCCCCTAATTATTATTTTTTTTTTCTAAATTGTGGTATTTATAATTGCGTATAAAAAATAAAAATACATTTATGAATTACAATGACATGTAACAAGAAAAAAAAAACTTATTTATAAATTCAAATTAAATTTTCAGAATCATCAAAAGTAGACTCTCTCTCTCTCTCTCTCTCTCTCTATATCCCTCTCTCTCTCTTTTTGGACAGATGAGAAGAAATCACTGGTCTCAATGAAGCTAGAACATTTAAATTAGACTGGTATCCTCCTGGTTGATCCACGGTAAACTAGTCTCTGATCAAGCCTTTAGAGCCACGTTTAATCTTATCACAATCAAAATAGCAGAAGCATGCAAATCCGATTTGATTATAGTAGCAAGCACCAAGTATTGCATGTGCTTCCCACTCTACGCATTTTTTATGACACTTGGCGCTACTAGAACACGGGCCAGAACTTGTCGTGCTTCGCTTGCGGCACATCTCTGCTCACATATGTAGAAAAAAGGCACTATATGTATATATGTATATATATTTTATGTGTTTGCTCGTATAGTGTAAGAATAAATTCACATCTACTTGTCTCTAATGTTAAAGTTTTGGATTCAAATCTACCATTATTAGTTCAAAATAAATAAAAAGAATGGTTATTTTTATCCATAATATATTAAGCTGTGGAGTCTAATTAGTATTTTACGGAGAAAAAAAATACAGAGACGACATGTGTGTCGACTTTATTGGGAAGGGACAGCTCTCTCCCCTCCCAGGGAATCTTTCCCTGAAAGGTTTACAGTATTTGTAAGTTATTTCATTAATGGTATTTTGGGAATTTCACTTGTGATTCGAATGTCTTAGTTTTCCTTTATAAATAAGGGGTGTCGTTATTGGAAATTCATTCTTAGAGAGGTTAGAGAAAATTGTAGATCAAGACTGTGAGAATGTGAAATTCTCTTGTGAACTTCATCATATGAATTATTACATCGGCTGAAACATGACGTTGTCTTACATTGAGGTGAACCCGTATAAAAACTTATGTAATATGTGATTGTTTAATTTCTTCTGTGATTGTAGCACTCCCGGTGAAATAAAATTATGGTACTAATTCTTAACAAATATTTCATTTGAATTTTGAGATCATTATTGTTTTATTTTCTAAATTTCAAAAATTTTTAGTTTATCTTTATAAATTTTGAATGAGTCTCCCTTAACCTTTTATATTAGAATTTCTGTTTTACAAATATATGGAAATAGGGAAGTTTAGCATGGTCATATGATCTTTTTCCGTTTGTTTGTTTGCTTCTTTTTTTTCCCCACAAAAATCCTAATTAAAGAGGTCTAATGAGACTAATTCATCTCTTTTTTGTTTTTAACCAAAATTTTAATAGAATGAAATAAATGAGACTAATTTAAAATTCATGTGGTGAAATGATAATGTCTTTTAAATTCGAGAGTACAGTTAAGATTGAACCTAAAATGAAAAAGAAAAGAAAATATAGATACTATAAAATATATATACAATGCCGTCCACGCCACCATCCTTTACAAATTCTTGTTTCTTCTAATTTTAGAAGTTCCTAACTTTATAGTTATGTGTGTTGGTTTGACAAATATTGAAAGCTTTTGAGGTTAGGAATTTTAATAATTTATTCTTTTGTTTATTCTTAGTTACTTAAAATTGGATTTTAATTCTTTTATCTTATTAATTATTTAAAATTGGTTAATTAGATTAGTTTTTTTTTTTAAGTTTATCAATTCTATTAGATTTTTTTTTTAAAAGGTAAGTTAGGAGTTTATAAGTTATCAAAAATGTGAATTTATTAATTTTAATTCATTAAGTAGGTTAGGGGTTTTAAAATTTTAAAGCTAACATAAATTTTCAACATGATTGCCACATGCATTTGATCTTGAATTTTAGAGGAGTTCCACACACACACACACACACAAAAAAAAAAAAAAAACCCCAAAGTTCATATGTCTACTCAGTTGAAAGAAAATTTGGCGATCTTCATATTACCTATAAAAGTGATGTTCATGGTTTAAGAATGTTTTAAAGTTCTTGAGATTGGGTTTAGGGTTCTTGTTTCATCTCATAAGTTTCTTCAAGAACTATGACTCAGACATTGCTAGTGGTTTCTTTGATGGGTTTCTTTATTCTTGTGATGTGTTTAGAAACTACATTCATCTTAAATATTCATATGTAATAAATAGAATGCAATATGCGTTTGGATGTTTTCTTCTTATATTGTATTCAAATGTACTGTGTATTTGAGTTATTTATGAGAGAGAAAGAGTATGTGATGTGATTGTCAAAAATAGATGAAAAATAAAGAGTATGTGAGAATGTGATGCGATTGATTAAAATAGATAGAAAAAGTTAATGATAAATAGTAATTATATTTAGTTTACTATCTCAATGTATTTAAATTTGAATAGAATCTATATTAATTACTCAAACACACATTATATTACATTTAGATGTAATGTAAAATGTAGTGTGTTTTCAAACACGCACTTGGTCTTGGGTATTATTATAGATTATAGTTTGGAATTTCTTCTCGACCTTATCGGCCAAATTGTTTTGAGATGCCTTTCGGGTTAGTTCACTATTTCTTTTTATTTCGTAATTAAGTTAAGTGGGGGCTAGTGTTGCATGAAGGTTTCTGTGAGTGCAAATATTGTTTGGATGTGCTATTAAGGTAAGTTAAGCTTGGGCTTATTCCATAGGGATGAAAAGTAAATTAAAAATTTTGCTTGAGAAAATATAGTTAAAAAAACTTTTTAAATAGTATCAAAAACAGTATTAAAACGGTGATACAAACATATTATTATATCCTCATCTTGCCGTGAAAGTTGATTAAAGATGGAAATCTTTTTATGAGTGAATGTGTGCAAATGTTTTGAAATTAAAGGATTAGAATATATTTACCCAAGAATTGGTAAGGAGGAGAATGAAAGAAGAAATGAGAACAAACGTTGAAATGAAACCACCAAAAGACTTTTTTGCCATTTTTTTGTTGCTTAGTTTAGCCAAAAAAAAAAAAGATGGAAATGACTCGGGCTTGTTAAGAGCAAATTATACTCAGAATATAGAACTTTGGCTTTACATCTTAAGTATTGTGTTTATTTCCCGCAATAAGAATAATAATCAGTTAATATAATGAATTTCCTCTGTGATATTTTCTTTTTGTTAGTTTTTTTTTAAAAGGCATTTTGTTAAGCATTTAGAGTAATAATTTGATTACAATTATGTAGTACGAAATTCCTCTTAGAAAACACTTTTAATCAAAAGGGACGAGTATGTGCATGTTATAAAATACTGCAATTTAACTCTAGCAAATAAACAAAATTAAAAACAGCTATTTATAAAAGAGCCAAACTACAAGGATCTTTTTTTTTTTTTTTTTTTTTTTTTTTTCATGCATATATGTGACTAGATGAAAATTGTAATATACATCTTCCAAAACTACCACGCTCATAACTTGGATAAACATTTAACAACATGAAAATTTGATCCGGAAATCCAATTCTCCATTGATGATTTTGAACTATAAACTACAAAGATTGTAAGAAAAAAAAAAAACTTAAATTCTCTCTGAACTATGTTATTAATGTTAATATGGCCCATAAACTATGAAATGGACTTGTTGTATCCCATGAACTTTAACATTACTACAAAAAATAAGACTTTTAGTTACAACAAAAATTGTAATTAAAAATACATTTTGTTGTGACTAAAATTTAGTGGCAACAAAATTTTGAGCTAAATAACATATTTGTAGTAAAATAATATATATTTACAAAATAAATTTTAAGGTAAATTTATTGCTAAAATGCTTTGTAGGGAAAATTAAGCTGGATGGCTATTTTGGTCACTCAATCTAATAGATGGTCGAATTTTTTTTATTTAGCAAAATGATTGTTTACCTCTTTTTTTTTTTTTTTTTTTTTCCAAGATTTAGTTAATTGGTGATTGATTTGAAAATTAGTGATTTACATTATGGTCAGTTAATGATTAACTACGGTCAATCATTGATTTACTAAATATTATGCGGTTAGTCATTAATTGACCATCTAAGAAAATTAATTGACCATTAAAAAAAGGAGGTCTTTTAACTAATTTTTAAAACTTTCGGTCATTTATAAAAGAACTCCTTAAAGAAAAGGCTATTTTACCTCTAAATCCCTAATAAATTATTATTCTTAAATATGTTATTTATCTAAAACATTGAAAAATATGTTATTTACCTTTTTAATTTTTGAAAATATGATACCTATATTTCCTATATTTTCCTATCTTGATTTTAATTATTTATGGTGGTTTCAGGGATAGCACATTGGTAATATCACGTCTAATTTTATTACAAATTTTATTACAAATGGTAGAGTTGGAATGCTCTGCCCCAAAGTTTTTTAAAGAACTTCTATCAATAATGAAAGGTTAATTTTTAAGCGATTTTGGAAGTGAACTCAAGAATTAAGGTGTTTTTATTTATTTATTTATTTTGTGGGTAGGAAAGGCCCAACAATTCAAAATTAAGTTGTCAATAGGACAATTCAATTATTATTACATTGACTACTGATGTTGAATTGATTCTGTATATAATATCTTGTTTTTTCGGATTTTTTTTTTTTTTTGCTGAATTAATCTATTCTAATTTGATTACACTCTATTAGTCACGACCCTGGCCTTACTGACAATTTGCTTATCCCAAATCCAAAAAAGAAGTCAGAAAATGCTGAGACAAAGTTACTAAGAAAGACAAGCAATAAAGGGAATTGATTTGAGAAATAAATTATGAAATTTAACTACGTACAAATATATGTTTATGTCACAAACTTCAAACTTTTTTTTTTTATTTTTATTTTTTATCAATGCTAAAAAATATCGCTTCAATTACACAACATGAAACTCATAAATAAGATCCATTCTCTACTAAATATGGTGCATAACACCTCTAATTCCCCTAATCATTTTTCATTGCGGTATTTTTTTTTTTTTGAAGCATTCATTGTGGTATTTTTTGATTAACTGAATCATCAAAAGTTGACATAGTACTCTTTTTATTTTATTTTAATTTTTTGGAATGATAAAGAAGAATTCACTGGTCTCGATGAAGTAGAACATTTAAATTAGATTGGTATCCTCCTGGTTGGTCCATAGTAAACTAGTCTCTGATCAGGCCTTTAGAGTGATGTTTGATCTTATCACAATCAAAGTAGCAGAAGCAAGCAAGTCCAATGTGATTAAAGTGGCAAACACCAAGTATTGCATTTACTTCCCACTTTATACATTTTTTGTGGCACTTGGCGCTACTAGCACACGGACCAGACCACGTCGTGCTTCGCTTTTGGCATATCTATGTTCACACACACACACACACGCGCACACACATATATACACACACATGTAGAGATGAATCAACAGTCTAAGAATAAATTCACATCCAGTTATTGTTTCTAATTTTGAAATTTTGAATTCAAATTCTCCTCTTAGAAAAAAAAAATCTGCATTGTTAGTTCAAATTAAATTAAGAAAATGATTATTTTCATCTATGTTATTTATATAAATTATAATATATATTATATATTAAGATGATTATATATGTTATATAACTACAATATCGACTGAGCCAATCTTCCACGGTGGTATGTACTTGGTTTTTTTCTTTTTTAAAATAATAAATAACATGAAAGTTATTTCAAAACAGAAATTGTCTTCAAGTGTTTTGAAAAAATTGTTGTATACATTTTGAAAATGTTTCAGTATGTTTCAATAGGACATAGAAAAATATTATACTAATAAGGTTTCAACAACAAAAGGAGTTGTCGTCTGGCAATAAGGTTTTAAATTAAACCTTACGGATATACATTAAACCAAAAATATCATTCTATCTATCATGTATACAATTTTTCAGTATTTTTCAATAGGTTTTAGATGCCCTATCTCTTTTAGATCACAATGATTATTTTCGTCATTTATATATGAAATAGAAACTGATCGTTTTTATTTTATTCCTTAAATTTTAACCCCAGTCCCCACACATGGCCTTTATGTTATTATCATAAAATGATATTTCTTTTGTTATTACTTTTCAAAAATTGTAAAGGAAATATTTTCAAAAGTTTGTTCTAACATCAATTCTTCTAAAAGTTTGATACACCGGTTAGAAATGAAATTTTTAGGTTGGAATTGGTTGAATTTTTAAAAACTATTTATAATTTTTGTTGACTTTTTAGAAAATAAGAAAAATTGGGATAAAAATTTTAGATCCGGACCTGATGTCCAAACACACCCTTAGAAATGATGTTTTTTCTTCTTCTTTTTTTTTTTAAATTAAAAAACTTGCATAAACTTTGATGATATATAAGAGCTATATATAGACTATAGGAATTTGCATAATTTCTTCATTTAGTCCCTAAATTATATAGGCTCTGCCATTTGGATCTCGAAACTTTAAATTAATCCTTTAACTCTTGATTTTTCACAATATTTTTTTTAAACACATTAATGCCAGATTTTGAAAATTAATGTATATAATCATGTGTTATTTTTGCGCTAAAATGAAATTTCACAAAAATATTAACACTGTGTAAAATATCCTCCTTATTCTTATTAAATACTCAAAAATATTTACATTGTGTAATATAATAATTTGTTCAAAATTTTGAGTTATTATGCGGTAGGGATGCAATTATCTCTATTAAATTTTAGAAATCATTCGTCAATTTTTTTAGAGATCAAAATTACCAAAATAAAAGTTCAAGGACTAATTTATTAGAAATTATATTTTCAAATACAAAAGTGATAAAAATTTCATACTTAAGGGACTGATCGGACAAATTATTCATGGGAATATTTTGAAAGGACTTCTAGTAGAATGCTAGAATGCTAGTGTTAACCACATATGCTTAATAATAAACGAATAACATTTCGTATATAGGAAAAAGAAGGGAGATACGAGTAAATAACATTTTTACGAAAATGATTGAAATGAACATAAAGTTTTAAAAATAATTGGAATAAATTATCAGGTAAAAAATTCATTTATTTCTTGTAAATATATAATTTACCTAATAAATTTATTGCTGATCTAGTAAATTTTCTACTTATTCAGTAAATTTATTATTTTTTAAAATATTTGAAAACATTGTTTTTACTTTAGTTATTTCCATAAAAATGGTATTTACTAGACTTTCTCAAAAAGGAGTATCTACCAAACTTGCTTAATTTGAAATTGCAAATGGCAACTTTAAAAAATAGCGATAGCTTGAGCCTTTTCTTAGCTGTTTGGATTATAAATTTAAAAAGTAAATTTGAGTATTAAATCAAAATTTTTGTTAGAGAAAATAATATTATAGAAAACTTTTTAAGTAGTTCTAAAATATAGTGTCAAAACGGTCATATAAACGGGCTACTAGTATGCAATATCATGTTGACGTGAAAAGTTGGTTGTTTTCACGGAGCTTGACCTTTCTATGAGCGAATGTGCTCAAATATTTGGAAATTAATAAAAGATTAGCATATACTTTCGCAAAGAATTGGTAAGGAGAAGAAGGAAAGAAGATATGAGAACTAGTGTTGAAATTAAACCACCAAACGACTTTGCCTTTTTTTGCTGCTTAGCTTAGCCAAAAAAAGATGGAAATGGCTCAGGCTTATTAAGAACAAATTATAATTATAGAATATAGAGCTTAATTTGGCTTTACCTCTTTAGTATCGTGTAACTCCGGACAATAACAATAACAATTAGTTAACATAATCAATTTCTTCTTTCATATTTTCTTTTTGTTTTTTGTCTTTTGTTTTTTGTTTTTTGATTTTTGTTTTTTGAAAAAGGCGTTTAGTTAAGCATTTAGAGTTATCATTAGATTACAATTATGTAGTAATATACTAAATGCCTCTTAGAAAACACTTTTAAAGCGCTATCCTTAAAATTCGTTAATCAAACGGATCGATGAGAATATGTGCATGTTATAAAATACTACAATTTAAGCTCTAACAAATTAAGAAAAAATGGAAAACAGCAATTTACAAAATAGTTAAACTACAAGGATCTTTTTTTTTTTTTAATTTTAAATTTTCTCATGCATATATGTGACTAGATCAATATTGTAATGTACAATATCTTCCAAAATTACCACGCGCATAACTTGGATAAGCTTAAAACAACAATAAAATTTCTGGAAATAAACTTCCCCATTTATGATTTCAAACTATATACTATACAAAGAATCTTATATTTATGTGAAGTGAATATGTAATACATGTCTCCTAAATCCTGCCCATAATTTACATATTTTTCCTCCTCACTAATTACAAGCAGGTTGCCAAGTCTTCCAGATTTTCAATCAAAATTGCCTTCAAGAGCACTCGAAATCGCGGGGATAAGAGCACAACAAACATGCTTTTCGAAAGGCTGTTTTCAAAATTTTCTTTTTTCATCCACTAAGGCGAGAAGTGAGATCGATGAAGACGTCTTCTTTGCATGGAATTGTTAGACCGCCCATGGGATGGCTATATCCATATTCTTCCACAGCTTGACTAAGCAAAACTTGGAACTCTTGATGGTTCAAATACGAGACCGGAATCACGAAACGTTTCTTCTCACTCTCGCCAACATAAACCGCGCAGTAGCCCTTTGGAACATCTCTAGAAGACCTTCGCAAGAATTGCTTAGCATGAACGACGCGGGGTACGCGAATGGCCATGATTGATACTTTGGAGAAAGTTTTACTAAAAGAAAATGTTCAACACAAAGCTTGTTCTTATGAAAGGCTGATTTTTTGCGAAAGGCTGATGACTAACTTGGAATTATAATATGTGTGTATATATAGATCAATGATATATATGCATAATGGATTGTGGGGTATATATATACACAAATATATCTATATATTAACCCTCCAATTTTTAAATGGTGAGTGGAAATTAGGAATTAGGGAGGGGCCTAGTTTGTGACATAAAGGGTAAAGGACCACATGGAGATGTCTTTGGTCCAACTCATCAATAGAAATTTGATTGAAGGTGTCATTCAAAGTTAAAGACAAAAATAAAGTTGCCCAATCTCTTGTGGAAAGTAGCTATAAAAGGACCCACTTTTTGTTGTACAAGAAGTTCAAAGTTGTGAAAATGGCCTTTCTTTATTGATAAAAGCTAAAGATATCTAGTCATTGTTCGACCAACTTGCATAAAAATCTCAGTGGAATTAGTGGGGGAGCCATGTCATTCCGCATCAGCAAAAAGATGACCAAATTTTTTTTTTAAAAAAAGTAGGATCCATTGAACATGGTTATAATTTGTGATTCGGGAGGTTAATTTATAGAAAGATTGTGTAATTAACGTTCATAAACAAAATGAAAATTACGTCGGCAATCATGTTATTATCACTATTAGACAATACTGAGGAGATTTGAGGTTGGTTTTGAACTGACGTTAAAAGGTTATGTCCTGAAACTATCGTTGTTTATGGAGATTTCTTTATAATAGTGTTAGTTTCTTCTTCTCCTTCTTCTTCTTCTTCTTCTTCTTCTTATTCTTTTTTTTTTTTTTTTAATTGCACTATATGTAACATCTTGCAATGATGAACTCTTTAGCCTCTTAATTTGGCCATTTCAATTAAAAGTTACGTTCTGGTTCTTAGAAAGACACAAAAACACACACACACACACACACACACACACACACACACACACATTTTCACACGTAAATAATAAGATGAGATGGCTAATATTAAAGAAGGTAATTAAGGACATTTTGACTAGATTGATACCATCAAATGTGATGGTCTAGCAGTAATAGATTATCATGGTGGGTCATTGGTCAAAAGTGCTACATGTCTTTTTTAGGATCTTAAATATGAAAACTTGTTTCCTACCTGTCTAGTACTCAACAGAGAGTGCCTAGGATCATGCCTTTATGTATTATCATCGTTAACGCATTTGATGGGGCTGTGGTGACGAGCTTCTTGCCGAGGGATAGGGTCTACCCGTAGAACCTTTAGTGAACATTATTATCAGCATCTGTGGAGTCTCTTTAATAATATTAAGGAGGAATAAGATAACACTGGTCACTTTATTTCCAGTCTTTTCTATATATATTTTATTCAGTGGGAGTGTCGCTCCTTAATTTTCCTTTCGGTGTGTAGATATAAAGATTGAGATTGAGACAACAAAATATTAAAGGGGTTTTATGTTCTGTAAATAATCACTTCCAAAGGATATATATTTGAGCTTGTGCAGGTTATAAGCTGGAGTCATAGTATTGGTTGGTTTCGGAGCGCGTATGCATGTCATATATATATCTCACATGGCTTGTCTCCCAACGTATATATAATAATGATAGGATGTGGTGCAAACTTTCCGTACATTGTAGTTGCATATCATAAGAACAGAAGTTGGTAAATATATATATATATATATGTGTGTGTGTGTGTGTGCGCGTGCGTACGTATATATAATTATCGTACAGCTATGCTGTACAATATCTTGTGAAATATTGCTTTTTCTCACTGCTGTAATGTTGAGCTCATCACATATCACATGCATGTGTGGTGGGCGCTACTGTCGCACATCATTATTAAGATTCATCCTTCTTATTAGAGATCACTAATTGTAATTTTATAATTTAAATCCAACGATACTTATAACGTGACATAATAATTTAGTTTAAAGAAATCTCTCATGAAATTCAACTCAATTTCTATTGTAGACCGTTTGATTCAAATCCTAAAAATACGATTAGTTATCTTACTAAATCTTAAAATGAGGGCAGCACTTCACCATAAATCTGTATTGATATAGAAACATTTGCATGGTTCATCATTACCAATGATTTTTAAACTGATAATTATCTTGTCTGCGTGTACAGGTGGTTAGAATTTAGAAATTGCTGTCATTTAAGACCATATTGGAAGCGGTGGATCTAAGTTCCTTTAAGATACTTGTAGATGTAATAGTTTAGGTTAAAGTATTCTCACACGAAATTCAACCCAATTCTATAATAGATCGTCTAATTCAAATCCTAAAAACACGATTAGTTAAGTTACTAAATCTTATGGTGATGTCAGTACTTTATCGTAAATCTATACTAATATAGAAACATTTGCACGGTTCACCGTTATCAATGACTTTTAAATGATAATTATGTTGTCTGCTTTATGCTGCTGGTTAGAAAAATACTTTCATTTAAGACCATATTGGTAGCTGTGGATGTAATAAGTTCCTTTAATAAGATCATCACCTAGGTATCTAGCTAGCCAACCACTCACCGTACATAATCCGTACTATAATTATTTGTTGTTGAAGTCCGTACGTACGTCAACTAGAATATTCTAATTACAAGGTCAATATATATAGCACCCCATGTGAGGATGCTTTGTAACAACATTACAAAAACCAACCACAACACAGTTTATGAAGAATGAAAGATCGAACTAGTACTAAAAACATGAAAATGATATTCTAGATCTCTACCATATCACTTACTGTCTTAGAAGAGAAAACTTAATTCTATTGAACTATAGGAAATTTCTTAGAGAGTTAGCGAGCAAGTAATCAAATCTTTTTTTTTTTTGAGACACTCATTTTATTAAATTTTTAAGAGAAAAACCAAAATTTAAGCTTTCGTTTGGCGCTCAGGTCCAAAATTAAATTTTTAATCTTAATTTTAATCTTTTTTTTGAAAAGTCAATAAAAATTACAACTAATTTTTAAAAAGTAAACCAACTTTAATCTAAAAGTTTCATTCCAAACTCGTACACCAAACGTAAATTAAATCTGACACCTAAACTCTGAAACCGTCTTCTCACTATATCCAATAGGCTTTATATATTACGTATCAATCTCGTTTTCTGTTAATTATTAGAGTAAATCCTTCATTCATCTCTTACTTGATTTGTCCAATTATTAACAACAATCATATTCTATATCAGTCTAATTGAAATAGACATTGAGCTTATCTTTAGATGTGTCGGTTCAATGACACAAAGTTGTCGAACTTATTAATTACATGATGGAACTGATACGAAAGGGGTCTCAAAAGTACTGCGCATGCATCTTCGGCCATTTCCTCGATATATATTTATTTAAATATAGGTGCTGATAGTGATGACTCCTTTTTGTGGACCTAATTTCGACTTAAATATGCATGGTCCAAGTATTTATAATTGGAAAGAGTCAATTTGCTTCAAAAGAGGCCACTGGATCAAATTATTTAAACTTATCCTTTCTTCCATAATGGAAATGAATTCAACTAAGACCTGTTAGACAGTGACGAAGCCACAATTTTTTTATTAGAAGAGGTTAATAATTATACAATGGATAATTAAGAATCTGTTTGGTAAATAAATTTGAGTTGGAAATTTTAAGTTTTAATAGTAATTTTTATTGATTTTTCAGAAAAAATAAAAAAAATTTTCAGAAAAAAATAAATTTTTTTTAAAAAAAAGATAAAAATTAAGATGAAAATTTTAGTTTAAGATTGAATGTCAAACGGATCCAAACAATTATTATGATTAAAATGAAATTTTTTTCAAAGTTGTCCTTCATTGGCTACGTGTATGGCCAGAGATGAATGTGTGACTAGACTTTCTCTTATTTCGATAAAGTTGATGATGATTTTTAGGAAATCAAAGCTTTGAAACAGATGATAAATCCATCGATAATTGTTCACTTGTTAAAAATAAAAAAAATAAAAATTTTCGTTTCCGATTCTTGAAAAAAAAGATGACAGGTCTAGATAATTCAAGAAGAAAAGTTAAACAGAAATCTTGATAATAAAAGAATTCTTCTTATAATTGCTTAGAGTTAGTATTGGAAATTAAAGGACTTTATGTTAAGAAAATCTTATTGATTTCTCTTTAGTTTCTCTTTTTTGGTTCTCTTTTCTTTCGCTTGCTTTTCTTTTTCAATGTTAGGCTTTTTATACTTTTTGATAGTAAGATTATCCTTCTTTTTTTTTTTTTTAATTCATTAATTACTTTACTTATTCAAAAAAAATTCAACCAATGTCTGCTACTTTAAAAAGAAGAAGAAGAAAGTTTCACAATCGTACAAGAGTTTACTATAAAAAAATTAGTCACTACCGTGGAGGAGTTTACTACTTTAAAAAAATTTCACAAACATTAAACTACTTTAAAAAATTATAATCCGTTTGGTGAATGAGTTTGAGTTGAAAATTTTAAATTTTAATAGTAATTTTTGTTGACTTTTTAGAAAAGATAAAAAACTTTTTCATAAAAAGACAGACTTTTTCAGAAAAAAAATAAAAATTGATATGAAAATTTTGATTTGAAATGGATCACTAAACGAGGCCTAATCACATCAAGGAAAACGCACATCACTCTCTCTTTTGTATTTTGTATTTTGTAAATTTTTTTTTGGGATTTTTTTTTAGATAAATGTTGAAATTAGCACATCACTTTTGCGGAAGCGGATAGAATAATTCCAAACTGAGAATAACTAAGTTTTTCCTTTTATTTTGAGTTAAACAATCATATGCCATGCATTCAAACTTATAATAATGACAAACTAATTATATGTGGTTGGTTTATCTCAAATTAATTTTGTTGTTAAATTTATTATATGGTCCAAAGCTGAGTTTGTTGTGTTTAATAATTGGAAATTTCTCCATTTCACATGCATGAATTTATCTTTTGTTTGAAAATGAATGAGAACTCATATATGTGTAAGCATCATGATAAATTCCTTGTGATTGGAATTTTGTTTAGGGCTGACTTTTTTGACAATTTTTTCCTTGTTGCACCAATAATTGATGTAGTTTGAGATTTCCTTACTTTTATGCATAGGTTTTTATGCAATCTAGAGATAGATCCTTATCTTTTTGTGTAAGAATAATAAGCAAGGTTTTTAATTTAATTTTATTGATTTTTTTTTTTAATTTGGGAAGTTTTTGTTAGATTTGGATTTTGAAACCAGCAAAGATATTAAGCGAAGAAGAACATGGGTTCTGGCTGAATAGAATTTCGAAAACTACTGGAGTTTCCCAATTTCTGTCTCTGTCTGGCTGGCCGGGCTCATCAAGTCTATCGGAGCTGGCCAAAGTTACATTCCCCCATTTTTCCATCCTTGATCGTTCTCGTCACATTTGGTCAAACCGTGGATGTCTTGTTTTTCATCTGGTCATTAATAAGTAGTCACCTTAACCATGGTCAAGTGTTTCTTTATTATAAATCTGAATCGATAATGGAAAGTTTGTATCTTTTGTTGCTTTCTGGATTTTGTTCATGTGCCCCCTTATTTCTATTCCATTTCATGACTCTCCATCAAAGTGATAGACAATTTAATTAACATGACTTTTTCATTGATGTGATTTCTTTACAGTGAGTTATGCGATCATCAATTGCACGGGTTACCAAACTCGAGACTCGAGTTTATTTGTGTTATATTTTTTTAATTCTCAATTGCTGTGTGTTTAGTATATATAGTTTGTATCAATATGAAATTGTCAGAATTATGAATATCTTGAAAAAAGTTGTACTTTTGGATTGTTAATGAATTTTTGATGAATCATAACTTTTCAATAAGTCTCCGGATTAAAGTCGTGTATTATCTACTCTTGAAGTTTAAATCGTCAATCTGGGTTTAATTAAACTTGTTTATTTTGACTAATCCCTTTTAGTCACAGACCCTGGTTTTACGTCGTGATATAGGATGATTTTAGAAATAGGCCTTTTGGGATACTAAAGCTAAGGGATTGGGTTTTCAAAGGTATTTCTATCCCACCGGCCCATTCTTAACGAACGGGTCAAGAATGAATAGGCCTACTTAGTCTTCTATGAAGGATTCTCCAAGAGAAAGAGAAAATTACACAGAGAATAGAACCTCCTTATAATTTCGCCTATTCTAATATTAAAGTTGATAATTTTAGTGTTACTAAATTTATGAAATTTTTGCATATAACCCTTCCCCCAATGTGCACGAATAGGGCCCATTAATCGAAATAGGCATATAACGAGAGGCCTTGTATAAATATTGGCATCAACACAAAGCAAATGGGCGCCCTGCCAAATCATCCGTCTTCATCTAGATTCCCCTTTAAGAGCCAAACTCTGCCAATAGTATACAAAAGTTATTATTATTATTATTATTATTATTTTTTTTTTTTTTGGAATAAAAGTGCAGGGAGGGGTTACGTTAAGATCAGCAGTAACTATATTGCTGTCCATGACCAAAGGGGTCACCATTTTTTGAACCGATAGTCTGAGAAAAGTATCAAATGCTTCATGAGATTACATATCTACAAAACCACTTTAAGTAATTGGGCAAATATCAGGCTGACACATTAGTGATAACCTAATTGCAGATTTTTCTTTACTTTAACCTTCTCTTATTTGTATTTGCTTGTTTATTTATTTATTTTTTAATTTTATTTGCAAATTTCGAATCTAACAATTTATAATAAAAATAAATAAATAAAAGAAAATAAAAGAAAATGGGTGTCAGCCATTATAATCTTAAATGGACATTTTCTGTCTTTATTTTTTTTTTTCCCTTTCCGAGTGCAAATCCGTTTCCCTTATGCTAAAATTTTATATGTGGTCCAACTATAAACATATCTTTAAAAACTAATTAATGTACCACACTATTTTTTTTTTCTCTTTCGGATTAGCTTACTTTGATGATGATTTTTAGTTAACATGACTTTAAGTGTAACGTACAGAATACTAGAGCCTTTTCTAATTTAGCCTTTCCTTTTCGCTTCAATATAGTATGAATAAGTACTAAATTTAACTTTAGGATCTACTATAGGGTGGAAATATAGTTTGCTATGCCATCCTCACCACACCGATATTATTCTCATTCTCACTAATTAGTAAGAGCAATATAGGGCAGATGGATCAGGTAATTAAATCTGCTAGCTATATATTTTTGGTTATGGTCGTATCTATCCTATTTTTTCAGAGAAATAGGTGAGTAATTATTTGAATGGACATACATAATAACTTTTGTTCATAGATTCAATGATGAATCCTTTTTCTCATTAAAAAAATTGGAAAAATTAGGTAAATTAGGCAGTTTTTAAGTAGATGGCTGAAATTTTTTTGATTTAGAAAAATAACTTTTAATCAATTATTCTCAGTAATTGACTATACTTGATCAGTAAGGTCAATTAGTGAAAAATTCATATTAATATTACTCAATTAATCAATCAGTTAATATCAATAATTGTTCTTAGAAAAAAAGGGTCTTTTTTTTTTTAATTTGCAAATTTTTGATAATTTATTTAAAAACTTCTTAAAAAAATGTCATCTATCCACATATTCCTATAAAATATGGTGAATTAAAATGTGCCATGAATCGATAAAATACATCTTGTGTATGTGTGTTTGTATCACGCTTCTTTTACTTGGTTTTGTAGATCTCTTTCTTTTGCCTCAAAACCTTGACCCACGATTTTTTTTTTCTTTTTCTTTGATATACTTACATCTTTTGCCGTACTAGTGTTAAATTTAAACTTATGAGTCCTACTCTTAACACGTGAGTGCGTTTAATTCTATTTTACTTCATTTTTTTGTTTGATTTTTTTTTTCACACTTACTAAGTTGGACAAGTCAAGTTAATTTTACATAATTTCATGTTTCAAAACACTAATTTTTATGACTTGTGAAATCATCATATTCGATTCACGTCTATGATCGGTATAAAATTTTGAACATGAATCCTAAAAACAGTCCCAAATTTTAATCAATTTTCACTTTTGTCCCTAAAATTGACTCAGTTCAATCTTATTTAACAAATTTAGTCCCTTTTGTTACATCCATAGTAAACACTAGATAGAATAGATCATGTGGTGCCCCTTGGTGCTATTTAGGTGGGAATAAAATGGATATTTCGACAGCTTAGAGCAAGGGTTTTGTACGATGTTCATGTTTTATTCTAGATATATATTTCGTCTGGTACTTTTCCTTCTAAGTGCATTTTATAGCATCTCACTCATAGAGCTCAAATCGCATTTACAACCCTTCAATAAATCCTACTGCCTACCATGCACGATTTAGGTGTTTTTATCAATCTAAGTGATAGAAGAATTAATTAACTTTGTCGCATCAAAATAGATCCATATTAGTTTTTATAAGTTTGAAGACCATTTTTGAGATGAAACCTTAATTTTTTTGTTTGGTTGGTAAGTTCAAACTTACCATTTCAAAATTTTTTTTGTCTTTTTCCCAAAAAGTTTTTGTCTTTTTCCCAAAAAGTTTTTTGTCTTTTCTGAAAATTCAAAAAAAATTACTATTGAAACTTAAAAATTTCAACTCCAACTCATGCACCAAACGGACTTAAATTCATATCATTAGGAGTTCATTTCGATTTGTAATATAAGATGTGTATCACGAATATTTGAACAACTATATATTGAGTGATCATTGTTTAGTATGGTTGTTAAACCCATCCCTAATTATTATGTTAAATTCAAATTGAGAAAAGATTAATTGGCGCAATTAATTCCTGAACTTTTTTTACGAGTGACAGTTTGGTTTCCAGGATTTTCATTTTGACAATTAAGTCCCTAAATTCTTGATTTAATATCATTAATACTGATAACAGACATTAAAATTTCAGTGTAACAAGTCCATGTAATTTTGCACATGATCTAAGGATAATCAAGGAAACCAAAAATAGTATCTATTTTTGGCAAAATTAATATAGGAAGGAAATTAAAAGCAAAAAAAGAAAAAAGTGATCATATTGGCCCCTTTATTTGTAAGAGCTCACTCCAACGATTGGAACGAGTTCCTTAGTGCCATGGGAGAGAGCAATGTCAAATTTGAGCCATTGGGGACTTTTATTCCACAACAAGCGGCTCTCTGGTGGAATTAGATTGTTGGCTGAATTGTATGAGGAGGTATGACTGCCCAAATCTAGCGGAGGGGAAGAAGAAACGAAGACGATCAACTTATTATTGTCCGTTTTTACTATTGCATCCGTTGAGATTCCAGGGTTGAGGCAGCCATAGTATTGGTTAGGTCGTCGTGTAGATCTTCAACAAGACTCTAGGGTTACTGGCACAGGTAGTAGGCCATGTCATTGAAGATGAAGAAATCTAAGCTGGTTCTTGTGATTTAAGATCGATTTACCGATGATTTACTTTTTTGGAGTTATTTTAGCATAGTCCTACATCCTAACTGATGACATCCGCTTTAGACACATGCTTTTTCCCATCTAATTTTAGACAGAAGTTATCAATTTCACCAAATTTTCTACAAAATTTGGAGTTCATGGACTTAATTACTAAAATTAAAAGTTTTGAGATCAACTAGTCACTCATTTAAAATTTAATAATAAACTCTTTTTTCCAAATTACAACAATTCTACTTGATTATTTTGCCACATATTTATGATCCTCCTACCTTTCTTCATGATCCTTCCACTATTTTGTATCCCTAAATCAATAATACTTCCATTATTTAAATCCATGAAATCAGTTTTATTTTATTTTATTTTGGTAATGTATTTTTGTCTTTTTGCAGTGGCAGGTAATGATGAGGAGACAGTACTTTGTGAGCGTTTGAGCAAAACATGGACCAAGAAATGTTTGTCAACGGGAAACTGTAACAAGCAGTGCATGTATAGAGAGAAGGCCAAACACGGTGCATGTCACGGCTTTCCACCTACTCATTGCTATTGTTATTTCGATGTCTGCCCACAATCTGCGACTGGGACTAGGAGTCCTTAATTATCAATTCATCCCAATAATGTTTTGGCCCATAATAGATTAAGAAATACATATATATATATATATATATATATGTATTGTACATCTTTAAAATTCTCAAGAAATTGGATTATCGACCGGGCCATTTGTATTTTGTCCCTCAAATTTTAAAACTCCAAATTTTGCCTTTCGAGGTTTCATAATAGAGTTGCTACGGAATGTACTTTACAAAATTCGAGGTTCTCTCTCTTGATCATATAGAATCCCTTGATCATAATTTGTTACTTAGATCCGGGGGTTTTTTTTTTTAAAACGTTTTATTTGGTCGAAATTAAGTTGAAAAGCATGTTTGAATCTCGCTGAACTCTAAATTACGAATCTTGGTTATTTTATCCACCTTTGGGTGATTTGGAAAGCTAAGAAAGATGCTGTTTTTTATGATGAACGTTCTTTTGTTTATGCTGCTATGATTCACATTTTAAGTTGTCTCCATCAAGCCAATAGGAAGGACGAGGGTTACATGAAGGATTTTGTTTCTGATCTTGTTATTCTGAGGCGTCTTGGCATTCAAGGCAGACCCAATAGAGCTCCTAAATTAATTATCAAGACGACATGGCATCCTCCAATTCCTGACCGGATTAAATTTAATACAGACCGCGGTGTTGCAAACGATTCTATCATGGTCCGAGGGGACGTCGTAGCGTCTTCCACACTTATCATGGATTTTCCAAAGGCTGCTTTGAGCGTCCTCTTGGTCTTGTATGCGTTTGAAGCTGAATTATTGAGTTTTCCAAAAAGCTACGGCTGGGACTATCTTTGGATTGAGAGTGATTTTCAACTTATGTGATCAGTTTGCTTCATAATAGAAGTTAATTATATATGATGTGCCTTGGAGGTTTGAAGCTAGGTGGGTTCAACATGTTAAATTATTTGGCAACTATTTCTCATTGAGTGTCTCATATCTTTCGCATGGAAAATCATGTGGCGTATTCTCTAGCTTCCTTTGGAGTTCATCTCAATGATACCATTTGGTGGTTTAGTGTCCGTAATTCTGTTCGCCCTACATTACTCATAACAAGTTCGGTTTCTCGAATTATCGTTTTGTTGATAACCGACCTTCTAGGTAATTATATGCACTTCTTTTTCCTTTTGGTATTTTTTCCGATTTGGTTCTGACTAGAAAGTTGTTAACATGGCATAGTTGGCATTGCTAGCAAGGCTTGAGTTTAATTAGGCTCGGGTATTAGGACCAATTCCCAGTTGAGTTTTGTTTTGGTTTTGGTTTTTTATAATTTTTTTTTTCCCAGTAGTTTGGTTGATGCTTGTGTGCGTTCCTTTTCAGTTTTGAAAGAATCTTTTGCTAAAAAAGAAAACCCTAAAAGTCTTTAGGTTCCTCAAGCAAATCCAAGAGTCATTGGTCAAAAGGGGCATATAATTCTTCGACTACCAATTCAGTGAACTCTAAAGAATCAGACGAGTTGAGACCTCTGATACAATAATATCGTTGCTATGGCAAACATTAATTTGTCTCCTTCCGATGCCCTAAATGGTAGCCAATCTCTAGTTGGTATGACTGTCGCATTGGTTCGGGGAAGAATATATGTTTTGCAGCATCCAACCGGTTTCTCAAACTGCAATTGCTGAGTACAACATCGTATAGTGGTTACGTCACATGTAGATCAAAAGGAATTGAAGCTTTCACACCAGTACAATTCAAAAAGCAAACCCAAAAAGAATAATCTTGGGCGGATCCAGCAGATGAAGAATATGCCGAAGACAGAAGCGGAAAAGTGAGTAATGTTTAAGTCGTATAATTGTTGAAAAAGAGATGGAAATTGTTATTTCGTGCTCTTGAGAAAAATTATCAGAATTGGATATTTTAAAGAAGATGAGCCCCGAAAAGACATTTCATCTAATTTTTATCTTATGACTCATGCTAATGAGGGTTTTAAAATGAGAAAATCTTAAAATTTTTCTCTTTCGTGGTTTATTTTCTGTCATTTTCTTATTTTGCAAAGTTTTCTTTTGGTTATTTCCTTTATTGTTAGACTCTTCTTCTATTTTTTTAAATAAAATTTGCTTTTTTTAAAAAAATCAATGTCGTTATCTTGAGGGCTACTAATAACACGTTACTGTATTAACAACCTGAATAGGTATTATGTCATTGTAAAAACTTGCCATTCAGTTTCTAACACAATTCACTATTATAGAAGATATATATATATATATATATATATATAACACAATTCACTATTATAGAAGATATATATATATATATATATATGATTATCCTAACAATGTACAAGTTCATATAATGTCATTATCTTAGTGATTACTGGTCATTAATTAATAACGATCTGACTGAAAGGTATTATATATCTTTGCATGCATTGTCTTCTTATCACTTCACCAATGATATGTAACATTTTCACATCATTTAATTGATGATTTGGCGTGCACATAATATTGTGAATTAAAAATGTAAAAAAGGGAAAAAATCATATCGTGAAGAAATACAAAACGCAGAGAAAGAGAATCAACTTCATTTTCTATACCTTTCATTTCATGCATATATTTGAATGACAAAACTAACACAAAGGAAGTAATATTAAAAAAGAAGAAGAAGAAGAAGAAGAAGAAGAAGAAGAAGAAGAAGAAGAAGAAGTCAGTGTCTTCATATCATTTCATGCATATATGAAAAACCAAAACTAATACAATGGAGTTAACAACAATAATTAAAAAAAAAAAAAAAGATCATAACATCCATTTGAGAATAAAAACACCAGCAAGCATGAAATAGAAAAAAAAAAACTTGAAACATACCAAATCTAAAATTTATCCCCAATTTGTAGAGAGTTATATGATGGAGTTTCATCAAAAAAAGAAAAAAAAAAAAGTTATACGATGGAGATACCGTTCTATCACTGTTTTTGGACAGCTGATGGTGAGACCTCTATTTCGTACATGAATAAAATACCATCACGTTTCAATTAATTTTCAGCGTGTGTATCAAAAATCTTGATACAAGTACAGTATATAAAAAAGGATTTTTAAATCAGACAATTATTATAAATTAAAATTGTACAGAGAAAAGGAGAAAAATAATAATTATAATCATTTATGTAATCTTACAAAAAAAAAAAAAAAAATCAACTAAAAGGTAAAATTGATTCTTGACATTAAACAAATTTAAAATTTGATATATCTAAAGTAGTTAAAAGTTCTGCTATATTTCAACCCACTCCGATCCAATCTTGCTTTTTAGTATAATTTCTTGAAAAAAAAAAAAACAGTATTTTTGGAAATCTGGTATAATAAATAAATATAAAAATATATTATTATAAGTAAAAATAAATAAATTCTTTGAAAGTGCCAAAATTATATGTAACGGAAAGGGTTGTTACACGCGAAAATTGACAGTTTACCATGCACATGCATATATATAAAAAATGAAAGCTTTGTTTTGTTTCATCTATATATATATATATTTCACTCTCAGATTTCGAAATCTTCATTGCTTTTACGTTATTAAATTGTTTATAAATACATTCGCGGGCTGAGAATATTTCAACAAAATCAAAACTGAATCCATGGCTACTAAGTACACCATTAGACCTAAATCCTCTCAACTCATCAGTACTGCTTGTTCTGTTCCTTTTGGCCTTGACATTTTTGGCAAGAGTCCCAAACTAACTCGCCAACAAATGGGACATTTTCCACCAGAGAAGCTTCGATCCGGGATCCCCAAATGGCTTTCAAGCAGAAGAAACTCACATCGAGAGAACTCGTTCAGTTTTACCTCGGTGAAATCCGCAGGCTCAACCCGGTCCTCAAGGCCGTGATCGAGGTGAACCCCGACGGGCTTCGCCAAGCAGACACGGCGGACCGGCAGCGCAGGGAGCATGGGTGGTCCGGATTGGACGGTATTCCAGTTCTTCTGAAGGATATCATCGGGACAAAGGATATGTTGAACACAACTGCTGGATCATTCGCCTTGCTTGGCTCGGTTGTACGCCGGGATGTCGGCGTTGTCACCAAGTTGAGAGAAGCTGGGGCTATCATTTTGGGGAAAGCCAGCTTGTCCGAGTGGTCTAACTTTAGGTCGTTCAATGCACCCTCGGGCTGGAGTGCAAGAGGTGGCCAAGGAAAGGTTAGACGAGTATTTCCATATACATTTTGTTTTTACTTTTGACTTTTGTTTTTTGCTTTGCTTTATTTATCTATTCCACACACACAAAGCGTATGTTATATAACTAGATCACCAAAAAAAAAAAAAAAATTTTAGTCCTAACATTTTTATGGCACTTTTAGTCATAGCATTTTTGTGTGACTAAATATCACTTTTAATCACAAGATTATAACTTATATATATTTGTTCTCAAGTTTTTTTAGTTGTGATTAAAACTTTTAGCTACAAGGTTTTTAGTTACAACATGACAAACTTTTATCGTGACTAAAAACCTCATGACTAAAAGTATTAGCCACAACAAAAATTTGTGACCAGTTGCTTGTTAGTCACAAGATTGTGACTAAAAAAACATTTAGTCACAGAAATGTTGAGAATAAAGGTGTTATGTGAAAATGTTCTGACTATGAATTTATTATTATTATTTTGTAGTATATATATATATATATATAGGATAAATGATAATAAAGATGATCGATAAATATACTAAGACATTCTAGTTATATACACACCCGTTTAACACCTTTATCATTTACCCGTCCTTAACATTATATAGCAAATAAAATTCCAAAGAGGTCAACTCGTAGATAAAATAACTACATTTCTAGACATTGTAAAAAAGTATAATTAAAAATAAGAAAAATAGAAGGAAGAAGAAAATCTAAAGATTTAACATGTTTTGATAATATGTCTATATCCGACGAAGCCAATGACGGGGAGGGGCTTAAAACTTTCCCTCAACTTTTTTTAACCTATAAATTCTTGTACAAATTTACAAATAGCCTCTCTCAAAAAATTACAAAACTTAATTTTGTACTTCAAAAGATCAAGAAAAAATCACTTTAAAGTAAATTAGGTCATCTAAAATCCGAAAGCACAATAAGCATACTCAAAAACATTATTGTTATTTTTTTTTGTTCCAAATATAGCATTGATCCAATAAACATTTATACTGAAGATAATATTATGGAGATATTTTTCTATGAATA
This sequence comes from Ficus hirta, assembly GCA_038430175.1. NCBI lineage: Eukaryota > Viridiplantae > Streptophyta > Magnoliopsida > Rosales > Moraceae > Ficus > Ficus hirta. The sequence goes on from CM076596.1 coordinate 11,756,554, forward strand.
ACTAATGGCTTGGATTGTTTAATAAAGTTTATCTATGATTTTTTTTCTTTTTCTTTTTCTTGTTTTTATATTGCTTGGTTTTTCTAACTAGTGTACATATTCCTTTTAAAAAAAAAGTGTATATATCTACTTTCGAAAAGAAAGGGAGTACATTGATTCTTTCGATAGAACGTCAAATTTAGTTAACGTAATTATTTTAGATAGAAAGAACAGTACATCCAAATAATCAATAAAATATAATTAATTAGAAATGATTGTGATATTTCTAAAATATAGCTTTGTTTTGTTTTAATAATTTTTTTTCCTAAAAAATAATTTTTTTTTCTCTAAACGTTAGGTGGGAAATCATTTAATATATTATAGAGATTCCAAAAAGGGACGAAAATAATCTTTTGTAAAATAGTAAGCTAGAGAAGATTGAAGTTAAACTTGTTAGAAAAAAAAAATTAAAACAAGATTAAAGAATAGCATATTTACGTTAGTTATCCATTTCAGCCGTCATGATATCAATTGTAATACATAAGAATAAAATGTTTATTATAGTTAACCCCTACTCATAAAAATTCCTGAGAAGAGAGAATGTTCACTAATAACGAGTACTATCAATGGACTCCATATAAAAACAAGTTAGTAAGTTATCTAGGCACTTATTTGACATATAGTTTTGAAATGCTCATTTTTAAAAGATTCAGTTCAAAATGTGAATTTTTTTTAGATTGGTGTTTGAAAGAGTAAAATATGGGTGTGACACGAATTTCGAACCAATGAAAATTTTAAGATAAATTGAAATCTCTTTGGAATCTTTGTGAAAAGTTAGATTCAAGACTATGCGGCAAACAAAGAATAATACACAATCTAATCTTCTAAACTCAATAAATTTTCTAACTGATAATAAATAAATTTGTATCTACTGTTAAAGGGGAAAAAAGTACAAAAAAAAAAAAATAGAGAAAATAAAACAATATTAGAACAAAAAAAGATTTAGCGTGTTTAAACAAATTGATATGCTTGCATACGAGTAGGAAGAAGAGAGAGCTCACAAATAAGGAGTACAATAAATGAGCTCTAACACAAATACAAATTATTTCAAGTTACCGCCAAGACTTTTTAATCCTCAAATCAAGAGATTTTCTTGCATTAAATAAATACAAATATATTAAAAACTCTGGATAAAAGTACTAATATGCAAAATTGTAAATTTTTTAATAAATGTTTTCTAAATTTTGTTTTGTTTAGAAATATTTAGGAATTATTCGAGTTTGATTATTATTAGAAGTTTGCTTATTAATACTTTCTAGGAATTTTTTAAAAGATCTAGTTTCATTTAAGGCGTTGATGGGTATTACAGAATATATAGGTACTCTTCTCCATCCCTCAATTCTTCTTTTCTTTTCTATCTCCTTCTCTCTCATTTATTTATTCTATCTTATTTCGACATCAATTGGTATTAAAGCAAGTGATTTTCTGTGAAATTTTCTAGCTGCTTCCGATGTTAATTGCTTTTTTCTCATCATATATTAAAACCATAAATATGCTAACTTCCCTAATAAGTACTACAAATTATTTAACTTTTGTCAAAGAAAACTAATTTGAAAGGACACTTAGTAACGAGTCCACGTGAGAGACAAGGATTTTTATGTGACTTGTAATTATCCTAATTATAATGCTAGACAATATAAACTTTTCCACGAGTCCACGTGAGAGACAAGGATTTTTATATGACTTGTTATTATCCTAATTAAAATGCTAGACAATAAAAACTTTTCAACGAGTCCACACAAGAGACGAGGATTTTTATGTGACTTGTAATTATCCTAATTAAAATGCTAGACAATATAAACTTTTCAACGAGTCCACACGAGAGACGAGGATTTTTATGTGACATGTAATTATCCTAATTAAAATGCTAGACAATAATATAAACTTTTCACTGCCAATTATTCTTACGTGTACCAATTTTCTAGAAGTACGACATATTTATCGCAGTGATCTCAAATAAATAGAAAATCGACACTTCCGTATAACATGAGAGTTCAATTAATGATTAAGTCGATAACAAGTTAGAAACTACCTCTTAGGAGAACGACATCCGGCAATGACCAAATCATGCGTGGCCAAAAGTACATATATAAGTTTTGGTCAAATATATAAAAAGGGACTAGTTACCCTGTAAAACGGCATACGTATTTTTTTATATATAGTTTTTTATTCTAACATAAGAATTTTTTTACGCTACAAATTATTTGCATTAATAATACCAAATAATATTATGTTATACATAAATTTACATAAAAATTACATTCAAATTAACTAATAATTACATGTATTTTAATAGATATCAGTCGGTTCTATAAGGCTGTAGGATGCCGGGTAGAAGACTCATCTATTTAGGAGGGTCGTAGTAATTTATGGAAGTGAGGAGTGTGGCATATTAGTTCAGTGTAATATGAAGTTAAAAAGGTGTAAAGTCTAAGTTAACTTCTTTTAAAAATATATATATATCAATTGAGAGAATAGGCAATTAATATCAAGATTAATATAGATATCTAAGTTAGATTGGCACCTCATATCAAACTTATCCTTACATGTCTTTAAAGTTTGATATAACTAAATTTCTCCGTGTTACTTCCTTTTAATGCTAATATTGAGAGGAGTTAATAAATGTTTGAGATAACTACTGAATAAATATCAAATTATATTTTTTTCCTTTGTTTGCATGACAAGTCCAATTTTAGAAATTGAAATTTTTTTGCAAAAGAGTGTTTTTATAAAATTTTTTCATTATTCTCTCATTTTGAAAATATATATATCTCATTTTCAAACTTACTTTTGAAAAAAGAAAAAGAATCTTTTTGAAATCTTCTCACAGTGCATTATTTTTAACACTATTTTTTCTTATTCTGAACAACATTTTGTTTTCAAAAAAGACAATTTTTTACACATCCCAATACCATTCTATTCTCAAAATAAAAAGACTTTACTTCTAAAGGTTAGATTGGAAGTACGGTCCTAGTTGAAGGACCATATAATATTTCTTTACATTTGTTTTGTCTATAGAGTATTATTATCAATAGTTCTGTTTTGGCAGAGAATTGACCATTAAATCATCTTGGCAGAATCCTTACGTCCTATCGGCAACTCCATGTGGATCAAGTAGTGGATCATCGATAGGAGTTGCGGCAAATCTGGTAACCGTGTCACTTGGCACGGAAACCGATGGTTCAATTCTGTGTCCAGCAAGTTTTAACTCAGTAGTTGGTATCAAACCAACGGTTGGCCTCACTAGCCGAGCTGGTGTTATTCCGGTCTCTCCGAGACAAGATACTGTTGGGTAAGCATCGCATTGTCGTATCGTTATCCTCAGGTTTCAAATTTAGGAGCTCCGGTTTAAACTCTTCTCATTTCATTCGTTGAGTTAGTCCTAGCTGGGTCGCTATACTTTGGACATGCATGATAACGATATATAGAGACCAAGCGGTAATCATAATTCAAGTGAAGTCTTTCACGATCTCTATTTCATTTCGCAGCTTGAAAGTAGTGCTATTATAGGGTTCTTGAACTTTGATTTTGTTGGTTCGTTTACATTTTCCATGAAGATATTTATTTTGTGTTTAGGATATGAACCAAAAAAACTCTATCAGCAGACACAGCTTTTGATGGACAGATTTTTATCAAGTTTTATTAAATAATTGACATACTGAATTTCATTTGATATGATTCTGATATGATTTACTGGATACTAATGGATTATTGGGATGGCACTTCAGACCCATTGGAAAGTCCGTGTCGGATGCTGTTTATGTTCTAGACGCTATTGTCGGGTTCGATCGCAATGACGAAGCCACCAGAGAAGCGTCGAAGTACATTCCACGAAGGGGATACAAACAGTTTCTTAATGCCTCTGGTCTCAATGGAAAGAGATTAGGAATTGTGAGGAACCCCTTCTTCACTTCTGGACGTGGAGCTCTCCTTACTCAAGCATATGAGGATCATTTTCAAACTATGAGGTAATTAACCATCATTGAATCACACTTTTGATCTTTACGAGGTAATTACAGTCCATTTTTTAACACGTTTTGTATCAAATGGCGAAATTGATAGTTTGAATACCGGTTCTGAAGTCCCATAATATTTCAAGGACAAAAAATGAAATTACTTATATTCATTTTCTATCAAAACCTAAATAGTACTTCTTCATTAGTTTCCTTAATTTATAAATAGCGCCATTTTTGTTTGTTGTAATTCTAAAACACTAAAATTGTTTGTTGCTTTGGTTTAATTAAAAGTCAAAGAGGTGCGGTTTTGATCGACAATCTGGAAATAGCCAACGTCGACGAAATCTTGAACGTCGCAACCAGCGGGGAAGCAGCGGCATTACTGGCAGAGTTCAAATTATCGGTAAACACATATCTAAAAGACCTCGTAGTTTCCCCGGTAAGATCGCTGGCGGACGTCATAGCCTTCAACGAAGAGTTTTCGGATTTGGTAAGCAAATAACAGTACTATTAGGTGAAAGGGTTGATCAGTATCGAACTTGAATCTGATCTTGAACAATTCGGTTGATTCGGATACAGGAAATGATTGAAGAATATGGGCAAGACATATTTCTTGCGGCGCAAGCCACGAATGGCATTGGCGAGCAAGAGAAGGCGGCAATAGCAAACTTGGAAAGACTGACAAGAGAAGGCTTCGAGAAGTTGATGGTGGAGAATAAGCTAGATGCCTTGGTGACTCCTGATGCTGTTGCCGCTCCTGTCCTTGCCATTGGCGGTTTCCCGGCGATCAGCGTGCCTGCCGGATATGACGACGACGGAGTTCCTTTTGGTGTTACTTTTGGTGGACTAAGTGGCTCTGAGCCGGAGCTGATTGCAATCGCCTTTGGGTTTGAGCATGCTACTAAAGTTAGGAAGCCACCTACATTTCTGCCTTGAGATGAAGCTATATATATAATAATTTGCTTATTAAATAAAGGGCTACATATTGCTATACATAGTATATGAGTAGTCCAAGTACTGGTTTATATGTGTCCCGTTTTCATAGTGAAATCTATACCAAATGTAAGATAATATGAATAAATAAACTATGTATGTGTGTGTGTTATATTTGGCAGTTGAGTTTGCTCGATATATCTTGAGAAAATAAATAAAATTCTATACTCCTAAATAAAATAAAATAAAATAGGGGTTTATAGTAACATAATCTTTTTTAAAGTTATTTGGGTAATGTGAACTTTAATTACTATGAATGTAAACTTCAGTTATTAGAAATATTAATTAATGGAGAAAAAAATGTAAAATGAGGCGAATTCACACTCACTAATTTAGCTATATCTCATTCTACATGATTTCACATTTTCAGTAACTTAAGTTCACATTTACAGTAACTGAAATTCATATTACTGAATACCAAACAGTATCAGATATGGGACTTTAATTGTGTATATTATACACACATACACAAAGACACACACACACAAAGTCTTAAATAGCACAACTAGCATTAAAAATGGTTTACATCCTGGACCGGCACTTAACAATTTCTCCTATCCCACACTATTGCTTTGTTTGTGATTTAAGTTTAACTCCAATTAAATTGTACTTTTTTATCTCAATTTTTGTTTTTTTTGTTTTTCTAAAAAGTCAACAAAAATTATAACTAATTTTTGAAAAGTCAACCAACTCTAACTTAAAAATTTCATCTTCAACTAACTTACCGACCGGAGGCTAAATGTTTTCAACCTATTTCATTTAAATAAAAACTAAAAGACATATAAGTTTCATGAAAATGATCAAATCGACCCCCAAGGGCAGTATATATAAAACAAAACTAATATAAACTTGGGGGGAAAAGAAATTAATAAGAAGCCTAGAAACAAAAAAATGTTGATGGCCAACTAAGGCATGAAGGGACAAGCTAAATGCTGACGACAAAAATATAGGTCGAGACTTTTCTTTTGAAAATCATCATTGATTCATGAAAAACCTTATTAAGACCCCTAGTAAAACTTAAAAAGAAAAACATAGCGCAGGAAAGAAGAATATTTGTGCTTGTGATCAGAGTGTAATGAAATCAACATCATTATTTAAATACGAAATTCGACAATCCCCGAAAAGCACGCTGATGCGAGACTTCCATGAAAACTACAGACTTGATCTCCAGCACCCTGTTTCTTGAGATAATTAACAGAATACCATATATTGCATCTCTACATCAAACAGCAGTTTTTGCGACGATTATATGGCGTCGCAAAAAACCAATACTAGCATTAAAAGCATGCGATGCACGCTCGCTCGCAACTTAATTACCTCCCCAGAAATATGACAAGCCCGAAAAGTAATTCGTTTAATTTGAAGTTTTGAAAGAGTATGATACCTAACCATAACTCCTTTGGCTACCAAAGGAACATCGTTGTGTAATGATCATGTCAATAGTTTTAGGGTCTGTTTAGGGCAACATCTGGCATTTGGTTTCTAGATAAATGAATATATATTATCTTTTTCTTTAACTCAAAACTATTTTTCGTTACTCACATCTATAAATGTGATCTACAGTAAACTCAAACTTTAAAAATACGTAATTTTGTCATTTCAAGTCCAAATGATCAGTGATTTTTTTTAAAATATATATAGAATTTCGGAAGAAACGAAATAAGATCCATATTGATATATATATATATATATATTTCTGAATATAAGTTTTACTTTTTTTTTTTTACTTCAAATAATTTTTTTTTTAATCAAACGCACATTTTTAAAATTCCAATTCAAATATTTCTAAAATCTTCCCCAAACATGCCTTAAATTTTTGTTAATTTATAATAATACAGAGAGAGACCTACTAATTAACATCCTCTTACAACTGAGGATCATTCTGATCAGGTGAACTTGACCCCACTTGGTCAAACCTGGATATGACCCGACTGAACAACGTTGTGCCGAGAAATCATGCAACACCACCACGCGGGTTTGAAATTTTTCGAGTGTTATAAAAACTATGATCTCCTTAATTTTACCCTTTGATTCAAGTATCGCGGAGTTCCCTTGGCATGTATCACATGCACCTGTGCCCCCTCCAACCTTCTTTTGAGTTTTTGTGCAGGTTCTGTGTGATGATCTCTGTGCGCCGCCGCATGAGCTTAGTGAATTCACGCAAAAACAAATGTTTATCAAATTGTAATTTGAAATTTTTTATCGATTTATTTTTTCAGTATCACATGAAATCGCATGTAAGTATTTGGTTTTTTTTTTTTAATGGATTTTTTGTTTAAGGGTGGAACTAGTAAAAGTCAGTTTGGCTCACCACATAAGAATGTTACCACACGGTTATGAAGTAATGAAAACAACGGAAATATTATTTTATCACTAACATAAGAGAGCAACATGTTTATAAAGGTTTAAATGTGTTGACAAATTAATTTGGAAACTAATTACATATTTTGTTTATTGTTTCGTCCATTCTTGATGACCTAAAACACATTTAATCAACTTCGACAATAACTGTAGCATCTATCTGTTGGCTGATCAAAATGAAATAGAGAAAATTGTTCTTTCACGGTGGTTCAAGCTTATAAGAAGCAAGCTATGAAGGAAGACAATGCAATCACAAGAGTACTTTTTAGGCAGATAAGGTTTACAAAGAAGAAAGAGTATTCATGTCTGTCAAATAAATATCAAAATACATGATTATGCACCCTTTTCAAACAGATCTGTTGAAGAGGTTTTGAATGTCATGAATGACAAGTCAGAAGAGAAGCTCGATAATTTTACATTTGTTCATAAAGAAATAAAAATTGTGATTTCAAGATCTTGAAATAACAGTGGAAGAACTCAGTACAACATGCAAATTAAAGAGACCTAATTGTGGATCTACAAAATAAAAGTGCCTCTTTGAATGTCATGAATGACAAGTCAGAAGAGAAGCTCGATAATTTTGCATTTGTTCATAAAGAAATAAAAATTGTGATTTCAAGATCTTGAAATAACAGTGGAAGAACTCAGTACAACATGCAAATTAAAGAGACCTAATTGTGGATCTACAAAATAAAAGTGTCTATAAATACTACGTGTTGGAAAAGGGTTACAAAATAAAAGTGTCTATAAATACTACGTGTTGGAAACGGGTTTCAAGATTTATAGTTGAATTGAATCTCATTTTGATTTCGTTTGTCTTCTATGAAGATTTGTTAATTCTTTTTTACTTTAATTTTTATTTGGTTGGCCACTAGGAGTATTGGATTTTGATTTTTCTCTATTTTTTTAACTCATTTAATAAATTTTAGTGAAAACTTTAGTTCATCCACATCCTTTATTGAAAAAAAAAAAAAACCCCCTTCAGTCATTGTGTGAAATTATTTTTAACATATATCTGTCTCAATATATATTTAAATTCTTGCATACACGAATATATTTATATGTATACCATATATAAAAAAGTTTAATACGAAAGCCGAAGCTGATTATTTTTATTTTATTTGTTTGGGTCCAGAAAGGCTTTCATGTATCATTGTTTATCACCGCTAGCGAAAGACCAAACGCCAAATAAACGAAAAAAAAAATATATATTATTATTATAATAAGATGACACAAGAGGTGAACTGGAATATTAGGTTAATTCATCAAAGTAGCGACACTCACCATTCCAATCAAAAGGAACCACGCATAAACTAGAAAATCATTTTGATATTACGTCATGTATTGATTTGACAATACATGATCCAAAAATAATTTTTAAAAAATACAACCCTCATAGGAGATTAATGTTAGGATTGAAATTGCAGTATATTGGAATGCAATGTAATATATATTTAAATATCTCATATATTTTATTCAAATATAAATATATTTGAATAATAAACCTAATATATTTATTATTAATTATTAACTTTTTTCTATTTACTTTTATCACTCTTTCACTAATAATTCAAACACATTATATTTGAATGTAAGAAGAAAATATCCAAACGCATATCACATTTATATTATATTTAAATACAATATAGGATTAATGGTGTTTTCAAATGAATTGCAACTTTGAATAAGTTTTGATGTTTTTTAAGACTCCTTAAATTTAGTCGTAAAATGGTTACCCTCCACTGAATTGGATGAGGAAGCCTAAAATTTGAGTGGGAAGTTAATAATTATAAGTTTTTAATTTTTGAAAGAATAAAATGAAGTTTTGAATTTTCTTAGCTAGTTGCAAATTTAAGGTAAATAGATAGAATTAAAACATAAAAAAAGTTGGGTTTTTTTTTAGGAGGGCTAGTTGTAAATTTCAGTAAATATATTTTAAGGGAAAATATCAAATGATATAAATTTTAAAATTATTATATATTGCACTAATATGATACAAAAATTTGACGCTAGACTAATATTTACATGAAAACAAAACTAATGTTCATGCCATGTTGATCAATGAATAAAAAAATATGACAATAACTATATATATATATATATATATATATATGTATAAAGTTGTGTGGTGGGCACCTTGAGGGGGGTTCATAAGCCCCTAACGCCTTAATGCCTCCGTCCCTGGATTGAATAGGTACTCTGGAAATTGGAAAACGCTAGTTGTGATATATGATTGCAAGTATTTTATTTTATTTTTTTCAAAGAAAAACCATTGCTTAAACAACAAATCTTAGGGTGCATTTACCAAATTGTAAAGAAATGTAATATATGGAAGGGTAAGTGATTGAAAGAAAAGTAAAAGAATAAGGAAAAAGATAGTTGATTCTCTTTTCTAATATTCACTTGTCTATTCAATTGCGTAATGGGACATCCAATTCTCTTTTTACTATTTAATTATTATATTTTTAAAATGGTAATCGCATCAATATTTATAATTATTAAATTATCTTTTTAAGAGTTAAACAATTATTGACAGATGAATGTACATAAGTAAATTTGATATTTAATTTTCTTTAATAAGTAATCATTAAAGAGGATCTAAGAATTGGCATTTCCTTTTTCTTATTCTCTTTGTTGTGTGAAACTAACAAAATTCATTTTCCCTTTTCCTTCATTTTGTAAGCTAAAACCACATGATTAAATTAAAAAAAAATTTATTACTCATTTTTCCATGCGTCATCAATATATATTCATGTCGTTGATTTAACTTTAGGTAACAAAAAATAAATAAATAATAAAAATCTATACACTTTTTGTTTAATTTTTCTCTCACATGTTTCCTTTATATACGGACTGCTGCGTGTGCGTGTATACTCTCGTCTTCAGATATATTAGTACCTATTGCATTTACACACACACACATATGATAATCCGTTGTTACTAGCTAATAAAACAAAACATGGATAAGAAGACTGCTTATAAATCTGTTCATGTCCTTGTTGCAGCTTCCATTATATTTACTCTTCTTTATATGAATATGGATATGGGTGAGTCTTGAAATGATTTTTTGTTTGATTTTTTTTTTAATTAACCATTGGAACAACAAAATGTCAAGCATACATACATGTTTATACACATATGTATGTATTTATATTGCCAAGCATGCATTTTACATGATTTTACTCGCGCACAGAATAACACAAATTTCCGATCACTACTAGCAAAAGATTTTCATTAATCGAGATTGATATAGTAATTTTACATATTCGCTTTTATATCATTTATTTTTTTAGATAAAATCAACATCCCGACGGTAAAGACGTGATGATGAAGAGGAATGGATCCTACTCAAGATGAAGATGATTGTTTAGAATATACTTATATTTAATCCTATCGAGTTGAATTAGATTCTCTCACAAATAACTATGGGGTCACCTACTTTGGTGGGACCACTACGTGGCCGTATACTTTTTGAGAGAATCCGACTTAACCTGATCAAGTTGATGAGCTGAGATTTTTCTTTTATGCGATTGGTTTTTTTCCAATGATATATGTAAGTGTGGACGCCGGTGCCGCGCTAGTCGGGAGATGCGAGCGATTGAGCAAAACATGGGAAGGGACATGCCTTTCACCAGAGCACTGCAGCAGAAAATGCAGGTACAAGGAAGAAGCCGATCGCGGAACATGTCTTGGTCTCTATCCTAGACAATGCTACTGCTTCTACGTGTATGCCCTTCCACCTAAATAGACAGATACACTATAAATATATATATATAAGACATTTACTGAGGAAACAGAAGCCCTTTTCAAATAAGCTATTCAGGAACAGATGGAGCATTTTCTCCTTCAAGAACAAATATAAATAAATTGGTCACTTTAAATCTAATCTAAAAATTATTAAGTAATTAAGTGTATAAAAGAAGTGGATCTCATCACTTATTCAAATCATTCAAAATATATTTCTTGACATATATAGACATAGAAATATAAAATATATATGGAAATATATTGCGTCAAATAGGATTTGAACCTATACCAAAGGTTTAGAAGACATACACCACTCCTTATATATATATATATATATATATATATATATATTTTCACTCGAAAATGGTGTGTAATTTTTGCCCATGATCAGGCGTCTGATCAGGAAGAACATTAGCAGCAAAAAGGGTATCTAAAACAAATGTCACGAGAAGAAAATCTCTAGCTATCTAATATTAATGTTGATTTTATTGTAACCTCATGTGCATGACAATTTAATGTCATTTCAAAGACGAAGTATCCCCTAGAGATATATTAAGTTAATAATTATTATTTATTCGATCTTCACAGGTCATAGTTATTACCTAGGAGTGGTTTTAAAACGGATAATTGCGCAAATCTACCCAAAAAAAAAAAAAAATCCAACCGAACCAAATCTATTGGTTTATTATTTTTAATTTATTTGATTACGTTGATCAGTTTGAAAGTTTTAATTATTAGTATCCGGAGATAATCCGGATCACTCCGAAATTGAACACTGATTTTGGGTGACCTTTTGAAATAACATAGCTATGTTTGAAGATGAGAATCTTCCCAAGGCTGATCTCAACTCTTCCCAAGGCTTAAGAGGCTCTAGGATGAGTTTAACCATGTAATCGCAGTGTTTTTCTTTTTCTTTTTCTTTTTCTTTTTTTTTTTTAATAGTGTTTTTCTTACTATATCTGGAGGTTTGGACAACCTTCAAACTGCCTCTGGCAAGCGTCTATTTCTGGAAAGCTTGACTTCGGCTCCCCGAAACCAAACTAGTCGTTGGATATATACATATTTATATATAATATTTTCCTAAGAGAAGAGAAGGAAAAACGGATATCACGACAAAATTAAACATCCCAATTAGGTTTTTAATGAGGTCTATCATAGAAGCTGAGTTTTAAAAGTGTAGTTTCAGATATCCCTTCTGACATCAGTTTTTTGCTATGCATGACATTCGGCTTGTTTTAGGATGCTTGTTTGTTATTTGGATTTGAGGGTTTTAATATTCTTAGGGGTTGCTATTTTCATCTTTATTTTGATTTTCTTTTATAATTTATTTAATAAATAGAGTTGAAATTCTGGTAAGGAGGTGCCAACCTAGTTGAGATTGTTCTTGTTTCCTTTGATGATAGTTGCTTTTCTCTCATGATCATTTCATTAAAAAAAAAAATCCCAATTAAATTGATGTCCAAAACTTTAACCCATCTTATATGAAGTCCCTAACTAAATTTATTAAAATAAAGGAAAAATTACAGAAGTATAAAAAAGAGAAAATCAAGATATTACAATTTCAACGGGAAATCACATCCAAACAAACTGGTCGTTGGAGATAAGTCGAAAGGATGTAATGATTTCTATTGACCAGAGGACGGGTGAAGACTAATTTGCTGAGAAACTTCTAGAATCGGTAAGTTTGGACCTTTAGGGCTACTATGGTTAGTCGGAAGGGTCTAATTTGGCTATTTGATAAGAAGTTGAACTTTGGATTACCCAAGGTAAGAGGATGAGTTTCATTGATAAAATCTTGATCACTCATTCACCTTTGCCCAAGTTAATTTAAAATCCTCCAAGTGAATCAAAACCACTTTAGACTAAAGATAAATGAACTCTTTAATCACTCATGGAACACCAAATTACAACCCGTAAAATTCCCCGAACATGACTTGTGTTTGTGGACTAACCCCATTCACACCACGAGAGACATGAACTTGGGACTTGGACCATTTATATAGCAAAAGTCCATGTACAACAACAGACCTCAAATTGCAACAAACTGTTGTTAACTTTCGTAAGGATTTAAAGTTTTCATAAAGGTTTTAAAACCAAACGTAAAATCGAGGGGTCCGGAGATTTTATGATGGCTTTTAATCATTAGATAAAGACACGTGGCTTCTCAGAATGATACGTGACTAGGGCTAAATTTTACCACGATTTTTGGAAAACTACAATCAAATCCCTTTGCAAATTTCCTAAACCCTAGAGAGTTCCATTGCAACCTTTTTTGAATGGGGTGCTTTTAGAAGTGTCTAAAGATATATATATATATATATATATATAGGTACTATTTATCCGTACGTATTTGTTATTTCAAAACAAAAAGGAAAACAATTTTATTTTATGTGTAGTGCATTCAACAGGACCAGAATATATGTAGATGTTCACAGTATTAATGGTTTTAAAACATTTTCTCAGAAATTAGCACACTGCCTTGATTCTGTTTGCTCCCCCACTTTACCGAAGAATAATAAGGAGGAATTTTGTGTTCTTGCTTTAGAAATATTTTTGTACTAATTATAATAGTTATCCAAAATTAAAAACAACGACAGGAAGAAACGTAAATGGTGGAATCCAAGTCAATAATCCCGAATCCAACGTGTTTGATATGTGGCATGAGAACAAATTGAGTGAAACAAAGTACTTTAATTTGTAAAATAAAAACTATTCTTTTGAGGCACAAAATCAAGGCGAATCAATTCCTTACATAATCCAATCTTACCCAACTTGACAAGGGAAAATAAAAATTGGAGGATATAATATTAAAAAATGACAACAAAAATATTATTCATAATTAGGAGAAAAAGAAGGATCATCAACAATAATTAAAGTGGGTAATAAAGTAGAGATTGATGTTCTATCAACTAATGTTAAAAAGGCAAAAATGAAAATTGAAGTTAATTTTTTATTTGACGGAGATATGTACTATTCTTCTCCTCGTCACAAAAAATGAAATATGTATATATATATATATATATATGGCGGGTCTTTCTAATAAAGATTTTGTAATTAGTCGATCCTTTTTGTCTAATCTTTTTCTCACTGACTTTTAAGACTTGTTTTTAATTTCAATTCTCTGAGACTTGTCTCCGATTAACATTTATGTGTTTTGGTTTCTATTGTCTTTGTTTAGGCCTGATTTTATATTTCCATTTTCTTTTTTACAAACACTAATTATTTTCCTCTTTCTTTTAATAATATCATGTAAGATGAATAAATGATAAGGATACTTAAAAAATATTGATCTAATCAGAATTTCTTAATGTATCTAACAACTCTGTCTCAATAAGAGAAAGGTTAATTATTGATAAGAACTTGTTGAGAAAAGTACTTAGAAGCTTTTCTTAATTTAATTTGCAAAGCCTTATCTATTCTCCAAACTCTTTAGCAGCAAGAAAAGCTGAATTAATTAACTCCCATAAAGCATCAACTTTGAATCAACTACAGATTCCCACGTAACGTACTTGTGGCAGGTTTACCAATTTCGTTGGGACTCTCTCTCTCTCTCTCTCTCTCTCTAATAATTAATCTAAATTTTGGAGGAAATGGAGCCCATAGATATGTAGCCCATTTGTAGTGAAAGCCGCCCATCATAAAGCTTATCAATCATTCTTAAAAGAATTTTTCCCAAATGCCCTTACTGTATGTCTACGAGTATGGATGGTTTTATTAGTAATACAAATCATTATTGTTTAATATATATATATATATATACATATTATATAACCTCCTTTATTTTCATTATTTGTTCTTTTTATACAAATAATAATGATACGAATCAATAAGTATATAATATGTATATTGACTAAATCGGTACTTCTTTAATATCTATATTATCTATATGATATTAGTAATAAAAAAGAACTTAAATTTTATACGTTTATGTTGGACGTGGAGGATTGAGTTTCTTTAGTTTCTTACATACACGACAACAAAGACTCAATTCTTTACTTCCTACATATAAAACAAACATATAAAAAGAAAGTTCTTTTTATTATCAATATCATGTGTGATAGCTAGACGATGCGGATATTAAAATGGTACTGATATAGTCAGAATATCTTGATATACCTACGGATTCGTAACACCATCATTTGTGTAGAAAAACTTATAAAATTAAACAACATATACATCTTAAAACAAACAACAAATCATTCATATATGAAATGTTAATATTACACCATTTAAGGTTATTGTTATACAAAATAATATCATGTTATACCTATATTTACATACTTTAGTGTAAGATCATGCTCTTACAAAGAACTAAGACAAACTTATATATTTGTCAATACAAGTATACGTAGGAGGCATTTTTCTTTCAATTAGTTTTTGTTATTTTGTTAAGTAAAATATTTCTATAAAATATTAGCTAAATTATTAAGAAGATTCATCCAAAGCTTTCCATTAACTTGCCCTGGTAAAGTGGAGCCGATTTGCTTAAGAGATTTCTTAATCCAACAACAAACTTATAGTAGTTAGTTATATATGATTTTTTTGGGTCCACTCCAAAAGGACAAAAAGAAAAAAAAAAAGGAAAAAAAAAGGGTTTTTCTGGGTTATATAATTGGAGAAGAGAGACTTGGCTTTTTAAACACCAAGACTTGAAAATTGCCAAGTGGCATCTGGTCCAAAAGTTAAAAATAAAGACAAGAGGCATTACTATGAAGGCACTGAAGAGTAACCGAAATGCCCACTTTGTTAAAGGAAAAAAGTTTCACAAATATCAAAATGCACCACATACATAATAAAACGAAAATATTAAAAACATGGCCAAACAATCAAAAGGTTTTCACAAGAAGAGAAAATTAACCGTTACGTGGCATTTTCTTAGCGAGTAAGAAATAGAGACAGAAAGTCAAGAAGCAGAACTATAGTGAATATGTGCATTTTTGTCAGTCTGCCATTTGGTTATGCATATTTGATTTTACGGTTTAGGAGAGTGTCTTACTTTTTTTTTTTTTTTTTTTTTTTAACGATGGGAGAGGATAATTTATATCAGAAGATGTTAGTACATTTCAATTATATTGACATCAACTGATAAGTTCTTTTCATCACTTCCATCTATGTCTCGCTCATTGTCACTTATGTTGAAAAAAGGTCTGGATCAGGAAAATTAGTATCAGATTTGTGTTTTCATTCTTAATAATAAATTTTTGTTAGTATAGATAGATGATTTAGTTTTTGACAATGATGGATTCATAAAATTTTATCTAGTCGGTGAATTAAACTACAAATTTAAACTAAAATAGCAATGCAAATATATATATATATATATATATTTTACTCTTTGTCTTTGTCAGTCTTTTACTCTTTTTTTTTTTGGGTGTTTATTTTTATATTTTTTTTCTTTCTTTCTTTGTCTTCCAGATTTATTAATTAAAGTTATAATCGAGTTTAATTCACTTTTAATGTTTAAGAGTCTAACAATCCTACAAATGAACAACATATGAGGAATGTTTTATAGAATTTGCTAATAGAGCACAATGTTTTAATTTTTTGATACGTTGCAAACTGTTTATACAATTTCAATCTATAATCCCCCCCCTTAATCCGGGTTATCCTTACAAACTACTAGATCTCGATAAATTTTTTGTTCGAATTAAAAAAAAACAGAGAGATTTTGTAGATATTTATCGGCATTGAACATTTTAAAACATTAGGTTACATCCATATAAAAGAAATTTTAAAAAAAATGCACTGTTAGTGAAATCTAATTAAAATCTATTTGTCAAAAACTTAATAAATAATTTCAAAAACCTTGATATTAATATAGAGTTCGAATCCCTCCTCTCAGTTAAAAAAAAAAAAAAAAAACCTGATATTAGCTGAGATGAGTATTTATTTACACGTGCAGAGTTACGTGCCATATTCTACATATCAGACAAAGCGCATCAATTATTTGGTATATATATATATATACACACACATTTATATGCATGTATGTATGTATATAGCTTCTCCTTTTCAACAAATATAAATGTCTCATACTGTCTCACAT
The DNA here is from genome assembly GCA_038430175.1 of Ficus hirta. Taxonomy (NCBI): domain Eukaryota; kingdom Viridiplantae; phylum Streptophyta; class Magnoliopsida; order Rosales; family Moraceae; genus Ficus; species Ficus hirta. The sequence continues at coordinate 11,773,696 of CM076596.1, forward strand.
ATTATGTTCTCGGTCTATTGAGCAGGTTTAGACTGCGCCCGAAACGTAGCTTTCAAAGAATAATTGAAACTGGAATAATGCCCAAGACAAACCTCCCACTTGCAAACTTGAAATAAAGTGTTATCTAAAAATAATAATAAATGAAAAATGAAAACTTGAAATAAAGTGAATTACATGGAATATAATTAAAAAGAAAAAGCTGCCCTGAAAAATTAAAGGGAAAAAAAAAAAAGAAATAGAAAAGGAAAAGCTCTAATATTCCAGACTCTATTCCCTCCTTTTTCCCATAATTTTTTCTTTTTTGCAAATATACCCTTCCCTTTTTTCAGTGTCCATTCCGTGTAACTAAAATCTAGCAAAAGAAGGGGTTTGAAAAAAAATTCTCAAGGGCCTATAAAAACACATACAAAGGACTTCAAGAACAATAACAATTCTAACAAAGAGAAAAAATAATAACAAAAAAAAAAAAAAACCGACAGAGCTAAAATAGTTCACTCTGTTTCCTCTGTTTGTTTCCCATGCTTCTACTCTCAAAAATCTTCATAAAACCTACTATTTTCATAGTAGCTTCTCTTTTCTCTCCTTTACGAGAAATGGTTGCTGCTACACAATCTAACCTAGCTCAATCCCCTTTCGAGTGAGAACCCGAACCCGAAAAAATAAATTAAAAAAAATCATCAAGCAAAAGAAAAAACACTTTTTTTTTTTTTTTTTTTTTTTTTTTGGGTTCTTGTGAATTCTCTCACACCTTCTGCATGGATTCGTTCAACTTCTACGACATCAAAGCCGAGAAGGCCAACGCGATCCTGCGGTACAATCAGCTCCGGAAGATCGCAAACCTGTTCCGATTCGTGGAAGTGCTCGTAATTCTGATCTTAGTATCAAGGCTCTCTCTTCACATCCCACATGCTGTGAAGAACTCCGGCGGATTCGTTAGGGACTTGACACTGGCCCTTTTTAGTCCCCGATTCGTTTTCGTTGTCGGGAATGTTATAGTCATCACTCTCTTCGCCAAATCGGGACAGTTTTCTTCTCGAGATTCCGCTAAAAGGTTTACGGAGCACGATCTCTACGACGAGTTCGTGAAGAGCAGTGGCGAGAAGAGCAAGAAAGCTTTTAGTGACAAGAAACCGAGCATTTCGGAGACTCGTGTCGTGGTCGCCGAGAGGATCAAGAATGAAACTGTGGAGATTAGGAGGAGTAATTCGGAGATAATTGAGCGGCCGAAGAAGCCGAAAAGCGTGTTGAAGCGATCGGAGACCGAGAAGTTCGAGAAGAAGATTGAGAAATCCGGCGAGAAGCCCGACGAGTGTCTGTTTTATCCAGAGGATTTGATGAGCGGTGACGAGTTTCGTCTCAAAGTTGAAGCTTTCATTGCAAGGCAACAGAGGTTCAGAATGGAAGAAGAGTATTTTGGTGAGGATATTGAGTAAAAAGGGTAAGGTTGAGCAAATGGTGACAAAAATACTTGTGTTTGTTGTTCTCTAGTGTTATAAATATATAAAAGCCTCTATTTGTAAATTTTGTATGTCAAAATTCTGATGAAAAATTTTCCCCTTTTTTTTTTTAATTTTCTTCTTCTTCTTGTTTGGAATTCAAAATCTAGAGTTAGGGATACTTGCAAAGGGTAATTGGGGATATCTATTGACGGTGTAAATTTTTGAATATGATAATATATCGATGTTGTCGTAAAATTAAATATTGGATCTTGCTTTGGAAGAATTCGGAGAATTTTGTAGTATTGAGCATGAAAAAAATGCCCTATCAGTATAATACAAACTTAACTATCAGTTTACATCAAAATCATTTCAGGTTAAAAAAAATTACAAAAATTTAATTAATTTGATAAAAATTTGATGATTAAAGGGCACTGCTGATAGATTAATCTATCGTAGAATTCTTCTATCTCTATTACTATTGTTATTTGTTTCTTTTAGTAGAGAAATAAGTACTGGAGAACTTTTGCAGTAGTGTTTAGATATCTTTATCTTTCATATTTCACATGTAAAAGCATAAAATAATTGTGTAAAAAAAAAAAATAGATCTGAGTTTTTGTAAATCTAACAGGATCCTATGAAATTATCACAATTTGTAAAAGTTCTTTTTCATTTTCTATCTGTAAATTTTATTTTATTTTCGAAATTTCTGGACCAGCAAGAGCAATATGCTTTTGGATTTTAGACTCGTTTGGAAGAATTAAATAGACTTTTGGTCATGTCAAGGTCTACTTTAGAGAGAGAAAGAGAGAAAATAATCTGCTTTAGAAACTTTGGAATTGGAATCAGTCCTAGACAGACGAAATATGACTATTTGAGTGACCCACAATGACCCAACGACATTACGATTTTCATTCAGTTTATATGAACCAAATAAGGCTGTAAAAAAGACTTTCATTTTACGCATATGTTGGAGAACAAAATCCTTGTACGATGCCTTCATGACAGCCGTATTGGTTTTTACAATTTAACATTTAAATTTTGTATATCTATTATTCACATATTAAAATCATAATACTCTTTTTAAAATCATAAATCTTTCGTATTTTTTACAATTTTATCATTCATCATTAACAAATTCCTAACATAAAACGTATAAATTATTATATTTTTTATAATTATAATGAGAACTGTTCTCTGTAACATTATAGAAGTATCGAAATTTAGATAAGAGAATTTTCATATGGGCTTCCATTCTTCAGGCATGGGGGGAACAATTAAATGGATTTTGTGGTGAATGAATTCTAAATTCTCTGCCCTGTCAAATTAAAGTAATATGCTTTGATTCCAACTTTCCATATTGAATTGAAATTCAACCAATTCATGCACATTATTGCATTTCTCCAACTAGATAAGCATCCTTATCTCTACTACTCAATTATACAATCCAAAATAATTAAGTGAAAATGGGTAATAAATAAAAAAATCATATACAGTGAAAAAATAAGTAAATAAAATAAACATTATGAGTTGGTGTCCACTACATAAGAAGTACACGAAATATTCTTCACTTTCACCAACTTAATTCCCCATTTTCCCCGCAAGCACTAGTGTCATGTATCCTCCATCCTCTGGCCCAGCAAATAAATATATTATCTGCTGAATGGGAAAACAAAATTTTATGGTAAAATATTAACGAACATATAGTAAATTATAAAATTATTAAACTGTTAAAATAAATAGCTTATTTACAAGTAAATAAATTATTTACCTAACAAATATGTTTATTTTCTCTCAATAACAAAAAACGTACTTACTCATGAACATGATATTTATTTTAACAGTTTGTAAATATCCTATATTTACTTTTTTTCAAAAGTTTTTTTTAAGTGTGCTATTTACCTCTCTCTTCCAATATAGGGAATTTTGATGAAATTACGAAGGAACCATCTAGCATCAATAGATACCGGTCTGATTTGTGTTGTTGTAGTAGTAGTAGTTTTTTTTTTTTTTTTTTTTTCTGAAACACTATTTATAAGATTTCTGTCCTTATTTTCTCCAATTATATATCGGCTTAAGAAACTCAAGCAAAAAATAAAAGTAAGAAGCTGGATTTTAGTAGGAGAGAACAAACCATAATAAATGAGTTTAAAGGGGTAAAATTGAATTATGTACTTAATATTGCGGATTAGGCTGAAGATGGGGAAATTTTGGGCCCTTCAAGTGTTTTGTGCCCATACCAAACATATATGTGGAGAAAAAGGAAGGAATTGAGAAAAAAATTTGGAGTTTAATAGTTTTATTTTATTTTATTTTATTTTTTGCACTAAAAAGTTATAGGACTATTTTTAAACACTAAGGTCCCATTCGGTACCATTTTAAAAATAATTTTCACATTTACTAATAAATCGACCAATTAAACTCATGTTTTATAATAAATTTGATCACGCCAATTGTATATTGATCTTCAAAGAGAACATTTAACCTTTACAAGAATCTGACTTTTATTTCCAAGGAGTCTTGTGTTGATATGGACGATCTAGAAGAATAGAACATAATCTTTTTTTTTTTTGGGATAAAATTCGTAAGCAAACTAATCTTGGTAGTTGATGAAGATGGACAATAATGTAATTGCTCAGGAAGAGATAGAGGTAGTTTCGTTACTACTGGATTGTGGGTTCATTTGACGGAGCTTGATAATTTGGAAAAATTGTTTTGTTTAATTATGATTATGAAAAGATCTATGCTCTTCGTGTTAGATGGAAGTGAATGAGAAGGGTTTGAATTGAGTAAATAAATAGTCAAATCTTAGTTATGATATATTCACATTCAACGTAGGTTTTTGTTGATCACGACTTCATTTCCAATGAGAGATTTTCATATATGTATATATAGCTTGTCTTTGATTCGTTGGTTTGAGATGAAATTTTTATATTGGAGTTAGTTGATTTTTTAAAAACTAATTATAATTTTTATTGATCATTCAGAAAAAGACCAGAACTGATATGAAAAAGTACAACTTAATTGGAATTAAATTGAAATGTCATACGAAGTCATATTCTTTTTCGTCGAATAAATTGAGTTAGCACCTAGTAAGAATAACTATACCAACATATAATTGAGATATACTAGACTTAATTTTATTTCTTTTTTTTTTTCATTTTTTTATGACTGAAAAAGAAAAAACATAGCTTGCATGTGATTCAAATTTTCAAAACATATCTTATCTTAACGGGTCCCTCGTTCCTCTTTTCTTTTCCCTTAAAACGTTGGCAAACTTTGTTCATAGAGTAGCACTGCCGGTGACAAGGAAGGGATTTAGTTAGTAACTCTTAGTACTGTCGGTGACAAGGAAGGGATTTAGTTAGTAACTCTTAGATTTTTTTTTTTTTTTTTTTGAAGTGGATATGTCTTTATTAAAATAAAATAGCAAGATCGGCTTTAACAACAAGACCAAGCCATCTTAGAATATAATCAATCCCAAAACAGTAAACAAAACTAGAAATAACATATTTTGCCAATAAATGGGCTACTATATTCCCATCACGGGAGATGTAGCAAACCGTGCCACTTCTAGCAACCAAGAAAGAATCTATGATGTCTTCAACGACATTTACTTATGGAGCCCCCGCTATTGCATTATGAATGGTACTAATAGTGTTTAAAGCATCCGACTCCACCAGTCAGTTATCCAAACCAAAAAATTTGGCTAAGCACACACCCTCCCTCACAGCCAAACATTCTCCAATAAGGGAAGAAAACTTACCAAAGTTCTGTCTAGTCAAAAAGCTCATGACAATACCATCTTTATCTCTAGCAACCACTCCAATGCTAATGTACTCCAGAGAACTATCAACAACTACATCCACATTGATTTTGATCTAATCATGGCCAGGGACATGCCACAGAATCTTTGAGGCTAAATTCTTCTTTTTAGTTGGTTTGTCCAACCCATTGCAGACCAAAAAATACCTAAGAGTCTTCCGGCCCAAGCCACGATCTGAGTAGCAATAAGCATCTGGTTCTCGAAAATCCATTTGTTGCGTCTCTGCCATAGGCACCAAATGATTGTATAGAACACGCCATTTTAGCATCATCACAATGAGCAACCACAAAGAGACAAAGGGCATAAAAAAGTCCTCCTGGGAACTTCTTCACAATTGGCCATAAAAGCATTACTCCTCCAAACCTCCTGAGCATCAACACAATACCAAAAAATATGGCTGGTGTCCTCCAAATCGTCTCGATACAGAGGACAAAGCTTGTCCCCATCAATTCCACACTTAGAGAGTGGGGGTATTACTGGGAGAGTAACATGATAAGCTTGCCAAACGTGAATTTTGACTTTGTTTGGGACTTGGGATCTCCATAGTTTCCTCCATCAATTAGAGTCTGATCCTCCATCTGAAGCAAAGCAAAGGCACTGCCAGTCCATTTTGACTCTATACACAGACCTAACTGAAAACACTCATTTGTCATCGTAGTGCCACACCTATCAGGTCTTATCATAGAACTCAAAGGAATACTCCAAACCAATTCCTGATCCATCGGTAAGAGAATGGATTCCAACTTCTCTTTATCCCAACCGAAAGGTAACATTAAATTAGAGACATTAAAATTCTCTGTATTTGGAAAGGGACTCGAAAAGAGAGTTGGTCGGGGAATCCACGGATCCTTAAAAACCTACACATTCTCGCCATCCCCAATTCTCCATCTTAATCCCTTCTTTAAAAGCTTCCGTCCCTAAACAATACTCCACCACACATAAGAAGCATTATGATCAATATTAGCCTCAAGGAAGTTTGAGTTGGAAAAATAATTGGCTTTAAGAACACGAGCCATAAGGGAAGAAGGAAACATAAGTATATGCCAACCTTATTTTGCTATCAAAGCTTTGTTAAAAGCTAACATATCTCGAAACCCCATTATACCCTCAAATTTGACCATGGTAAGCTTTTCCCACCTAATCCAGTGGATCTTCCTATCATCACAGCCGTTGGCCCACCAAAAACGAGTAATGAGAGATTGGAGATCATTACAGATGGGTATCTTAAAAACACTCATAGCTTGGGAGTATTTTTATTTTTATTTTTATTTTTGAGAAAATTACCTAAACAATCATTTTTTATTATTTATTTATTTATTTTTTTTGATAAACCTAACAAGTAACTCTTAGGTTTCAAACTTGGGAGTATTTTTATTTTTATTTTTATTTTTATTTTTTTGAGAAAATTACCTAAACAATTAATTTTTTCATTTATTGATCAACATAACACAAAATATTATCTCTTAACCAACATGACACAAACTTTAAATTGTTTTTTTTTTTTTTTCCAGATTTTATGAGATTATGTTTTTTATTAGTGTTTTGTCTTTTTTAAATCCATCTCCATTATACGAGAGACAGATAGAGAGGAGAGAAAAAGAAAAGAAATCTACACAGATTTCCACCACAGTCGCACGATTCCGGCGGCGGCGGCTTCTTCTCAGCGAGAGACGGTTGCTCACGGCGGAGGAGATCGCAGCTCGTCGCGATCGGATATGCCAAGATCGGCCGGAGAGGGAGGGGAAAGAGAGAGACAGGGATGGCCGGAGACAGAAGAGGAAGAAACGGCTGGAGAAATAGGACGTAGAGAGTAGACGAAAGAGAAAGTTTTGTGGTTTGTTTTTTTTGCTTTGAATCTGTGTTTTATTGTGATCGATGTTCTGTTGATTTCACTAGATTCTGAATCTTGTCTAATTGTTTTTGCTCTGTTTGGTTGCTATGAAAATGTAGGAATAGGAATTTTTGGTCGGAATTTTGACATATAGTAGAAAATCTAGTCTATTAATTTATATTTTGGATGAATAGAAGAACCCAACTGTAAAAATATGTATATAATGCTTGTTGATCTTTGACTGGTGGTGATCTATCTTGCTGTAATAAATCAATCAATAACATATATATGTATATATTGCTTGAGTTTCATTGCTTGCATTTTTTTTCTAAATCTTAAAATGTTGTTCTGATTGGGTTTCAATTATCTAGTTATGGCACAGTCTCAGAAATTATGATAAAATGCAACCAAATAGTACTTGAAATTCTAAAGCTAACTGGAAGAGTTATAACTAAAGAAGGTTGCCTTTTTTGTCCAGATAATAAATTATGCAAATGATTTGAAGATGGAACAGCTCTAATAATGAGATAAATATTAGATGTTTAGCACAACAAAAATTTCAAGTCAAAGAAAATTCTGAATCTGGTACAGCTGAGGAGAGATTTCTTCTACCTCTTATTCTTTCTTCTTTTTGTTTTAACTTTTATTTTGTATTTGCTGCTGTTTAGCTGTTATATATATATATATATATATATATATATATATTTTAAGATTCATGTTGTGTTATAGCTTCTGTTATTTGTAATAGCTGGGTTGAAATTGATTGTTGTGGACGATGTTGCAGTTTAGGACTTGGTGAAACTGTGGAAATTGTTTAATATTGGAATTAGGAAAGGGGAACCATCATTGCGCAATAGTAGTATGATCTATACGTATTATAAAAGTAATTTTCTTGGAGTGGTTATATTTTTGTTTGTTTTTAAGTGGAGTTTGACAAAATAATCTAATATAATATCCAAAATATTTTTATAGAATAATCAAAATATTGTATTAGAGTATGCAATTTACTCTACTAGATTATTTCAGTGATCGGCATCAGCGGCGAAGTCAGATGTGTCTAGCCATCCATATTGAAATCTGAAAATATTCTAGTAGACTATGCAATATACTCTACTACAGTAAGCTGGAGTCATCCATGTTGAAAACTGAAAATTTTCAATCAGAGTATGTGGTATACTCTAGTAGAGTATGCAATATAATTTACTAGAGTATACCGGGTTGGAGATATCCAGTCATTCATGTTGAAAAATAAAAGTATCCTAGTAGAGTATGCCATGTACTCTACTAGAGTATGCGGTATACTCTACTAGAGTATATCGGCAACCGGAGCAGGAAACATCTGGTCATCGTTGTTAAAAACTAAAAATATTCTAGTGGAATATCTAAAATATTATAGTAGAGTATGCGGTATACTCTACTCGAATATGCGGTATACTTTAATAGAGTATACTGGCGCTGGTGGGCAAAGCCGGTGACATTTATGTTGAAAACTTGAAATATTCTAGTAAAGTATGCACTATACTGTAGTAGAGTATAGACTATACTCTACTAGAGTTTTCCGGTAATCGGCGCTAGCTGTCGGAGCCGAAGACATCGACCATCCATGTTGAAAACTTTAAGTATTCTAGTAGAGTATGTATCATACTCTATCAGAATATGTATTATACTCTACTAGAGTATGAACTATACTCTACTAGAGTATTCCGGCAACAGTCGCTGGCAGCCGAAGTCGGAGACATCCGGTCATCCATGTTGAAAACTTAAAATATTCTAATATACTAAAGTATGGAGTATACTCTACTAGAGTGTTCCGGAGAGTATTCCGGTGGCTAGAGCCGGAGGTATCCAGTCATCAATGCCAAAAACATAAAATATTTTAGCAAAGTATGCACTATACTCTAGTAGAGTATGTCGGTGACCAGTACCAACAACTGGAGTCTTAGACATTTGATCATCTATATTGAAAACTTAAAATATTCTAGTAGAATATCTACAATATTCTAGTAGAATATGTTGGTGACCGGCACTGATAACTGGAACTAGCAGTCAGAACCGGATACATTTCGCCATTGATGTTGAAAACTGAAAATATTCTAATAGAATATTCAAAATATTCTAGTAGAGTATGCATTATACTCTACTAGAGTATGCCGACGACCGGTTCTGGCGGCTGGAGCTGGAGATATTCGGCCATTCATGTTGAAAACTGAAAAATTTTTAATAGAACATCCAAAATATTCCAGTTGAATATGCATTATACTCTACTAGAGTATACCAGCGATCGGCGTTGGTGGCCGGAGCCAAAGATATGCGACTATCCATGTTGAAAACTGAAAATATTCTAATAGAATATCCAAAATAATATATATGTTATTAATGTAGATTTTCTAATAGTAACAATTTGAGTAAAACATGTATGTTAGGTTGATCTTTGACTTTATAGGTTGATCTTTGAATATAATTATTTTATGTTATATTGATAAAGTGATCAAATTTTATGTTATGTTGGTAAAGTGGTGTTTAAATTTGTGTTTGTTTAGGTGCTTTCTCTCTCTTTTTTTTTTAAATTTAATATATATAAATAAATCATGAGAATCATAAACCCAAAAAAGCAAAAAAGCAAAAGCATGTCAACTTCTGATGCAAAAGTTAAAAGAAATACAACACAATTCCAAGCCACACTTTTTTTTTTCTTTGGCTTTGGTGGGGGCAAAATCAGGTGACGAAATTGGGATTACATAATCTTCATCCATGCGCCATTATAAATATACATCACATGGCCAGAAGGCTACACACACCGATCCTAAGTTTCTTTAGCTCCTCAAGTAATAAACAAATTAAAGAGTATAGCAACCTCGTTATCTCAGAAAAGCCCTTTTGCCAGAAACGTCGATGGAAGTAGAACAAGTTCTCTACATGAATGGCGGCCTCGGAGACACTAGCTATGTAAGCAATTCCTCTCTTCAAGTATGTCTATACATAATTTAGATCGTTAGTTTGTGTGCATGTGTGTATACATGTATATATATTTATATATAATATGGGGTATTTGTGTGACCTATATTTTCAACCCCCTTTTAAACGTCCTTCTCACCTGCTGGGCTATCCTCGATAGGATTAGATATAGTGTCAGTAGAGTAAAACGTCTCTCTCTCTCTCTCTATATATATATATATACAAACTGTTTTTGGTTGCATTTCCTTTTTTCCTTCCACGTTAATATAAAACGGGGAAATAGATCAACAAAAATTAAATTTTTTTTTTTGTTTAAATATAGATGCAGAGAACTGTAATTTCTAAAGTGAAGCCAACCCTACAAGAAAGAGTCATAGAGGCTTATCATTCGGAATTCCCAGTGTTTGAGAATAGCAGACTTGGGTTGCTCCTCTGGACCCCAACACACTCGCCGTGGCGTCCGATATTCTTGACACCATCGATGCAACTTGCCGGTGCTTGAACAAGAAACCGCCGGTTTTCCAAGTGTTTCTCAATGATCTCCCAGGGAACGATTTCAATACCATCTTCCAGTCACTTCCGAGCTTCTATGAGAGACTCGAAAGAGAAAAGGGATCCAAGTTCGGGCCATGTTTCATCACCGGGATGCCAGGGAGTTTCTGTGGAAGGCTTTTTCCTACCAATTTCATCCACATCATTCACTCCTTCTTACAGTTTGCACTGGTTATCTTAGGTCTCGACCATATGTTACTTTACTTGAATCTCTTAGCTAGTCTTTGATTGCTTTTGATTCTTTACTTCTAAACAGGCTCTTTTGCATTTTTTTTTTTTTTAAATTCCTTTTCTTAGCGTGATACACTATACTTATAGTTTAGCGGTATTCACATCCTATCTCTATTATTGAGGTCTGGTCCCTCGACTCCATCTCCATATACGTATTTATGACACAAAAAATATATATATATATATATATGTGTGTGTGTGTGTGTGTGTGTGTGTGTGTATGTATATATAATGACAGTGCTGAGACCGTACCCGAATCTTGGGAGTCCTTGTTGTCTCCCCGATCTGTTAAATTTAAATATACATACATATATATATATATATATAATGTAAGATTTCTTAAACCTTACTTTTAAATTTCAGGGAAAAATTGAGAAGACAAAACTGGATTATTTCAACTTACCATACTATACACCAAAGGCAAGGGAAGTAGAAAAGGTGATCGAAGAAGAAGGATCTTTCACTCTACAGAAGCTCGACATGTTCGAAATCGGTTGGGACGCCGGTTTCTGCGAATCAGGTACTAATCTTCATGCTTACAATGACAGAACCAAAAGAGGAAAGTACGTTTCAGATTACATGAGGGCAGTTGCTGAGTCTATTCTAGTGAAACAGTTTGGTCGAACAATTATGGATGATTTGTTTAAGAGGCCGTTCACAATCAAGGTCGTTGAGTCTCTGGAGAAGGAAAAGTGGCCGTTTGTGAATTTGGTTATTTCCTTGACAAAGAAGAAGCTCACTTAATGAAGAATCGAGTATTTTAATAAATAGGAGCCATAGATTCCGTATTGAGAAAGAAAGAAAAAAAAAAAAAAAGAGAAATTATTATATATGGCTATGATTTCGTCTTTAAAAAAATAATAATAATATTTGAGGGAAGGACCAGATGAAAGTAGTTTCTCTAGCGAGATTTAGAGCTGTCGTGTTTATGTACGTTAAATGCTCAAGTGTTTTATCACTTTGTGAATTGCGTTGTGTGAAAATTAAAACTTGAAGAGTATGCCAATGGATTTATTGCATGCACGAGAAAGAAGAGTACGTAGCCTACTCCTGATTGTGTAATTAAAATCCTTATAATCTATGAGCTTGCTTGTAAGGTACACTACTACAATTGTCGTCATTAGCGCCGACAATTGTCTTTTCTTGTTGTCGCTAATAACTATTAAATCTCGTCAATTTAAATAGAGAATGTTGTCATATTAACTAATTCCGACGACAAGTCGTGGCATCAATTCTAACATTTGTGACGATATGCCGTCACAAATAACCACAACTTTGTCATTGAGTATTTGCTATTGTCGTAAATATAAACGAATTGGCGTCATTATTGTTCTGGCGTGCACTATTTGGTACCAATTCTTGTTAATTGCAACGACATGTGTCATCACAAATAATAATATGGACACACTATTATTTATTTTAACAGTTTCGTAAATATTTTATAATTATTTATTTTGAGTTTTTCTAGATATGTTATTTACCTTTTCTTCTAAAATTGGGAATTTTGATGAATTTATGAAGGAACCATCTACCATCAATGGACAATGGTCAGCGTACAACGGACATTAAGATTTGTGTTTTTTCTTAAATACTAATTAAAAGATTTCCTTATTTTCTCCAATTATATATCAGCTTAAGAAAATTCAAGGAAGAAATTAAAAAAATAATAATAATAAGCTGAACTTTAGGAGGAGAGAACAAATACAGAAGAAATGAGATTAAAGGGGTAAGATAACTGAAATTTGTACCGTAAAAGTTTGGAAATGAAAGTGTGAATTAGGCCGAAGATGGGCAAAGTTTGGGCCTTTCAACATTCAAGTGTTGGCTGCCCCTACCAAACTTAGATGTGGAGAAAAAGGAAAGAATGACTTTGGAGTGTTGAACTGTTCTTTTTTTTTTTTTTTTTTGGGTCATGCAATAAAAAGTTCTAGGACAATTTTGAAACCCTACCTTAGTTGGATCATAAGTTCAAATTAATCCACAGTAAATTGAAAATTTTATTAGGATATATAAATAATTTTTTTTGAAAAGTGGATTTGTATGGGAGCTAAGATATTTACTCTATTCTCTAATTTTCTCACGTTCTTTTTAAATTTAAGAAGGCACAAAATAGGATTATCTCTCATTCTTTTGGGTTTATTGAATTCTTAGTGGAACTAACGGCTTCCTAGATATTGGAGGGAAAATATATTTGCTCCCACTCACTTTATTAATACCCCCATTCCATGAATTTAACTTTTTTATTTTCTAAAGTACTGACTTCTATTTTGAAGAAATCTAAAGTAGTCACTTGATTATACGAGCGCTCACATATATGACACTGTTGTTTGTCCGCCAGAGGCATGTCAGAGAATTGGCAAGACGTGGAAGATGGCGATGAAAGCGCAAGTTGTCAGATGAATTACGGTAAAATAATGACTTGAAGGGCTCAAATATAATTTTACTCACGTTTTGAAGACGATAAACTTCAGGTGTGAAAGAAGGAATAGTAGCCGTCGACGATGGCCGCGACGAGAAGGGAGTCGTGAGACTCGAACCAGATGAGGTTGTAGACGCCATCGGCGGTGTCGAAGGATGCGAGCTCAGGGATGGGTTAAGGGGAAAGGGAAGGGGAGAATGAGGGGTTAATGCATGGGGGCGGAAAGGTACAAAAAAAAAAAAAAAAAAAAATTATATTGAGGGTTATTTCTTCAACCGTTCCCCTTTTTTTTGCTTTTGTGCCCCCATTATCTATCGTTGAACTTTCTTAATATTTTCTAAACATATATAAATGTTGAGTTTTCTGATTTGATTTCTTATCAAATTGTTAGAGTTTCCTCTAAAAATGTTTTCCGTTTGGACTTTCTAAATTAAAATTTTTTCCCCCTTTTTTTTTCTTTAAACTTGCTTGCGCCTTATTTCTTTCTCTCTCCTTTTATAGTTTATTTCCTCTTTTTTCCTCAACTCTGCTTTCTTTTTCTCATGTCACTGCCCTTTTCTTTGTTTTCTAAATGAGTTAAATCTCATTTTCAATCATCAACTCTTAGGGCCAAAATATTTTTGATCCTTGATTTTTAACTATATGATATTATAATTAGTTATAAAATAAACACAGACTAAATTTAAATTTTGATTCTATGTTAAACAATTATGGAATAAGTATTTGAAAAGAAAACTTGAGTCGTGAAACCCTCTTTTAAAATTGATATTATGTTAGTTTGTAAATTTTCGTCTTCACTATTTTTACTCTCACTGAATTTAAAGTCTCACTCTGTAATTGTGTGGAGGCAGCCGCCGTTGGCAAGGATGTTGAAGTTCTGGGAGGGAGACTTCGTTCTACAGCTGTATGCTCCCCTGCCAAAGTTTTTGAAAATGATAGGTAAATTGCTATGTTGGTTTTCGAATTTTTAACTTTGTGCAATTTTAGTCCTTGAATTTTTTTCATAGTTGGAATGCCCTAAACTATTAAAATGTTGTTACATAGTCATTTACGTTAATTAAAATGTTACTATAATAGTCAGTTATATTAATTTTTGGATAAAATTCGTTGGTTATTATCATTTTTTGACTAAATTATCCATTTAAAAAAATGACAAAAATGACTATTTTAACAACATTTTAATATTTTAAGGGCATTCTTAGTTTCTTTTTTTGTGGCTAGAATGACTATAAACTATTAAAAAATATTGCTACAAGAGTTATTTTCGTTAATTTTTGGACACAATCTATAGTTAACACCATTTTTTGATCAAATTACTAATAGATTCCATCCAAAAATCAATAGAAAAAACTATTATAACAACATTTTAAAAGTTTAGAGGCATTTGAACTATGGAAAAAAGTTCATGAACCAAAGTTGCACAAGGATAAAAATTTTGGAACTACATGAGCAAATTATGCTAAAAATGAGTTGCTCATTTGAAAATTCATTACTCCGCTCCAAAAAGAAAGTTTTCTAGCTATAGTTGTGCTTGGTATTTGAGAATCAAAATTGAAGAGTAGAAAGAAAGTATTTGATACGAACCACGCTAAGAACTGACGCGACCCTAACCAAATTAGTCTCCAAGATCGAATTCTAAACGGATTTGAATGGAACCGCAACCCGATGCCTAACAAGAAGCACGAACCTTGGTATGTGATGAGGACATGGCCAGCACAAGAGCATGGAATGCGGATCTTATTTCAGTTATAGAAGAATAGGCCTTTTTTTGACTTTTCATGGACGTTTATGGCTGATAATAAAGACATTTAAAAAATGTCAAACTTTCCTTTTAAGTGAAGATGTGAGATCAGCCAATTAAAACGCATATTGTTTCCTTTTTCTTTTTTAGGCAAGTAAGAAATTTTAATTACCAGATTTGAGCCTTAATTAGTATAGTTATTTTTAGGCACCTTTTTTTTTGTAACAATCAGCCTATAAATAGGCGTGTTTGTAATAGTGAAAGGAGAAGTTTTGGAATTCAGAAATGTGAGAGAATTTTCTCTTCGGTTCTTTGACGAACCATTCGAACTTATCGGAATCTTTCCGTGGCGTTCACTATCGACTTATCAAACGGATTTCCACCACCGTTTGTGGCGTCTTCCTCATACCGAGGTTCTTGTTTTGCATTAAACAATGGGTTGAGGTCAAATATACCAAGGTTCTTGTTTGTGTTGAAGCAATGGGTCGAGGTCTCCCATCCAAACCTGATCGTAGAACGTTCTTGGGTTCCTTTTCGTTGTCGGGTCTCGTCACAAGTTGGCGGGGTTCACATCATTTGGTATGAGGACATGGCCAGCACAAGAGCATGGAA